>OX439378.1:38851930-39451930 GCA_949319315.1 Zelleria hepariella | reverse complement strand
TTGCGAAGGCTAAAACCCCTGATATACAAGGCAATTTTTAAACAGCTTTATTCCTGAAAAACATCAAGATCAAAATGTGTGTTAAGAATCTTGGTATACTGCAAATGTGTCCTTCTCGAGGTTTTCATATCCGCAGATCTGATATCTGTGCTCATATCCATCGCGACAGTACGCCATGCCTCGCTGCCCATCGGTGTGACGTCGCTTTCACATCTCATCGGACCCGCTTTTGGAGCACCTTTGCGCTTGCCATCTCTCTAAACTGCTCTAGCACAACAGGGGCCTTAGCCTGTAACGCAATGCCGTATCGATGGCGTCCCAGTAGAAGGACAACACCTGGATTTCCTCGTTTTTCTTCTACAACCAGCGAATTAATCCTCTAGAATTAGAATCAGAATATTCTTTGCTGTACTACAAAAACATTAAAATGACCGAAAGCCGTCAACCGGGAGTCGACTTTGGCACCATTGCGTTACAGGCTAAGGCCCCTGTTGCTATTCAATTGTAGTTACTATTCGTATTCATATACCGGATGAATTTTTCGTCGTCAAAGAACGGAAATCTGCGGCACTTTCGAAAATGCGCCAAAAAATGGGTTCCTCATCTATGTAGATATTAGAATGAGCCCTTTTCAGCACAAATTCACAAAGCATTTCATAGATGGGAGCCTACAGGCGTGGCCATAGAACAACCGGAATACGGAATACGAAGAATAGAAGAATCTACCTGCCACTTCCCGCATTTTCATAGAGTCATGAGAAAATTAATTTAAATTGCTCCGATGATGAAGGTTCCCTCCGTTGTGTGATTAGATGGAATTTTCCGAGAAAAAGAAACAAATTGATGTAGTTTTCTTAATTACCTACGCTGCGCCGCATTCTCGGCGATTTCTTTCATATTAGAAGTAATTTGTTCTGAACTTTCTTCAGCTCAATCATCAACCGGAAGTTTTAGTAGAACCGACCTTGAAGTTTACGAGTTATTTCTATGGGGGGGTACCCCCCCTTGACGCTATTGCGATCATATTGAAAAAGTTTAAAAATTAATTCTAGGGTCGGCGGACTTAACCACATAAGTCCTATACAATTTCTATAGGACTTATGTGGTTAAGTCCGCCGACCCTAGAATTTCTCTTTGAATTCGCATAGTACTGCTTTGATTTTAAATACTTTGTAATGTTTATTCATAAGTAAGGCTGTTTTATTCAATAAAACACAAAATGCGTCTTAAAAAAAAAGTAAGATGTAGCCTGTACAATTGTACTTGTCCCACTAGCTGGGCAAAGGCCTTCTCTCAGAGAGAGAGTTCGAGCTTAATCACCACGCGTGCTCAATGCGGGTTGGCGATTTTTGCGTTGAGGGTATAACAGTATTAACAGTGGACTCTGAAGCGAAAAATAAAAATATTGTAAATTGCGTCATATTACGGCCGTATTGGAAAAATGCGTCAAGGGTAGAGGCGCAGAGCTGAGTTGTAGTGTGTTAGTAAGTATGGATATAAATATAGACATTCATTAGTGTTAGCATTTCTGTAGCTATAAATATACCGGAGCTATTTGGTCCAATCTACAGGTGTGATTTTACGGGGCTGATATTAAAAGTTAGCGGAAATGCTATCTATGCTATCTAGGGTCTAGCTCGTAAACATCGAACCACTTTTTTCAAAACTTGTTATAGAAGAAACTCGCTAACGCGGCTTAGTTGGCTCCACACGTATTGACTTGTCTTTCCGGTGGGCTAGGCCGACTAAGCTGTTAGGATGGTATATTAGTTAGAGAGCTGGTGACCAATCGAGATATTTTTTCGTACAAGGCTAGGAGTTGTTAGGCTGATAGAGTAGACTTCGCTGAGTCTGGGAAAAATATTTTTTTGATCCGGTCGCGGTTGAAAGTTAGATTTTTTCGACTTTGAAAGTTTAAATGTATGGGTTCAGTTTTTTTTTTTGTTGTACAAGGCTAGAAACTTCTAGGTTAGTTGTTTAGACTCCGTTGAACAAGAAAATATTTGTTTTTTTGGCCGAGCGTGGTTGAAAGTTAGATTTTTATAACCCAAAAATTCACACTTTCTAGGTTATAAAAAACAATATTTCTACCGCGTTTGGCTAGTAATAAATAGTGATTTCGTGATCAGCGGAGACTAAAAAGGCAGCCTAAAAACTCCCAGCCTTGTAGACAAAGAAGAAATGACTCAACCCATACATTTAAACTTACAAAGTCGAAAAAATCTAACTTTCAACCGCGACCGGACCAAAAAAATATTTTTCCCAGACTCAGCGAAGTCTACTCTATCAGCCTACTAACTCCCAGCCTTGTACGAAAAAATATCTCGATTGGTCACCAGCTCTCCAACTATATGTAGGTGCTGGTGCTGGGCAAGCCAACTCCATCTAAAACAATGTCCCAGGCACTGCAGCGCCGAGTGGTCTCTTCACACATGAGTGAAGGTGCCACTGGACGCTATATAAACCATCTCATTACATAGATGTCTAGTATCAACCAGGGGGTCTACCGGCTAAGACGAAACCGATTACCATTGGCAAAAATCGATGTTCGATTTATGAAAAATTTACTGGGTGGCAGTAAAATGAACTGGGTGGCAGTACATTTTTCAAAAATCGAACTTCGATTTTCGCCAATGGTAATCGGCTTCGTCTTAGCCGGTAGACCCCCAGAACAGGTATCTCACTCTAATCATTCAGCGGAAGAATGATCCTCACTTTCGCCGGCGGACGGACGTTTCTTCGAATTTCTATCGATCAGCGGCCGTGTAACAAATCGCGCCAATGTCAACGAACTGGCGCGCTATGATGAGCAAGCAAAACATAGGCCTTTGCTTCTGATGTAGACTAGGTGCTGGGCTAGCCTAGTCCATTTAGAACAGCGGTTCTCAATCTTTTTTGGTGAGGGAACCCTTTTGGAAAGCGAAATACTTGACGGAACCCTAAAATAAAATAATAGTTTTTACCCGACTGACCCAGAGGGAGGGTTATATTTTTCGAGTGTTGTTATGTATGTATGTTAGGGTGTATGTACATTTCTTTGGCATGCTCTGTAGCCTAAACGGCTTGTTGGAGTTTCACTTGCGAAGTGTTATTTGATTCGTCTTGATTGTGAAATGAGGTGTTTTGAATATTTTTTCTAATTTCTTGCGGAACCCCTACAGAGGTATCGCGGAACCCTAGGGTTCCGCGGAACACACTTTGAGTATGGCTGATTTAGAACAATGTCCATTGACAGACTTTTTAATTTTCTAACGTACATTGCCTTGTACACACAACAGCACGTCGACCTTTACACGCTAGCACTCTACTCGGTTACGTTATGGGCGACTTTACAACAAAAGTGTACAGTCTGACGTGCTGTCGTGTGTACGTCTGGCGAACCCTGGGACAACTTATTGGCAGTCCAAGTCCAGTCCTATATGTAGAGCCTTATCGATACGCTAAGAAGAATTTTTAATTTTAAATGCAGATATTACAACACTGTATTAGACTTAACTCTTTCATCGCAAAACCAGTTGAGTATACCGTTTTAATCACAGGAAATGTAAAGCACTTTTGATAGTCTCAAATTGTTTATTTCACTTGCTATTGCTACTAGCACGCAATGATCTGAGTTAGACCTTGTGTATTCGCTAGGTGGTCGCTGAAGTATTTTTAACAGTTTTTACCACTCAAAAAAAGGTGTGTGTATGTCGACTGTGTGTCTGTCTCTGGCACCGTAGCTCTTAAACGGCTGTCGATTTGGATGGGGTTTTTTTATTTGAAAGCACGTTTTCTAGCAAGTTTACTTACATAAGTTTTATCGAAATCGGTTCAGCCATTTATGAGATATGCTATCCTGTTCTCCTTCTTTGCGTGCCGTCTCCTATCGAAGGTTGGTGATCAGTTAGGCTATCTCCTTCTAAGCTGCGAAACGAAACAATTAGCCGGTACTTTGCTGGAAGTGGCTGGAACCATTCGCGCAGGTTTTGTAGCCAGGATATATTCACAATCATATGCAAGATAATGCACCACACACTATAACCACTGCAACTATGTTCCTACTTATTACAGAAAATAAATAGGTTTTTCCAATTTACTCCAATAACTTTCATTCGTGCAGTGTAAACGCTTCAGTAGTTTGGAGGCGCGCAATGATCTTCCGTTTTCCTGCTGTTAAATTTCGAGGAATGCGCCTTTACGACCTATTCCATATTAGTAAGTGCATGAAGTAAGTAGTTAAACATTTTATCGCCTGAAAACGAAAGGGATATTTTCTTATTAGGTAATGGGAAGTTGGCCGAACCTGATTAATAATAAATTTATCTTCATATCTTGATATCTTTGAATGCTGAGCAAGTCTTCAATGGTCTAAAAGGGGCTGAAGAAAGTTGACCTGTGTCAAGGAAACATTGCTGCTTTATAGTAGACTAATTTGTGTTAACCAGCTATACTAACAATCAATCAATCAATCAATTTGTTTTATTCAATATTCCATAAATAAATTATTTACATTGAACGTCAAAATATTATCTAAAGTAAAAAAAAGGTATATAAATCAGATACTTATTACTATCTAATACTAAGTATCTAGCTACTTTTTTTTTCTCCAGCTTCACTAGCTCTGATCGTTCTTGGAGAAGAAGCATGGTAAAGAAACTCCAAGGATCTCGTGCTTAAAAAATAATACATTTATAATAATACATTATTTTATAACTGCCTTAGTCAGAGTCGTTTAAGTGTCCAAACGAAAGAATTTGATACAAATCCTTTACTTAAGTCGTCCCTAATGGACAACTAAACGACTCTGATGCCCGATTTCACCAATTGTACTTACTTTTTAAGAAAGAAGTCCTTAGCGTAATTTTGCTTCCAAAAATTACGCTACGTACTTCTTAAAAAAGTTAAGAAGTTCTTAAAAACTAAGTATAGTTGATGAAATCGGGCATGAGTACGGCAGTTAGTCTTTCTATAGGCGCCGGACACACTGCGCCGGTGTTCTGCGTTCTGAGTTCTCGGAATTGCTTGACGAGAACTCCGCGTTCTGACCGCTTCAGTGAGAACGGTTCTAAGAAACCCCATACATTAGAAAGAACGCGGAACGCAGAACTCTGAACGCGGAACGCAGAACTCCGGACGGTGTGTTCGGCGCAGTTATTCATGTAGAAATGGATGAAATGACCGTCGTCATGGGTCAGGGTGGGAAATTGGGTAAAATTAGTGGCGTTTACCACCCTCATCATCATCAGTCCACCTCTGCCCACTGTTGGGTATAGTCCTTTTTGCCCTCACGCCATCTCTCACGGTCCCTCGCCATCCGCATCCAAGGACCCTCCGGCAACACAACGATGTCATCCTACCATCGAGCCGCTGGTCTCACCACCGACCGCCGTCCTACTCTCAGCCTCCACTCTGTCACTGCCCTAGTCCATCCGCCATCCTCCCGCCATGTCATGTTATTCGATTGCTATTTAAAACTGTATATTTTACAGTGTATCATCTTATTCTTCCATTGTTTCTATTGCACTGACACATGAATCAAATTACTGTCCAATTCAAACTTCAAAAGGGCTCATTAAAACCGCATCTCGATTAAGACATACAAGGTGTTACAAAAGTGCCTAACTCTTTTTACAGGGTGTAACCTGCTGGTCAACAGAATGACAAATCTGTAAACAAAAGTTGAAAAAAACTAATTTTATTTTATAACCTCAAAATTGAAAAATTTTCATCACTTTTTTGTTTTTGTTATTAGCTCAAATTTAAAAATATGTTTGTGCGTGTAGGTGTATTTACATAGCTTTGAGTTGTTAAAACATTGTGAAAGTCAATGATAACAATATTTAAAAAATACTTTTCTCCCGCCACATCGTTCACATTTTATTAATTTTAAAATTAACGGAACGTCATAGAGCAAAAAAAAATTTTGGTTGTGATCCCTATCACCGGGTGCTATTACCCTGTAATAAGAGTTAGGTACTTTTGTAACACCTTGTATAACCACTTCTACGCTATTCTATTCCCACCCCATTGATCGACAAATCTTAAAAAATGCAGACAAGTTATAACAGTTAGGTATTCTATGTCTATTGCACACTTCGATCAAGGTTCGGTGATTGCACACTGTAAATTTTACTAAACAGTATGGCAAGTAGGTAGGTAATCGAGGTAGTGGCCACCCCTGGGGGTCTACCGGCTAAAACGAAACCGATTACCATTGGCGAAAATCGAAGATCGATTTATGAAAAATTAACTGGTTGGCAGTAAAATGAACTGGGTGGCAGTACATTTTTCAAAAATCGAACTTCGTTTTTCGCCAATGGTAATCGGCTTCGTCTTAAGCGTGGCGTCAGAGTTTTGAAGCCGCCCAAAGGGCTTCTGACATTGATCAACAACAACGGACGAAGTACGGAAGCGCTCAGAACAGTATATTTTCTTCTTCATCCATTGTTTCTGTTCCACTGACACATGAATCAAATTGCTGCCCGCTTCAAACGTCAAAAGGGCTCATTAAAACTGCATCTCGATTAAGACATTCAACCACTTCTTCGCAATCCTTTTCCCACCCCATTTCTCGGCGACCTCCATTCAGCTTTTCCCCTTTCCCTCTCGCTTCACCTTGGTTCGTTCACCCACATCAGTGGCGTGTGACCGAAACATTTTTTTGCACCAAATAGCTCGAGTACAGATGGCCGGCTTTCGTTCAGTCATTTTCGCTGGCTCATAAACCCCGTACTACCTGGAGGCGTTTGGTTGAGAGATTGCACATCAACTGGACTCGTCTGGAAGGAAGGAGCTAGAGGCAAGACCGCAAACAATGGAGATCCCTTCTTCGAACCTTTTGTCCCTGATAAGGGATGAAAGGTTATCATCATCGTTATAAGCCCAAAGACGGTCTTGGCCTCCGTAACCAAAAGTTGCCAAGTTACCCTGGCGTACGTCTCTCCTGCCCCTATCACCTGTAGCTCTTTTCGCCACGTCTTCCCAACGATGCTTTACTTGAGACGTCGTCGTTGAGAATTCAATGTTTTGCTCACTTTGTCATTCTGCGAATTGAAGCTGAGAGTGCTGCTGAGCTGAAATTATCGAGTAGAATCAGGTCTTAGGGCACAACACAACTTTATAATAGTTTTTAACGGTTGTTAGTTGCTTTTATGTATACCAAATATCAAACAAATAAGCGTCAACAGCTAATTAACAGTTAGGTACGAGTATAATAGTTATGGTGCAGGAAACTGGGGGCAAGCATAATATGACTTGACTTGAGGCTTGTCATTTGGCGACCAAAGGGGCTGATGTGAAGATTTTCGTGTGCAGGGATTTTATTTATTGGTGTGTTTGTTTGTTTACTGAAGAAGTGGTCCTTCTGATCCGTCTATCGTTGTTTTTTCCCCGACCAGACGTAATTGGTTTAATCGCGGCGGATCCAGGACGACTCGCGCTTGGCCACTCGCACCCGGACCTGTGACTGCGCCGCTAACAACTGGGATTGAGGGCTCGCTTGTTTGTTTGTTTTATTTATAGCAGTAAGAAGAATATCCTTGATAGCAGGGAGAGTGCATGCCACGAAAGATGCGGGACTTGAGATACCACGTGGTTTGACATGCGCAGTGACGGGTCACGAAAGAAGAGACTTGACCGCGCCTCCCGTAACATTTTGAAAAGTCTGACTTTGAACCTTATTATCTCGGAAACCGTTGATTTCCCAGGCATAGTTCCTTTGAAAAAAATGTTCGTTATGACGAGGATGAGGTGGCTCTCGACTGGAAACCCGCCGGAGGCTCACGACGACCCGGAAGACCGCTCCAGACGTGGAAGAGATCCGTTCTCTCTGAGACGAAAGAGAAGGGAGCAACTTGGCCAGAGCTACCCTCCCTAGCCATGAACAGAGATAAATGGAAATTCCTCTTGTCAGCCCCAGACTCCACGGAGGAGTAGAGGGATCAAAGAAGAAGAAGATGATGAGGACAATACGTGGTTTCCCGCTTTGTTGGCGGTCTTTTAACACCCAGTAGGGACTTTTGTCACTGTGCATGTCAAACCACGTGGTGTCTCAAGTCTCTTCTATCGTGGCACGTATTGTACATAAATAGAGTTAGCTAAACAAACACAATCAAATTAGACTCCCAAGTGCCGTTGCCGTAAAAAATCCAGGATTGCCGTACAGACAACGGCAATTGGCGTGGACACCGTCGCTGCTCTGGGTCAATCTACCGTGACGAATCTCCTGGCACGAGCGGTCCACAATCCTACATTCGTACAAATTGCTGGACGAGGCACAGAGTTAGGATTGAATGGAGGGTTGGCGTTGGAGAAGTGTTTTCCTTTTTCTTTAAAATACGTACACACGACAGCACGTCAGAGTGTACACTTTTGTTGTAAAGTCGCCCGTAACGTAACCGAGTAGAGTGCTATCGTGTAAGGGTCAACGTGCTGTCGTGTGTACCTACTACACCAGGCACTCCTACAAAGGCACGATTTCGCGTCTTCGCGTACGACAAACACTAATAAAGGTTCAACTAAAGTAGTGTGGCGTGAAATGCACAATATTCACAGTTTTTTTTTTCAATTCGATTTATGAAAAATGAACAGGGGTGGCAGTAAAATAAACTGGGTGGCAATAAATTTTTCAAAAATCGAACTTCGATTTTCGCCAATGGTAATCGGCTTCGTCTTAGCCGGTAGACCCCCTGAGCAATTTTTGTGCTACGATTTTTCTTCACGACTAAAGCACTTATTATTTTCATTATTTTAAGTAACAATCATTCAGCTGATTATGATATTTGTTCAAACTACTAGTTTTTTGAGCAGTAGATACCACTGGGTTTTCTTTATAATGGTTGTTTAGTTGTTTAGAATAATGAAGAGAATACAATTTTATCGTCTAGAAACAAAAAAAATTGCTCAGTTTAGCTACCAAATTGAAAAAAACGTAAAAACTTGAGCTTTCCCGCGACGCTATACTTTAGTTGAAATTGCAACAATGCGACACGACCTTAGTTTTTGTACATTTTAAGTTTACGTAAGTTGAAGTTCTTCTGTTGCATTTTAAGTTAATGCCAACCAACACCCAACGCGCTCAACATTTGATTCCATTAACTTTACAGCGTATGACCGATACGTCCAACAGCCAGCGACACTCTGGGGTACCCCATCGTAGCTCTTATTCCGCGGGCCTTAAGTGCGTCAATCGAACAACAAGGGGTATCTAGAATTTCGCCTGTTGTTGATGGATTTGAGACACGAGATTTGGTCGTTCTATTGTAATCGGTGGCGATAAAAGAAACGTTTTCGGTTTTTTAGGACGCTTGAAATATGTCAATAGTTAAGCTTTGCTTTCTTCTCTTAATATTTTACTGATTCAATATTATCACCTACACTATTTTTGTACGCTTGTCCTAAACGTCCGAGTGGTCACTTTACACATCTAGTGTGAGTAAAGGTGCCACTGAACCCTCTGTATACGTAGAAATCATCTCATTCAGTAGATGCAAAGGCGTATCTTTGTCTTCAAGAATGGCAAGCTTTTCGCGGTTTTTTTGGGTAAAATATACGTACCTAGGTAGGTACCGGAGAATAATTGCCAGGGGCTTTAGCCTGTAACGCAATGGTGCCAAAATGGGCTCCCAGTTGACAGCTTCAATTACTATTTATTAATGCTGTCGGTCCTTTTTATGTTTTTGTAGTTCAGCAAAGAATATTCTGATTCGAATGCTAGTTTTCTGGTTGTAGGAGAAAAACGGGGACAACCCCGGTTTTGTCCTTCTGCTGGGACGCCATCGACACGCCACTGCGTTACAGGCATTTGTTTGCCCTTGTTTGCCCCATCATTGTTTACGACGACAGGTCAAAATACCCAGTCGCCTGTTTAGTTTAGTTTATTGTCTTGTCAGACTGTCTGCTTCACTCTCTCTTTTACTACATCTCTCTCTCGTCTAGCTGAGACCAGTATTAAGTATACATTATGTAATTCGCGAATCTATATGCGATTCTTAACTGGAACAAGATCCTAAGAGAATTTGGTATTTAAGGTCAATAGACGACGCTGTCGATTCGAGAAGAGCTCAGACTGCGGCTTCAATGCCCGTTTTCAGGTAGATATTTTTAGTTGTCAAAACTGGAGCGAACGCAATGCAATACGCTTAAAATCTTGATGAAACCTGAATTGTAAGTAAAATCAATAAATCTGCTGGTCTTCCCACTGATCGTCGTCAAGTTCACGCGGCATAAATAGCCTTCGACAATTAAATTTTATAAGTTCGACGTTTTTATACCCAGTCGTTTTTCCTGATAGACCTAAGTCGCCAAAAGGTCGCACTCGAAAGCCCTTGTACATCTTCCCTCCTCATAAACTATGAATTGTAGTTTTATGAAACTGGCACCAGGTGTCCTGCCCATTTCCACTTGAGACCCGAGATTCGATCACCAAGATCGTCAACTTTTGTTCGAAATCGGAAGACGACGCTTGGTACTCGATCCACGAGGAGCATAGCTCGCTCCATAGCCCAAGCTAAGCAAGTATCCCCATGTAAGGTCGGCCACAATCTCAGATACCCCATGGCAGCTCTTACCGCGCGCGGCATAAGGGCGCCAATCGAACAAAAAGGGGTATCTGAGACTGTGGCCGACTGTACCCTCTGGTTCTGATGAAAATGAAATAATAATCAGCTTTAAATTTCTGTTGCCTGAAGTTTGTAGTAAAAATAAGTAATATGATTATTTGGTAGTTTAGAGATATCTTTTGTAGTTCCTTCTTTCATCATCATCAGTTCCTGTTATCCCTAATCAAGGACATAGGGCTCTCAAGTTTTCCAATCTGGCCGATTTTGCGCCTTCATCTCAAGCTCGGATATGCTCCTTCTTTCATAGAGCCGACCATAAAGAGATACTTGGCCATCATCCCTTTTCCAACCGGTCAGTATACAGGGTGTTAAAAGACCGACAACAAAGCGGGAAACCACGTATTGTCCTCATCATAAGGAACGTTTTTGCTCGGGGAACTATGCCTGGGAAATCAACGGTTTCCGAGATAATGAGGTTCAAAGTTGGACTTTTGAAAACTTTTTTTTTGCAGTAATGTATTCAGTATCTAGTTCTATATTTCTAACGAAAAACGACGTCAACATTGCAACCCGCAAAGTATTCTAAACATCGGCACTTCGAGCTAAACTTATACATACGCTTGCGCAATATGACTTCTGTGCGTTACACGTCCATTGCGTGATAAAATATTTCTCAAAATAAAATTATAACCTAAAAAACCAAAATCATTTCCCAGCAATAATTTATCGTAAAAGCACTTTGTTTTGGTGTCTAGTATGCGTGGCTTTCGGGTCTGTTGGCGGTCTTTTAACACCCTGTATTCCAGCCTACTTAGTGCTCTGAATGTCTAGACTAGACCAAAGAACATATAATAACTAGACAATAGTTATTGCCCAGTAGCCGTAGCCCCGAGTGAGAGAGTAAAGCCGATTCTCTCCTTTAACCAAACCGGCCGGGCCAATTTCGCCCGGTACCGGCCACTTTTCTAATGGAACCCATCGGATTAGCTAAGATTTTAATTAACGACGACGTAACAGCTCGGCCGAAAGCGATTACCATAATCGCTGTCGCGGACGAGTGAAAAAAGTTGGGAAAAAAATTTAAACCCGACTGCGACAATGGAAGCGCCCACATGTAAATTTCTGTCATGCGTATTCAGCGCAAGATTTGATTTGTGCATAAAAAATCCTCCATTGAAAAACGGCTGCTTAAAAAATACCCTCTAATAATAGGTACTATGTTTGTTTTGTTTTTTATTTTTATTCGATTTTATTATGTACATACTTAATGAAACAAAAGATAACCAACTAGAAGCTAAACTAAATCTAAAATAAACCTAAATTATTTACAAGTAGTTTAAGTATAAAATTAAATGGTGTCGTAATTCAAATATTGCCACATTACATCTGGCTACTCTGTAAATGAAAATTTGAAGACACGACACACACACTCAAACTTAAGTCAGATTCGTTTTGCCGTAGTCGGGTAAAAAAAATCGACCAGTAAGGTCTCGGTCAGTTCTTTTTGTAACCAACCAGTTTCGATGTCGCAGTGTCAACACCTGACATTATTGGAGTCACTGCTTCACTGGTGCGTGTGCGCATGATTTATTTTTACCCGACTACGCGAAGCAAAAAGGAGGGTTATGATTTTAGCAGCGTATGTATGTATGTATGTATGTATGTATGTATGTATGTATGTATGTATGTATGTATGTATGTATGTATGTTTGTGTGTTCATCTGTTCCCTCGCAGAGCCTAAACTACTCGGCCGATTTCAACAAATGAGGTGTCGTTGGATTCGTCTTAATCACCCAGGTAACATAGGATAGTTTAATTTTGAAAAAAATCAAGATGGCGGCTGTGCTGCGCCCTAAAGTGGTGGACCTAAAAATAAAAATTATCGGATACCATCGTCATGGGTATCAAATGAAAGGGCTTTAAAAGACCTTTTCAAAAATGTATAACACATGTAGCGTCAACATAACAAATAGAACAAAAAATTAAAAAATGTGTTTTTTTTGCCCTTCTTGGTTCTATTCTTGGTGATCGTCCAAGATGACTTACTAAAAAGCTCAAAAAAAATAGAAGTTAAAAACTAAAACCCGACTACTAAAAGGCTTAAAACAAGACCTGTTTATCCTTAAAATAAACTCATAGATAATTAATCGTAGTCGGAGGACACCACATTTTGATAAACCGATGGCCTCCGACTACGATTAATTATCTATGAGTCTATTTTAAGGATAAACAGGTCTTGTTTTAAGCCTTTTAGTAGTCGGGTTTTAGTTTTTAACTTCTATTTTTACTTAAATGCCATTGCTTGCGGATAATGCTTTGGCAAACGTTATTCATTTTATATTAATTTACTTTAAAAAAAACTTGACAGGTTTTTTGGTAGATATTCACATAATTTTAGATATCTTTAGAAGCACTTATGGATATCAATTTATATCGCAATCTTTAAGCAATCTTTACAAGAATATCCGCTTTACGAGTATACGAATTGTCTAATCCTTGCATTAACTTTCTCTTTGTTTTGTAAGTAATGAGCTAATCTAGGCCTTACTAGGGTAAAGGTAAGGTCTATTATTTAATCTAAAACTAAAATATTATCAGGCATCATAACTTAAAACCATTCAAGCATTGTTCATTAGATGACACATGAAATATTATTCTTACTCAGAACCGAGTGACTTTCACTTCAAATCAAGTTTTTACGCTAAGCTTGTTTATTTGATGCGTTTTTAACCGACTTCAAAAAGGAGGAGTTACTCAATTCTACCCGTATGTTTTTTTTTTATGTGTGTTACCTCACAACTTTTTTCTAGGTGGACCGATTTTGATGATTTTGTTTTTGTTTGAAACAGTATATTTCCCGTGTGGTCCCATAAAATGATGAAGAACCGGAGGTGGAGGACGGAACTCCTCAACGGTCGGCAGCAGTACAAAACTTTTCACCAGTTTAGTAATTGATGATATTTATGTAATGCCTATTAGTAACTGTATTTTCTCTCCTTTTGCAGATGGTAACGAGGCGTGGGGACTAACTTGGCCTATTTATGAACTAGGTAAGTGAAAAATAATATTTTATTCTACTAAATGTACTTATGCGAAGTTGTTGCTGAAAGTGATGAAATGGTAAGAAACGTTCAATAAATCAAAACTATTAAAAACGATCGAGCTGTTCGAAAAGTCGTAGAACAGTTTCAGGAATAAAGCTATTTAAAAATTGCCCTGTATAAATACTGATATCGCTACTACAAATTCACAATGTACGTATCTTTGTAATAAACTCATGTCATAGGAAGTCGTGCCCGCACCGGAATAAGAACCTGGGACCTCACGCTTGTGTGTCCTTTTTGTTCGATTGGCACCCTTATGTCGCGCGCGGTAAGAGCTACCATGGGGTATACTAGACTGAGGCCGACTGTACGACAGTAAAACGCGCTTTGGATTGAATCAGTCTCCATTAGTCTCCAAGCTAGAGGTGTGTAGTTCGCGAATGAATGCTTCGATTGAATGCATTCGTTATATGAAACCATTCATTCATTCATTCACTACCAATCTTTACATATCACATTCACTCTAGTCCACGTAGTTCATTCTTCAAGAAACATTCTTAAATCTACCACACTAAGAACCAAAATTCTGTAAATCTTTATATATCACATTCATTCTAGTCCACGTAGTTCATTCTTCAAGAAACATTCTTAAATCTACCACACTAAGGACCAAAATTCTGTAACTGATGTGTCTCGCCTTTGTCACCTTTGTCATTCGCGGACTACCGTGAGTCAAAAGATTCGTGAACGAACTACTGAGCTATGAACTATGAATGAGCTGTGAACTATGAATGAACTGTGAACTATGAATGAACTGTGAATGAACTGTGAATGAACTATGAATGAACTGTGAACTATGAATGAGCTGTGAACTATGAATGAACTGTGAACTAAAAGAATGAACTAGTTCAGTGAAGGAAATGAACTATATCATTATTTTCTTTTCACTGAAGCGTTTCGCGCACCTCTACTCCAAGCATTCCACTCTATGTCGATATCGGTTATTATCGGCGTATGGTCATGGCTGGATGGAACACATTCTACGGGGTGCACTCTAAGTCGATAGCGGAACTTTAAGAGGCCCCTTCAGGACCGTGGGAACTCAGTGACAGCCAAGCGCGTGAAACACTGTTTTCTATAGCTGTTTCACCCAGAGCGGGACGGGGCGCGGGAAAAGTGAGAGGCAATGCGGCTGTATGAGTCTACGTGTGTTCGTGTCAAATTCGCGAGTATGTAGTTGAAGTTGTAATGTAATAGATCTATTTTCCCAAAATGTTTCGTAGTTCAGCTGCCATTTCTACATTTTATTAGGTATTTCAACAATCTTTTTTTTGTGACAAGTACAACACATTATTGATGTTCCCAAGGTAGTTATACTCCAATAGACAGTGTAATAATGTAAGTAAATAACAGCTGAAAGTAACCCCTGTTTCGGCGCGAAAAACGCATCGGTCTAATTTCTTTTAGGCAATTTTTTGCCTTAGGCCCGGTTTCTGAATTGAGAATTTTACTAAGTAAATACTTAACTGTCGTTCTGTCACGTTCTTTTGTGAGAAATCCGCAGAGGCAGAACGATATTTAAGTTTTTATAATAATAATAATAAAATTTGTTTATTTTCATTCAAATTTGGATTACAAAATCAATTTCAAAATAACACTTACATAAAAACATTTCTGTTATAAGTTGTTAGGTAGATGTCGGTTAAATGAGTCGAACTTCTAGCCCCCTAAACTAGGTAGAAACCTGTATCTTAGGGGATATTTAAGTGCTTGCTTAGCGAATTTCTCAAATCAGAAACCGGCAGTTAGAGTGCACCCTGTAGATTATTCATTCGCGTGCCAATACTCTGACTGAACTGACGTTATGCGTGGACCATTTCCCGAAGCCATTTGTTAATGCGGTCCAGTGAGCCATTGGAAGTTGGAACACAATCACATAATACCCGTTTCCTCAAAGAGCGAGCAAAGGCATCAACTTTTCCGGATACTCTGTTGGATATCCAATACTCAATACTCAATACTTTATTGCAACCATAAGTGAATAAGATCTTAAATAACATTGTAACATGTGAGGAACTCTATGGACCCTGTCGGGCACAGCAAAACTTAAAAGCTAGGTAAAAGAAATATCTTAAAACTAGGTAGTTACCTATTTGAGATCTTTTATCTTAAAACTAGGCTGGTATTTAATACCTAGGAACATTTTAAATATATATTTTTTCGTATCTACTTTAAATATTAAATATCATTTTGTTATTTTTGTTTTAAAACCTAAAATTTTTGAGAAATAACAAAAGTTAGTGCTACTGTTACACACAAAATTAAACAATGTATTATTTTATGCTACTATTAATTAATTTTATCATCTAAATATTCATTAATGCTGTAATAACTTTTTGAGATTAATAGATGTTTAAGGTCTCTTAAAAAATCTTTTTTATTTGTGTTATTTCTTATAGTTTTTGGTAATTTGTTGTAAATTTTGATAGACATTGCAAAAGGGCTAGTCGAGTGTAATCCTAATGTAGACGTAGGTATGTTGAGTTTGTCTCTGTTTCTTAAAATATTGTGTTTGTATGTCTTTTCGTTTAGTGTAGAAGTTAGGATGTTTATAAATAAATTCACATATTTTAAAGATATATATGCAGGGTAATGTAAGGATATTATGGTCTTTATCCAGAGGGGCCTTAGCCTGTAAGTGAAGTGCGAGTCTACAGGGTGCACTCTAAGTCGATAGCGGAACTTTAAGTAGGCTGTCTACTGATCACTACAAACAACTTGCACAAGGTGGCGACAAAAATGGAGCGAAAAAAATATCAGCTGTTTCATACATTTGGCGCAGTACTGAGTCGACCTTTTGTGAAATTTTTTTCACTCCATTTTTTTTTTGCCACCTAGTAAAAGTTGTTTGTATTGAGCCTACTTAAAGTTCCGCTATCGACTTAAAGTGCACCCTGTAGTGTAGTGTGGGTGAAGGTGCCACTGGACGCTGTATAAATCATCTCACTACGTAGATGCTAAGGCCTTAGTTTTTTAGCCTGTAACGCAATGGCGTGTCGATGGCGTCCCAGCAGAAGGACAAAACCGGGGTTTCCTCGTTTTCCTCCTACAACCGGAGAACTAATCCTCTAGAATTAGAATCAGAATATTCTTTGCTGTACTACAAAAACATTAAAAGGACCGACAGAATTAATAAATCGTAATTGAAGCTGTCAACTGGGAGCTAGAGATGGGTAGTGGGTTATAACCCAAACGACCCAGTTGGGTTAAAACCGGGTTATAACCCAAATCACCCAGTTATAACCCATTATCGTCTTTTTTGGTGGGCGATAACTAAATACACTCTGTTACAAGAGGTAAAACGTATAACACTATCAAAAACCCAGTTCGGCGTGCATCGCCCGCCTATTCTATGGTTTGGAATTATACAGGGTGGCCCAAAGATAGACGTCGAGCGAGAAAATCTAGATACCTGACACCAAGAGCTACCCGAATCACCCCAATGTATGTTCAGCCATTTTTTTGGGGTTCCGTACCTTAAAAGGGTAAAACGGAACCATTATAGGATCACTCGTGCGTCTGTCTGTCCGTCTGTCACAGCCAATTTGCTCCTAAACTACTGGACCGATTGAGTTGAAATTTGGTACACATGTGTAAGTCGGTGACCCCAACAAGGACGTGTAACGTAAATTAATAAATTTTAAACATGGGAACCACTTTTGGGGGGTAAATTGGAAACTCACTAAAAAGTTTTATAAAATATATCGTGTGACATCAAATGAAAGGGCTCGTTTTAAGGATCTCAAATAGATATTTTGTAATAATTGTAAAATGAACAGTTTTAAAGTTATTTAATACGCGAAAATTTTAAATTATCTTATCTCCTAAAATTTTGAAAAAAAAAACAGAAATTTGGTATTTTTCTATAGATTACAGAAAAAACCTATAAGAAGTTCATGGTGTACAAAATTACTAAGGAAAATATTAATTTTGTTCTAGTAGCATTAGTTCCTCAACTCAGTCAACAGATATCGCTCCACAGTCCTACATCGCGGATCGCGGTATGGTTCGGACTTTCGATTAATATATCTTAGTAGACTTTGTATGAAGATCTTCCTACGTTCGTTCGCCCGATCTTCCTCATTGTACGGAAACCTCTCAACGCGAGTTAAACTCTCACTTGTCTGGTTTTTTTTGTTAGGTTTTGTTGTTTAAACTGACAGGATTTTTGTACCATTCTGAGGACTAAGGCTTTGCGGAAGTTTTAGAAGTCAATAAAAGGTCCTTCCGACCTCAACTTCTTTTTCCCATACAACTTCAGTGATGTTTTCTCGAAAATAACATTAATTGGGGCAGCCCTTGATGTCCGCTGTATAGATTTTTTCGCTAGACGTTTTTTTGGGCCACCTTGTTTGTATTAAAATTATAAACACGCGCGCAGCGCACTCAAATATTCACTTTTTTAAAACTTTTTTTATGATTTTTTACGATATTCTCGTAATGGTCATTTTTCATGTTAGTAAGACGAACGACGCGCGCCGAAAAATCACAGAGTTTTCCCTTATATTTCAGGGACACTTTAGACAGAATAAACACACACTTGTAATTTCACAAATGTTTCCCGTAAACAATATGGTAATTACGATTTCTCAGGACAATTGACAAATGCGCGCGCAACGCTCGAAAATTTGTCGATTTCAGACTAAATTGATCAAATAAGTTTGTATAACATAAAATAATTCAGTTTCCACAATTATTTATGTTTGCATTGCCAGACCCAATAATGGGAAAGCTGACTGAGGTCCCTAATGATTAGCCGGATAAGTAGCCCCGTAAGAGTGACATATTGCTTTTTAGTAAAAACACTTTTTATTTTTTTTAAAGATATTTGAAGGTTTTGGTTTTTATGTTCGGTCCGAACCAACATTATATTGAAATCTGAAGTCATTAGTGAGAGCAGATGAGCGCGCAAAGTGCGCCCCGAAAATTCACAGATTCTTTCGTAAGCATATAAATGAAGGTTGGTAACTATTACAATTATAATAAAGCCTAACAAAAGATTTTCGGGTGCTCATACGGTCAGTAACGTATGGGCACCCTCCATTTAAGTGGATGGACTTTAAGGGAGCCGCTCGTCTTGCTTTGCTCCGCGCCCGGTGGCGGCGCACAGTAAAAATATCTCATAGAATCGCGCGGACACGCGTAGTTTAAAATCTTCTGAATTACAAATAAGAGTATGCCAATGAGTTCTAATGAACATTATATTTTAAAAGTACGTCTTGGTAATTTTGTGTGAAACTTATGTTTACTAAGTTATTTGAGCTTATGTGATTTTTTGTATAGGAGCGAAGACATTTTATAACTACTCTTTGCTTCAACTTCCTTCACTTTCTGGGTTTAAAAAAATGGATAAAGTATATTATTTACTACATTTCACCCAAATATTCTACACACCGCAACGGACCACATTTGGGAGTAATAACATATTTGTGTTTTTTTGTTACTTTTTTACATTTAAAACATTTTTGTAAACTTTTAAGTAACTTATTTCCCACCATAAATTGTATGATTATCAAGATGACCTGCTTATGTGCTACGATTTTCATCAGATAGAAAAGCTGGTTGAAACTTAAATACGAATAATGTCAGGTTATAAAAAAAACTTCTGAATTCCAAAAAAAAGTATGCCAATGAGTTTTCATCAACATTCTATTTGAAAAGTGTCTCTTGGTAATTTTGCGTCAAACTTATATTTACGAAGTTATTTGAGGTTACGTGATTTTTTGTATGGGTGCGAAAACATTTTATGACATTACTCTTATTCTTCACTTAGCTTCACTTTCTCGTTTTGAAAAACGGAGTAGGTATATTATTTACCACATTTCATCTAAACATACTACATGCCGCAAGTACCGCATTTGAAAATAATTAAATATGTTATGTTATATTGTTGTTTTTTCGGGCGTTGAATCTCTTAAAACTGTACTTTAATAAGTATAGTGCTCGTGCAAACCTAAGAAAATATCGGAACTACATTATTGAACAACTTGTGGTGAAAAATTAGTCAAGTAAAGTAAAAAAATAACAGTTTTTAAGGTAAAAACCACAATAAAACATAAACTGTTTAATTATTTTTGAATGCGGTAATTTGCGGCATGTAGTATGTTTAGATGAAATGTTGTAAATAATATACCTACTCCGTTTTTCAAAACCAGAAAGTGAAGCTAAGTGGAGAATAAGAGTAATGTCATAAAATGTTTTCGCACCCATACAAAAAAGCACGTAACCTCAAATAACTTCGTAAATATAAGTTTGACGCAAAATTACCAAGAGATACTTTTCAAATAGAATATTGATTAGGACTCATTGGCATACTTTTGTTTGCAATTGAGACAGTGTGGATATTTTATTGTTGTTGTTTTATTTTTTAAATATCGTAGAACTTCCCGGAATACCTTCACAGTATCACGGCTGTCCAAATGTGAAACACGGAATACGCCATTTTTTTCAAAACTTTGTTATCAATAGTATTGGATATTTTGGATTTTTCCCGATCTAAATCAAAGACAACCATGCTTCTATCGCTTATATTTCCAGAGTTATTTTGCGTGAAAACACAGAATATCCACAGCCTAGTATTAAAAACAAATCCAAAACAGTGAATATCATCATACCAAACATAAAACACTGAATATGACTGGATATTCAGTGTTTCATATTGGTCGTTTGGATATTCTGTGTTTCTGATTTGTTTTTTTTTTGTAAATGCAATGACGTGTTTACATGTTGGTCGGGGATTTACCCTGTTTTGCATCATAGCCACAGACAATATAATTATCTAGGTTTATGGTCATAACTGATGAATAAATGATACTTTACTTTACTTTACTTTACTTTTTTGTTCGTAGGAAACTTAACGTCGCAGTCTGAAAACTTCTTGATTTTAATTTCGTAACACGTGCCAGAGTTTACTTCATGTTACGAAATATTTAACTAAAGGTCATACACATATGAGCGCTGATGGAATACACGGCAACATTGAGAGACAGTTCAGAAAGAAACCAGTTTACTATTTTCGAGACTTAATGGTCATTATGGCGAAAGCTTCAGACTCGTACGACAATTTAAAAGATCTGGCGCTCAGAAATATTAAAAATAATTATTTAATCCATAAATAGATAAATTTGGTATAAATCATATTAAAGATTTAAAAAATCTTAATTCATAAATAATTAATATTTTTCTTATTATATAAATTTTCTTATTAAAAAGCCTAAAAATCCACAAAACAACTATCCGAATCCATTATTCTTTTGTTGAAGTCTATTTTTTGACAAACATTTTGGAATAATACTTCCAGAAACTAAGACTTGTTGATTTGGTCAGCGGTATGAGAAATAATAGAGTATGAGAAATATAATGACTGTTTTTTTTTTCAATTATTAAGCATTTACTTATTTTTTTTATTTTTATTTATTAACAAAATAAAATTGTGCATTTGTATTGTTTGAATATTCTGGGATTTCATTAACTTATTTATAACATTTGTTTCAGTTTAAATCCTAAAAACAAAGGTAAAACACTGAATTTTCATACCACCTTAATTTTTATATGGATTTTCAGTGTTTTATCTAAGGAATCCATGTTTTCCTATGGAAATAATACAGAACTTTTAGAAAAAACCCTTTTTAAATAAGATTTGCGTTGCTTATATTCACATTAAATAATCACTAATAATAAAGGAGTGCATTTATCAAGTTCCAGTCCATTTTTTTTTTCGAAAAAACGTTTGCAAGTCCGTTGTTAAGAGAACTTTACAAAAAGCGCTCTCCTGTAAAATTTGCGAAATGGCGTATACAGTGTTTTACATTTTTACAGCCGATCAGTTCTATTAATAGAGAACTAAACGGAAAAGAAAACCGAATAGTTTTATCAGTAGAACTGGACGAGTAGAACAGTCCAAACAGACTTTAGTTATCGCCCACCAAAATACGTTTTAACCGGGCGATAATAGGTACCAAGTGGGTTATAACCCACCGATTGGGTTATAACCCGGGTCGTTACCCATCTCTGCTGGGAGCCCATTTTGGCACCATTGCGTTACAGGCTAAGGCCCCTGTTGGGCCAGGTCCCTTAGCCTGTAACACAATGGTGCCAAAATGGGCTTCCGGTTGACGGTCTTAATTACGATTTATTGATGCTGTCGGTCCAGTGTCGGTCCTTTTAATGTTATTGTAGTACAGCAAAGAATATTAGGAGTCTAATCCTAGAGGATTGGTTCGCTGGTTGTAGGAGAGCAACGAAAAAATCCCGGTTTTGTCCTTCTACCTAGGACGCCATTGATACGCCATTGTGTTACAGGCTAAGGCCCCAGATGGAAGGCAGACGGGCGAGAGGCAGAGCACCAATGCGCTGGTCCGATGCCTTTAAGAGGGCAGCAGGTGGATCCATCCAGCACGCATCCCATCGCGCCCATTACCGTGATGAGTGGAGAACCATTGTATAATATGGTCACGATCCTCAGAATTGAGGGACCGATCCAGAAAAATGTTGGATATCCTATCCAGGATTAGAGCCCGGGACCCTTCGACCCAGTGGGATCTTTTGTGTCACCCTCTCCTTATTACTGCGCGGTGTGCTTATTCTGTAAAAAAAAATCCGCACAGTTGCTAGTCCTAAAAACCGGTTTTTTTCTTTGCAGGAAAATAGCTCTCATCGAAATAAACAAAATGTGCAGTATTGTGCAGTGCTTACGAAAGTGAAAGTAGTGATTATTTTTTATATTTACCTTAAGGTGGAATGATAGCAACGTGGCGGGAAATTCAAAATTTTCACAGTTTTTTACATTATGTAGCTAAACTGAACTATTTTTTTTCAGCGATTTTTCGTTCGCGGAAACAACAAAGTATGCTTTTCATTATTGTAAACAACATTTTCATTATTGTAAAACTGTGAAATTTTTGAATTTCCCGCCACGTTGCTATGCTACGTAGGATATGCTATCCCGAGAAGTCTTTTGCATTTTCTAGCAAGAACTATTCTTTTGTATTATTAAGTCTATCTTCTTCATCTTTTTTTTTTTTTTTTTTTAATCTTATTTATTTTATAAGCCATACATCATATTGATTAAGCCGGCTTAAAAATAATAACAATGTTGGTTAAACTAAAATATAAACATAAGGTAACTTTAACTTTAGATCAAAAATATAAACGTAAGGTAACATAAGTTGAAACAATAACAGTGCTGCCCAAACCCTGCATGTTACTTTAACAGTACAAAGTTTAAGCAACATTGCCATTGTTACTTTAACAGTTGGGATTAATGAGTATTTTTATAATATTCAGATCTAAGGTTCAATGAGTCTATGATGAAACTTAAAAATCTATCACTGTAATCAGCAGTGAACCCTGAACTTAAGATTTGATGGAAAAAGAAGAGGAAATCGCCAGCAAGGCACCGAGTTTCTTTTAAGAAATCAAACCTAGATTGTTCGTTGATTTTACACTCGAGAACTAAGTGTAGGAGGTCCTCCTCTTTCTCACATAGCGTACAATTTGGATCGTCTCTTTTTTTCATGATGAAATTAAACTTGTTAAGTGGGATATGATAAGTTCGGGTTCGGAAGCAAATAACTAAATCTCTTCTGTTGATTTTTCTTGAGGCAAACCAAGGTTCGCGTGGTGGTTCGTCTACAATGGTCCTGTACCAGATGCCCTTGTTTTGAGAGCACTCATTAAAATAGGATTTAAATTTAATATAATTGTCGTTTTTAACTTTTGGAAGATGATCAGTATAGTGCGGTACCGTGTCGAGAGGTATACCGTTCTGTAGAGCTTTGGATGCAAGTGAATCTACTACCTCGTTACCCCTGACGCCCACGTGTGAAGGAATCCATTGTAGACGAACTTCAACCCCGTTACGTATCAATCTATGGATACATTTAATAATGAGGTAAGCTTCGTTTCTACCAACACTACCTCCCCTAGCACTTCTCAACAAATGTTGTAGGCTGCTCTTCGAGTCTGTGAAGATTACAATTTTATGGTATGCTGTCGACTCTATGTAATGTATTGCTTCATTAATTGCTATCAGTTCAACTCCCATTATGGGTATACATGGATTTTCAATAAGAAATTTGGCCCCAAAATCTGCAGCTTCATCGTAAAACGCACTACTAGAACCGTCTCTTGTTTTGGACCCGTCAGTGTAAATGTGATTATAATCTGAGAACTGCATGTCTATCATGTGTTCGGTACGTTGCTTTAGATCGCGAGTAAGTAATTGAGCTTTAGGTTCATTAATAGTATTCACTCTATGCATTATGATTTTATCCCAGGGGAATGTTTTAATATCAAAGGAAAGCAAAAATTGGGGCATAATCTCAAATTTTGACACAGGTAAGTTGGAATAGTTTCTGAAACTATCTAGCAAAAGTGGAATTTGGTTTTTGCGCCAATATCTTGCACCCGAATTTAATGTGTTGTCTAATGCTACTAATTGTTTTATCAAATGGTCGGATGTTCTGGAAGAAAGTTTCAGAAAGTATTTGTCACTTAAATATATTCTTCTAAGACTCAAGGGTGGAATACACAGTTCGCTTTCCATTGCAAAAATTGGGGTGTCCCGAATAAAGCTTCCACAAATGCGAAGACATTGGTTTTGAATCACATCCAACCTCTGGAGGAGCCTAGAGTTGGCGTTACCGTAAATGATACATCCATAATCGAGTCGAGATCGCACCAGAGATAAAAAGAGTCTTCTTAAGTGAGTTGGGTGGACACCCCACTTTGAACTACTTATGGAACTAAGGATATTGACGTATGTAGTACATTTTTGCGCAGTTTCTAAAATATGTCGGGTCCAGTTAAGGCGACTGTCCACCCAAACACCCAAAAACCTAGTACAATTTGTAAGCTCAATTTCAGTGTTATTTATTTGTATACTAATAAAAGGCACTTTATATTTTCTAGTTAAGATGCAGACTTTAGTCTTTGAGAGAGATATTTCTAATCCAATTTCCTGTAACAACGTTGTAAAGATGTTAAGACTTGATTGAATGATATTAGCACAAATATCAATACTTTTGTTAATACAGTACAAAGCGAAATCGTCGGCATATTGTGACACCTTAACAGTCTTAACGAGTGTATTACATATTTTAATTGTGACTATATTGAATAAAATAGGTGACATTGGGTCACCTTGAGCTAAACCTTGTCTGCTTATTCTTGTTATTTCTCTACCATCCTGTAATCTATATATCAAAACTCTTTCTTTTAAAAATTCTCTAATATATCTACATAAGAGCGGATCGACATCAAATTCAACTAGAGAGGTTATAAGAGGTTCAATTGCCACATTGTTATAAGCGTTACTTATGTCTCCGTAAGCGCACAAAACGTATTCCTTGTGTATAAAAGCAGTTTCTGTGTCTACAATAAACCTACCTAGATTGTCTTGACATGAAAGTCCACGGCGGAAACCCAACGTACTGCCATTAAATAATTTGTTGCTTTCGAAATGGTGTTCAAGACGACGAGTTATCATTAAATTAAATGTCTTACAAAGGCAGTTAATGAGTGAGATAGGACGATACTTATCAGTATCTCTCTTTGGTATGGCAATAAGTTTAATCCTGCGCCACTGCTCTGGTATCACACCTTTTTTATAAATTGTGTTAAATATATGCAGGAGATATTCTTTCGCGTTATCCGGTAAATGGCTAATCATAGAATAAGTAATAGTATCCAAACCAGAAGAAGTATCTACTCTCTTAAGAGTCAAGTTAAGTTCTGAAAGTGTAAATAAAAAAGGATTGGAACCATTTATATTGGAATCTAGGGGCTGGAAGGAAACACTGTCAGGCGTGAGTTCCGTTACAAAGGAGACTGCGATACTTTCTGGTAAGTAGTGTCTAGGGCTTCGGTAACCTTTAAGCCATCTGAGTTTCCTCCAAACCTCTCGGCTGGGCGTATTACAGTCTATGCTGTCACAGAACTGTTGCCAGGAATTCCTTTTTGCAAGTTTTATCAGTTTTCGAGCAACAATTACTTTGTCTCTGTAAATTAAGTAGTTTTCGACCGTTCGTAATTTCCTAAAGTTCTTAAGAGATAATCGCCTTTCAGCTACTGCCTTCGATAAATCAGGATTCCACCAAGGTTTTGGCTTGAATTTGTTAGGGTTAAAACTGGTTTTAATATATGGGATGTGTTTGTTAGCACTTTCTTCAATTGCGTCTATGAGATTATCGTAGTTTCTTTGCACATTATCTCCAAAATCTAGTCCCTCACATGCCAATTCTATTTGTTGTGTGTACTCTACCCAGTTGGCCTTTTTAATGTTCCTTTTTAATTCGAGGCTATTTTGAGTACTGTCTAACGTTTTAATAGAAATAATGAGGTGATCACTGCCGAGAGATTCGTTAGTGACGTTCCACACAAAGTCGAGTGAGAGATCAGCACTACAAAGAGAAATATCAGGTGAAGTGCACACTATACTATCATTAAGTTTAGCGCAACGGGTAAAGTCTCCGTTGTTAAGAAATACGTAGTTATGTTTTATGATAGTGTCCGATAGAAGCCTACCCCGTGTGTCAGTTGTGTACGACCAAGCCGTGTGATGAGCATTGAAGTCTCCGACTATTAGAGTTTTCTCAGAAAAGTAGCCTAGCAGCTCCTGGTAGTCCCCAACGCTCACTGTGACATTTGTGGGAGAATAGACCCCTATGATATATTGAAGTTTATTGCTATTAAAGACTTCAAGGCACAAGACGTCAATATTATTATAATTTCTTGAAAGAGTTTTGATACTACAATTCAAAGATTGGTGGACTAGAATAGCTAAGCCTGCATATCCATCTGCTCGATCCTTTCTAAAGACAGAATAACCTGTTAAATTAATTTGGTGTTCGCATTGCAGCCAAGTTTCAGAAAGGATGCATATATGAACTTTTTCTTTACGCAGATATGAATCCAAGTCACTTAATTTTGGTATAAGACTTTGACAGTTCCATTGAATAATATTAAGCTTGAATCCAATAGTCACGTCCATTAAATCACAAAAAAAAAACAAATAGAAAATAAGAAAAAAAAAAATACACTTACCCGAGTAACTTACTTATTTAAATTGGGATTTTATTTACGAGATAAGAGCTTTAGTTTACCTACGATACGTGTGTCGCCACATTGCATCACTTTGCCTGAGTATCGTCAACCTTTAGCTATGGGCGATATGATACAGTACTAGTAGATATCTCTGATGCGTCTTCTGCTTGAGCCACTGAGTAGGTATAGTTTAAAAACGAAATCCTGAGATTATTGGTACTATGCGAATGCATTAGATCTGAGACATGATATGTTATTTACTTCGATTTGAACTGAATATCAATACGCGTAAAGATGTTTTAACTGAGCTGAGCTGAGACGTCTCCTTGTCGCCTCCAACCTCCCCTTATAGCGACCCCTTGCCTCGCAACTGAGCTGAGCAATCTGATAGGTACCTGAGAAACTGAGCATGACCCAACGGTCTAGTCTGAGCATGACCAAATGGCCTCTGAGCGTGAACGTGACCAAAGGGTCCTGAGCGTGTACATGGCCAAACGGCCTCTGAGCGTGAGCATGACCAAACGGCCTCTGAGCGTGAACGTGACCAAAGGGTCCTGAGCGTGTACATGGCCAAACAGCCTCTGAGCGTGAGCATGACCAAACGGCCTCTGAGCGTGAAGGTGACCAAAGGGTCCTGAGCGTGTACATGGCCATACGGCCTCTGAGCGTGAGCATGAAGAAACGGCCCCTGAGCGTGAGCACGACCAAACGGTCTCTGAGCATGAACGTGACCAAAGGGTCCTGAGCTTGTATATGGCCAAACGGCCTCTGAGCTTGAGCATGACCAAACGGCCTCTGAGCGTGAACGTGACCAAAGGGTCTTGAGCTTGTACTGGCCAACGGCCTCTGAGCGTAAACGTGGCCAAACGGCCTCTGAGCTTGAGCGTGACCAAAGGGTCCTGAGCTTGTACTGGCCAAACGGCCTCTGAGCGTAAACGTGGCCAAACGGCCTCTGAGATTGAGCGTGACCAAAAGGTCCTGAGTTTGTACTGGCCAAACGGCCTCTGAGCGTAAACGTGGCCAAACGGCCTCTGAGCTTGAGCGTGACCAAAAGGTCCTGAGTTTGTACTGGCCAAACGGCCTCTGAGCGTAAACGTGGCCAAACGGCCTCTGAGCTTGAGCGTGACCAAAAGGTCCTGAGTTTGTACTGGCCAAACGGCCTCTGAGCGTAAACGTGGCCAAACGGCCTCTGAGCTTGAGCGTGACCAAAAGGTCCTGAGTTTGTACTGGCCAAACGGCCTCTGAGCGTAAACGTGGCCAAACGGCCTCTGAGCTTGAGCGTGACCAAAAGGTCCTGAGTTTGTACTGGCCAAACGGCCTCTGAGCGTAAACGTGGCCAAACGGCCTCTGAGCTTGAGCGTGACCAAAAGGTCCTGAGCTTGTACTGGCCAAACGGCCTCTGAGCGTAAACGTGGCCAAACGGCCTCTGAGCGTGAGCTCCACTGTTACCTTTTATACCTTGGCTCTCGGCCTAAACTGAAGATGAGCCTGAGCTCCACTGTTATACCTTGGCCCCCGGCCTAAACTGAAGATGAGCCTGAGCTCCACTGTTATTCCTTGGCCCTCGGCCTAAACTGAAGATGAGCCTGAGCTCCACTGTTACACCTTGGCCCCCGGCCTAAACTGAAGATGAGCCTGAGCTCCACTGAACACTACACACTCGGTCAGTTGCTCGCTTGCAAGTGTCTGCCGCGCGCCGCGCCGCCGACTCCCGCCGCCGGCCGGCTATATAAAAACTGTGCGTTCTACCCACATTCACTATGATAAAATACATGAATCGCGATCATTCGCGACACTCCCCACAACAACAAAATATATAATTATGCATGTTGTATGTGTTATAAATAAAACACAAGAAGTAATATTGATTATAATAATCTCATAAGTTAATCAATCAAATGGAGGATCTATGTAGGTACTTCAAAATAGTTGCGCTGTCCATTCTTGCATCTTCTCCTTTGCTCTTAGAGCTGATGCTCGCGTCGGTCTGAGCTGGTGGTCGTTCGATCGGGTTGATGTGGGAACCTGGTCGTAGTCGTTCGATCGAGTTGGCATGGGACCTTACCGTACCTTACCGTACCTGCGTAATGTCCGACCGAGTTTCAAACTGGTCTTTGGAATCTGAGTTTGAGTCTGAGTTTGAATCTGAGTTTGAGTCTGAGATGGAATTTGAGTTTGAATCTGAGTTCGAATCTGAGTTTGAGTCTGAGATGGAATTTGAGTTTGAATCTGAGTTTGAGTCTGAGATGTAATCTGAGTTTGAGCACCTAGGTATGTAAACTTTTAAAAGTAGGTAAAACACTGTGAGAAAATCCACGCTGTTGTGGACGGTAAGTCACTCAAAACATGTCAATAGTGTCCGTGCACTGAGACTAGACGTTCGACACACTGACACGAATATACTAAAAACATAATCAATCTGTAACCCTGCACGCCCCCTTCGATGTTCTGCGCGTGAAGGTACTTGACTATTGTCAAATATGTCATTAAAAAAAATAAGACAAAAATAATGCAGTATATCCGTCCGTATAATATCTGTATTAGTATCTCGAAAGAATCATTATTAATTTCCTTTATCGAGCAATTTCCTTTTGTCTATTTATCACAAAGTTGATATTTTCACCTTTTCTACTCAGGACCAATATCCATCAATTGATTTACCAAGTTCTTAGTGACTAATAAATAAGGTTCACCTTTGCACATCATTAATTTATTCTGTTTGGTGGGTAATATTGAATTTAGGTCAAGCCGGTCTGGACTTCAAATACAAACTACGGAATGAATAAAAGGACAGAAGTTTGTGCTTCTGGCTAAAATTGAACCGCTTTAAATATCAGGGTAAATATTATTAGCAATGAATTACATATACTTATGTCAACCTAAACATGAACTGAGATTATTACTATAACAAACAATACATTGTATAGTTTCTAACGACAATGTGTCGTGATACTCTGAGCTTGCCTTCTGTTTTATTGTAAGTTTGGGTAAACTGAGACTGGAAAAAACATGATGTGAAAAAATAATGTGGAAATTATTTCTTTTTAATGAGGAAGGATCCCAGCTCCTCCACCATGTCGCCACATTGCATCACTTTGCCTGAGTATCGTCAACCTTTAGCTATGGGCGATATGATACAGTACTAGTAGATATCTCTGATGCGTCTTCTGCTTGAGCCACTGAGTAGGTATAGTTTAAAAACGTAATCCTGAGATTATTGGTACTATGCGAATGCATTAGATCTGAGACATGATATGTTATTTACTTCGATTTGAACTGAATATCAATACGCGTAAAGATGTTTTAACTGAGCTGAGCTGAGACGTCTCCTTGTCGCCTCCAACCTCCCCTTATAGCGACCCCTTGCCTCGCAACTGAGCTGAGCAATCTGATAGGTACCTGAGAAACTGAGCATGACCCAACGGTCTAGTCTGAGCATGACCAAATGGCCTCTGAGCGTGAACGTGACCAAAGGGTCCTGAGCGTGTACATGGCCAAACGGCCTCTGAGCGTGAGCATGACCAAACGGCCTCTGAGCGTGAACGTGACCAAAGGGTCCTGAGCGTGTACATGGCCAAACAGCCTCTGAGCGTGAGCATGACCAAACGGCCTCTGAGCGTGAAGGTGACCAAAGGGTCCTGAGCGTGTACATGGCCATACGGCCTCTGAGCGTGAGCATGAAGAAACGGCCCCTGAGCGTGAGCACGACCAAACGGTCTCTGAGCATGAACGTGACCAAAGGGTCCTGAGCTTGTATATGGCCAAACGGCCTCTGAGCTTGAGCATGACCAAACGGCCTCTGAGCGTGAACGTGACCAAAGGGTCTTGAGCTTGTACTGGCCAACGGCCTCTGAGCGTAAACGTGGCCAAACGGCCTCTGAGCTTGAGCGTGACCAAAGGGTCCTGAGCTTGTACTGGCCAAACGGCCTCTGAGCGTAAACGTGGCCAAACGGCCTCTGAGATTGAGCGTGACCAAAAGGTCCTGAGTTTGTACTGGCCAAACGGCCTCTGAGCGTAAACGTGGCCAAACGGCCTCTGAGCTTGAGCGTGACCAAAAGGTCCTGAGTTTGTACTGGCCAAACGGCCTCTGAGCGTAAACGTGGCCAAACGGCCTCTGAGCTTGAGCGTGACCAAAAGGTCCTGAGTTTGTACTGGCCAAACGGCCTCTGAGCGTAAACGTGGCCAAACGGCCTCTGAGCTTGAGCGTGACCAAAAGGTCCTGAGTTTGTACTGGCCAAACGGCCTCTGAGCGTAAACGTGGCCAAACGGCCTCTGAGCTTGAGCGTGACCAAAAGGTCCTGAGTTTGTACTGGCCAAACGGCCTCTGAGCGTAAACGTGGCCAAACGGCCTCTGAGCTTGAGCGTGACCAAAAGGTCCTGAGCTTGTACTGGCCAAACGGCCTCTGAGCGTAAACGTGGCCAAACGGCCTCTGAGCGTGAGCTCCACTGTTACCTTTTATACCTTGGCTCTCGGCCTAAACTGAAGATGAGCCTGAGCTCCACTGTTATACCTTGGCCCCCGGCCTAAACTGAAGATGAGCCTGAGCTCCACTGTTATTCCTTGGCCCTCGGCCTAAACTGAAGATGAGCCTGAGCTCCACTGTTACACCTTGGCCCCCGGCCTAAACTGAAGATGAGCCTGAGCTCCACTGAACACTACACACTCGGTCAGTTGCTCGCTTGCAAGTGTCTGCCGCGCGCCGCGCCGCCGACTCCCGCCGCCGGCCGGCTATATAAAAACTGTGCGTTCTACCCACATTCACTATGATAAAATACATGAATCGCGATCATTCGCGACAACGTGAGATTCTGCTCTTAACACTACGATAAGAGATGGTCGGTATTAGATCAGTAAACATTTCAATCAAGGCACCAATTTCTTCTGTGAAACCGTAAGTAATTTCCGATATGTCCGTTACTCCGTATGTGTGTGTGAGGTATTCTTTAATTTGTTTTCCAGATAGTGGGTACGTTTTATCGGAGTTGGTAATAAAGTTTTCCACCTGGTCCCAATCGATTGATTCCAGGTCGCTATGAGGTGTTCGTTTGAGTTTCTTTCCATTCTTTGATTTGTAAACTTCGTCTGAGCTGGACTGGGAAGACTTATCATCAAAGTCCTCATCACTGTTTTCGTTGCTAGGTATACTGTTTTCTTTTGTTGTTTCGGACTCCATGAAATCAGTTGTGGTCGAAGATTCAGTGGGTGGATGTGGACGCTTGAAAATTGGTGTCTCCGTAGTATCTTGTGTTTTTCGGTTAACAGCATTCGTATCATTGGTATTATCCGGGCATTTAGAGGCTACGTGACCGTCTTTTTTGCATATAAAACAAGTCATTGTGTCTGATGAAAAGTAAATCCAGTAATTAGTTTCTTCAAAATCCATAGACATTTTTTCTGGCAGTCGGGTGAAATCCTCAGGACTTACGTAAACTTGTCTTCGGAAGCTTAGAATGTGATTGAAGCCCGTTTCATTTAAACCAGCACGCAGGAAAGAGATGGGTGACTGTGGCGTGATATTCATTTCTAGCAATTTCTTTTCAATCTCGGCGTGCGGTATTATGGGACACACGTTGGATATGATAATACGTCTGTTTCTGCTGATCAAAGGTCGGATGGGTAGTTTTTGATTTTGAATTGTGACAAACTTTTTATTGTCAATGATCTCATCAGCGATTACCTTTGAGGAAACGTAGATACAAATTCTATTGTTTGATATTCTTGATAAAAAACGTATTTGAGATGGGTCGATTATTCTTCCTAAAGCTTGAGCATAATCTTTGATTTGTACGTTTTCTAAAGCGTCGATAACAATTGCTTGGTCTTTTTTAGGGAACATGGTGTTTTGTGCCACAGTAGCATAACTGGGGTTGTTTACTAACGTTTGGGAGTTCATTTTGTTCCTGTAGTCAGAAACAATTGGCAAACTGCGATGTTTTCACTTACTGAAAAAGTCCGATTCCATCACTAGTCACTTTACACAGTGAGGGTAGAAATTACACTCGTGGAAAAATATTTCACTAGCGCGCGCTGTTAACGACCGGTCTCGGTGACAGATCAACGATCACTGATCTTCTTCATCTTCGTCATCAAAAAACGTGCTATCTTCGCGTTTTCGTTTCAAGAATACCGTGGTGGTGGTCTAGTGGGTAGAACAGTGGACTCTGAAACGAAAGGTCCTAGGTTCGATTCCCGGTGCGGGCATGTATCTATGACTTTGTTTAATTTCAATGTTACGTACATTTGTGAATAGCAATACCACTCGCTGACGGTAAAGGAAAACATCGTAAGGAAACCTGAGCGTATGAGGCATTATACCCTCAACGCAAAAATCGCCAACCCGCATTGAGCAAGCGTGGTGATTAAGCTCGAACTCTCTCTCTGAGAGAAGGCCTTTGCCCAGCTAGTGGGACATGTACAATTGTACAGGCTACATCTTACTTCCCGTTTTCGTTTCAAGAATACCGTAACATTACGAAACCCGACAACTCGGAACGTATCTTATCTGTCAATCCACTTCAGCCCATCACTGTGGGCTCGTCATAAAGACCGACCGTGTGACAACTGGACGGTAGAAGTCGACCCAAATGAAGGTGTGTGCCAGCGACACGTTAAGATACCCCTTTTTGTTTTAACCGACTTTAAAACAGGAGGAGGTACTTACTCAATTAGACTAGTGTATTTGGGCGTAATGCTTAGAATGACTCATTTGATATGTCACAAGAAATAGGAGTATTTTGCAAAACTTTTTATTTTATTTTATTATTTACCTCCCCCAAGGAATTTTAATATGGAGGCCACTTTGGGGGGGAAGTGGCCCCCATGATTAAAATTCCTCTATTTACGTTACTACACGACCGTATTTGGGTCACCGATTGACATGTGTACCAAATTTCAACTCAATCGGATGAGTAGTTTCGGAGAAAAGACCGTTGACACCAGATATCACAAAGCTGCTATTGCTGAAGGTATGTCAAATAACTCATCGTCACAAGCAGCCGTCCATCGCGCGTCACAATTCACAAAGAGCTGCGCGTACGCATAGAGACCGCGGCGCAGTAGACATGTGTAGGTAATGCTTGTAATATTACAAAAGACATATTACACAACGATGTCATGAAATATTACACATTACACGAGAGAATAAAGCATGGCACATAGCATTTCATTACACTAGATGACATGAAACATGACACATGGCATTTCAGCACACTGTACTTACTGCAATGAAAGTGTGCTGAAATACCATGATGTCATGTATCATGTCTGCAATGAAGAAATACCATGATGTCATGTATCATGTCTGCTATGAAGAAATACCATGATGTCATGTATCATGTCTGCAATGAAGAAATACCATGATGTCATGTATCATGTCTGCAATGAAGAAATACCATGATGTCATGTTTTATGTTTGCAATGAAGAAATACCATGATGTCATGTTTCATGTCTGCAATGAAGAAATACCATGATGTCATGTTTCATGTCTGCAATGAAGAAATACCATGATGTCATGTTTCATGTCTGCAATGAAGAAATACCATGATGTCATGTTTCATGTCTGCAATGAAGAAATACCATGATATCATGTTTTATGACTGCAATGAAGAAATACCATGATGTCATGTATCATCTCTGCAATGAAGAAATACCATGATGTCATGTTTCATGTCTGCAATGAAGAAATACCATGATGTCATGTATCATGTCTGCAATGAAGAAATACCATGATGTCATGTTTCATGTCTGCAATGAAGAAATACCATGATGTCATGTTTCATGTCTGCAATGAAGAAATACCATGATGTCATGTTTCATGTCTGCAATGAAGAAATACCATGATGTCATGTGTCATGTTTGGTGCTATGATATAATGTAATATCACGCGGTATGAAATACAACGTGTTACAAAAGATACTAACTCTTTTTACAGGGTGTAACCTGCTGGTCAACATAATGACAAATCTGCAAAAAAAAGTTGAAAAACACAACTTTTTTTTATAACCTCAAAATTAAAAAAATTTCAAAACTTTTTTGTTTTTGGATTTAGCTCCAATAAAAAAAATATGGTTGTTTGCTTAACTGTATTTTAATAGCTTCAGGCTGTAAAACATAATGAAAGTCTATGATGGAAACAGTATTTTAAAAATACTTTTCTCCCGTCACAGCGCTTACATTTTAATTATTTAAAAATCAACGGAACGTCATAGAGCTAAAAAAATATTTTGGTTGTGATCCCTATCATCAGGTACCATGACCCTGTAAAAAGAGTTAGCATCTTTTGTAACACCTTGTATATCATGACTTCGAAGTGCACTGTTTCGCGCATGTCTACTGCGCGTACGCATAGAGACCGCGGCGCAGGCGCACCGCACGCACGGCGCATGCGTCGACCCAAATACCCCGCGCTAACGGTGCGGTCGCCGGCCGACCTTTGTCGCTCTAACTCTAGAGCATTATGTGATCTAGTTGTTTAGTTAGTGGATAGACAACTAACCACTGGGTGCAGGGGCCTTAGCCTGTAACACAATGGCGTATCAATGGCGTCCTAGGTAGAAGGACACACAAGGAATATTACCTCACTGGTACAATCCAATAAAATCTGTGGTTATTGTATGTTTATGTATTGTACAATATTGTATGTAAGTATGTTTATTATATCTATAGGTATTAGTACCTACCTATAAGGCTATAATAATATACTCCGTGCAATTTTAGTGGTTTTAAAGCCGAAGGTATTTTGTTGCACTAGTGATACTGAGCCAAATTACAAAATTTCATTCCAAAACGCGCGAAAAAAAAATTCTCTTCTCCATACAAATTGTGTCGATTGGCGATAGCCGTTTGTATTGGGAAGGGTTTTTTTTTTCGCTCGATTTGAAGTAAAATTTTGGAATTTGGCTCAGAATCACGAGTGCAACTAAATGCCTTCGGCTTTAAAACCACTAAAATTCCACGGTGTATATTAGTTTATGTATTGATTATAATATAATATGTAGGTATATAATATTGTATTTATTTAAAAGGTATACAATTACCTACAATCTTATATTCGTAACTTTACTTAGTATATTTAATTATTTCCTATGTTATTCTGTACACTATATCTACCGAATATTTTGTTATCTGTCCTGTCCATCCAACGGTTGTCTGACAGAGATCGCTCTCTTAGCGATAAGACCGCCAATTGTATACATTCTAATTAGTTTAAAATAAACAATGTAATTTATCTTGGGTGTACAATAAAGAGTTATCTATCTATCTAAGGACAAAACCTGGATTTTTTCGTTGTTCTCCTACAACCAGCGAACTAATCCTATAGAATCAGACTCATAATATTCTTTGCTGTCCTACAATAACATTAAAAGGACCGACACTGGACCGACAGCATCAATAAATCGTAATTAAAACCGTCAACCGGAAGCCCATTTTGGCACCATAGTGTTACAGGCTAAGGGCCCTGCACTTCTAGTACTAATGAGCGTTATTGATAAGGATAACATCTTGAGGAAACCTGAGGGTCTCCTGAACGAAACCTGAACCCTCTTTGACGGCAGGCTTTTGCCCAGCTAGTGTAGGGTTACCATCCGTCCGGACAAGTCCGGACTTTTAGACTCTTGTCCGGACTTTGTCCGGTTTTTTATTTATTTAGATGGAATATGAGTAATAAAACTACATCATTATTCAGTAATCTTATATCAAATCAGTCTTTAATCAACAACGAACTTCTCATGTATCAAAAAAAAAAGTCTAAAATCTTCTTTAACAATCAACTTAGCAACCAACAATAAATATTCCAGACTTTTATCGCAATGTCCGGCTTTTTGCCAGGACTTTTCAAATTCCTAAATGGTAACCATAAGCTAGTGGGACATGTACACTTGGACAGATTACAGCTTATTTTTTTCAATACTGTAAGAGACCGCAATGTACTGCGCGCTCTCGAATCCGATGAGATTCAGCGATTCATAGAAAAAATAATGAGATTTCATTGGAGACTTTAAAGATATTCCCTGTTTGTATTTGAATTATTATTGTCCTAATGGCGGAAATAAACCACCGCCACTAATTCAGCCTAAAGACACCTATAATCAAGGCTCGTTTGCCCAATTGTGTTTCTCCTCCTCAGTCCGAACACGACAGGCCTAATGCCCCGTTTATACGAGGCCAGTGTTTACGCTAGTATAGCAAGTGACACTGGCCCCATGTCGGTAGACGGAACTGGCTCTAAAATCTGTAACGTAATCGTGTTATTCATAGTTCATACTTGTAAGGACAAAACCAGTTTTGCCTCGATTTTCTCCTACAAACGCTGAACATACTTGGGTCGCTGGCCTCATTTTCAGGACAGTTTGACAGAATGGAGCTATTTTTAAGCCAGTTGCACCCTCCGCAGTATAAAATTTAAATACTGTGGCTTCAGTAACCGTTTTTGACGCATCTGACTGAAGACATGAGCTTGAAATTTGCTTTCCTTCTGTAGACATTGTTAGCCCGCTGTCCTGCATCTCGAACAAAAAATCTCATGTCATTCCGATCTCGACTGCTCCCGACCACTCGAGTCATGTCGAGCGTAAAAGGCAAACATCTCGCTGAAATCTCGTGCCTTATGTCAAGGACTTCGTAAGGATAGGAGATGTGTCATTTGCCGCAAAATGAGATTTTTCCTGTCGAGATGTGTCGCGTGCGAGATTCCCGAGAACTAGCCCCCTGGCTTAAAAACTTGCCTAGTGTAAACGGGCCGCGAACGTTGATTGCATTTGACGCCAAATTACATTTTAACATGGCGCTAGTACCGTTGGGTAACGGCGCATAATCGCGTGGCTCGTTGTAATTGAATTTTTTACTGTAAAACTCAAAGTGCGAGTGCGACCGATATGGTCGCGGCAAGGTCGCCGCACGCGACGCTGAAGACAAGACACACTGAACTAAAAACCCGGTAAAGTCTAGTGAATCTAATCTTGTTTAGTGATTGCTACATGCCGCGTTCCTTCGTTTCAACACGTTCGATTGATTGATTGTTTTGATCGTCGAACTACTGGTACGTTTTAGGATTCCGGACCTCAACAGGAAAAACGGAACCTTCGTCATGAGGAAACCCGCGGCTTTCCTGGTTTTGCACGTAATGACTTTGTCTTTCCTGAGTAGGCTGCCTAAGCTCATAGGATCGAGGTGCTGTAGGCTTAGCACGCGGACCATTTTGAACTGTCACCTTAGCCACTGTTCACTGTCACCTCAGTAGTGTTAAATGGCTAACTTGACAGTTGAGAGTAGGAAAAATGGCCCGCGTGTTGAGCCTTCTGGGCAAGCCCACTCCTAAACAGTCTTCCACCCAGGCACTGCAGCGTCCGAAGGGGCACTTCACCTGTCTAGTGTGAGTGAAGGTGCGACTGGACGCTTTATAAATCATATTACGTAGATGCAAAGGCCTAGTTTCCTCAAAACCAAGTTTATTACAGTTAGAACTAATTATAACATGGGCCAAACATATGGAATGCGGAGTGCGTTCCATAGTTCGCTGGTCAAATTAGCAGGTGTCCACCGCAATTACAGGTGACCCTGACAATAATGCCTCAGCGGGTTACCGTTGCTACGGTAATCTAATGTCTTGACTTGACTGACCACTTCATTAATTTCTATAGAAAATAACAAGCTAAGTGAGTCAGGGTTGACATGTCACTATACCTAAATATCAAGATTCCAGCCCATGAATGACGTCCACTATTTATTCCCTGTCACTACAACCTCCCTTGCTTGGTATGGTCATTGTATCCACTTTTTTTTTAAGCACTAACCTATGCCGTATAAACATAAAAACCGGCCAATTGCGTTTCAACTGGCTTACTATTACGATTCCAAAGATACACATGGTAGGTAATCGTATGAGGTAGTGGCCACCTCTGGTGTGATACACATAAAATTAGGACAGACAGATAGACAGTGTAGGCAGAGTAATTGGATCAAATCGATGAGGCGCATTTTTGATGTCATCGTCATATGTCGCATGTTTCTATAAGATAAAGATAAAATATTCTTTATTGTACACCAATATAAATACAGGCAAGGAAAAAAACTTAACTAAACAAGGTACAATTGGCGGCCTTATTGCAATTTCTTCCAGGCAACCACAGATATACAGATTGTTGTTTTTAAAACCAGACTACGTTTTATGGAATTCATATTTCAGTTTGCTACCATACCGGAGATCATCTAGTAACTTATTGAGTAGGAAATCCTTCAGCAGATGGATGGAATACTTACCGACCAGTGGTTAAGTCTGCAACGCAATGGCGTGTCGATGGCGTCTCAGTAGAAGGACAAAACCGGGATTTCCTCGTTTTTCTTCTACAACCAGCGAAGTAATCCTCTAAAATTAGAATCAGAATATTCTTTGCTGTACTACAAAAATATTAAAAGGGCCGACAGCATTGATAAAACGTTATTGAAGCAGTCAACTGGGAGCCCATTTTGGCACCATTGCGTTACAGACTCGGGCCCCAGTAACGTAATATCAGCAGGAGGAAGTTGGTAATACGTCTCGAGCTTGTGCAACTGTCACGGAATTAAGCTGAGGTTTACCATCAGTGGGTTGGACTACGCGCATTATCCGATCGTCGTCGGTGGAAAACTAAAGCCTTTTTCTTTTTGTACATTATTTACTCAGTCACTCATGAGTCATGACATGACATTTGATGTTTCACCATTTCCATTCTGATGCATAAAAGTCACAGTTTACTACGAAAATTGTATGTAGACAAGACAGCACGTCGACACTTGCACGAGCTGTTGGATATCTCGCCCTGCCACGAGCACTCTACTCGGTGACCTCTCTGACGTATCGTTCGTGTGTACATTGCGTAGCCGTTTGGTATTTACAATAGTTTTGTATCATAATAACTCGGCTACATTGAATCGTCATAGTAAATGGTCATTGTCAGTTTTATGCAATAAAACCCAGTTCTTTTTAGCCGAGAGACTGATATCTATAGGTTTTGGGGAAGTCTACTCCATCTAAAATTATATTCCAAGCACCACAGCTTTTGCCGAGTGGTCAGCTCAACAAGTTAGTGTTTTATAATGCTCCATGAATGAACAAAAGGATGTAAAGTAGGTGCGCGTAGTAAAACCCAGCCGGGGCCTGAATTTGATGCGGTTTTATGAAGCATCTCCAGAGAGCTAAAGCGGTTGGTTTCCGTCAATAAAGATATAAACGTAACGGAGTTCTCGTCAAGTGGATTTAGATACGAGTGTGAAGATTGTTGTGGGTTATTTGCATGTGTGTCAGTTAAACTTAAACTTTCGTGAGCACTGCACATTTTCTACACCGACAAAATACAAGTGAGTAAAAATATTCTGGCAATATCAATGTGGCCTCTGGAATCAAACCTAAAGTACGTCGGAGTTCAAGTTGAACGATGAGCTCCGTCAACCTCCATATTTCCCTGTAGATAGTGCATTCTGCACCCCTTTTGACCTCCCAATGCTTCAATGTCTAGCTATATTAACCCCATGCCGTCTGGTTTGATGGTGCAACGTCAGAATTCATCTTAGGGTGAATCAATCAATGTTTAACTAAAGCCCAGTGCTATATCTTGAATCTGTTATTGTTTTGTGGTATTTGTTAGCAGTCATTACCGTGTTTCTTCTGCAAGAAAACAATTCGTAGCTGATGAAGCGGGCCTTTTTTTGCTAGTGATTTACTTGACACAATATGACATTCATTGTCAGCTATCAGGATGGTATAGGTGCTGGGCAAGCCTACTCCATCTAAAACAATGTTCCAGGCACTGCAGCACCGAGTGGTCTCTTCACCCATGAAGTGGACGCTGTATAAATCATCTCATTACGTAGATGCTAAGGCCTTAGTTCTGACGTTCATTATTGTAGGAAACGTGTTTACTGCAGAGTGAATAAAATGTTTTGAGTTTTGTAGAGGACTGGAGGTTTCTAAGGCCTTATCAGTGAAGTCATCATACAAACCACTTATCATGGGACCAACTATGAAAGTTTTGCCACCTAATTCGCTCCACTCTGACCCAAAATTGGATATAGCTTTACCATATTTTTACTGGTCAAAACCCGTAAGTTTGGTCTTCATTCCTATTGTTCCCACGAAGACAGCATTCCTAACAACCACCATGACCAATTGGAATCGTTGTTCTATTGTTATTGTAACAATTATCCAAATAGTTCATGCGGAGGATGGTTTAGGTGCCAAGCTAGCCTACGATGCAAGCACGACCAAAAGTGTCTGAGTGTTTACTTCACCAATGTAGTTAGCGAAGAACCCTAATTTTTAATCTATCGCGATCCTTTTCAAATTGACATTTGAAGGGTGCTGACCAGCTTCAGACTTATTTTATTTGACACATACTGTCATTGAAAGCGATTGGGATAGGTATAGGGATTGCGACTCGATTTTGAAGGATATTGAGTGAAGAAAATAGCAAAATCGTTCACTCAATATCATTCAATTTGTATGGCGTTTTGACTCATCCGTTCTGTTAACGATTGTGATTTGAAACTTAGAGAATTCCAATCTAAAGTTGCAATCACGATCATGATCCCGATACCATTGAAAATTATCGCGATAGATTCAAAAGTTAGACAATTAAGCCCCCGAATACACATTGATGCAGCAAGTCACCGAAGAAAACAGCCAAAACTGTAAACGAAAACCAGAAGTCTTAACATGGCAGCAGTAGATTCGGTTTTGTCTACGCTTGCTGTAGAGATATTGCCATGATAGCCCGCCACAGTTTCAAAAGTCAATAACAATGTCTGCTACAATTTAGCTCCGTAGGGACTATAGTCGAGCTAGATTAATAGGTCCCGCTTCCTCAATAACTGTCCGATGTGACCGTAATTGAGCCCTGAAATATTGTGGGATATGCTCGCCCAGCTATTTGTGCGCCAGGGTTGCCAGCCGAACGAAGATGTAGCCTAGTATATTCTAGTTGGGTTGCAAGCAGACTTCGCTTGACACCACGCGTGCATACTGCAGATTGGCGACTCTCGCGTTGACGGTATTTTGACAAAAAATTCACAAAATGTACGTTGAACATTGAAATAAATCACAGTTTGCCCGACAATAAATCTAAGCATATGATGACTATCATGCATGAGTAAAGCCTTCACCACGGTTAAAAATTAACTTGAGATTAACCCATTCTCTTCTCACTGTAACTATTTGTTTATCCCTGTAACCAAAAGTACATGATTACCTACTGCAAAAATAGCCTTTGTATCAAACCCGGGACGGCGCTGGAGATTGTAACACAGTTCTTTTCTGAACTAGCACAGTCTCCAACGAAACTAGTATGAACAATTTAATTAAGCTATACTAAGTCTTATAAGTAATATACTATGTACATCTCTTGTAATACCTACTCTTCTTGAAATAAATAATTTTTAATTTAATTTAATTTAATTTTGGGTTTGGGGATTGCCACGAATAAGTTCAAAACACTGAATTTTATCTATACCATTGTAATTAATTTCAATCATCAATCTGCTACAATGTGATGTAAATGAGCCCTTTTCAGCACAAATTAACAAAGCATTTCATAGATGGCGCGACACAGATTAATTTTGACAGCCGTAACGTAATCCGGTTCTTCTACGGTCACGCCTGTAGGCGCCATCTATGAAATGCTTTGTGAATTTGTGCTGAAAACGGCTCATTTCGAGATTTTATCTAATCGCTATAATGTTGACTTTTCTGTCTAGTCGCCTTTTGTCGTCTGGCAACCCTGCGCGTGACTTCTCATATCGGCTGGACTATAATGAAAGTGTAGGCGGATTTTTCCCTTTGTAGCAATTTGCATTGTGATTTATGGACGTAATTAAGTTATGAATGGGACAGATGCATGCATTTGAATGCGAGGATTTATCTAGGGGTCATTAATAAAGAAGTCCTATTAATAAACTTAATTCTAATTCTTTATTAGTCCTGAAAATAACTACTACCAGAGGATTGGACCGCAGGTCTCATAGTGTAAAACATAGGTATGACTTTTTTTTTGTTTTTCGTAGCCTCTGTAGGTACTTGCGGTGGCCGTTTAGTGAATAGAACAATGGACTCTGAAGCGAGAGACCCAAGTTTGTTTCTAGGTGCTAGCATGTTCTGTGACTTCAATTTGTTTCAAAGTTACCTGTAGTTATGAATTTGTACTATCACTACCATTTACTACTTCGAATTCATAAATGTACGTATTGACTTGTCTTTCCTGTGGGCTAGGCCGACTAAGCTATCAGGATGGTATAGGTGCTGGGCAAGCCTACTCCATCTAAAACAATGTCCCAGTCTCTTCACCCATCTAGCGTAAGTGAATGATGGACACTGGAGGGTGTATAAATCATCTAATTACGTAGATGCAAAGGCCTTAGTTTTTTTTTCGTGCTTCGGAAGGCACGTTAAACCGTTGGTCCCGGTTGTTGTCGATTAATAACAATCGGTAAGCCATGTCAGAGACCCTTTGGGCAGCCTAAAAATTCTGACACCAGGGGTGGTCACTACCTCATACGATTACCTACCTGGTCCAAGCTTATCATCTCAGTCTATGCCTGGGATATCGAATTATGTTTCCAAAGACGCTGAGGTTCATGTATACAACGTGTTACAAAACATCCTAACTCTTTTTACAGGATGTAACCTACTGGTCAACAGGATGTTAATTCTGTAAAAAAAGTTGAAAAGTACAATTTTTATTTTAGAACTTTAAAATTGTTTTTTTTTTTTACTTTTTTGTTTTTGGTATTATATTAAATTGAAAAATATGTATGTGTGTGTAGGTACATTTGCATAGCTTTGAGTTGTTTAAACATTGAGAAAGTCAATGACAACAATATTTAAAAATTACTTTTCTGCCGGCACAGGGTTCAAATTTTATCAATTAAAAAATCAACGCAACGTCACATAACAAAAAAAAAAGTTTTGGTTGTGATCCGTATCAACGGGTGCTATTACCCTGTAAAAAGAGTTAGGATCTTTTGTAACACCTTGTATAGGCTCCACATTTTTCCTATAAGTGTTCATAGTCGTAGGAAGGTAGGCGCCAGCCGTGACAGTCGGCAGCTCGGCCGGCTATTAATAGCGGACCGCTAACTGTGGGCACTGTGTGGCAGGTCTCGACTTAGATCCCGATTGCATCGCGATCCAAATAGACTCTACGCGAGAGTTTGCGAAAGAAAGCGTACTCCAACCAACTGATAAGCGGACGAGGATGTCTGACCTGCCCGGCTAGCATGCCAGGCCGCGACGCGACTTTTATCTACGCTTACCCGCGAGATACTCATTCCGTCTACTGTGTCATGTTTTCCCGGGAAACGCGTTTGAAGTCTACATAATTTGTCACTTGTAGACTTGATTTTTACATGCCATAATCGCCTTTGATACAATAGAAAAAAGGTTCATCCGCACTAGTGGTTCGCCCCGAACTATGAACTCGCGACCCCATATCTCAGCAACCCATCGACCGATTTGGCTCATGTTCGAACTTAAAAATTATCTTTGCCTCATTTATCCACCTACCAAATTTCATGACGATCCGACTAAATTAACTCAAGTTATCGTCGAACGAACATTCATACATACAAACATACATACATACATACAAACGCCGGATTGTTCAAGTAGACTCGGAGAACTTCGCTAGCTTCGCTCGCTCGTTCAATAAAATGTGAATGATGTGGCGGGGGAAAAGTATTTTTTTTATTAAACGGTTTTATTTAGCTCACCCCGTTTGTTTTATTCTTGGGTCAAATTTAGTAATTCAAATTTCACCCTCTTCCTGTCAACCGATTAATCAGAAATTTTGTATACACTTTGGATTTTGGTAACAATACAATTATGTTTATTCATTACTAGTGGTTCGCTCCGAACGACGAACTCGCGACCCCATATCTCAGCAACCCCTCGACCGATTATGAGCCAAATTAAAAATTCTCTTTGCCTCATTTACCCACCTACCAAATTTCATGACGATCCGACTACATTTACTCAAGTTATCGTCGAACGAACATTCATACATACAAACATACAAACATACAAACATACAAACATACATACATACATACATACATACAAACGCCGGATTGTTCAAGTAGACTCGGAGAACTTCGCTCGCTCGTTCAATCATTATAAATTCAAGATGGCCGCCGCTACAAAATGGCGGATAATTTATGTTTTATTTATCCCATCAATATGGGTATCAAATGAAAGGGCTCAACAAGCAGAATACAATATACTATAAAAAATTGAAATCCAAGATGGCGGCCGCTACAAAATGGCGGATAACGTAGGTTTTATCAATCCCATCAATATGGGTATCAAATGAAAGGGCTCAACAAGCAGAATACAATATACTATAAAAAATTGAAATACAAGATTGCGGCCGCTACAAAATGGCGGATAACGTAGGTCTTATCGATCTCATCAATATGGGTATCAAATGAAAGTGCTCAACCAGTATAATACAATGTCTAAAATAAAACCGTGCCCCACGGTTTTATTTTAGTCTAGTCTATGCATATGTTTATAATTCCCACGACTGTATCTAACTATTTTATTATTTTTTGGTTTTTAGTACATTTTTTAAATATGGTTTTCATTGACTTTCACAATGTTTTAACAACTCGAAGCTATGTAAATGCAACTACACGCACAAACATATTTTTAAATTTGAGCTAATAACATAAACAAAAATGTTATGATTTTTTTTCAATTTTGAGGTTATAAAATAAAATTTGTTTTTTTCAACTTTTTTTTACAGATTTGTCATCCTGTTGACCAGTAGGTTACACCCTGTAAAAAGAGTTAGGTACTTTTGTAACACCTTGTATGGAAGGGATATGAAGAGGCATACATCCAGCAGTAGACGATATAAATGCTGAAGAAGAAGAAGAGAAGAGAATGTATTGGTTGGGAAACCCAGAAGTTTGCGCATTACTGCCACTTGTAAAACATAAAGTGGACTAGGCCTGTATCCCACATTGCGTTGGTGTGAGTACCTCTTTAACAAGTTCGCTCCATTGATCGAAGCAGACGCACAAAGACGCCCTCAGTCTTCACATTAGCGCCTCTGTCTCTATGAGCCGTGGAGGCGGTGCTAATTCGCTGAAATTCTTTAGAACTGTGTTACTTAGGGAGGCATTAATAGTCGTCGACTCAAGATCGAACTCAAGTAGGTGATCTCAGAAAAGTCAAATGCTTATGTGACGCCTTGGCTAATGTCAATGTCAATCTCAAGATAGTGTCTATTTAATATGCTGACAGCCACTCAAGTTTGACATTAGCCATGGCTTGACATTAGCATTTGACTTTTCTGAGTTGATCTACTTGAGATCGAGCTCAAGTAGGTGATCTCAGACGACTATTAATACCACTCCTAGATATTGACTTGATTCGGAGTTCGTCGGACTAGTTTTGTGTCAAAGTGCAATAGTGCAACACCTTGCCCACCTCAATGCTGTAACCCCAAATGGCAATCTCTTATTCATCATGTCCTGAATCTGGTACGGTCGGCCACAGTCACAGATACCTCAAGGCAGCTTTTACTGCGCGCGGCATAAGGGCGCTAATGGAACAAAAAGGGGTATCCTAGCGTGTGGCCGACTGTACCACTCGCTAACTTTTTAGAAGACATCGTGAAGAAACCTTGAGCATCCGAGGCATATTGCCCTAAACGCGAAAATCGCCAATCCACGGTGGGCATGCATACTCTGTTCTGTTCTGAACTTCTGAGGGATTTCGGGAATGTCTGAGAAGTGACAGCTTTTCCTCGACATTTGCGTGTTTTAGTCATCGAAAATGGGCTCCCTGTGCCCAGCTATTGGGAAATATGTGGAGGCTTAGTGCATTTTACTTGAAAATTTCCGTAACTTTTCTTGGCGCCCAGATTGAAATACTTCGCTCCTGGCACGGCGAAGTCTTCAGGAATTCTAATCAGCTGGAATGGCTCAAACAGCAAATGGCCTCGAGTGGATGGGCCTTAAATCTTCAAAGGCACGTCAGTCAAACAGGCAGGCTAGATATAATACGGGCAGTGATCCGCGGAGCGCGCTAAACTCTAGACCGGACTGACGTCGGCGTATGGTTATCTATCATCTTAGCTATAGTACGTACAGCCGATAATGGTACCTGCGGGGGGAGCATGACTTTTATCGAGGCGGATTTATCCAACAAAATGACGGTTTATCAGCATTTTTGACGTCTATAGATCGCTCTCGACGATATACAAGGTGTTAAAAAAGTACCTAACTCTTTTTACAGGGTGTAACATACTGGTCAACAGGATGTCAAATCTGTAAAAAAAAGTTGAGTTTTATTTTATAACCTCAAAATTGAAAAAAATTCGTACCATTTTTGTTTTTGTTATTAGCTCAAATTAAAAAATATGTTTGTGCGTGTAGGTGCATTTACATAGCTTTGAGTTGTTAAAACATTGTGAAAGTCGATGAAAACAATATTTAAAAAATACGTTTCTCTCGCCACATCGTTCACATTTTATTAATTTAAAAATTAACGGAACGTCATAGAACAAAAAAAAAATTTTGGTTGTAATCCCTATTACCGGGTGCTATTACCCTGTAAAAAGAGTTAGGTACTTTTGTAACACCTTGTATAACCCACTATAGACGTCAAAAATGCTGATAAACCGCCATTTTGTTGGATAAATCCGCCTCGATAAAAGTCATGCTACAGGGACTGGTAGGGAAGCACAACTTCAAGATAAAAAGTTTTATCCCGCTATCGGGTAGCGGCCGCTCGCTTGACGCGGTGAAATAAAGCAAGATGGCGATAGCCGATAATGGGATAAAACTTTTATCTGGACATGTGCTGTGCTTCCCTAGCAGCTGTTGTTTTGTCAACAATTTACTTCCTTCGACACAACCCTTTATGGGTCTTGGCCTCCTCAACAATCTTCTTCCATTTGGCTCTGTCACTGGCCTGCGTTCTCCAAGATGTTTTCTTGCCTATACGCAGGATTTCTTCCTCGCAATAGTACTTCCACTGCTTCCTGGGTCTTCCTCTGGGGGTTTTCAGTGCGAAGTCAGGTAAATTATCTTTTTTTTTGTCAACAACTGTCACTCACGGAATATTCCGTCAAAAATTTAGCATTTTTCCTTCTTTTTCCTTGAGGAATCTTCTAAAAATTTAAGAAAAAAGGAAATAATGCATAATCAATAGTAATTTACAAGTTACTATTGATTATGCCTACAATAGTAATTTACAAGCCTACAAAGTCTGTACTGTCCGTCGTAGCTTTAACTTTCTAACTTTCATGGTATTTCAGAGATTTTCACTGTACGGCGATGCCACGGACCAGACGTTTGTTTCATCACATCCAGCCCCAAAAATGCTAGTTTTCAGATTTTTCCTGCGCTGTCAGACGCGCCCTCAGTCGCCGTCCGCACAACAATTTCACCTCGCATCAAATTAATAGCGACATTTCTCGTGTATCTTTTACGTAACTTCACATCCATCGTGGCTTATTGAATTAGATTAGAGAGAGCACAGATCTGGTTTGACGGAGTTGCAGCGTTATCTCCGCATCGCGCGTCGGTTGATAAGCAGCTAGAAATCTAGTTAGCGGTCCAGACATAATATTATCAAAACAGGGGAGATATAGATCAGCCCGTCTATGATGTCTACCGCGACTTCTTTCTATCCATCTATCTATCCAGCCATAAATATAGACCACTTCTGGGCATAGGCCTCTTCCTTTTCAATGCCAATCTCGTCCATTGTCTTCCCGCTGTTTTGACAATGTCATCGACTTATCGAGCTTTCGGTCTACCACGACTTCTTTCGCGGCGCGAAAATAATTCGACGTGAATTATGTCGCAAAAGCTAGCATGGCTGGGAGCTAAAAGGATAATGGCTGGAATCTCGCATTCGATACATCTCGAAGGAAAAAAACTCATTTTGCGGCAAATTGTCACATCTGCTATTCTCACGAAGTCATCCTCGACATAAGACACGAGATTTCTACGAGATATTTTCCTTTTTCGCTCAACATGACTCAAGTAACTTACTTTTTACCCGACTACGCGAAGCAAAAAGGAGGGTTATGATTTTAGCAGCGTATGTATGTATGTATGTATGTGTGTATGTATGTGGGAATGTATGTGGGTATGTTTGTGTGTTCATCTGTTCCCTCGTAGAGCCTAAACTACTCGGACGATTTCAATAAAATGATGTGTTGTTGGATTCGTCTCAATCGCCCAGGTAACATAGGATAGTTTAATTTTGAAAAAAACAAGATAGCCGCCGTGCTGCGCCCTAAAGTGGTGGACCTAAAAATAAAAATTATCGGATACCATCGTCATGGATATCAAATGAAAGGGCTTTAAAAGACCTTTTCAAAAATGTATAACAAATGTACCGTCAACATAACAAATAGAACAAAAAATACCAAAATGTGTATTGTTTTGCCGTTCTTTGTTCTATTCGGGATGATCGTCCAAAATAATTAAGTAAAAAGCTAAAAAAAAAATATAGAAGTTAAAAACTAAAACCCGACTACTAAAAGGCAAGACCTGCTTATCCTTAAAATAGACTCATAGATAATTAATCGTAGTCGGAGGACACCACATTCGCATTTGATAAACCGATGGCCTCCGACTACGATTAATTATCTATGAGTCTATTTTAAGGATAAGCAGGTCTTGTTTAAAGCCTTTTAGTAGTCGGGTTTTAGTTTTTAACTTCTATTTTTTGCTACACCTAATTACATTGATACCTACTAACACATACGATCACCATTGTCAAACCACATTGTAATTTATGGCAATAAAATTAATTTTAATTTGAATTTAGGAGCAGTTGAAATCGAAATGACTTCGGATTTTTCCTTCGAGATGTGTCCAATGCGAGATTCCCGAAATTCTGTGTTGCTCTTTTTGGGACCCTAACGTTCTCTCGCTGTGATAGGATACCAAGTATCGTAATGTTAGATCTTCGGAGGGTGCTTTAACTACAGGGTGCACTCTAAGTCAATAGCGGAACTTTAAGTAGGCTGTCCACTGATCAATACAAACAACTTGTACTAGGTGACGAAAAAAATGGAGCTAAAAAAATATCTGCTGTTTCATACATTTGGCGCAGTGCTGAGTCGACCTTTTGTATGGAACAGCTGATATTTTTTAGCTCCATTTTTTTCGTTAATTTTTAAAGTTCCGCTATCGACTTAGAGTGCACCCTGTAGTGAACGGAGTGAGTATGGTCCTTGAAAGGTTTGCGGTCGTAGGCGCCAAAACTACAGTTCCACAGCGCAAACCGCTGCGATGTACGTACTGGGGCCTTAGCCTATAACGCAATGGTGCCAAAATGGACTCCCAGTTGACGGCTTCAATTACGATTTATTAATGCTGTCGGTCCTTTTAATGTTTTTGTAGTACAGCAAAGGATATTCTGATTCTAATTCTAGAGGATTCTGGTTGTGGGAGAAAATAGAGGAAACCTCAGTTTTGTCCTTCTGCTGGGACGCCGTCGACACGCCATTGCGTTACAGACTAAGGCCCCTGGTCGAACGGAACATTCCTTGCGGTGCGCGCGGGCTGCTCAAGCAATTTCAGTTAATTATATTTGGCACCCGCTTTGAATTTCATATGCGCCGGCGCCGGTGACGTCCGCTTTAACTGTTTTGCTTATTGCAGATGGAAAAGAGAGAGGGTAATAAAATTAACAAAAAACCCGAATGCGTAAAAAATTTTGAACTAAGAAATCTGTTAAATAACAAAGAAAACACAACTAACAGTCTTAGCTGGCGGGATCCAAGTTCAAACATAATAGTCCCGGCCTGATAAGCTAAGACTGATGCGGTTTATTTGTTATTTAACAGATTTTTTTGTTTAAGCAGTAGGTGAATTGGACTCGCAAGAATTAGTAATCTGAGAAAGCCGATTAGACACTACCCGATTAATTTAAAAAAAGCTGTTTATGAACAGAAATTACTAAACATCTGCCACATTATTACTGCACACTCATTGGAGCTATAGTGGAGCCATAACATTACTAAAAAACTTAATTCCAATCATTAGCCAACAAATCTATTAAAACCCCCAATAATTAGCCATCAGTATTTAAATTAAATTCGCTGGCAATTTCTACTGCTTTCTATTTGTCTTTCTACTTCGCCAAATTACTCTGGCCCACGATTCCACGTAAATTGTTTGGCAAGAAGAGTCTTGCATCTGGAGCCATATTGGCATGTTATGTCACGCTGTCATTCGATGCTTGCGCACGCGCCTCTTATCTTGACAGTTCGATATTCAAATATTTATCTGTGCGGATCGGCCGTTTGATTGACAAACTGGAATCTGCGGAAAAAAAACCCGTTGGGTATTTGCAGGCTTGTTTAGAACTTGGTAAATATGTTGTAGGTTGTAGAGTATGTAGAGACAAGCGCAATGGCAATTCTCGCAATTCTCAGTAGAAGAACAAAACCGGGTTTTCTCTTTTTTCTCCTTCATCCAGCTAATCCTCTACAGGGTGCATTCTAAGTCGATAGCGGAACTTTAAGTAGGCTATCTACTGATCAATACAAACAACTTGTACTAGGTGGCGAAACAAATGGAGTGAAAAAAATATCAGCTGTTCCATACAAAAGGTCGACTCAGTACTGCGCCAAATGTATGAAACAGCTGATATTGTTTTCGCTCCATTTTTGTCGCCACCTAATACAAGTTGTTTGTATTGATCAGTAGACAGCCTACTTAAAGTTTCGCTATCGACTTAGAGTGCACCCTGTAGAATTAGAATCAGAAAGGGGTCGCATAACTCACCAATAAAAGGAACTTTTACTCTGAGACCAGACGTGCAAAGTTACGAAAAAAAATCAGCTGCTTCATACATTTGGTGCAGCAGGTATCGAATTTTAGTATGGGACAGTTGACATTTTTTTCGAGATTTCGCACTTGGCCCAATAGTAAAAGTTGCTTGTATTGGTGAGTTAAGCGACCCCTTTCAGTGCCACATGACCTTTCTGAAACTCTGTAGAGTAGATGGCCCAATTCCCCCTGAGTTGTGACTCCACGCAAGCCCCAAACAATCCTAGACAATACGTCATAAAGTACAATTATCACCATGCCTACACGTACTGCATTGTTAGGTATTACTGCACAATAGATTGTGTGACAAAGGACACGTATTTAATGTCGTCAATAGCTGCGATAATTCACAAGCACGGGGTTTATGTGATCATAAACTAAATGAGACTTAACTTAACTAGGTTTCCGTGTCCAAAGCAAGCCCTTAAACTAAGGTATATAGAAAACATACACACCCATTTACCTGAATGGACAAGCAGAGGCATCAACTTATTCAATTAGGTTTACGAATCAATGCTTTTCCCGATCATTAACGCAAAAAAACTGAAATATGCATCAGCTGTCGACTTACACATCTCATAGGTATCAGAGGTATAAGATTATTCCAAAAAGTTACCTCATACCTAGTTCAAGTTTCATGCCTAGTTCAAGTTTCTTTTGAGCTAATGGCATCACTAGAACAATGCAAGGTTTCCTCAAGATGCTTTCTATCTAACTCTGTTCCAACCATGAATATAGTAATCAAAGCTAGAGCTTGAACGATAGTACTCGTATGATACTAGGAAACAAGGTCCTAAACTAGAGCTAGGGTAGGTAATAGTATGAGGTAGTAAGTGGCCACCCCTGGTGTCAGAATTTTTAGGCCTCCCAAAGGGCCGACGTGGCTGACGTGGCTTAACGATTGCTATTAATCAACAACAACCAGGGTGTCTACCGGCTAAGACGAAGCCGATTACCATTGGCGAAAATCGAAGTTCGATTTTTGAAAAATGTACTGCCACCCAGTTTATTTTACTGCCACCCAGTTAATTTTTCATAAATCGAACTTCGATTTTCGCCAATGGTAATCGGTTTCGTCTTAGCCGGTAGACCCCCTGGACCAACGAGTGCTTCGGAAGGCACGTTAAACTAGAGCTAATTCTCAAACCCGGATCAAACGCCGGCCGTATTTGCCTGCACTTTCTAACACTGATAAGACAATACAAATACATCACATGTAAAGTGAGTGAAGCTCAACCGATAAGATTAGATGGAAAATGGAAACGCCTAGCAAAGTGGCACTAAAGAGTAAAGTATTCGGAAGAATTTGATGGAATAGTTTTTCTCGACTGCTCAAACAAAATAAGGAAATATTTAACGCACGTGTGACGTCATCAAACATTTGGCAAAATGCTAACCTCTATATCGAAATATCGTGGACGTTCTTTAATCTGTGCAATTGCAATGGCTATGAAATTGGAGTTTTCAAAATAATATCAGAAATGATAAAATACATTTACATATTATTATAACGGCGAATGAAAACAGCGTCTGAATATTATGAAACAGCCCTAATATCATTGGCAGGTTTGCTAAGCAGATAGCCCTCAGTTTTCTTCGATACCAGACGACCTCCAGATCCACAGTTTAGAGACAACAATGCCATATACAACGCGGCCCAAGGGGCGTGACGCAAACAATCGCACTGTAAATTTAACTTTCGCCTTCCTACGACTTTTGGATTAATTGACCGATTGTGTCTTAGCGGAGTGTCGATTGTGGTGGACTATCAGAGCTTTCCGCTAGACACCCTATTCTTTGCGTGTTCATTAATTCATTCAACATCAGTCCACCTCTGCCCACTGCTGAGCCTTTCCCCTTCTTTGCGTGTAACATGTAATACTCGTATCTCACTCCATTCCAAGCCATCCCATGCCAAGAAAAGACCCTCAGCTTCTTTGGACACATAATGCGGTCGCCCAGGCATAGTCTAGAGAAACTCATAATATTGGGACAGGTGAATGGCAAACGCGCCAGGGGAAGGGCACCAACCAGATGGTCTGATGCGATAAGGGCAGCGGCTGGAGGAAGCATTCACCGGGCAGTTCATATGACGGAAGACCGCTCCCAATGGAAGCGAGTACGACATGGTCGTGATCCTCAGCCATGAGGAATCGATTAAGAAGAAGAAGATTACCCCATACTGTGAGTCTCCCGCCTCGACATAAGTTGCCATGGACGAGGTCGGCCGAAGAAAGGAAAATATGTCATGCGTGCCCTAAAACCTGCACACATGAGGATCTAATGGAGGCAAATGAAAACGCAGTTAGCGTTGCGGAATTTTGGGCGAAATCAGTCCTCTACTAAGATTGATTATAGTGGCCCTTTTATCGACGGATATGGTCATAAAAAGGGCACACTACGTCCATCAAACGATCGAAACCGAGTGCCAGGACCTATTTAGACTAAGGCATAACTAAGGTATCGTTATCCATCCATCAGCCCCCGGGTCTTGGGTGTGCAGTCTTGGCGATGTGGTCAGTGCTGGAGTCTTGGGGAGACATAAAGAATCTACAAAAAAGGGCCCCAGCAATGCCTCTGACCTAGTTTCTATAGCTGATAATACTGATGATAATACTTTCAACTGTTCGTTTCAAGATTTTTCATTTAAGCAGGATCATTTAAGCTAATCTCATCCCTTTACTGCCCCCTGATACTCAAAATACAATAATATGTAAATCAGTTAATAGGCTCACTTCTCAGCAGCTATAAACATTAAATGGCGACAACGACCAAAGGTTAACCCAGAAACGACGACGCCGTCAACAATAAACCAAAACAAATCTCCAAGTTACGTCCTCCCTGTAGGAACCATTGTGCACAAAGGCGCATAGATTACACATCAGACCGGTGCTATACTAACCATTGACACGCGGAACTATCATTAGGACAGCTATTAAGGGAAAGTACTATCGCGGACAGATTTATGCCGAGCCCTATTGTTGGGGACGTAACAGTGCCTTTGTATCGCCGCGGTAGTTGCTGCAGTGCTGAGGTTGCGACACACACACGCGCCGCACACACCCCGCCTGGAGTTCTGCGTTCCGCGTTCAGAGTTCTGCGTTCCGCGTTCAGAGTTCTGCGTTCCGCGTTCAGAGTTCTCCATTCCGCGTTCAGAGTTCTCCCTTCCGCGTTCAGAGTTCTCCATTCCGCGTTCAGAGTTCTGCCTTCCGTGTTCAGAGTTCTCCATTCCGCGTTCAGAGTTCTCCATTCCACGTTCAGAGTTCTGCCTTCCGCGTTAAGAGTTCTCCATTCCGCGTTCAAAGTTCTGCGTTCCGCGTTCTTTCTAATGTATGGGGTTGCTTGGAACAGTTCACACTGAATCTGTCGGAACCCGGAGTGCTCGTAAAACAAATCTGAGAACTCAGAACGCGGAACTCCAGGGCAGTGTGTCTGGCGCCTAAACCTCAATTTCACCAAGACGACCGCCACGTTTTAGGGCACGGTCCTACAGTAGATACCAGAGGCAAGATACCATGAAGAAGGATATCTGGAAGACCCAAGAAATCATGCTACAAAATCGGGGCGAAGCGAATGGTTCCAGCAAAGAAGCGGTTCGTTGGTTTGATTTAATTTGAGAAGTCTTTATTGCACAATAATATTAATGATAACTTCTTACAAAAAAATATAGTATAAACGGCGGCGGTTGAAAGCGATCTCCTCCAGGCAACCTTGGGATAGACAGGACTGGATGCGGAAATAAACTAGCTAGTAGATTAGATGCGGAAATAATGTGGCTCATTAATCCGTTTGGTAACTTGAAGGACGAGGACGAGATGAAAGAAAGAAGAAAGAGTCCTACCAGCCTTCTTATTCTGGGGTTTTTGTGTGCTTTTTGGTAAAAACCAAAAACCGATCTCCATCCGATCAGTTGACACACCATAAACCTGATGGTCCGACGACGTAGCAAGAGTAGCCGGAAAGCAGTGGCTGAGTCTGGCACAGGATCGTGAAACGTGGAGTGATAATGTCGAGGCCTTTGTACTGAGCAGTGGGTGTTACGGACTGATAATGATGATGATGATGAACGATCTATTTCGTCTTGGTGGTGATTCTTGGACGGAAAGAGTGTCAAATGAGCAAGTCCTGGAAAGATTAGCGGAGAGGAGAACGTTGATGAAGACAATAGAATGCAGAAGAGGAAAAATGTTAGGCCACTTGCTACGTCGTAGAGGAACGGTGAAGCTACTTTGACCAAATTAAAGAGAAGGTGGATGTCGTGACGTACCAGGCTGCAAAGGAACTGGCCTGTGATCGAAGTGCATGGAGAATGCTGCACCGACAAGAGGATAACTCTTAAATATAATAATGATGATGATTGTGATTCGATAGTTTAAAACACTAGCGCTAGATTCAAGCTCCATTTAAAGCTCTCGAGCGTATAACAGGTGTTAAACAAAGCCCATATGTGCACTAATTCACTGTTACAACGCAGAATCTAAAGGTGGGACGGATAGAAAGGCGATTGATTTAGTGTTTACTGTTCCCTTGGTGCTCGGATTGTATATTGGCTTAGTGAAGTCCTATTTCTTACGGGGTTTTGGTCAGTAAAGTAAACTGTTCTGTCCAAGGTATCTGCGGTCGGCCTCAGTCTAGGATACCTCGTGGTAGCTCTTACGTGCGCGGCATAAGGGTGCCAATCGAACAAAAGGGGGTATCCTAGCTTGTGGCTGACTGTACGTTACATAAAGGAAAGTTCACTAATCCAGATTTCTTTTCGTATTATGGCTTCTAGGAATATCTGTCAAGGTTACAACGTACCGTCTTAAAAATGCGAAATGAAGATTGTTTGGTTCCCTTTCATTGGATGGATTTAAATGAAAATTGGAATGCAGATCAGAATAACACCGGCTATAAATTAGTAGATTTTTCCCGAACGGGGAAAAATATAGGCAAAGATGTGGTCAAAAGCTAGTTTTCCTTCACCGTCTTGCCAAATCTACCCAGGGTGGTATTTACCGCTAAACATCGAACATAAATTCTGGTTATTAGTAATTGGGATATCTACCAAAATTCATCATAATACAATCTAACACACATTTGAACCACTCGGCGAACAAGTCCCGCCCACATTGTCACAGTTCGTATTGTACGTGGGTTAGGGATTATCTGAGGCTTACAGACTTGGTGGTTCTCGCCGACCGTGAGGAAAACCATGAGGTAACCTGCCACTTGGTCGGCTCGTCATGTGATGGCCTTGTCTCTGGTGTAGATTACAAAAATTCAAACTTCATCGTTGCCGAAATATTGGGTGCTCACCAAATAAAACCAAAACCATGATACATTCCGGTTTTCTTATAATAGCTTCAAGGTTGGAGATCAGTCTAAATAATGGGTAGGCCATATCTTACTTACTTACTTACTAGGCCATATCCGCTGGCTCAGCGACCCGAAGTGGGTCTTGGCCTCAGACACAAGAAGTCGCCACTGGTATCTGTCCTGCGCGGTCGCTTTCCAGTCGCCTGCCTTTAGTTCGCGCAGGTCCTTGCCGACTTCATCATAAAAAACCTATAGATATGGCCTGGATATAGATCCAGGCCATATCTATAGGTTTCTTAGTCAACCCATAGCCACCTACACAATCTTGGGAAATTATAAGTCAAGCCACAAAGTTTTTTTTTGGCCACGTGATCAAACTTCTCATTTTATAAGTAAGCCACGGGAAAATAAGATAGCTTCTAATAAACTAATTCGTCTTTTTTACATCGCCAACTAAATATTCCAAAGAAAGCGTCAAGTAAAGTTCAACAATTATTTTAACTTGTCCACTGATTTATCTATTGCAACCTGATTTACTAACTCAGCCACGGATTTTACAACTCATCACCATTATACGTTTTACAGCTTCAACATAAGCTCCTCAAAAAAATATAATTCAAGCTTCAATAGACTACCTCATTTATTATAACTTGGCATGTAAATTAATACATCATATTCTTTTATTGTGAAAAAAAGCCACTATACGATTTGGGACTCGACAGCGACCAGCTATTTGCACCAATCAGAGAGCGCCATTCGATTCACTTACTGACGAGTAGTCACTATGTTTGTGACTACGTATCAGTTGCGTTTTTTTTACTCATTTTACTTTCAGAAAAATGCTCCTATCGAAATTAAAAAAATACAGGCAGGTGCGCCTTTTTTTCCTCGTTCCGAATATGTATGTAACTTAATTTTGGAAAAAATTTCAGTTGCGTCTTTTTTTCTTATGACGGCAGTATATCTTTATTTTTTTAATTCACGTAAAATGATGGTATTTCAAAGTACAAAAATTGATTTAAAAAAAAGTATTTCATTTTGTTTCCCTTCAATAGTTCCAGGGTATTTTAGTGGCCATAATTTACTATTTGATGAAATTTTAGGTAAATTTTGACGATCAATTAATGTAGGTCGAGATAAATTTTAAACGTACTGAGTAGGAACTGAGTTATAAAACTAGAAGCTAATTGAAAATTTTTTTGGTGTCATATATTAATATTTTAGAAGTTTACTGCTTGAATGCATATTACAAATTTAGATGCCAAAAAATAACCACGATGCTGAGTTGTATTTAGAGTGTCTTACATACAAGTATCTAGTGGCTTAGATAGTATTATTTAGATGCGCGTTGATTGTGACTGACTTAGTAATTTAGAAGGCAATTTAGATTTTTAGAGGCGTATAATGCTATTAAAAAGAAGTCTGTTTAATTACAACCCCACAATCTTTAGGTTTACGATATCTATATTTCCTTATCCCGCTCTTTTGATCTACGTAGAGTGGTCCAGATAATTATAAACCTATGGAAGGCCGACCCCATTATTGTGCTAGGCTAGCAGACGATACTTTGGACACGGCCCATAATATTGTGCTAGATCCACAGAGGCTACTAAGAATTTGAAAGGAAGAATAAAACAAAATTAACCACACATCAGACTAATACTTATAAAGGAGCTACCAAACTACCCCTGTCAGCGCATATGATAATCTTTAATCTAATTAAAATATTTCACCTTGTTGCAGGTATGTTGGAGAGAGCACGATTCGGTAGAGTCGTGAAAAGGTATCGTTTAAAACAGACAATGGAATCCAATTCTCAATACTGACAGGTGATAATAAATGAGTTTTCCACAGCCACCTCAAAATTTTGTGTTGGATTTACTAACGCACAATGAAAGTGGGATAAGAACGCACAAAAGGTTAATTTCGGTAGTCTTGTAAAGATTTTCTGCGGCTGTACAAACAGCTACACTGTTACCTGTAAATATGAGGCCTGGAGACCTAAAATACAGATCTTTTGGTCTAGTTTAGGCTCCAGTCTTTCAAAAAATTTTGTCACATCTATGTTCTTGTCCATGTTAGCCTACTTTAAATAAAATTGTAGCGAGAAAATAAATTTATCGTTATCTTTATCTTTCTACTGCGTTCGTAGCTAGATGAGTTTTGCTGGAGTGCATATAGAGGTAGAATCAGACCTATCTATTGATTGTTCACCTTAAAAGACAAATAACAAATCAGTTGTGCTCTTCAGACATGTTGTCCAGTCCCCGTAGCATGACTTTTATCGAGGCGGATTTATCCAACAAAATGGCGGTTTATCAGCATTTTTGACGTCTATAGTGGGTTATATATCGTCGAGAGCGATATACAGGGTGTTAAAAGACCGCCAACAGACCCGAAAGGTACGCATACTAGACACCAAAATAAAGTACTTTTTCGATAAATTATTGCTGGGAAATGATTTTGGTTTTTTAGGTTATAATTTTGTTTTTTTTTTTATCACGCAATGGAAGCGTAACGCAGAGAAGTCATATTGCGCAAGCGTTGACATAAACTTTTGTTACTTACGCTCGAGGTGCCGATGTTAAGAATACATTGCAGGTTGCAATTTTAACGTAATTTTATGCAAGAAATATTAAAAAAATTGATATGGCTTCTTGAAAAGAAATGTTAAGTACTAGACTCTGAGCAAATAACTGCAAAAAAAAAATTTTTAAAAGTCCGACTTTGAACCTCATTATCTCGGAAACCGTTGATTTCCCAGGCATAGTTCCTTGGGCAAAGATGTTCGATATGATGACGACAATACGTGGTTTCCCGATTTGTTGGCGGTCTTTTAACACCCTGTATAACCCACTATAGACGTAAAAAATGCTGATAAACCGCCATTTTGTTGGATAAATCCGCCTCGATAAAAGTCATGCTCCCCCCGCTGAACACTCAAAAGCCTTGTTTTCATTTATTGCCCATTATCGGTCCCTCTGTAACTAATTCCAATTAAGATTAACATTGGCATAGATATTTTTCCGAACCTCATCATTACGGAACGGAGCCCGAGTTTTTGTACCACCGAATTATACAAATACACAATACAACGTGATTGCACGAGTCCATTGAAGCTGTACGTCATTCCGATGTAATGAATTGGATTATTACTGATGTTAAGGTTGGACGATAGCAACGTGGCGGGAAATTGAAGATTTTCAGTTTTGTACATTTTGAAGCTACACTGAGCTACATATTTTTGTTTGAATGCGAGAGCCCCATGACATGAGATTTTAACTTCGAGATGTGTCAAATGCGAGATTTCCGAGAATTAGCCCCCTGTAGTTTAGAGACTCGATAAATCTTTCGCGTGCCAATGTCAGAGTTAAATTAATTGCAATTTTGTCAGATGATACGAATAAAGAGAAATGAATACTGACAAATAAAGGCCATCGTTCATTGACGTCAATTATCTAGTTATCTAGTAGCCACGGGCGGATTGTAATGTCTTTTGAAGAGCAGTTTGTCTCTAAATGGGATATAAGATTTCGACCCAGAGGCTAGCGAATATAAATTTAAGAAAATACTTGGTTTAAATCTTGCTTTAAATCATCTAATGACAGTTCACGCATAAAAAGCTAATGGCAAAATAATGTGAAACGGAGGGGACATAGACTGACCCACAAAATGGAGAAAACGCTTGAAAAGTAACAATAATGGCGATATTCAAATAGATTCATATCAGTATAATCCGTGCGGAATCAGAATGGGATAATACCTTTTGGAACTGAATCGAAAATGACAGTTCTCGAGTGACGTCAGTAAAAAAAAATTAGTTCTACTCTCTATCATAGTGTTATGAAATTGGAACTACACAAAAATGTTTAATGTTTGTAATCTAAAAGGATTCAATGTTATTGCATTAATTGAATAAAACGTGATAAAACTCGAGCAGACACCCACGCGCACAGAAAACACAAGCAAGTTTCGACGCGAGTTTGCCATAGACAACTAGAGTTTGCCAAAATGCTGACGCTACAGGACCGCGTGCTTCTCAGTTCCAAAAGGTATTATCCCATTCTGATCCCGCACGGATTATAACTGTAGATGTGGCACTGTATCCTCACCCGTGTAGTTGTGAGCGAAGGTGCCACTCAACTGGACGATGTGTAGGTAAATCATCTCATTATAAACCTGCAAAAAGGCCTAACTTTTTTTTTTTACTGACAAAGTTAAAGCCTTCATAAAGAAGCAAAACAAGAGATAAGGTCCGAACTACTGAATATTCATAACTTCCCTGATTATTCACACAAACTATTGCACAGCACGTTGAATTGTAAATGAAGGTGTTTAAATACCACGTCCGTCAGTTAGCCTGGCCGATACATCACTTTCGGTGAAATCTTGCGTATTTAGCATAATGCGTGATGGAGTGCAAGCTGCAAGAGTTGGAGTGTTTACTATGGACCCATTTATTTGGCTTGAAACGGGTCGAATCGCGGTTATTTTTAACCCCCGATACAAAAATAGGGGTGTTATAAGTTTGACCGCTATGTGTCTGTCTGTCAGTGTCCTTAAAAGGGTGAACCGATTTGAATGCGTTAAAAGGTGCAATACTGAACAATATTATTGATATGTAGATACTGTTCCTGAAAAGTTAACTCTACAGTATGAAATTCATGCATAATTGGCGACAAAAAAAATCGGTCCATGGTAACCCGGCTGGTCATTATATGACGAAACTGTCATATAAGATGTGGAACAAAAGAATAATCATATGCGGACCTTTATTGATGCTTGTAAATTATTGTACAGATTTCAACATATTTGTCAACTTTATATTGGTTTGATTGCAAAGGAACAAGGCTATAAATTTACAGATTATGCATTGAAAGAGGAACAATAAAATTCAAAATAAAAAGACAGTAAATCATATTCTTACAACACTATGGATTCATACTTAATTTTATTATGTCCAACTGAAAAAGAGTTATGTTGTGGTTAAAGATAAAGATATCAGCAGAGTAAAGTATTATGCCGTCATTATCATATATGGGCTTTGATAGAGAAACTGCAAGCAATGGAGACAATATCTATTCTTAAGTAACAGAAAAACAGGTGAATCTTCTAGTTATGTAAAGTGGACATAAGAGACGAAACTACCACAGATAAAATAATAAACTTTAAGATTTTTTAATACCGTTGATACTAAAACGAAACAAAGTCAAGTTGCAGAAGTTACCATCAACATAGTATAAAAAGACGTGGCATAAATAGCAAGAATTAGCAAGAAAAGTTTTCAGGATAATAATCTTTAGTTTGTGTTATGGTTTATGTTTACGTCTATCCGACTAACTTGTCTTGTCAAGATCTAAATTGTCCATGAGTCGTTTCTTCATTAGAAAACTTAACTGTCAAACAACGTTATTATTATGATTTCATTTCAACGGCTTCATTAAGAGATGATATCTCTTTTTGAGTCACCACTGGGCTCATAAACACCGATGTTATGTCAGATATTTTTAGCCAAAACTCACATGGTGGGACTGAGTTCTTGGAAACACCAATTTAGAAATCCCAGAAAGGCCACATTCTTAAACTCGAATATAATATTAGCGGGAAGAATTAAATAGGACTCGGAAATCCAGATCAGATGTTCGTTACGAAACTACGAAACTAAAGAAAAATTGTCATTACCATAACGTCGACTATGACATCCGGAATTCCGGACCATATCTGACTGGTAAGCGAGCGAGCGATACAACGCTCTGTTCGACTCTATTGATCTACCTAGAGTGGGATATACAGTGCATATAGGGATATGCAGTGCAGCGTTATCAGCTTGATATTGTGTCGCTGTATACAGGCGATCCCGAAAACCACCACAAACAACCAAAAGCTGTTGAGTGAGTTGACGTGCTGTCTTGTGTCGTGCGTGTGTAAGGGTCCCTTACACGGGTGACTTTACATCAAAAGACTACACTCTAACGTGCTGTCTTGTGTACATAAAACGCCTTAAACCCTTTCCAAATCACCCAAACGTGATTCTTTTTTCTGAACACCTTTAAAGCCAGTCCCAGTTAGCTATGCTGTTTGTGCAGCGAACGTTAACAAAACAACAGAACCCTGAAATTACAACGAATATTATGTTTGACCCATTTACATGAGCGCTATATCATTTCACCATTGTTTATTATTTGCAGAGGCCTTCGGTGAATTGAATGAAACCGCAGGTGTCTCTGGAGCGAATATTGAATAGCCATTGAGATAATTATCACTGATTAGTGATAAATCCGACCTTTACACGCTTTGGTCTGGTTTCGAAAGCCTGTTCTGTTTAGGAGTCTTTAGTTCGATGATTGTAATCGTGATTTGGGTATTTATTGGGCTGTGGTTCCATTCATTGGAATTCTACCTCCTACTTATAAATGCTTTCCGAGAAGCAAACACGTAAATTATGTCAATTCTTCAATGATTTTCAATACAAATCTCACGCATTCCACTAGGCCTAACACGAACTGTCATATCGAGCTTTGATAGTCTGGTATCAGTAAGTATAGCCAAAAAGATTGCATCCCGCGTTTTCGAGCAAGATATTATGTTCGGCCATCTTTATTCTGGCTTGGTATTGGGGCCATATCTACGTAGACATTGGATACGTTATCTCTCTCACACTCTTCTCTATCTTCACCTCCAAAGAGTAGCTCAGATATAGGTATATGGAACCATACATGGGTTTAGGGTTGCCAGGTCGTCTAACCTAATAGCCGGACAGACCAGCCAGTTTGGCCGGACATTTGGGTAAAAAAGTCGGACACCCTAAATTATTAAGGATTTTCTGTCTTAGCAATAATACGACAATTTTTTTTACGTAAAACTAAGATTTTCTTGATCATTTACCATAAAACTTCTTAAATTCTAATGCAATAAAATACAATTTCTAACGAACGACTTGCGTACCACTTAGAACAAACGGGACATCTAGCGCAGTGTTGCCAGGCCCATTTTACGAAAATCGGTTATCAAAAAACGCTACCGAGGTGCGAGGTAAAGCCTAACAAAAGCCGGACACCGTTTAATTTGGCCGGACACTCGATCAAAAAGCCTACCTATGTCCGGCTTTAGCCGGACGCCTGGCAACCCTACATGGGTTTATGCAGATCAGAAGAGTGGGATATACACCCATGGCCATTCTTGTGCCAGGCTGCAGTTATGCTGTTATTCTTCGAACGGTTGTAGAAATTTGTCGATTGTATCCTTATTATTTGTCGATTATCTATGAAATTGCCAGTCATGCTATCTTGCCGATCGGCAGCTTACTGCAGTGGTGTCAAGTGAGTGTTAATTGTGTCCACATCTGATAATCGCATTGTCACTTACACGCTCCGGTGGATTTGTGATATCAGCCGTGCCACTGATTGCCATCGTCGCCGTAACATTCCTTTCTGTATGCACTTCGCCTTGACACACCCTTTTCGGTATTTTGTAATTATTGTTTGGAATGTGTCATTCTTATTATCATTTGTTCTGTATCATACGCGTATGGAAATCTCCTAGGATACCGAAGTTAATTTGACACATTTGAAATCTGGCCGGAGCGGGCAAGAGATGTCTCTCTCTCTATAAAGAGGCTTCTAAACGGGAAATGTTTTGTGGCATTATTGGCAATCATAGCCCGGCCTTTCCTTTTCACCAGTAAAGTCGGTACTTTTTAAATTTTATTTATTTTATATTATCTTACTTCTATCTACCTATCTATCCAGCCCATAAATAAAGCGCACTGCTGGGCATAGGCCTCTTCCTTTTCGCGCCAACTCAGGAATAATAGAACAAAATGCTTTTGCAACATCTTGCTTGGCTCCAGGCGCCGAATGTTACCGAACACGGTAACCGTTACTTTGTTAGCGCGATGTTAATTACGACTTTTAGCGTTCGAAATTCGAAAAACGGATATGAATAACGAGCAGAACGTGTGCCTTTTGTAATTTGCGTGCCGCTCTGTTAATTCTGAATATCTATGGTCTATGGCCAACATGGCTGGCGGTGACGGCAATGACCTCTTCCCCCAAAGTGGTATTACCAGAAGAACGACGCTTCTTCAATCCCCAAATAGCTCCTTTTTGAAAAATTACAACAGACAACATTACAAGAAAATGCTGATTAATTACGATTTAGGGGGGGGGGAGGGCCAAATTTCACCAATCCCACTTGGGAAGAGAGGAGGTCTCGGCAAATATCACGTATTTTTGTCCAAAAAAGTCTGTATAAAATTGGGTTAAATTACGAAATAATTGGAGGGGTTGAAAGATCGCCAAAATCACCTCATATGAATGGACGCCCCCTTTTTTCATAACTTGGATCCTTTTAACAAACAACTGCCTTACAGACTTAAAGCTTGACTTACATCATGTCTTTTTTCATTGAGTTTTCTTAAAAAAGTGTTGTTAATAAAATTTTATTATTATGCCAGGCCTATATAAATACGAATATTTTCTCCGGATTCATGAGTTCCGTATTTGATAAATATAAAATTTTGTACTTAGGTAGGATACGTCCTTCGGGTTCAAAGCATTCACGTTGACGCAAAAACGTTCGCTGCAGTTAAATATTATAAAAACAGGTAAACACTATAGCGAAAGAAAAAAACATTGCCGCTATTGTGTCGCAGTGTCAAGGCTGTGTTAGACAATTTGTTTTTAATAGCGTTTTACAATAACTTTATTGTAACTACAAATTCACTCGCTAAACGTGAAGGAAAACATCGTGAGGAGACCCGCGGCTTAGTTGGCTCCACACGTATTGACTTGTCTTTCCTGTGGGCTAGGCCGACTAAGCTGTCTGGATGGTATCGGTGCTGGGCAACCCTACTCCATCTAAAACAATGTCCCAGTCCCAGGCACTGCAGCGCCGAGTGGTCTCTTCACCCATCTAGTGTGAGTGAAGGTGCCACTGGACGCTGTATAAATCATCTCATTACGTAGATCCAAAGGCCTTAGTTAGTTACAATAACTTTACTGTACGACGTGTAATGTTTGTCTACTTGCTCATGAGACTGCTCTTGAGGACTGAATTTTACTAAAAATCTAGAGATAAAGAGGTCCTTATTTAGCAAATGTCGGAATCGGCGAATATTTATGAAAACTACATTTGATAAAAAAATATAAGTCTGGAAAACATGGCGGCATACTTCAAAATGTTTAATTCTTGTATTGGACTAGTACTAGGCAAGTTCTCATAAGTTTTGATGGTTTCGAAATCATACAGAATGCAGAATTTTTTGCAGAAAACCCCCTGCTTGTTATACAGGGTGTTTCAAAAAGATCCTGTGAGTGACACTGAAAACGGTCGCTTAACTCATCAATACAAGCAACTTTTACTATTATTACTCGAAAAAAATATCAGCTGCTCTATACATTTGGTGCGGCAGGTATCGAATTTTAGTATGGAAAACACCGAACTAAATCCCATAGAATCCGCATTACGTATAAAATCACAATAAAAACTTGTCCCCACAGAAACAAATGATATCAGCAATAATAGAACAATATGAAACATCATTTCGACCATACGTCTAATATTCGAATGTCAACCTTATTGCTTTAGTGTACAGTTTTTATGATCAAATAAGCTCCCAAAGACAGTTTGGGCATCTATTTTTCCAGACACATTTCAGAGTTCTATGTTGTATCTAGTTTTATACTTAATCGAAGATGGAAAAGCTGATATTTTTTTCGAGATTTCGCACTTGGTCCCAAAATAAAAGTTGCTTGTATTGGTGAGTTAAGCGACCCCTTTTAGTGTCATAGGACGTTTCTGAAACACTATGTACCTATGTAGCAGCAGAGATATTCTATGCAGTCTCTCAGTATATTCTGATATGCTGAAGTCTCACAAACACGTAGACAAGCTACGCTGCTCCGGACTCCGGATTGATAGATTTACAAGGCACGCAAGGGTTTTAAAAGATTAATCAGTTGTGTAACTTACATTACAGTGAAACGACTCCACCTGGGCACATTGCCATTTTGCTGCAGACTCAGGGCCGGATTCAGATATACGTTCTGTAAACGGGCCCTAAAATAATTGCTTATTTTTTGTCAGGGTCCAGAAAGGGAAGAGGTAGGTACTCAATTTGAACCGTTTTTTTTTGCAGAAATTCTGTAGAATAAATTTTTCACAGTTTCAGCGTAGGTATGAAATCGCCTCGGATAAATACATTTTAACCACTCTCTTTCCCTGACCACATGCATGACCAATGTAAATCGGTATTTTTGGCCACGAGCTCGTCACTCACCACTTCACTTGTACTCGCTACTTGCTACTGTCCTTGGCTAAGGTAAATCGTGCTTTGGGACAAAATAAATCCTAAATCCGACCCTGTCCAGAAATAAAGTAACGCATTGCGTCAGCGCAGCTATGCTAAGTACGGGCTTGCATACAAACGTGTGCATTTGGGTACTTAGGTTGCATTAGGGAGAAAAACGTTGCGTTTAGGCCATGGGCTAGATAGGCTTGCCAAATACGTAGACCGTTATTATCCTAGTTTATACTACGGACCTACGAATACAATAAACGAAAGGTTTTATCATCAATTTACGCATAGTATCTAAATTGAGTCAGCTGACGCTCCACTTTCAACTAGACTACCCTGTAGTGCCTACAAATCCACAAATTCACAAACTTTAGTATCTCAACTGCATCGACAGTTAGGTACGGTCGGCCACAGTCTAGGATACCCCATGGTAGCTCTTACCGCGTGTGATATAAGGGCGTCGAACCAAAAGGGGTATCCTAGCGTGTGGCTGTAGGTACCTGCTAGGTAGCTCTATTGGTAGAACCTTATAAAAAATGTTCTTCACTCAACTTCAATACAATATTTACATACTTACGTAATACACAGAGGCCCGGTTTCTGAGTTGAGAATTTTACTAAGCAAATACTTACGTATCGCTCTGTCGCGCTCTTTTGTGACAAATCTGCAGAGACAGGACGATACCAATTTGCTTATAGTTGGATAGCTGGTGACCAATCGAGATATTTTTTCGTACAAGGCTGGGAGTTAGTAGGCTGATAGAGTAGACTTCGCTGTGTCTGGGAAAAATATTTTTTTGGTCCGGTCGCGGTTGAAAGTTAGATTTTTTCGACTTTGAAAGTTTAAATGTATGGGTTGAGTCATTTCTTTTTTGTCTACAAGGCTGGGAGTTTTTAGGCTGCCTTTTTAGTCTCCGCTGATCACGAAATCACTATTTATTACTAGCCAAACGCGGTAGAAATATTGTTTTTTATAACCTAGAAAGTGTGAATTTTTGGGTTATAAAAATCAAACTTTCAACCACGCTTGGCCAAAAAAACAAATATTTTCTTGTTCAACGGAGTCTCAACAACTAACCTAGAAGTTTCTAGCCTTGTACGACAAAAAAAATATAATGAACCCATACATTTAAACTTTCAAAGTCGAAAAAATCTAACTTTCAACCGCGACCGTGCCAAAAAAATATTTTTCCCAGACTCAGCGAAGTCTACTCTATCAGCCTACCAACTCCTAGCCTTGTACGAAAAAATATCTCGATTGGTCACCAGCTCTCTAACTATTAGCGAATTTCTCAATTCAGAAACCGGCAGAGAACGAATCAACGCGGCTCTAAAGAAAGAATATCAACAAAGTAAGAAGACATTGTACCGCGCGGCATCGTGCTCAAAAATAGTTCATCAAGCTAGACATGTCGATGCCGCATTCAAATTGCAACGAAACACCGGACGATTACAATTTGTAACATAACAGCATTACAACGATCAAAACAAAGCGTTTACAAAACAATGAGGGTGTAATGAAACGAAACACCGAGAGAGAATGCCTCTAAATATGCCAAATTAAGCCCATTGTGCTGTAGCAATTCAATTTACAGCTAGATCATAAAGTAGCTTGCCTGCTGCCTAGATTTGTGCAATTATTCGAAGGGGAAAGTGAACGAGATCAGCAATTAAATAGACTGGATAATTAAAAGAAGACAAGGTAATTAAATTAAAGAGCGGGGTAATTCGATAGGCAACAAGTTTAAGTTGGTTTTGTAATATTTTTGATCAATCACATTCTGCGCGAATGGTTCGGACAAAACACCGGCTCATTGTTTTGTTTGGCGGCTTCGAAGGACGAGATCTAGCCAAACTGATCGCCAACCTCCGATAGGAGACGGCATGCAAAGAAGAAGAATGAATAAAAGATTTGATTCTTAACCAATATATTCGGTAGCCCAAATGGAGTTAACAATTCACCACGCTAAACCACCTCCTCTACCTGCTAATAATTTCCTCACCAACCACCATCAATCTGCGATAAACTGGCTCTATAATGAGCGTTTAATTGACCCAAGGAGGATCCCTTTCCCAGAGCAGGTACACGGTTTGGAAGCCAAAAGGTCGGGGTACAAAAACAGGGACCTTAGCCTGTAACGTAATGGCCTGTCGATGGCGTCCCAGTAGAACAACAAAACCGGGGTTTCCTCGTTTTTCTCCTACAACCAGCAAACTAATCCTCTAGAATTAGAATCAGAATGTTCTTTGCTGTACTACAAAAACATTATAAGGACAGACAACATCATTAAATCGTAACTGAAGCCGTAAACTGGGAGCCCATTTCGGCACCATTGCGTTACAGACTCAGGCCCCTGGTCGAGGATTGTGGAAGTGTTACCATCTGCCCGGGTTCTGATGGAGAGAAGACACAACGCCTGAGAAAAATTGTTGCTGTCGCAAGTATAAAGCGCTAACGTAGTGAGATGCTTTATACAGCGTCTAGTGGCACGTTCACTAGCACTAGATGGGTGAAGTAACCTCTCCAACGTTGTGCCTGTGACATTGCTTAGATACGGTAGCCCACAGGAAAAATGCACGGATATAGCAAAGTTTGCATGGTGCCTGAACACAGCAAAAACTGAATGGGTGTAAGCGAAATGCCAAAACACACTAAGCGATGAGCGTATCATACGCAAGATACGTGACGTGTGGTGTGAAGAATATTGCTTTTCACAAACATTACTCATAGACATACTTACTGGGTTTACGATCCTAACTGGGTAGCTCTACATCCTATGCCTTTAACAACCTCTTTTACGTCTAAACGTTTTACGCATTTTCCGCAGCTAATTTCCTTTTTCCTCCATCATTAGCCACATAACCGCCACACAATTTCCACGCACAATCACCGCACATATCACCACAATGCGATCTCGGCGTATTTCCAAACCCCGGTGTTACGCACGCGTGCTCATAATTTCATTTCATCAGCAGATGGCTATCGGTTCTGTAATGTAACAGACACATATCAGTTACCATAGAGGACCTTCGGGCGTTATGTGGATGTAATCGTTGTAATTGCAGTGCAACTGGGCTGCTACTCTAGATATGAAATTAATTTTATTGTCTATCTATCTCTTCCTATCTACGTATAACATAAAACTGTAGTGAGCTGAGACTGACAGAGAACGTACCGCACTAAAGGAGTATTTGAAAATCGCCACCCCTAAGTAAGTTCCGATGTGGTTGTCAAGTATGTAGAATAACATGTTCACAAGAAGGGAAAGGCTAGATAAGACCCACAAATAAAGGGAAAAAGTTTTGTTTGTGAGTGAGACCATGAACAGAAACTAAGGGTTTTTTTGACCTTGTCTTCTAGATTTTTTGGTATCTTCTCGGTAGTACACACGGCAGCATGTCAGAGCGTACACTTTTGTTGTAAAGTCGCCCGTAACGTAACCGAGTAGAGTGCTAGCGTGTAAGAGTCGACGTGATGTCTTGTGTATTTTCCTACATTCCTTGGCAAGACTTTTCGTTGTTACCCTTTGGCTCTCAAGACGGACGGATCTGTCCTCGCAGCCATTTTGTATCTATTGTTCTTCTTATTCGTAATTCAAGTGGTTTATGGACCTCCGATCATCGGCACTGATGATGATGCTGCCATTGAGATTAAAACAGTAGGATTGCTGTCATCCAAGCTACCTAAAACCACAGAATCAACATTAAATTACCTCGCTTTACAACGCTGCCCAATGCCCATAGCCTCAAACAGTCGCTACTTTGAATAGCCATTTGGATATTTAATGCGTTTTACATTCAGCTTGCAGCAAATTCCTGCCATTTTATTTTCCCACCGCTGCATTACTTAACATTTGAGTCACGGAAAACGACTTTTATAAAATCTAACATTAAAATTGAGATTCAATACCAGATAGTGAAGCCGGATCTTCTTGACAGTTTTGCACTTGACTGCAACCGCTGTTCATTGAGCTATGATTTCGAACTATTTGTACCAAGCTAGAGCTCAACTATCACGCCGCAGTCAACCTTCCCAATATTATATGACCACTATTTGAAGACCTATTAACGCATGCGATTAATACTTCGTGACACATAGATGAATACCCAAGTGTATCTTACGACCCTTGAAATAAGTGCGAGAATGGAACTAATATTTCCACTTCCAGACCTGACCAGCTGTACTTATCCAGAGGTCGCTTATCACTGGATCTTACGGTAATAAAAAGTGAGATTTCCTTACGAGGGCCGAAAAGTAAAAGTCAATAATAGGTGGGCCGATAGACCATAATCATATACGTACGTACGAACATGGCAAAAGGGCCGGCGACGGCAGTCTATGCATATTATGGGAGAGAAACTCTTCATTATATCTGAATATGCATGATTGGGCAAGTTGGCTATTAAACGCTTTGACTTTAGGGCTATTTTCACCTAATCAAATAACTTCGGTTTCTTATTTGGGAATAAAGATGTCACGATGAAAATATTGTAAACTTCATTTTGACGTTAATTCCTCTAACCGGGGACTGATTTTGTTGAATGAAAGTAGAAGCAGACCTCTGCTCGTCTATAATGAATAGGGACCGGATTATATGCAAAGTAGGCATATTTTGTAATAGTTTTTTTTCACAAATACAATTGTCAGAAAAAGGAAAATATGACATTTTTTTTTGTTAAATTGTATGCACATTATGGCCCTTTTTATGGATTTTCGTGCATATTTTAGCTTTTTTACTTGCATATTTGCATGCATATTTTGAACATTATTTGTGGCATTTATTCCGGTCTCTAATCATGAATAATAATCATCATAGACCATTTCGGGTTTTCGCAGTTCCATACAATGCGAAAGTGACGTTGGCTAGGTCATACTAAGTGAAAACTCGAAAACCAACCCTCCAAAGTAGCACTTGAATGGTGTTCAACTGGACACTGGCACACCATTCAAATAAAACTACCTGGCATCGATCAGTGCAACAGGAAGCATATAGTCTCGGTACGATCATATATCCGAGCTTGAGATGAAGGCGCAAAATTGGTCAGAATGGAAAACTGTTTTAAGAGCCCTATGTCCCTGATTATCGATAACAGGAATTCATGATGATGATGATTCAATGCACCGCTGTCTATCCGTCTAATCTAAGCATGAAAGGTCACTTCATGCCAGATCTGCTGTGTCTTCTAATGAGCGTGTGACAGAACGTTCAAGGAAGGCAGAGAAAGGTGAAAAAACAAAGAATGAGGCCAACAGCGACCAATACACCGATATTCACACTATTCAGGTTATCAAGGCTATCAACTAAACCTGACAATCGATCCATCAACGTACACCCAAAAAACTCGCCGTGTCTTGTATCAGAAAACAACCACGAGTTAGTATGTTGGTTGGTACCTATTATTATCCTGGAGAAAGAAGTACAATATTCTACAGTGCGTCTACCTACATCATGCGAAGAGATCAACAAGGTCCTGCTGTAACAAAAGAAAAAAAAAACAATTAATTTCGATAGCAGAGCACAGAGCACCTCGTTCAGCTAAATTTTTTTATTAATTCTACGAGAACGTGATTGTGATATGGGCGGAATTTTCAGTTATTAAACACTCCTTGACAATCAAAGAAATCGGCGGACAAAAAATCATCATATCCAACGAAAACTTCTTGATTTGGCTTTGGTACAATCAGCTAGGCACGGGTAGTCGTCAATACAAATTGGACTGAATGTTTCGACATGCATCGGGAGGATTTTGATTCCGTGTGTTCTCATTTTATTATCGCCAGCACAATCGATTTCTTTCTTCGTTATTAGAGCCTTCGCCTACGGCGACTTTTTGAAGCGATGCAGTAGCGATGCTGTCGCTCCTTCGTATCGTTACACCCGCGATGCGGTCGTTAGCTGCGTGCCCTCGCCTACATAACCAAAATTCAGTCGCGAATTCGCGATGCAAACGCGATACCGTTGCGCTTCTGTCGCGATGCAAACGCGATTCGCGCGCCACACTTCCTCCGTTCTCTCACGACACGGTCGCGCGTTTGCATCGATTCAGTCGCGATGCTGTAGGGCGTTAGTAGCGCGTTGGAATCGCTTTTGAGCGCTCACAGCCTAGTTGTACTAGCCGTTCTTAATCGATTGGCAAAGTTAAGCAACACGGCCGCGGTCAGTCCATGGATGGGTGACCGCTAGTGGCAATAATATCTGAGCGCTTCCGTGCTTCGGAAGGCACGTTAAACCGTTGGTCCCGGTTGTTGTTGATTAATAACAATCGTTAAGCCATGTCAGAGACCCTTTGGGTGGCCTAAAAAAACTCTGACACCAGAGGTGGCCACTACCTCATACGATTACCTACCTACCTATCGCTTTTGTAGCGCGTCTCAAATGCGACTAAAGCACGTTAGTAGCGATCGAAACGCGCGACAGCATCGCTTTAAAAAGTCGCCGTGGGCGAGGGCTCTTATAGGCAGTGATTGCACTGCCCTCAGAACCGGCGTCCTGGGTGAAGAACCGGCCGGCGGCCTACAGTAACTCAAGGACGTCTGAACTCCATTCTTCTTTTTGTTCGCTCCGAAAGCCTCACCTTCTTCCCCTTTCGTTGCAATCGAGACCTTATTTACTCCACTTTTGAGTTCATGCTCGACTGCACGGGACAGGTATCGGAATTTCAAAGGTCGATCAGGCCATATGTTTGGTTTTTGGCGAACGTTTTTTTTTCTTAGTTTTTTTTTTTTAGTTGATCTCCGAAAATTGTACTACAGACAGACTTTTGGCAGATTTTGATGATATTATTATGAGTGCTTTTGCTTGTTTGTTTGTTACGATATTTACCATCATTTTTCTTTTTGATTCTTTCATCAACTATGTGGCTATTGTCAGCCAGTTCTTTTTATCTGTTCTGAATATAGGGTTAATTTCATATACTCCTAATTAAATTACTAAAGTCTCTGGTCTCTGGTACTCCCTTCGTAGTTATTATTATGACGATATTATGTTGTTGATAAATGTCGTTCTACCTTTGTGTAGCGGCGCATGATTGCGTTTAATCCCACAAAACACGTTTATTTGCCAAATTATTAAGCACAAAGCTAGCTCTGTGTCTAAAATGTAACTGTTTCGCAATAGCTCCAAGCTCCAAGTTCCCATAAATTCAAACACCAACTTGACCCAGATTTATTAATTAACAACTTCATGGCAAACGGTTTTTCGTGACTCGCGAGGACCGAGATAGATGTAAGAGGTTTTGAATGGGCCTAAGATATAATAACATAAACTTACGTGTCTAAAAATACGATGCAGTAAATTGACATTCTTACTAGAGTCACGTTGCCATAGATTATGTGGATTCAGTTTGTGATAGGCAAGCATTATTATGGATTTGGTAGTGTCTCTGCTTACACATTCGAGCTTATAGTCGCTGGCTCCGTATTCTTTAATTAATTTAATTAAACAATACAATGTAAGATCTCCTTGTATGAAGGACAATATCGATTGACATCCTTGGTCGATCGAAATTGAGGTGTCGATGTCGCACACACCGCACAGAGTTCTGCGTTCCGCGTTCTTTCTAAGGTATGGGGTTGCCACTCTGAAGCGTTCAAAACGCGGAGTTCTCGTGGAGTAAATCTGAGAACTCGGAACGCAGAACACCGGCGCAGTGTGTCCGGCGCCTATGGAAAGACTAACTGCCGTACTCATGCCCGATTTCATTAACATTAACTACGGTGTTTAAGGCGCCTGAGAGAGCACTACCAAATTCGACATGTTCAGACTATTGTGACAGTTGCCCGTCTATCGAAATTAATCATCGCGTGACTGTGACGTGAGGATCGACTGTGAAAAGTGAAAATGTCGAAACTAGATGCGATATTTCGACGCCTTAATGTACAAGGTGTTACAAAAGTACTCAAACTACAACAAACCTAACTCTTTTTACAGGGTAATAGCACCCGGTGATAGGGATCACAACCAAAATATTTTTTTTGCTCTATGACGTTCCGTTAATTTTTAAAATAATAAAATGTGAACGATATGGCGGGAGAAAAGTATTTTTTAAATATTGTTTTCATTGACTTTTACATTTGAGCAATAACAAAAACAAAAAAAAAATATTAAAAAAAAAATTTGGTTATAAAATAAAAATTGTTTTTTTTTCAACTTTATTTTACAGATTTGACATCCTGTTGACCAGTAGGTTACACCCTGTAAAAAGAGTTAGGTACTTTTGTAACACCTTGTATAGTAAAGTGTCTTAGCATACATACAGTCTAATATCTCTCTACCGCTTTTGCCATAGTCGGTTAAACTAGGCCCAACACCGCACCTAAATTCCACCTAGTAACATGTCGGATAAATTCCGAAACTTTGCAAAATTGGAACACAGCATGCCTTCCTCGGGTGCAATGAAAATACTTTCTGTCCCCTAAAAAGGGCACAGCACATGTCCTTCCAATACCTGATATATTGGTACCATACGACACACGATCGAATGAACCTTCCCTTTGCAGTTTCAACCTTAATTTTACCACTATAAGAACTACAAAGATTAAGGCTGCAGATGGACTTGTTTCCCGGGTAACCAGATGCCTATGATGATGAAACGAGAAACGGGAGTCAGATGGTGACATACTGGTTTCCAGATAGCTTGTTGATAGATACCACTGATGACCCAAGTTTTCATACAGATGCAAGGAGTGCTGAGGTCACCAAATTGGACGTCGTTTTTCAGACGTCGAAGGATATTGAATAACAAAATAATGAGGACGTAGAGGAATTTTAAATTGTAGGAATGCAGTATTTTCGCAGCTGCTAAGGAAAATTCCAATAAATCTCGTAGAGATTGTCTGCTCAGCGTGATATCAATTATTTTGGTTCATTAATTGCGAAAATCTGTTACTTGGTTACGAAGATATGAATTTCTGGATTTTAAACATTCGTGAAAAACCATAGGAGGTCCAAATAGCTTTTGCGAAAAATTATAAGTGACAGAAAAGGCAAACTTCGACATCGACACTTACATGAAGAAAACCAACAACAACTACTAATTTTAATACCACAAAAAGCTCGTAAATCGTCCCCCGGAAACTTATTTCAGAAATAACACATTTCGTTAACATAACTTATCTGGAAATATCTAGTTTAACTGTTAAAACGGAACGTTAAAAAAACACTCTCAAATTAGTTTTTATTGGTGTCTGAACAATAAAAGTGGACTTATGAAGCCGTGATGAGGCATTTGGTATTCAAAACTGGTGGAGGGACAGAGAATTTCAATTAATTAGCTTAGATGTGTCTTTTTAAGTCTTTCCCCACGATTTTAAAGAGACAGAAGGTTAAAAATAAAAAAGCTTTCATCTCGCTACGAATGTATTTATTTTGCATTTTATAATACTCGTAGGTACTTACTTTTATTGATGTCGGTAATTTGCAGTGCTTATACGAAAGTTTAAGAGGAAGGTACCCCGCGTCTTCTAGCGCTGCCACTAAAAAAAAATCATACCTATCGTCTTTTTTCGCATGCGTTTTTTGCTAAAAACGGGCCGTCAAATGGAAATCCCTAGGCTTAACTATTTTTAGGATCTAAGGCTTGGATTCAAGATCCTAGGACCTACGAATAAATCCCGCATAAGAACAAAATTTCCAGTTTCGAACTGTTATTTAAGGCCACTTAAATATTTATTGGTTGGTTTTACATTGAAACCTTGTAAATAATTTTGGTGTACAATCAATTAATTCAATATAGTACAATAGTGTACAATATGTCTCGATTTGTCTTTGTATCTTGTTTGATCATTTCTATATTATTAGCTTTAGATCTCTAATATTTTTTTCAAACAATGTATTTCTTCGGTACACCCGTGTATTTTGTGGTGCTATTGTGTATTTTGTTAGTCGTGTTACAACAATATATTTTTATGACTGTACAGTTATGTGAAAAGGTTATTATTTCGCTCAATGTCGGAGTTGTGTTGCGGAATTCGCATTGCTTGTGTTTTTTGGTTTCGTCTTTCACCATATTATGATATTTTATCGACGTTCTTACTTGCAATTGGATCCTTCCTTATAGGTCTGTACAATTTTCATTTTTTTACGTATTTATCACTGACCTTGATTCCTAACTGATACACTACCAAGAACTCAATATTTCCTGGAACCAAATTAATCTGGATTATTGACAAACTACGTACCGATAAACCAATGGCGCTGTTATGGACTTGTCGTAAGACCATTTACGAACTAAAATGTAATTCTATGCTTACAAATTGATTTGATTACTTTTCACGCCCGAAGGTCTCACATATTCCTTTACCTACTTTCTTCAAAAATGCCCAATTCAAATTCACATTCCCTGGCATTTACACCACCTAAACTCAACTCTTTATCGGTCACTTCGTTTCAATAATTGTCAAGCCCTTTATTTATAGTGACCTGCCCTTCCATATTAATAACTTGCTCGACAAGACCACCAAAATCAACATCCAATACAGTTCTAGCATCGTTCCTATACGTGAATGTCATACGCAGGTGCTATTACTTACAAGTCTTGTTCATTTGCTATGCTGAAGGTGTTACCATGTCATGTCGTTTGAATAACATTATTTACTCAAACGTGCAGAGATGACACCGTTGTGAAATGTTTTTCGCTTTTTATGGGTTGCGAAAGACTTAATTTTCACCAAGAGTCCCGTAACTTTAAGGGAGGGTCTGTTCATGTCTTTTTGCATGCGAAATAGATTTTTTGCTGATTTTGGCCGTTCCTAGTCATTTTTAATTATTCTTCTTCTTCAGCATGTATATGTCCACTGTTGGACGTACGCCTCTTCATGTTTCTTCCATTTTAGCCGGTCTGTAGCTATTGTGGTCCAGGGTGAGCCTGCTGCGGCCTTGATGTCGTCGGACCATCGTGCAGCTGGTCTACCCACACTTCTCGTTTCTAATTATTACTTTTTGTATTTTCTAAAGCACTAACCCGTGCTAGGGAACATTGGTAGAGCGCCTACACGGTATGCAAGAGTTGTTTAACCTTATAAAAATCTTTATTAGGTACTAAATTATTTATATCGGACCCTTGTTTGTGCAGCACTCTGCAGCCACTCCGTAATGCAAGTCACAAAAATAAAAAAAATGAATTTAAGTAATAAGAAATGATTCAAGAAAAGAAATAATTTCGAATTTAGAGATAACGAGTGATTAGTTTATGAATAGTGATCATGCAAAAGAGAATATTAAAGGAACAATTTCCCTCGGCATGCGGCATCGCGTATCCGACCTTCCCGAAAATAGCCTACTGCTCTTTTACAGCCTAGTAAGTTACTCCACGTGACCTTTCTCTCTTGCTTTTCCGTGGCCTTCCTCTACCTCTCCTTTCTTAAATCTAGCTAGATCAAAATCAATGTGAAATTGCTCAATAAGTTATTGGATCAATCCTGCAATTTTCGAATTTTCCGAGAATTAGTATTTTGCCGCCGTATTTTGCTCTTATAGATTACGTCACAACATCCACCATCTCTTGCTTTTCCGTGGCCTTCCTCTACATCACCTTCCTTCTATCTATACGTAGATCCAGAGATGGGCGATGGATTTCTGCCTTTTCTGCCCAAACGATTTTAATCGGGCAGAAAGGGTTAAAATCGGGCAGAAATGGATTTTTGCCCATTTCGGCGGGCATAAATAGAAATTCACTAGAAATTACTTTTTTGTATACAAAACCTTATTCGGAAAATATTAAATGACGATAATAGGAAAGAAAATTGGTTGCGGTGTAGTGTTGGGGGCGCTATCGGCGCTATGGGCCGAAAACTTAGAATTTTTTACAAATAAAATTAATATTATTTTTTTTTTGACCGGTTACTGATTGGTTAGGTTTAGGAGAGCAAAAAAAGTCCTGTAACTTGATGCCGGGAAACGCACTGTTTTTCAGTTATGTATTTTTTTTTATCAAAGCCTCACTACCCAAAAACCTACCCAACCGATTCCCATAAAAAAAACACCTCCAAAGCGACCCAGTTAGTAGTTTCCCGACGCCCGACAGAATAAGTTTGAGTTTTTTTGTCAAGATCTCATATTTAAAAAACGATGCGTATTCCAGCACTAAGTGTTCCTAGCGCCTACCCAAGCAATTCCCGTCAATAAAAGTTTGATTTCACTAAAACAGTAATTTAAAATTTGAAGTACATTTTAGTCGATATCACTAAATAGCTGACCCTAGACCTCAAGCACAAGATGGACACTGTTAACTATTCCGATATTTTTGTATGCAGTGCAGTGTATAGCTTAGTGTGATTGTTTTTCTATTCTGTGAACCATCAACTTACCTACAGTCCGTCCGCTGCAGGATAGGACGTGCGTGTCAGAGTATGATACTTTTATTTAATACCTAGGTGTTCGTTATTGGATATCTCTTTCTCTCACTTAGAAGGCGTTATCATGCAGAACTCACATCAACAACGTCTAGATTTTTTTCCTTGACTTCGTTTTCAACTTTTGTTACTTCTCGCAAACAGAAAAGTAACTTGGAAATTGGAATGCATGTTTTGTAAAGTAAAACAATCCTTATGATTTTTTGATTGGATTCTAGACGTATGATAGCCTCTGTAATGAGTTCCAGAAACAGGTGGCATCTTCGTCTAGTAGTGCTGATTTGGGTTATCCTCCATTGGTAAGTGGGTACACAAGACAGCACATCAGACTGTACACTTTTGTTGTAAAGTCGCCCGTAACGTAACCGAGTAGAGTGCTAGCGTGTAAAGGTCGACGTGCTGTCGTGTGTACCTAGTCTTTTCGTGGACAGCCAAGGTATGAAGGGCAACTTTAGTGTTTTGCATACTTTGAAAGCATACCTAAGCAATGACTTCCCCAACGGGTATCACAGGAGATTCCTGTCGTATCATCGAATGTCTTTTCACCGAATGTAGTTTCATCGACAACGAATCACCGAATGGTCGGATCACCGATGGTACACTTCATCGAATAGGTTGTTTTATCAAATGCCCTATACCAATATTTAGAGCTAGAGCAGTGGTGGCCCAGTAGGTACCTACAACTGTCGTTTCACAAGCTGCCACCCGGCAGTACCTATTCAAATGTCCCACCACGCGCATGCCCACTGCGGATTGGCGTTTTTCGCGTTAAGTATATGCCCGGCGTTCAGGTTTCCTCACAATTTTCCCTTCATTAGCAAGTATTGTCACTACAAAATTAAATGTAGGACAGATAGACAGACAGTGAAGGCAGAGTTTGTAAGTCCCGTTTGGCACCCTTCGGGTAAGGACACCAAAACAGGTGTAAAGTCACTATTACATGCTGCCACTGAAAATCAAACCTGTAACGAAACTGAAAAAAAAAATATTTTCCCGCCACGCTACTTTACGTGAACCAATGTTTAAATTTTAGCTTGTAAACCTCACACAACGCATAATATTGCTTGAAACTCACTTACTCATCAATCTCATCATATGTATAATTTTCAATATGAGTTATTATTAAATATTAAAGTAGAACGTTCGATAAAACGAACCTTTCGATGATCCGACCAGTTTGGTGATTCGTTGTCGATGAAACGATATTCGGTGAAAAGACATTCGATGATACGATAGGAAACCGTCACTCACAGGGTAATTTCAAACTCTCGCCAACATTTTTTCTTTTACAATTTTGTCCAGTCCCTACTTTTTTGTCTCTTTTCTCATTTAATAATCTTCGCATGAGGTTTCATGTTCAAACATTTAAATTAAGTTCGTATTTCACCTGTTTGTAGCTTCTTTTGTTACCGATTATGCACCGAATGTAAGTACAAAATTAATTTAATTTCCGCCCGGCGTTTATTATAAATGCCCGGCATTTATTGGGCAGAAATGGATTTTAATCCAGCGGTGGATTTTAACCCGGGCATTTACCCATCTCTGCGTAGATCTCGTATGTGAGATTCCTTAATGAATTAATGGGTCATTCTGAAAATTTCCATTTCTAACCGAACTCTTAGGCGGACTTGTGTCAGTCAGGGTTAGCCAACTAACTCTGAGTTAATTTGACATTTCCATACAATTATTGATTGCCGTTAACTTAGAGTTAACTAGCTAACTCTGGTTGTCACAAGTGGACCTTAGGGACTTTGTAGAACAGGGGGGTTACCCTTGACGCTATTGCGAACAAATTGAAAAAGTTTTAAAATTAATTTCTCTTTGAATTAGCATAGTAATGCTTTTATTTTAAATACTTTGTAATGTTTATTCAAAGGTAAGGCAGTTTTATTCAATAAAAACACAAAATGCGTCTTAATTTTTTTTTTCTTATTGAATACAAACTTTATTAAAACGTAATTAAATACAAACTATAAATATTTGAACTAAAATTAAAATAAGCTAAACTAAAACTAAAATTAAAAGAAACTAAATTAAAAAAAATAATATTTACAAGTAAAAGACCTGCCCCAGGTCGCTGTCCCGCGGCAGTGAGCCCAGAATGGCGACGTAAGATGTTAAATTTTATAAATTGCGACATATTGCGGCCGTATTGGAAAAATGCGTCAAGGGTAGAGGGGCTGAAGTGGTTTACCTCGTCGCCTAGAGCGACTCCACAATAATAATTAAAGTGTGTTGTCCGCGGGCATAATAAACAGTCGCGCAGCGGTCAACCGGCGCGGGCAATGGCGGGCATGCGCGGCGCGTGCGCGGTCCCGTTAGCTACCGTTTTTGCGATCGCCGACAGAGATACAGCTATTTTGATTCACGAGCCGCGGCCATCTTGGATTGCGGGGACGATTCTGCGATAACTGGGCCCTTAGCCTGTAACGCAATGGCGGGTCAATGGCGTTCCGGCAGAAGGACAAAACCGGGCTCTCCTCGTTTTTCTCCTACAACCAGACAACTAATCCTCTAGAATTATAATCAAAATATTCTTTGCTGTACTACAAAAACACTAAAAGGACAGACAGCGTTAGCAAATCGTAATTGAAGTCGTCACCTGACAGCCCATTTTGGTACCATTGTCTTACAGGCTAAGGGCCCTGGGCGAGATGTTTGACCTTGCATCCCTTTTTTGCCAATAAGGTTGTAATGTTAGTCTGTTTCTTTGCTTAGAAGTAGGCAAAAACAGATGTCCAAACAACCACTCCAGACTCTTCTGAGCAGACTCCAGATCCATCAATTTTGATTCACAAATTGCCACAAATCGGAATTTTGGATCTTGTTGATGATACTGTCGATACCGCAAAAACTGGTCTTGAAGTTTGACCTTGCATCCCTTTTGTGGCAAGATTGCTTTTCGATGTGTCGTTTCTTTGCCATTTTCTATTCCACCTATAACTTGGTGTATGCACCAGTTGCATCCATCTTGAATTGTGTTGGCTTTACCTTGCATCCCTTTAGTGGCAGGAGGAGGCTTTTCGCTGGCTGAGGAGTATCTTTGACGTCTTCTTCTAGATATCTTCTCCAGATACAGCAATTACGATTCACGGGGCCGCTATCTTGAATCATGAAGAGTCTGGCTACTCCTTACTTTACAGATTTCAAATTTCCGCATTCAGACATCTGTGTCATCTCAAAACTGCTCACACGCCATCAGAATCGACCGCCACAAATCCCTTATACTGCTCCCACTGATCCCCCACCGCCTGGAGGCCTGTCCCACGGACCTGACACCACAAAACCGTGGACCATCATAAAGTGGTCTTAGAAAAAGACTACCGTACTCCGGTGATGGCATGATCATGGCTAGATGATGGATAGACGCTGTGATTGCATGTGTCTTAGATGTTTTTCTGAGGTGTGACATTAACCGTAAGCCTAATATTGCTGTGTCAGGAGATTGCCTGTTTATCTACGACCCTGGCGACGGCTGCATTTGCACGCTATTAGACATTGCGTCTAACTAAACCCAGGTTCGATTCCCGACGCAGTCATGTACCTATGACTTTGTTTCTTTTCAAAGTTACGTACCTACATTTGTTAATTTGAAGTAGCAAAACCACTCGCTAAATGTGAAGGAAAACATCGCCAGGAAACCCGCGCGTTCGTTGGCTGCAGAGGAGCCGCTCTACACGTATTGACTTGTCTTTCCTGTAGGCTAGGCCGACTAAGCTGTCAAGAATTCAGGATGGCATAGGTGCTCTGCAGCGCCGAGTGGTCTCTTCACCCATCTAGTGTGATTGAAGGTGCGTAGATGTATACGCTATAGCTTTACAAACTGATTAGCCATATATATAAAGACTAGCTTTTCGCCCGCGACTTCGTCCGCGAAGACTTATAAGAAGTTGCCTGGGTACATCTTTCACCATTATCAAATTAGCATGAATAGAGTCATGGGTGTGTATTTTTTAAACGGTTTTATTTAGCTCACCCCGTTTGTTTTTTTTATTTTATTCTTTATTCTTTCTTGGGTCAAATTTAGTAATTCAAATTTCACCCTCTTCCTGTCAACCGATTAATTTGAAATTTTGTATACACTTTGGATTTTGGTGACAATACAATTATGTTTATTCATTATCATTATAAATCCAAGATGGCGGCCGCTACAAAATGGCGGATAACGTAGGTTTTATCAATCCCATCAATATGGGTATCAAATGAAAGGGCTCAACAAGCAGAATACAATATACTATAAAAAATTGAAATACAAGATGGCGGCCGCTACAAAATGGCGGATAACGTAGGTTTTATCGATCCCATCAATATGGGTATCAAATGAAAGTGCTCAACCAGTATAATACAATGTACTATATGAATTAAACAGAATGCGAAATAAAAACTAAAAACTAGAAAATAAAAATAGGTAAAAAAACTTTTTAAGTTAAACGGTTTTATGTTAAACATACATTGCAATGTTTAAGATAAATGTACTAAAAACCAAAAAATAATAAAATAGATACAGTCGTGGGAATTATAAACATATGCATAGACTAGACTAAAATAAAACCGTTGGGCACGTCAACTGCCTAATTATAGTGTAACATTACAAAACAAACATTTTAATCAACGATTGTAGACAATTGACGTGCCCCACGGTTTTATTTTAGTCTAGTCTATGCATATGTTTATAATTCCCACGACTGTATCTATTTTATTATTTTTTGGTTTTTAGTACATTTATCTTAAACATTGCAATGTATGTTTAACATAAAACCGTTTAACTTAAAAAGTTTTTTTACCTATTTTTATTGTAAGCTATCTCTATTCCAAATGTCATCCAAATCCGTCGTGCAGATTCAGCGTGGAAGTGTATGTGTGTGACCAAATCGGTAAAGATCAAATGAATCCAACAAAAAAAAAACATACTTTGAACCTTTTTGGCCGTTTTAGGTGTATCATTATTATTGTTTTCTTCATGCTTAGTAGATTTGCTATAAAACGCAACTGTAGTTAAATGTTCATTGAATAGTTGTAGCTTTAATGGTTCCGGCATTGTTATTGATACTACATCAGGAAAACTCTTAAAATGTTTCCACCCTTTTTGATGCTGAAACATGTGTTTTATTATTATTTCTGATTTAATACACGACTACTTAGTTTCAAGGTAATCTGACCCAATAAAATGATAATTTCATACAAATTTTGAACCCCGTTTTGGCCGTTTTAGAGTTAACATTATTACTTTTTTCTTCATGGTTGGTAGTTTTGCTACAAAACGCAACTGTAGTTTTTCAAATTTGTAACTTAAATGGGTTGGGCCCAGCATTGCTACTATATCAGGGAAAAATATTCAAGGTTTCCACCCATTTTAACCCTTCATTCGCTGAAATGAGAAAAATTCTGCAACACGTGTTTGATTATTTCTGATTTAGCATACGAATACTTAGTTTCAAGTATATCAGACAAAAAAAAATATTTCATACAAACTTTTAACCCCGGCTTGGGCATTTCAAGGGTTAACATTATTACTTTTTTCGTCATGGTTGGTAGTTTTGCTATAAAACGCAACTGTAGTTCAAATTTCAAAGTTCTAACTTAAATGGTTTGGACCCAGCATTGCTACTACATCAGGAAAAAAACTTCAACGTTTCCACCCATTTTAACCCTTCATTGGCTGAAATGAGAAAAACGCTGAAACACGTGTTTAATTGTTTCTTATTTAATATACAAATACTAAGTTTTAAGTTAATCGGACCAAAAAAAAATTTTATTTCATACAAACTTTGAACCCCGGTTTGGGCATTTGAAGGCTTAAAATTATATTTTTTTTTAATGGTGGGTAGTAATGCTATGAAATGCAACTGCACATTCAATTTGAAAGTTGTAGCTTCAATGGTTTGGGCCCAGCATTGCTACTACATCAGGAAAAAAACTTCAACGTTTCCACCCATTTTAACCCTTCATTGGCTGAAATGAGAAAAACGCTGAAACACGTGTTTAATTGTTTCTTATTTAATATACAAATACTAAGTTTTAAGTTAATCGGACCAAAAAAAAATTTTATTTCATACAAACTTTGAACCCCGGTTTGGGCATTTGAAGGCTTAAAATTATTTTTTTTTTTAATGGTGGGTAGTAATGCTATGAAATGCAACTGCACATTCAATTTGAAAGTTGTAGCTTCAATGGTTTGGGCCCAGCATTGCTACTACATCAGGAAAAAAACTTCAACGTTTCCACCCATTTTAACCCTTCATTGGCTGAAATGAGAAAAACGCTGAAACACGTGTTTATTTTTTTCTGATTTAGTATACTAATACTTAATTTCAAGTAAATCGGACCAAAAAAAATTTTTATTTCATACAAACTTTGAACCCTGGTTTGGGCATTTGAAGGGTTAAAATTTTATTTCTTTCTTCATGGTAGGTAGTTTTGCCACAAAACACTACTGCAGTTTCAATTTCATAGTTGTAGCTTTAATGGTTTAGGCCTGGCATTGATACTAAATCAGGAAAAATCTTCAAACTTTTCTACCCCTTTTAACCCTTTGGTGGGCAGAATTTTGAAAAACGCTGAAACACGTATTTAATTGTTTCTTATTAAATATACAAATACTAAATTTCAAGTAAATCGGACCAAAAAAAAATTTTATTTCATACAAACTTTGAACCCCGGTTTGGGCATTTGACGGGTTAAAATTATATTTTTTTCTTCATGGTGGGTAGTTTTGCTACAAAACGCTACTGAAGTTTCAATTTCATAGTTGTAGCTTAAATGGTTTGGGCCCGACGTTGACACTACATCACGAAAAATATTCATACATTTCAACCTCGTTTAACCCTTAAACGGCTAAAATTAGAAAAAAGCTAAAACAGGTGTTAATTTATTTTTGATTTAATATACGAATTCTTAATTGCAAGTAAATCCGGCCAAAAAAATTTTCTTTTTTCATACAAACTTTGAACCCTATTTTTACCGCTTTAAGGGTTAAACTTGAAGTAAATCTATCTTAACCCGTAGCGTGTCCACAAATTACAACTATTGTCAAATTATCACTGTTGTGGCATTAGCGGTTTTGTTCCAGCATTGATCGTAACTGGTGAAAAAAATCGAAAAACTTTAGCACCCATTTTAACCCTTAAGTGCATAGAAATGAGAAAAAATCTGAAATAGGTGTCGAATCATTTTTAAATAAAAGTACGAAAAACTAAGATTAAAGTACAAAAGACCAAAAAAAAATTTTTTCCCATACACACTTTCAACCCGATTTTGACCCACTTAAGGGTTAAATAAAAAAAAATCGCTTCTTAAATGAACCCTCCACCATATAACGCAACTTTTGTCCAAATTTCATACTTATAGGTTCAGCCGTTTGGGCTGTAGCGTGATGAGTCAGTCAACCTAAGCCTTTTATATATATAGATATAATATCTCGCCCACTATTTTAATCTACATAAAGCTGTACAGTCATGGGTGTTTCGAGCAGTGTCTCTCTCTGTAAGTTCGGTAATTTGCACAGAGCTCTCGAAAACGTGTGATCATGTGCTTTGTCTCTTATTCTGGTGACAACAGAGCAGAGACAGCGACGTTTCGAAATATTATCCATGTCCAAGCTAGGTAGCCTGGTAGCTCGATGTCCGTGAGATATTTATCGTCGTCTTGTTGATACTTTATTTATATTCTAGCAAGCTGACTCATATCCGTGTCGAAGGACCATGTGTCAAGTCGATAATGCGCTGTCAGATTAAGGTCAAATTTTATTGCACATCAAAGTCGGAACAGCGCAAATAAATTTTATCGGTCGATTTTCTGGTTTATTTTGATGACCTTTTGGCTGCATGCTTGCATATGCAATGCAGGCAAATTAGCGAGAATAAAACACAAAAGGTTGGATCGAGATCTTTCTTTCTTTCCGTTTCTTTCTTTCTTTTTTTATTCAATCTACGGCCACCCAATGCCCAATCATTCTTCTAAAATTCTACGTCCTGTTCTGGATCTCCATTCCACCTACCTTAGTACCTTTTTGCCCCATCTGTGGTCTTGTCTACGACATTATATGGCCTGCCCACTTCCACTTTCTTCGGGCTAACAATCAATTTCGTTCTTCTCCAGATTTTCGTATTTCTAATTCGATCTCGGAGCGAATACCTAAATACAGTAAAACGGGGTGGATAAAAAACAGTGTATGAAAAGAAACACAACTGCGATCAGTCTCTATTCGAACTGATTGTCCACTATTCAGTAGGTGACCAGCAAATTAATTTATTTCCAGTAATTTTAAGTTCTCTTGTTTCTGTTCATACTCCAGTTTCTAATCACCCCGTTTTATGGTAGTGTGCTGTAGACATGTGTAGGTAATGCTATTAATATTACAAAAGACATATTACACAACGGTGTCATGAAATATTACCCATTACACGAGATAATAAAGCATGGCATATAGCATTTCATTACACTAGATGACATGAAACATGACACATGGCATTTCAGCACACTGAACGTACTGCAATGAAAGTGTGCTGAAATACCATGTGTCATGTTTCATGTCATCTGGTGTACTGAAATGAATAACTGTACTGCAATGAAAGTGTGCTGAAATATGACGTGTCATGTTCCATGACGTGTCATGTTTCATGACATGTCATGTTTCATTTCATGACGTGTCATGTTTCATGGCATGTCATGTTTCATGACATGTCATGTTTCATTTCATGACGTGTGCTGAATTGAATTGTCATGTGTCTTGTTTGGTGCCATAAGGTGATATAAGGTAATATCACGCGGTATGGAATGTCATGAAATATATCATGACTTCGAAGTGCACTGTTTCGCGCATGTCTAGTGTGCTGTAGTATAGTGGCCGTTAGTATAGTGTATTTCTCAGCCTGGCGGAAAAGCGATCATTAACCTTTGAGCGGATCACAGAAATAAACAAAATTTTTTATGCCAAAGGTTTTTTGAATTTTTGAACAAGCGCCGCCGACCAAATGCATGCCTCTCCCTTCCTTGCACGCACCTCGCTCGTCCGTAGGACGTTGAAACAGGTTTTTTATCTCTGACTGACCGGAACTCTCACCCCACCCCGTACCTAAAAACACGCTTAGATATCCAAACGATACAGAAATGTAAGGAGAGTGACGGAGTGCGACACGAATCGTTATATTTTTACGGTAACATAGTACTTCGTGTCAATGATCGCTTTTCCGCTAGGCTGAGAAATACACTATAGTATAGTGGCCGTTCTGTTTCTTTACAATAATGTTACCGCGGCATATGCACGCATTGACAGTTTTAATAAACCACGCGATAAATATGCAAGTGAATGTGTCAACATGGCCTGGCGACCTTGGCTGAGTTCCTGGTCTGGAGACACCTCGTTGGCATTTCGATCTCTTTGTCCAGGTTCAGCTGTGATTCCTTGCGAAAGGTCAGAGATTCTTTAGCGCGAATTGATTGTTTTAATTATTTTAATCGTTTGCCATTCCAGCTGTTTGTACAGTCAACAGCACGCAAACCTTTACATTTTCGTTGCAATGTCGCCCGTAACGTAACGGAGGCGAAAATCGCTCATTACAGGAGGAGCATTACAGATTCATTCCCGATTACTCCGCTGTGCCACTTTTTGTGCCAAGAAAGCTAATCAACGTTTCTTCTTCTTCTTCGTCGTTACTCTCTTGTCAGAGCGGTCGTGGTCCACATCTACAGGGTGCACTCTAAGTCGATAGCGGAACTTTAACTAGGCTGTCTACTGATCAATACAAACAACTTGTACACACGACAGCACGTCGACCTTTACACGCTAGCACTCTACTCGGTTACGTTACGGGCGACTTTACAACAAAAGTGTACAGTCTGACGTGCTGTCGTGTGTACTAGGTGGATAAAAAAATGGAGCGAAAAAAATATCAGCTGTCCCATACAAAAGGTCGTCTCAATACTGCGCCAAATGTATGAAACAGCTGATATATTTTTTGCTCCATTTTTTTTCGCCACCTAGTAGAAGTTGTTTGTATTGATCAGTAGACAGCCTACTCAAAGTTCCGCTATCGAATTAGAGTGCACCCTGTAGTACTATCAGTGGCTGATGTTGCGCGCCTTACGATGCCACGCCATTTATCACGGTCAGAGGTTTCCCGGGTGCATCCCCACAGTGGTCTTAATTTGGTCAGTCCATCGCATCGGTGGCTTTCCCCGAGTTCTAGTGCCTTCCACCCAACGTTTAGGAAGAGCAAACGTAGATAAATAGATCGTAGGTACACCAGAAACAATATTTTGGCGGTCTTCATCATCATCATCATCATCATCAGCCTGTTAGCACCACTGCTGAGTAAAGGCCTCTTCATGCTCACGCCACCTCTCACGATCCTGCGCCAGGCGCAACCACTGTTTTCCGGCTACTTGGGCTATGTCGTCCGACCATCTGGCGGTCTTAGAATATAATATTATTTATACTTGCTTGTTAGATATTGCGCAGGACCGAAAGACCAGGGCCCTTAGCCTGTAACACAATGGTGCCAAAATGGGCTTCCGGTTGACGGTTTTAATTACGATTTATTGATGCTGTCGGTCCAGTGTCGGTCCTTTTAATGTTATTGTAGTACAGCAAAGAATATTAAGAGTCTAATCCTAGAGGATTAGTTCGCTGGTTGTAGGAGAACAACGAAAAAATCCCGGTTTTGTCCTTCTACCTAGGACGCCATTGAGACGCCATTGTGTTACAGGCTAAGGCCCCTGGCCTTTGCCCAGCAGTGGAACATCCAAAAGGCTACGTAAAAAAAAACATCGGTAAAAGTGATCCCTTACAGACAACCAGAAGCTGTAGAGCATTTTTTCACGTGTTGTTTGCAAACGGTGCATATTGGTGCAATACTGGAGCGATCTCTGCAAGATAGGTAATCAAGACTTTGGTTTTTTTTTTCCTTATTTAATTTTCAAGAACACTTAAATACCCAGCCGAGCTACGTGCCTACCTACCTCTAATTTATATGGCAGTAATTAAAATAGGTCGTATGTTTTTACTTTAATGCCGCCTGTGATATTTGATATTTGCTAAAGGTTAAGTGATTCCTTAGCATTTCACGAGCGAACCATCCATCATCTTGCCGATTGCTCTTATTAATTACTTCTCTCTGTGATAACTTCGCATTCATCTTGGCTTTGTAGGTATTTTGGCTTTAAAAAATTAACGAACGAACGAGAAGCGTTACAGGCTCAGGCGCCTGAAACGGTGGCAAATTCTCGGGAATCTCGCATTCGAAACATCTGACGGAAAAATCTCATGTCATTTCGATCTCGACTGCCACTCGCATAATGTCAAGCGAAAAAGGTAAACATCTCGCAGAAATCGCGTGCCTTATGTCGAGGATGACGCGAGAATAGGAGATGTGACATATTTGGCCGCTAAATGTTCCTTCGGGATGTGTCGAATGCGAGATTCCCGAGAATTCGGAACCCAAAGTTTTTTGTTCGAAAGTCCGTTATTGGCTTAAACTTATTTTTAGACAATATTGAGAAACTAATTTAAATATTTTTTTATTTTGGTCCAGTAGTTTTGATTTTATGCGCTAAAATGTTTTGTTCCTATGACCGCCAACAGTATGCAGACCGCCGCGTGACGTCATAAAACCGTATCTTTGAAACGTTGTAAAATCCAAACTACTGAACCAAAATAAAAAATATTGAAATTAGTTTCTCAATATTGTCTAAAGATAAGATTAAGCCAATAACGGACTTTCGAACAAAAAACTTTGCCTTCCGAATTCTCGGGAATCTCGCATTCGAAACATTCGACGGAAAAATCTCATGTCATTTCGATCTCGACTGCCACTCGCGTCATGTCAAGCGAAAAAGGTAAACATCTCGCAGAAATCTCGTCGAGGATGACGCGAGAATAGGAGATGTGACATATTTGGCCGCTAAATGAGATTTTTCCTTCGGGATGTGTCGAATGCGAGATTTCCGAGAATTAGCCCCCTGGGCCCTGAGTCTGTAACGCTTCTCGGCTTGTCGCACTGCGTTTGGCTCGCTTGCTTGACACAGTGCGCGTGCGCACCGTGTATCGGCGCGATCTCGCGGTAATAGCGGCATTGTGCGCGGGACACTTTCTACGCTTACGCCATGAGACCACTGCATCCCAAACTTTTGGATGGTGAACCCTGCGCCTACGTTAGAGACGTTTTAAGTTGTGAAAACGGTATCTGCCGATTTCTGAATTGAGAAATTCACTAAGCAAATACGTAAGTATCTGTCTCTGCAGATTTCTCACAAAAGAGTGTGACAGAACGATACCTAAGTATTTGCTTAGTAAAATTCTCAATTCAGAAACCGGGCCTATGTGCCACAAGCCTACAACGTTAACCATAGGAGAAGGTGCATAGAAGCAAATTTTTACATCTTATTAATTTCAGTCATTAGATATTTTGTATGAAACCCTGACACGACACGACAAGACAAGTTTTTTTTTTTTTCGGTAGATAGTAAGTAGTGGCCACCGTCTCAGCGTTTTTTAGGCCACCCAAGTTTTAATGTTTAAGGAGATTTTCAGTGATTTTCATGAACTTAATGACATAAATTACTGATATCCTCATTCTCCCGCGTCCTTAAGGCCCAGTAGGACTCACAGCTAGCGCCGCCAATGAAAAAAAAATCATATCTTCTTTGTGGATGCGTTTTTCGCTAAAAACTCTCCTGCGATTTCTCAACACGAGGCTTAACTATTATTAAGACCTAAGGTTTGGATTCCAGATCCTAGGACCTAGGAATGCAATCGATTCTCGCCAAAAGTGGCCACTTTTGCATTCCTTGCATTGCATTCGTAGAGAGTTTTTAGCAAAAAACGCATTCAAAAAGAAGATATGTTTTTTTTTTCATTGGCGGCGCTAGTTGTGCGTCCTATTGTGCCTTAAGCTTATTTATACAGATTTAAATCTGGCCGATATTAAGACGAACTCGAACTTCACAGTTTGAGACACACAGCAATAGACTCCAAGATAGCGGGGAAATAGAACACCACACCTCGCTTTACCAAAACCAGCCTTCCACCTAAGACTTTAAGTTTGATTTTACCACAACCACGAAGGTATCAAGGATCAAGACAATGGCCCAAAGTGAAGAGAAATCAAGTACGAGTCCTTATTCGTAGTAATGGGAATTTATCGCCATCCGTCCTGCCCACGAACGTAATGGCGTTTCAATGGCGTCCTAGTAGAAGGATAAAACTTGGGTTTCCTCGTATTTTCCTCCAACCAGCGAACTAATCCTCTAGAATTATAATCAGAATATTCTTCGCTGTACTACAAAAACATTAAAAGGACCGACAGCATTAATAAATCGTAATTGAAGCCGTCAACTGGGAGCCCATTTTGGCACCATTGTGTTACAGACTCAGGGTCCTGCCTGTATTCTCTAAAATATCCACCGTAAATATTTTTAAATGTAAAATAAGTTTAAAAAATTCACTCGGGACAGGACTTGAACCCGTAACCTCTTGCATACCGTGCAGGCGCTCTAGCAAAAAGAGTGCTTTAGAAAAAAACTAAAAGCGTAAAAAAAAGATTGTTCATTTCAATATTTTGACGCTATTTTTGAGTATTTTGACGCTCGACAGTTGAGTGGAATTTTTAGAGAATAGAGGCGGTGGTCGTGCGCAAAAACGTATACGACAAGGTTTCACTTTATAATAGGTAGTGAGTGATAGAGATCAGGGGCCTTAGCCTATAACGCAATGGCGTGTCGATGGCGTCCCAGCAGAAGGACAAAACCGGGGTTGCCTCATTTTTCTCCTACAACAAATCATCTAGAATAAGAATCAGAATATTCTTCGCTGTACTACAAAAACATTAAAAGGACCGACAGCACTAATAAATCGTAATTGATGCCGTCAACTGGGAGCCCATTTTGGCACCATTGCGTTGCAGGCTAAGGCCCCACCCAGCTAGCTCCCCCTTCAAAGCTCCATGTAAACTTCGCTCCGGGCTCATGTGATATGCTGATTAGTTGTTGATAACGTTTCTCTTGCCATCTCGAGTGACTAGCGCGTGGTTGGGTGGGTGTTTCTAGTCAGTGAAGGTGACGGCAGTTCTTGAAGGTAGATTTCGCCGAGGTCTGATAATAAATTGAAAACGGCTTACCCTATAATACAGGTTTACCTTCATAAGAAGCGGGGAACCCTTGCCTTAGTAACTTTAAGGTCTTATTGTTCAATATATTCCTGAAATAAATAAATAACTTACCAAAAGACGCCTACGGCCCGGTTTCTGAATTGAGAATTTTACTAAGTAAATACTTAAGTCACTTCTGTCACGCCCTTTCGTGAGAAATCTGCAGAGACAGAACGATACTTAAGTGCCTGCTTATCGAATTTCTCAATTCAGAAACAGGCAGTAACTCTCCGACTAGCACCACTTCTTTGCAAGTCGCTTGAGAACCAAACGTTTCCTAGCTAAAAACGCAAGTGTTTTTTGTCCCGGTTATTTTGTGGTCTACCAAACGTAACCTAGTTAGGAATCATTTGTGACATACGCACACGCACGGAAGTCGAAAAATGACCGCTCACTTTTCTACCGCAAGTTTAGGCCTCATTTGTTCGCTAAGCCAAATTGCTTGAAGCCTCAGGTACACGGGTAGATTAAGCGGTAGAGTCAACTAGAATACATACTCTATCAGTTGTTAACTTGTGAGCACTGAGTTCATTTATATTTTAACCCCTCCACCCGAACTAAAAAGAGGCAAGTGTGACAGCTATGTCTAACAATTTCACTCATTGGTATAACTAGCACTCTGGGCATGTAATTTGTTCTTTTAAGAGGGAACGCGGGTAACCTCAACTCCATACAAAAGGGGAGACCTGTTTCCTCCCTGGATTATTGTTTTAGAAAAAATATGTTTATGCCATTCAATCTATATTTACGTCTGCCATGTCCCTATGTTTTCCTTTTTTTATTATTTTAATTTATAAATACATTTTATTAAAATAATAAAAAACGAAAACATAGGGACATGGCAGAGGTACATATAAATTGAATGGCATAAACATATTTTTTCTAAAACAATTATCCAGGGAGGAAACAGGTCTCCCTTTTTGTATTTTTTGTATGGAGCAGCCGGCTACCCGCGTTCCGTCTCAAGCCCCGCTAGATAAAAAAAATCTTTACAATAAGCGGCCGGCCTTGAGAAAACCTTTTGTATTGTTACTATCATTCTACGTTAATCATAATAATTCTAAAGACTGCGTTTTTTTTAAATAGTCAGCCAAACGCTAGGATACCACTTTTTGTTCGATTGGTGTCCTTATGTCGCGCGCGGTAAGAGCCACTCTGGGGTATCCTATCCTAGACTGTGGCCGACCGTACTTACCTACTAAAGTTAAAGTGAAGGGCTCTTTACATGGTTTCGAATTAAAACATCATTAAGTTCGTATCTCGGATTGCTTCATTTACTTCCTTCACGGCCTTTAATAGTGTGGCTTTGGATAATTTTAGTTAATAGTCAGTTAAACACTGTTATTCAGATGTTGCATTGCTGTAAGCATTTTGTATCATTGAACAAAGGGGATTAGCATTAGGGTAAGAAACAGAAACTTATGTCATTGTAACGTTTTGGTTGAAATGCTAACATTAACTCGTAAACGTTTAAAAAGAGAAAGATCGGTAAAAAATACAAAGAACTTATCTGAATTGAAAAAAATACATATCATATTAAATTTTTTTTCGCTGAAATGGCTTGAAAATTATGTCCTAAATTATAATAAACTCGCACGGCAGTTCTCTTTCCACTCATATTAATTGTATTGTTGGAGCGGGCGGGATAGATATAAACAAACGAAGGTGTAGGTAACATCAACAATGATACCTAAAAGAAATTGCGAAAGATAACAAAAAACAACACAAACAATCGATTAACAAATTAAAAGTGTCCGCTCGCGAGTGTCATTTGTTTGTTTCCATTGAATATAGACACACTACAGAACGACAGACTCAACTTTAAAATGTTTTGGACTTGTTTATGTCCAAGTAGAATCTATAACAATAGGTCCAAATTCCTGGCTCCGACATAGTACTTCTTAGTGATTGAATATATCGAATATCATGAAGTCTAAATTTAACATACTAATAAATAACTTTGAATCACTTTTCGTGTCAAAGGAACATATGGAAAACAACAGCAAAAAAAAAATTTTTAGAGAGAAAATAAAAGTGTGATCCTCGCGGACGTGATTCTCAAGGACTGTAATCCTCGCGGACGAACCCGTACTAGCGTCCGAAGTCCGAAGAAATTATAGGGAATATTATGAAGAACTGTCAGATTGCTCAGCTTTCGGAAGGAATGAGGGCTAACGCACTCAGATTTGGCGCTGGTGTAGCGCGAGGTCCAGAAATGACACTGTTTGTATGGGCTAAGTCCGTTCGCTTTGATAGTGTCGCTACACACGACGGCAATCTTGGTTCTTGGGATACCAACTATTTTTGAAGTATCTTGATGGGCGCAGACTAGGGCATGCACCCGGTTCCACCCGGTTCCGAAATACCCGGGTATACCCGGTTCTGACGAGGTATCTGCAGAACCGGTTCCGAAGAAGTATACCCGGTTCCCCCGGTTCTTTATAAAAATCTAAAAAGTTACTTAATTCCGCATTAATAGCTGTATATCCTCGGCCCAATTCCGATGATAAGCGCAGGGGTATTGTCAACCTCGTACAGCACTTGTCAAGGAACGAAAATTATGATGTTATTAGCAGAGAGGAGGTGGGAAATGTAGGCGAAAACGATGTTATTCTTGTCCCAGCCTCAACGGCCTCAAGTTCGAGACCACGTAGACGTAGACATCAATCAGTATAGAAATGGCGATACTTGAAAATGGTGGAAGTGGTTGTAGCAACCTTTCGCTAGCATATTATGTATAACTATTTGATGATGATTCCATCCGACCGGATTCGGTCACGGTGACTGTTGCGGCTGGGGAAGGCGTCGGTCATGTGCCCTCATGTAGCCTATCTTGGCTGTAAAAGTGCGGTTGAACCTTCTTCTTCTTCTTTTATCCCTTTACTCCTCCGTGGAGTCTGGTGATGGCACCAGGGGTTTCCATTTGTCTCTGTTCATGGCTAGAGAGGGTAGCTCTGGCCAAATTGATCCCTTCTCTTTCGTCTCAGACAGAACGGATCTTTTCCACGTCTGGGACGGTCTTCCGGGTCGTCGTGAGCCTCCGGCGGGTTTCCAGTCGAAGGCCACCTTCGGGATGCGGTGATCGGATCTACGCAGGGTATGTCCCAACCAACGCGATTTGCGTTCCCTGATGTCTTGGGCTACGGGTTTTTGTTTGGTGATCTGCCACAGTTCGGCATTTGAGATGGTGTTGGGCCAGTGTCTTCGTAAGATGCTTCTTAGACCGTTGTTAACGAAGACCTGGATCTTGTGTGATACAGCTTCTGTGACCTTCCAGATTTCGCAGCCGTTCAGTAGGGCCGTTTTCACGTTGGAGTTGAATAAGCGGATCTGCGTGGTTCTAGATATGCAAGGACTTTTCCAGATGTCCTTCAGTTGGGCAAAGGCTCCTCTAGCTTTGTTGATACGCCTTTCAACACCCCGTTCAATCCCTCCTTGCGGTTGCACATAAACGTTAAAATTCCATTGGAGTAGTTATATCTACTGTATAGCCCCTGGCGGTCTACATCTGAGTTCATCACGTCTGGCATCAAGAGCAGCTCTTCGTTTGGCCTCGAACTCGGAGATTTTTGGATTGACTGTATGCCGCCACACGGCTCGGTCTTCAGCCTGCTCTTTCCATGTCAAATGGTCGATTTCACAGCTTTTCATGTGGCGTTTCTGCACGTCCTTAAACCTAAGACCCGCCTTTCTTGAGTTCCCATTCCTATGAGCATAACTATTTATGAGCTATGCCGCTAACAAAGTGTGGTGCCTGAAAGGATTTTCTCCTCAGCAGGCTACACTTGTAATCGTTTACGCAGCTCGCTAAGTGACAGGAGTTTAGAACTAACCACTAGTTATTGATCCTGATTGTAAACAATACTACTGTGTAGCTGATTTGTTTAAGATAATATTATTTTTGGAGTTCCTTTATTATTCCTGTTATATTTTAATGATAACAATGCCAGTTTTTATTTCATACCTGGTAATAATGTCGTATCCAGCGTATCCTTTCAGTTTTTGAGTGATTTATTTGATTATATTAAACTTACAGTTTTATCAGTTGGAACCGGGTAGAACCGGGTTACCCGGTTCCGACTGCTCCCAGAACCGGGTATCAAAAATCTGGAACCGTAACCGGTTCTGCATGCCCTAGCGCAGACATATTCATTTCAACACAATGCTGATGGACATTAACTAGAATTTGCTTAAATGTTTTACAAAACCTTGTCTTTTAATTTTAGGGTCATTCGAAGTTTCGTCTAGAGGCACCTCGCTGTCCTAACGAACGAAAAAACATTTTATCTACACGCAGCGATCGACACTCAATACAAAATACTAAGTCAAAAGTCACAAGCACAACCTCTCAATACGACGCTTCTTTGACGAGCGGCGAGCCAAATTCACTGGCGTGTGTGCGCCGCGTCGGCTTCCTTTAATTTCTTTTGTGAAAATCCGCCGCGCGCCAAGGCGGCAAATATCAAAGTGACACTATGATAGCGAACGGACCGCGGGTTTATTTCTAATTAGAATAATGTTGTGAATATTTTGCAATTCCTAAGATTAATAATGGAAAATAGTTGTTGCCCGGCCACTAACTACTGCTTTGAAACAGTTTTATCTTACGGAAAATTGTGATCAAATTATTTTTCGAGCGAAACGGGGTTTGCTCGATGTGTTTTATTAGTACAGTTTTAAGCTAGGTATTAAATATGATTTTAGTGCAAGTAACTTATTTACGTACTAAATTTAAGAAATATCTTACTATCTATCTATCTTACTATACGTATATTTACTCGACAGTAGCGCCAACTGAGCACTAAAGCGGTAGACCTCATTGTCTGTAGACAAGCCTCCAAGGATAGCTAATGTTAGAAAATGATGGTAGGTAGGTAATCGGTAGGTAATCGTATGAGGTAGTGGCCACCCCTGGTGTCAGAGTTTTTAGGCCACCCAAAGGGTCTCTGACATGGTTTGATGAAAGTCAGTAAGTACTAGTAAGTAAAACTCAACAAATAAAAATGTGTCTATTTTCAAGGGCGTGCAATGAAGAGCTTTATTCTTATAATTTTGTTCCTATCAAAGATCAACTAGTGCCTTACAGTCTTGAGTCATTGTAATGTACGGCACTGCAACAAAAATAAAAGTACAAATGATGAAAAAACACAGATTTTGACGATTGGGTCCAAGATTTGCCAGAGATTCAAGTTTCAGATCGAGAAATTATAATTTAGTTGCAATATTTTCCTAAACATCACCAAGAACCCTCGTTTATTTCCAATTTTCCATCCTCCTAACACCTACCAGGCGACGGACCTTCTGCGTCTTCTCACTATGTGACCACAGACCATCCCCACCACAGACTCGACAACTTCCAATCAGTTCACCTCGCGAAGCCGCGCGCGCAGTGCGTCCGTCGTTTCCTCCGCCACGTTCCAAATTTAAAATCGCTCTTGTACACTTTGCCTTCTGAACTGTTCCTTTTTAACGTTTACATTCATTATTTAGGTAATACAATTTTGTTCACAAATATTCGTTTGTAGGTTCTAAAAACCACACGTGTCTTAAAACCTTTTTTTTTCTCTCCGCCAGGTACAGCGATGGACTGAGCTCCGAAGTGAAGTGAAGTGTAGTGTTAGTGAGACTTGGCGTCGAGTGATGATGTGTGACAGTTTGTCAAGTGACAGCTGAGCCCCAGGATGCCTTCTGACAGCGGGGCTGCGTGGTCCCCGCCAGCCTCCAATGGGGAGCGGAGGCTCAGCAACTCCTCAGATGGCAGCGCCGGGAGTGGATACTCTAAAGCTGTAAGTGTTAGAATAGTAGACGAGTGTTTTCTTCGGAATTTAACTTCACAGAACTTGATTTTACCCACCAACCGAAATCTGTCTAGCTAGATATAACCCGTGTCATTAAAGAAAACATTTAGGATGGACTTCAAAACACTCGCCCTCTCGCTCTAATTAATACAGTTAAAGCGAGACAACGCTAGGTTTTTAACTCCGTCCTAAATGTTTTCTTGACACGGGTTATACGGTCTCAGAAATACGAAATAACGGAAAGGTTTCGTTTCGTTGTCCTAAATTAGGCACACTAGCGCCGCCAACTAAAACTTGAGTGGTGGTGGTCTGGTGGGTAGAACAGTGGACTCTGAAGCGAAAGGTCCTCGGTTCGATTCCCGGTGCTGGCATGTATCTATGACTTTGTTTAATTTCAAAGTTACGTACATTTGTGAATTTGTAGTAGCAATACCACTCGCTGACGGTGAAGGAAAACATCGTGAGGAAACCTGAGCGTATGAGGCATTACACCCTCAACGCAAAAATCGCCAACCCGCATTGAGCACGCGTGGTGATTAAGCTCGAACTCTCTCTCAGAGAAGGCCTTTGCCCAGCTAGTGGGACATGTACAATTGTACAGGCTACATCTTACTTACTTACTTAGTTGATAAAGCCTACTCCATCTAAAACAATGTCCCAGGCACTGCAGCGCCGAGTGGTCTCTTCACCTATCTAGTGTGAGTGAAGGTGCCACTGGACGCTGTATAAATCATCTCATTACGTAGATGCAAAGGCCTTAGTTTAGTTGATAAAACATTATGAAAATGAATGAATCTATAGATTCTTTAAAAATACTTTTCTTCCGAGCCACAGCGCTTATAAACATTTTTATTAATATTCGGTATGTAATCCCTATCACCGGGTGCTATTGCCCTTTGCCCTGTAAAGAGAGTTAGGACCTTTTATAACACCTTGTATGTAAGCTAGGTAAAATTCCAAAGAGCCCTATGCACTAGCCTCTATCTATCACCCAGTTATCCGCGTAAACAGGGGCCTAAGTCTGTAACGCAATGGCGTGTCGATGGCGTCCCAGAGGAAGGACAAAACCGGTGTTTACTCGTTTTTCTCCTACAACCAGCAAACTAATTCTCTAGAATCAGAATCAGAATATTCTTTCCTGTACTACAAAAATAATAAAAGGGCCGACAGCATTCATAAATCGTAATTGAAGCCGTCAACTGGGAGGTCATTTTGGCACCATTGCGTTACAGACTCAGGCCCCTGGTGCTTTATCACACCGCTCTTTGTCATCAAACACCTTATCTCGAGACTGAGTCAGGTTGTAAAGTGATAGGTACACAGTGGTACGCTCTGCAAAACGGTAGGATATCCCTAGGTGGCTCTTATCGCCCGCGAAATAAGTGCGAAAATGGGACGAGAAGGGTGTCGCCGACTGTACTTACCTAAGCGACGCAATATTATGCCGACAATACCAATACAATCAATGTAGTGGTGTGGTAGGTACAACGAGATATTGCATAACCAGTTGTAACTTTGAAGTCATCCTAGAAAGACAAGTAGGCAACTATGCTCCAAGCACGAAATAGAGAAGATATTTTGACAGGTAAAAACACTTTTAATCTGTGGAATTAAGTGCTCCACAGATTAAAAAAACGGCTTTGTCAAAATTTCTAGTAATTGTAGCATCTGTTTATTTACCCTTTCGTGAATAAGAAAACCAAGGACGTGTGATCACGTGTAAACCTTTTGAGTTTTGACCTCCAAAATACATAGTAGACTTTAACAAAAGTTGTTAAAATCAGTGGATTTTTACGATTTGAGTCTCTATTTTGTTTATTTTGAGTGACAGCCAATTACACTGTGACTCTTTGGCACTACATTGGCAATTTGTGTTTAACCCCCTTTACACATTGGCCCAACATGGGCTAAGCCAATGATCATCAATGCACGCCAGTATGAAAAATCGCCCGCCAACATACACAAAACCCCGGCTACACATTGGCGTTGGCCCATGTTGGCTCAATGTGTGGGCGTTTATACTTAGATAGGATAATTTGTACGATGGTCTAATCTAAATTTAATTTATTTTACGCAAAACTGTCTCCGAGGCTTACCTAACCGTGTTATAATATAATATACCTACTCGTATAATGCCAATTCGAGCCAAACCTCGTCTAATCCAATTCACCAAACCAGCTTGCAAACAAGAAAGTATTATGTTATATCACATGTTCTCGGAACTTTCCGATACCAAGATTAGCATAGCGTAATATTTTGCAACACTATCTTGAGTATCAATGTGATGTTGTGATGTTGTTATCCGTTGACAGAATGAACATCGTGAGGAAATCCGCGTTTTTTTGCGCTTTCTGTAATGTTAGTTGTTGTTTGATATAATAATAGTTGCGTAGTGCGAGAAGGAGTAAAAGTAGGACTTTTCGCATCAACATAAATGCGAATATTTTCATTCTCTTCACAGAGATACAAATCAAAATACAAACCTATGGACATTTTAGGTGGAGCAAGCCTGACTGACTTTCCATCAAATTGATGTAGAAATTGGTAAAGGCTTACCTTCAGAGAACGGGAGTTTTCCATAATGCTTCAAAAAGCCATCAAACAATATGACGTGAGATTTTGCGATCGGTCGTCTGAGAATTAATACTGCAGAGGTTACCTTCAGATGTTTACCTAAACATTTTTACGATTGATTAACACTGTCGTGAGCCGATCTACAACATCCATATTTTAAAGTTCTGGAATTAAGATTCGAACTCAGTAAACTGATTTCGCTACGGATTACAGCCAGTAAAGAATAAGAAAAAAGCGTCCACCGTAACAGATTACTGTAAAGAAAGGCCGTATTTATTTAAAATAACGTTTTATCAACAAAAAACACGTCTTATTCACCGAGGTGGAAAGGAAATCGGCTTGGAGTCTTGGACCTACCACAGAACAAGAAAATCAGAACTCTGTTCTTACGAAGTATTTACGACATTTAAAACAATCAGGGGCTAAAGTCTGTAACGCAATGGCGTGTCGATGGGTCCCCCAGTAGAAGGATGAAACCGGGGTTTCCTCGTTTTTCTCCTGCAACCAGCGAACTAATCCTCTAGAATTAGACTCAGAATATTATATGCTTAACTACAATAACATTCGAAGGTCATTATAAATCGTAATTGAAGCCGTCAACTAGGAGCCCATTTTGGCATCATTGCGTTACAGACTCGTTACAGCCACAGCTCTATGTAGCTTAAAATAAGAGCAGTCCAAGGTCGTATGTAGAGTTTTGATTAAGCATTTTGCAGTTACCTAGTTATCAGAATCCTATCATCATCGATGATTATTATTGTTCCTAATCGCTCCACGCGCTGATCAGTAAAAAAATGCAATAAGATTTATTCAGAATATCATCAAACTTCCGAAGGCATATAATATCTATGTAGGTAGTTATTATATTACACTTTCACTTTCAATAACTGCTTGATAAAGAGTAGTTTTATTGACAAACGCAACAAAAAGATGGAAAACATTTTTTTACCGTCATATCATAACCGTGGTTTTTCTTCACGTTGTTTTGCGGGAAAAAAAATATGCTGATCTTTAGTTGATAGTTTGCACAATTTATTGACTCTGTAGCCAACTTAACTCGGTAGCTGTGGTCGTGTTGCAGACTTTTGAAACTTCGCAAATAAATTGATAATCCGGTAGAAACTGGTGTTGACACTAACATAATCTATTTTGATCACTATTCCGTTTAATCCCTTGTTACGTTGTTACTCTTCTAAACGATGAGCCAAATTACATTTAGTACTTGGTACACACGACAGCACATCGACCCTTATACGCTAGCACTTTATTCGGTTACGTTACGGGCGACTTTACTACAAAAGTGTACACTCTGACGTGCTGTTGTGTGTACTTCTGCCTAACCCTTCAGAAACATGAGTATATTAGCCAATAATGACGGTCAATCAATTATTCCGACTGTGATGAATATGCAGTAGGTAAGCAGTTTCCGTGACGCCAAACCAAACCGGTCGATTTTCTCAAACAAGTGACATTTACCAACATGCAACATTACAAATCGGTTCAAGGGCTTCCTAGGTCCATTAATATACAACAGGATAAATAAAGAAACTGACCTCTCTAAACAGAATAAATACTCTGTAGGTAGGACCATTGATACTTTGCTCAAACTCAAAACATACGACGAAGTAGAAAATCTTTATTACATCAAAAAATAAATAGGTGCAACGAAAATAATAATAACAATAATAAAAAACAAAAAATTACAATAGTCCAATAGTCATCTTCATCATAATATCACACAACACACAATACACAGTTACTTACACAAAAAACGACAAATACAATGAGCTTATTTAAATCGAACAATATGCAGGTACATACAAACGCTGTATTATCTACATTAACATTATATTTAACTAGGCAATATTTAGCTGAAAAACATATGTACTCCATGATACGGATTACTCTAGTATGGAGTGCATAAATGTTCGCATCCCTTTTATATCTACACATCAGTGCATGCTAAAATAAGATAATGCTTGTTTTCTTTTGTTTTTAATTTTAAATTTTGAATTTTATGTGTTTTCTTTTGCATGTACTACTTTTTGAAAAATAAATAAATAAAAAAAAAAAAAAAAAAAAAAAAAAAAAAAAAAAAAAAAAAAAAAAAAACAAATTGCCCTGCTGATAAATCACCATACTAAATCGGTAACTTATGACACGTTACCTGACGCGGTAATTTCTCATTTTTATAACCCCCGATCCAAAAAGAAGGGTGTTATAAGTTTGACCACTATGTGTGTGTGTGTGTGTCTGTGGCACCGTACGTAGCTCTTAAACGGGTGAACCGATTTGGATGCGGTTTTTTTTTCTTCGAAAGCAGGTTTTCTCAAGGAAGGTTTTAGTCTACGCTTAAATGTCAGTTTTCTCGAGGGTAGCTCGATAAAGTCACATTTCGACGTAAAATTTGACTTGCTGGGGACTTTTTTCATATCTGGGTCTCCATGGAAGTTATCTGCGCTGAGTCTTTCTTTCTCGCCGCTTACTATCCAGCCGGCAAACATATTGAATCTAACTGTAGCTACGATTTCATATAATTTCATCAATTTGCAGCATTGCATCGTTCCTGGCTTCTTGCGCTTGTATTCTACTCCGTGCAATTTTAGTGGTTTTAAATCCGAAGGTATTTTGTTGCACTGGTAATTGTGAGCCAAAAACAAAATATCATTCCAAAACGCGCGAAAAAAAAATTCACTTCTCCATACAAATGGTGTCGATTGGCGATAGCCGTTTGTATTGGGAAGTGTTTTTTTTTTTCGCTCGTTTTGAAGTAAAATTTTGGAATTTGGCTCAGACTCACGAGTGCAACTAAATACCTTCGGCTTTAAAACCAATAAAATTCCACGGTGTATAGTGAACGCTCGATACAATGAGAAACTCTTCCAATTCTTTAGGGTGGCATTAATAGTCGTCTGTGATCACCTACTTGAGCTCGATCTCAAGTAGGTGAACTCAGAAAAGTAAATAGCTAATGTAAAGCCTTGACTAATGTCAAACTTGAGTAGCTATGAGCATATATTAATAGACACTATCTTGAGATTGACATTAGCCAAGGCTTGACATTAGCATTTGACTTTTTGAGATCACTTACTTGAGTTCGATCTTGAGTCGACGACTATTAATACCGACCTAACTCACTCCCATATTTATCATCCGAGCTAGCACATTTACCGCCATCGATTAGTCACAGTTTGTCACATTCGTCGACCCTTATCCCTCTGCAGTTAAAGTTCAAATCTAAGCAGTACCGATCGAAGGCCGATTGCAAATGTCAGCGGCGCAGTAACAGGTGGTTTTGAGCGGTTTGCTTTGCATGAGCTATGCGGCCGCGCCCACGTGGTAACGGGGGGCTACTGCGAGTTGTCAATTCAATTCAAATTCAAATAATTCAATTCAAATTATTTTATTGGTGGTATAAGTAGGTATTGTAGGGTCATATTGTCCCAGGCACTGCAGCGCCGGGTGGTCTCTTCACCCATCTAGTGTGAGTGAAAGTGCCACTGGCTGGACGCTGTATAAACCATCTCATTACTTAGATGCAATGACCTTGGTTTATTAATTTTCAGTGTAGTCTTTCCTTTACCGGTCTCTCTTTCGAATGAGCCGTTTTCACATCTGTCAAATTTCGCTTTTTCTGAAGATATTATTAATCTGTGTAAGCGAAATTTGACAGCCACAGCCCGGTTCTTGTATGGCCAAGCCTATGAGCGCCATCTACCAAGGGCTTTGAATTCAGCTTTTAACTGTCAGTTGAAAACGGGCCATTGAGCTACCGAGTCAAGTACCTGTCGATGTTCCCTAGTAAGGGTTCATCATCATCATCATCATCATCAGCCTGTTAGCACCCACTGCTGAGTAAAGGCCTCTTCATGCTCACGCCACCTCTTACGATCCTGCGCCAGGCGCAACCACTGTTTTCCGGCTACTTTGGCTATGTCGTCCGACCATCTGGCTGGTGGTCTGCCAACGGATCTCTTCCCCTCTCTAGTAAGGGTTAGTGCTTTAGAAAATACAAAAATATTATGCTACCTGTGTTTCATCAACCCATGGTAGACCCCAAAGTATAAAATGTAAATGGTCCACTAAGGCCCATTGTACACCTAGGTACCTTCTGTATTGTTGTCCCTGTGTTTCCGTTAACAAAAAATATAATTTATCGCTCCCATTCACTCTCCATTGTGCGACGAGTATGGAAATATTGTCAGGTACACACGACAGCACGTCGACGCTTACACGCTATCACTCTACTCGGTTACGTTACGGGCGACTTTACAACAAATGTGTACGCTCTGTCTGACGTGCTGTCGTGTGTACTTTGTTGTCATGTTATTGTTAGAGGTAATAAAATCCGGGACCAAAAGATCTAATGGCCTACCTGTACTGTATCTGTGCAAAGTAAGCCCAATTTAAATAGGTAAGTACAGTGATGTGAACCCACTGAAGTTTTGACCACCAGGGTGTCAGAGGTTTAGGCTGCCCAAATGTCTCTGAGATGGCATCAACAACAACCGGGACCAACGGTTTAACGTGCCTTCCGAAGCACGGAAGCGCTCAGATATTATTGCCACTAGCGGTCACCCATCCATGGACTGACCTCGGCTTAGTAGGTAAATGAAATATCTTTATTATCCCGACGATTCGGCTGCGTTGCAGCGGCCCGTGGTCGGTCACGGGCAGACTAGAGACTGGAATTCTACATTATCTACATCTTCAGACACTCCTACATCCACATTTACCTCCAGTTAGCAACAACCTCCGCAAACAAATTAGATCGTTAACCGTGCAAATATTCAAGACTTTAATTATCTCGTACATGTCCAAGATTACTCTTAAGCGGAAGGGTGTGGCCGGGCCTAATAAAATTTCGTCAATTTTAATTGCTACACCGATTGTCATGGAAAAAATCTGCTTAATAATGGTCTACTATTTACTAATAGCGCTGTGTAATGGTGCTGATACGTACACGGACTGATAAGTCTTGATTTGGTGAAATTAGACTATGGCCCGTTTTCTGAATTGAGAATTTTGCTAAGCAAATACTTTGCTATCGTTCTGTCACGCTCTTTAGTGAGAAATCTGCAGAGACAGGACGATACTTACCCATTTGCTTAGCGAATTTCTCAATTCAGTAACCGGCAGTATATCTTCAAAATGAACGAGCAGTGTGCTACTCTCTCTCTGTCGCTCAGTGCTGATAGAAGACGGTGATGGAAAGATGGTTCTTCTTGCTTGATGATGATATTTAATGATGATAGGGAGGTGGCTAATGACTCTAGCCACCTTGTACTGATATTGATAGTTTACATTATTATAAATGTGTGTTCTTTGGGCGAGTGGCTGCAGCCGACTAGTTTGACAATTGTAAGTGCCGCGTGAACCGAAAATTGCCTTCATTACAGAAGGCAATGTCAGCAATACGGCGACCTAAAACCCATGTACATAGTTAGCTTCTACATACTGCCAACTACGAGAAAGAAGAACTTAAGATAACGTAGAGATTGCGAGACAATGTCATGATTGCCCTAGGTCAGGACTGCGTTATTAAAGGGGATTCGTCTAAAACCCATGTACACACGACAGCACGTGAGACTGTACACTTTTGTTGTAAAGTCGCCCGTAACGTAACCGAGTAGAGTTCTAGCGTGTAAGCCTCGACGTGCTGTCGTGTGTACATACAAAGTTAGCTTGTACAAAATCAGTAATCCTGCCGACTTTAGCAGTATTCGTTTACAAAAGAATTACCTACTACGAATGTTATATGATGATTAATCAAGCTCCATTTCTCTAGAAATGAGAACTAACTCTCCTCAAAAATCTAAGTGACGTATTGACGTAACTTGCACTTTTTGTCATTAATATCATGTTACATTTTCGTGAGATATTACAAAGTAAGACATCTATTCTTCTTTTGCAATTATGTAATTAATTTAGGTGACTACATGTCGGCACTCTACCCTTGACGCGTTTTTCTAATACGGTTGCAATATGGCGCAATTTAAAAAAAAAATATTACAAATTAAGACGCATTTTGTGTTTTTAGTGAATAAAACAGCCTTACCTTTGAATAAACATTACAAAGTATTTAAAATCAAAGCATTACTATGCGAATTCAAAGAGAAATTAATTTTAAAACTTTTTCAATTTGATCGCAATAGCGTCAAGGGTAACCCCCCTGTTGGTTGCAGTGTTCTTTGTCGTGATTTCGGTACGCAAAGTTTTTTGTTCGAAAGTCCGTTATTGGCTTAAACTTATCTTTAGACAATATTGAGAAACTAATTTAAATATTTTTTATTTTGGTCCAGTAGTTTTGTTTTTATGCGCTAAAATGTTTTGTTCCCATGACCGCCAACAGTATGCAGACCGTCGCGTGACGTCATAAAACCGTATCTTTGAAACGTTGTAAAATCCAAACTACTGAACCAAAATAAAAAATATTGAAGTAAAACTAAATATATTAGTTTCTCAATATCGTCTAAAGATAAGATTAAGCCAATAACTGACTTTCGAACAAAAAACTTTGCGTACCGAATTGGGTAAACCGTTTTGTGTAACATCTAGCTAGTTACAAATTAATGGTCGCGGATTCTTTGTTTTTTTAAGAAAAAATAAATAAATAGGATTAAGAGCTAGGAGACACCATGTACACACGACATCCACGTAGGCGCTTACACGCTAGCACTCTACTCGGTTACGTTACGGGCGACTTAAAAACAAAAGTGTACGGTCCGACGTGCTGTCGTGTGTACATTATTTTTATTGCAACTTGTCCACATTATTGTATGTTGTTTGAAATTGTCAAACTTTAATCGATGTCTGCCCCAACCTTTAAAAGCCAACCGCGTAGCGTGCGCGATAAAAAGGGGCAAATTTTCGTGCGCTCGCGCATTAAAATGCAATAAGCGTTCGCCAGTTGTTTTCTTTTTCTGCTTTTTGCCTCCGACGAACGAATAATGCTGACGGAAAGAAAGCTTGCACGCCTCGTCTTGATTGCGTCATGTTCTTGCTAATGTATCGAATTGATATGTCTTTATTTTGCACAGCACTGCTTGTTTATGCGAATGCTTAGCATGTTAAATAAGTATTAATTTCACAAATCGCAACGAATGCAATGCGCTGGGGGTCGTGTTGGTTAGATGATTATTGTTGACACTTGAATGACACTTGCTCATTTTAACAATGAGTTTTTCAAGGAATAACGCTCACCCGTCAAGAAATAACCAAGGAAATAGGCATGTGAGTGCTGCGTAATGCTATGTTACGCATTGCAGGAATTCGTGACGTTTCGGTCGCAACCATTTTAAAACTGCTACAATCGAACAAAACTACAAATACTTGGATAAAATGCGGTACGAACAAACGAAATACTTAAACCGTATTGCAGAATGGCAGTCGTGTAGCCAAGTGGCCCAATGCATTTGGGACTATGCCTTTGATAGGATAGATAGATGATTTATACAGCGTCCAGTTGCTGGCATCTTCACTCACACTACAGGGTGCACTCTAAGTCGATAGCGGAATCTATTTATGTAGGCTATCTAATGATCAATACAAACAACTTGTACTAGGTGGCAAAAAAAAATGGAGCGAAAAAAAAATCAGCTGTTCCATACAAAAGGTCGACTCAGTACTGCGCCAAATGTATGAAACAGCTGATAATTTTTTCGCCCCATTTTTGTCGCCACCTAGTACAAGTTGTTTGTATTGATCAGTAGACAGCCTACTTAAAGTTCCGCTATCGACTTAGAGTGCACCCTGTAGAGTAAAGTGATCACTGAGACAACATTGTTTTTAAGCAGAATTGGCTTGCCCAGAATAGGGACACCTGGCTAGACGCACCGATGGTAGACGGAAGAAGACTATGAGAGGGGAAGTGATCGGTTGGGAGACTACCAGCCAGATGGTCCGATGACATAGCCCAAGTAGCCTGAAAACAGTGGTTGTGTCTGCCACAGGATCGTGAGCATGAAGAGGCTCTCAGCGGTGGATGTCAACAGGCTCGTTCATCAGGATGATGATGAAGGCTTGCCCAGCACCTATACCATCCTCTCAGCTTAGGCAGCCTAGTCCTCAGGAAAGACCAGTCAATACGCGCGCAGAGCCAACTAACCGCAGGTTTCCTCACGAAGTTTTCCTCCACAGCTGGCGAATCAAACAAATATCTGTGTTTACAAACATTTCGAAACGGAGGAAAACTTTCCAGTCGACATTTCCATTAGGGGCTGACCTCTCTCAATCAGACGACATGCGTCAATCAATAATTAATTAATTGATACAATGTTTATTAATTTCACAAGGTCGCGAACTTTGTAGTTCGGTTATCTAACATTCAATTACTCTGTTTTGTAAAACATTGATAACGGGACTCTTCGTTTTGGTTTTCCTTTTTACAAAATCAAGATTGTATAATCCGCGCGGGATGAGAATGGGATGGAACCTTGTCGAAGTCTAATACCTTGTCAAAGAAAATAAATATACTTTATTTTCTTTGACAAGGTTGCATCGACGCGAGTTTGCTTACCGCGCGCGTCTCAGTTCCAAAAGGTCGCTTCCCATTCTCATTCCGCCCGCATTATGTAGTATGGGAACCAAGAATGAGCCGTTTTGCTAAGCACAGATTAATTTTGACAGCCGTATTCCGGTTCTTCTAAAGTAGGCGCCATCTAGGTATGAAATGCTTTGTGAATTTGTGCTGAAAACGGCTCATCAAGGTTAAAATTAGTGCCTTGCCGAAGAAAAAAATGATTTTTTTTAAATAAATTTGTAGATAAACTGCCAATATTTGCTAAAAATACTGAGTGAATCCGTTATCAACTGGTAAAGCAATACCACTCGCTAATTGTGAAGGAAAACATCGTGAGGAAAGCTGAGCGTCTGAGGCATTATACACTCAATGCGAAAATCACCAATCCACAGATTAAGCCCGAACTATCTCTCTGAGAGAAGGCCTTTGCCCAGCTAGTGGGACATGTACAAAATTGTACACGCTACATCTTACTTTTTTTCCAGCTGCACACAAATTCGTCCGAAAATGCTGTTATTGACTTTTCAGGCCACTAGAACCTCTAGAACCAGACCTCTTAGGGCGGTATTAATAGTCGTCTCAGATCACCTACTTGAGCTCGATCTCAAGTAGGTAGGTGAACTCAGAAAAGTCAAATGCTAATGTCAAACTTGCCATCTTGAGACACCATCTTGAGATTGACAATAGCCAAGGCCTGACATAAGCATTTGACTTTTCTGAGATCACCTACTTGAGTTCGATCTTGAGTCGACGACTATTAATGCCACCCCGAAGTCTCTCTTTCTTTTTACAAACTCGCCCCATTTCAGTGCATAGAGCTTGGTCCAGTTTCCTAACTAGGACATTCCCAAAAGGCAAGATTGCAACGTCCATCTGGTAAACAAACAACCCAGTTTCGCTTCGCTTTTATGCCACAGCCGTAAGGTACGTTTTAGAACCACTTTTCTTTGCTAACAGCCTGTCCTAGTTACCTGTCTTTCAACGTAGAGTTTGCAAATTCATCATAAAGTTTCCTTTAAAAAAATGGGACTTATGGTCCTGCATTTAACAGAGCCGAAAGGATTGATTTCTTGCGTAGGACCTAGGAATTTTGTTGATACTTTAGTGGAGTATGCTTGCCCAGTACCTAACTCCATTTACTGTTTAATTATCATCTAATCAGGTTAGTCCGTCTACAGTCTTGTAATGATCGTGATAATATCTTGTCAGTGCAGCGATTCCATAAGTTTCAATATTTCATTGGTTGAGTATATCAGAGCTTGAGATGAAGGTGCAAAATCGGCCAGAATGGAAAGCCGTTTTAGGAGCCCTATGTCCCTGATTAGGGAATTGATGATGATGATGAACCTTGAACCGTAACTCTCTCTCTACCCATCGATGTATGGGTGACCAAATTATTTGTTATTAAATTGCTTTTTTATTTCTCTCGTGGCGCTAGTTTTCCATCTAGGATCCCCTAATTTTTTTCCTGTTAGTTCTTTGCGAGAAAGTGTTTTAGGAGGGTTGTTCCGTATTCATGACTCGAGTTTTCATGTCACGAATATTTTTTCCGGATTCATTTTACTTGACTGCCGTATTCATGCTATGGAAATTATTTTATTAATTTTTACATTTCGTCTCGCGAGCCTTTCCGGATTCATGCTGCCATACATTATAATAAAAATACTTTGCTTTTAAGTACGATCAGCAAAAAAATCTAAAATATTGGAAGAAATAAATAATAGGCAGAGAAACTTAAGGGATTTTGTTAAGACATCCACGGACACTGGCACGAGGTATATTAATTGTTATTTGTATTGTCATGAGTAATGGGATAATCACGTATGCGTTATACGTCAGCACTGCAAACAAGTAGGTCAATAGTACCTTGCAAATTGATGATCAGTTACTCAGGTTTTAAGTGACATAGGACATCATAGGATTGAAATCATACAAATTAAGTAAGAAATAATCATCTTGTATATTGTATAAAAATTATGTAAATAACCAACGTTCTTAAAAATAAAGAAATATAATCAACATGTTTTTGGCTCATGTTCGAACTTAAAAAATCTTTTAATTTCGTTTACCATAACGATCCGACTAAATTTACTCAAGTTATCGTCGAACGAACTTTCATACATACAAACGCCGGATTGTTCCAGTAGACTCGGAGAACTTCGCTCGCTCGTTCAAAAAACTCCTTTAAATATTTATTTTATTCTGTTTTTTTGGATTTTTTATTATAGCGGCAACAGAAATACATTATCTGTGAAAATTTCAACCGTCTAACTATCACGTCTCATGAGATACAGCCGGGTGACAGACGCGCAGACAGATAGACAAACGGACAGTGGGGTCTTAGTAATAGGGTCCTTTTACCCTATGAGGGTAACGGAACCCTAAAAACCGGACAAGTACGAGTTTAACTCGCGTTGAGAGTGTTCCGTACAGTGCAATAGGAAGACTTTCATACGAAGTCTACTAAGATACTTTAGTCGAAAGTCCAAGCCATACCGCGATCCACGATGTAGGACTGTAGAGTGCCATCTGTTGGCTGAGTTGAGGAACTAATGCTAGAAGAACAAAAAAGAATATACCTGATGATGCTGGTGAGGATTGTAACACGACATAGAAACTAGCGCCCTCTATATCTCTATATTAGTTCCAAACCTCAACTCTAGATGGCGCTGTGTGCAGCCTGCCTAGTTTTTATTTTTCTTCCAAATAAATGCATAGAATGGTGGAACGGAATCCTCGGTGCGCGAGTCCCACGGTTTTTTTTATTTCAATAACCAAAAGTGCCTGCGAGCGTATCAAAAGGTGCGTGCGTGTGCAGTTTTAGTTTTATGATTTGGTTCCTTAGTGGAGAGACTGAGGTAGGTACGGTCGGCCGCAGTCACAGATACCCCATGGCAGCTCTTACAGCGCGCGGCATAAGGGCGCTAATAGAACAAAAAGGGGTATCCTAGCGTGTGGCCGACTGTACCTAGTCTGACTTACCAATCTTATAATTGAAATTGTTATGCTGACCATACTAACGTGCCAATATTAAATGGTATTTTATTGGCAGCATGAATACGGAACACATGTAAAATGAAAACGGAAACTTAAATAGAAAATAATCATGAGTAGGAATAATAATAACTCGTACCATGAATCCGGAAAAATATACCTATAGCATGAAAAGTCGTGTCATGAATACGGAACAACCCTTTTAGGATTGGTGCCACATAAACATGCCTTTCGCCTCTGTCAACTGTCTACGCCGTTTTACAAAGTGCTTGTCGGAATATAGGGCATGTATTGTGCGCACGCGCCTTTGTAAGGCTTCCGTGGACTCGAAAAGGTGTGAACTAGTTTCGTTATCTACTTGTATTATGAACGTGAAGTGTTCTTGTCTCTCCTGTGGACTAGGCCGACTAAACAACAACATTAAATGTGCTGCAGACGAAATTGAAGTCTGTTTCGTAATGATAAAATTTCGGTACTACAAAAATTAAAGAGAATGATAGATTTCGAACTATATTTCCAAAACCACAGTTATCTATCAAAACAACAAAAACTATCAATCAAATAAATTAACAGTCACAGATTAAAACTACACATGGTCGCATTCAGATTCTGAGCCGTTCCCAATAACAAAACAAAACAATGCAAAACTGTCACCAAAACTATGCACTCTACTGCCCTCTTAACGTCCACAGAATAGAGTTCAAAGTCCCTCGAATTTTGATTGGTAGGTTTGGCAAATGCAACCAGTTTGGTTTCGAGGTCGGTTGACAATATTCCATTGTATACTTCCTGATTGATTCGGATACAAAGCGGGTATCGAACGGGTAACCCGGTTCTGTTATCGGCATGAGCATGAGCCATTGAGCTTATTGAGCCAGTTCTGATGGCTTGTCTGGCTTTGAATCTTAATTGGGTAGTGATATCATATATTGCAACCTTCATTTTATAAAGTAAATATTCAGTGTTTTATGCATTGGTTGGCAGTATAATAATAAACTAACATGACCAGAGCAGCCGAGGTTCGTAGCCTGATACATCGAGGTTTGCATCTCGAAACATCTGTGTATCATTCTATTAGATCAAAAGGGAGAGATAGAGATATCATGTCGATGTAAATGTTGCGCTCATGCTAGACATTGCTGATGGTAAAGTTCTTATAAGTTAATAATTTATCAGGAAAACCGGCATTCCTGATAAATTCTTAACATCGCTAGTACGTAAGATCATTATTATTGGTATCTTATGGTGATGTGATGACCCTTCAGACTTAACCATCATTAGTTCTAGGACGTAGGTAAGCCCAACTAGGTCTAGGTTTGTAGCAAAACGAGTCCATTTCTCAGGCGTTCGTTACTAAGCTGATAGGTCACGCACAGCTTTCAAGAGAAATCTAGTTTAATTACGTTTTAATTGCGAAACTAGATTATCGAGACAAAGAGGCAAACCTGGCTTACGTAATGACTAAGTCGTAGAAAAGTGGCATTTTTCTATAACTATTAGATGATACTTTGTGTGACTAAGCTAATCGCTGCATTGCATCATTGGTCGCAATTGCAACTAAAGAATACCTCATCATCTTGCTTGAATTTTAAACTATGTACATTTATATGAGCTTCGATCAGCTAGGGCTATTGTAGATTGTGTCCATTTTCTGACAAAATTTGATGGGTAAAGATACTTCTTAGGAGGTGCTGGGACATGGATCAGGCTTGTTCAACAATACCCAGTACCTAGTTGGAATCACCTTGGTAGATTATTGTGTGTAAAACCTAGCAGTGTTTAAAAAAGTTGGTAATTTTGTAATTTTTGTTGCTGGGATCGGATCAAAGTGAGCATTGCACATTTGAAATAACTCACACATAGAAGGCCAAACGAAATCTCAATTACATTTGCCCAAATTAGCTGTCACAGATAATAACATTATTTTTCAAACAAGTGCAATAACATGCTCATGTCCAGTCTGGAAACAACCTTGAGTATGACTTTTAAAACACCTACAGGTATTAGCAATATGTAAGTTATTATAAGCATTTCAAATATGATCCGTAAATGTTTTGCTCCTGTCATCAACCTAAACATCTTCGTCAACTGCTGACCCGCTAGCCTCTTGTACGTCACTAATAAACCTGATGGTTTTTGTTCTAATAACCATTCTTGACAGGGAGGGTTGGGGATGGTAAATGAAATCATCTCGTCCCAATACGTTGCTGCCCGATGCCAACCCCTGTTCTTTGCTGAAGAATGGTCCTTCAGCAAAGAATGGTCCTTTCTTACTTTGCCATTTAGGTAGTTTCTGCTTGACTGCGTAACGCTGGGTTGTGTTCTAGGCCCTATTATCCTCCTACATCATTTTCTTTCATGTCCTTAACGTTAAATCACAATCCCTACAGTCAGTGCATGCTTCATTATCCTTCACTCGCATTCCTGCTAGATTAACTGAAGCTAGGTAGGATTCTAGGCCTTATTCTACTCCTACCTTCTTTACCTTGTCTACGACAAATTTCTGCTGAACTGACTGAAGCTTTGTAGTGTTCTAAGGCCTTATTCCCCTCCTACCTTATTTTTCTTCACGTTTTCAACTTCATATCTCAATCTCTTTACCCAGCGCTTTACCTAACCATCCGTCAGTCACGTCAAGTCATTCACATGATCTGAATGCCCGTCTCACGGCGTAATCGACGCGACGAATCAGCTTTTTGCGCTAACTCGTTCGCTCTCAATGGCAACAGTGACAGTTGTCGACGTGAAACAATGCGCGAACGACCTCAGCGAGTCACTGACTTTCGGCGGCTTCTGGATTCTTGTCGCTTTGAAGACTATTGTTTTAGTTGTGGACTTCTAGAACCATCGCCTCAGATTCTTTCTTAATTGCTTCTGCTTCTCTTCCATCGATACTGGTTTTGCCTTTGGACTTTATATTGATAGACATCATCGTGAACGTAGCATTATTTTATCCACTGCAGCGTGAAACCACTGCCCTATCATTCTAAATCTCTACCGAATCAAGTCTTTGTCTTTTTCCCAAGCGTGGGTTTTCAAGTCCTCATTAAAATAATTACACTTAACTTGGTCATCAGGTTCATAATTTCTAGATGATTTATTTTATACATACAGCGTCTATACCTTTTAGGGTTTAGTGTCCACTGACTACTCTATTACGACTGACATGTTTAGACGGAGTACCTATACGTTTGTTTGAGGTATTAGTCCATTGTACAATTAATCACGTATTTTTTTCTCCATTTTACAACAACATCATTATCCGAACGTCTGTCTACTTTTACAATGCCTATCTATTTCGACAATCACTAAACAATCTCATCCATTCGTTTTGCAACAACTTCTTCAACCTCCTTTAGTAACTAAAGTCCATAGTGATTAATAGTTTAAAAGTTATTTTGTGCTAAAGGCTTAACGTTGCTCATTACACGTTGGTTTTACTTGACAGTTTGGACAGAAAGGTCGTCAGTTGGGCAAGTGCTTGTTAAGTTTAGGAGAAGGTTTTTTAGCTTCAAGTGTGTCTGTATTAATTAACCGACTTTAAAAGGAGGCGGTAGTCAATTCGACCCGTATGCTTTTTTATGTGTGTTTTCACAGTTTTTTTTTACGTGAACCGATTTTGATGATTCTTTTTTTGTTTGAAATGGTATACTTTCCATGTGGGGCCATACAATTGTGAAGATCTGATGAAGAACTTCGGAGATGGAGAACGGAACTCCTCAACGGACATCAGCAAATCACTCGGAATCATGCACTAGCTTACCAATAGCTTACCTAATAACCGTGTACATAATGGTTCAAACATAATGGTCTCGCCTGCTAAGTCTACAAGATGAACCAGAATCACCACCTCAGAGGACACAAATTCAAACTGACCAGCTCTCTGTGTGCAAGTAACCCCCGTAAAAACTTTTTAACTAACCGCGTAGTTCGCGAATGGAACAAATTACCAGACTCCATAATCAGTGCAAATTCAGTGAACACTTTCAAAAACTCATTGGACAAATATATAAAAAATAAACAAGTGCAGTGATATACACGCATCAGCTTGAAGCTGCTAGTGTATAATAAATAATAATAATAATAATAATAAGTCTGTGATGCAGTTGGGTTTTCTTTGTTGCTTTTTCTTTTTTTGGGTTTTCTTTGTTGCTTTTTGTTAGTGCTCTAACCCGTGCTGGGAACATTATAAAGATTTTCTTTGTTATTTAAACGATTTTTTGGTTTTATTTTTACGGTTGTTTTGTTTATTTTAATAATTTTTAAATGCGTATGATTTTATGCGGGATTTATAAAAAAAACAGCATAAAACTAATCCAAAAAGAAGTTTTTTTTTAATGGCGGTGCAAGTGGACGCGGTGCTTAAATAGGTACTATCAATAAAGGAGCCTGATCAAACGGTCAAGTGTCGAAACAACCCACAGGCAGACAATGGCTAATGAGCTTACCTTGTTAGGACGTCATTCATTAACTATCGGCCGAGGAAAACGTAGAAGGACCGGTCTCGAATTACGAGTACCTACGCTACACGCGTTGGCAATCACGCGTAATGTTGATGACGTCTACAATTCGGCACACAAGACAAACGCACTGCGAAGAGGCCGTTTTGCTACGAGGTGCTAGCAAAGCAGCTTCTTGGCAGCGTGTTTGTGTCTTGATACTGCTTCTTCTTCAACATATTTTTCTCACGCCTTTTCAGATGTCTTATGTAGTTAGACTAGCTAGGCATTGTCAGTTGTACTGCGAGGCGGTTAGTTAGGGTGATTTGCCAGTCTGTGTTTGTATCTATCTGCGTGTATCCTGATGATCAACATATAGCCACCCAATGCTGAGTGTAGGTCTCTTCCATTGCACTCCATTATTTACGTCTTGGGCTTTTTTCATCCAGTCTTTTCCTGCCATTTTCACCATTTCATGTCGTCGGTCCATCTCATCGGTTGCCTGCCCACATTTCTACAACTTGTTCTGGGTGTCCACTCCACCCCATCTGTGGTCTTGTCTACAACATAATAATATATGGCCCAGCCACTTCCACTTTCTTCGGGATTTAACCTTGGCTATGTCAATTAGTTTCCTTCTTCTCCGGATATTAGCCGGATATAGCTTATAGTACGGAAGCCGACCGCATGATCTTCACGTCACTTGATACAAAGATAAGCTCTATGGCTTCAAATAGAAAAAGTTACGCTGAGCTCGAATCAATCGGTCTTATTACTCTAAATTGGCCGAAAGGTCGAAAAAAAGGGCCACTTCCGGTGCAAAAAAACACCCGATTTTACGTGATCTGATACAAGAATCAGACTGGTGGCTTCAATTAGAACTTCTTTCGGAGAAGCAGAAAAACCAAGTCTGTCAGCTCTGGAGTGGCCGGAAGTACCTGACAGACGCTCTCAAAGATCCCGATTTTGCTCCAAATTTACGTGATCTGATACAAGAATATGACTGGTGGCTTCAATTAGAACTTCTTTCGGAGAAGCAGAAAAACCAAGTCTGTCAGCTCTGGAGTGGCCGGAAGTACCTGACAGACGCCCTCAAAGATCATGATTTTGCTCCAAAATTACGTGATCTGATACAAGAATGGGACTGGTGGCTTCAATTAGAACTTCTTCCGGAGAGGCAGAAAAACCAAGTCTGCCAGCGCTGGAGTGGCCGGAAGTACCCGACAGACGCCCTCAAAGATCATGATTTTGCTCCAAATTTACGTGATCTGATACAAGAATGAGACTGGTGGCTTCAAATAGCCCTTGATTAGCAGAAACAGAAAAACCAAGTCTGCCAGCTCTGGAGTGGCCGGAAGTACCCGACAGACGGCCTCAAAGGTTGATGGGGACTACTACATTTACTTCATCTGGTACAAAAATTGAATAAGTTGCAAATGTTCATGTTTAAATAAAGGTTGTCTGGTAGATACACACTGGATCAGTCAGTTAATAGAGTGGAGACTCGGGCCTGGAAGTGTTCGCCAGAAGGATGTTACTTAGTGACCCGACCACAAGGATCGTTTTTGACATTCTCGGATAGAGATGGGCGGTGAGTAAATACTAAATAGTATTTAATGATTCGGTAAAGAAAATATGAATATTCATTCGTTTTTACTCGTTTTTACTGAGTACCTATATACCCAAAAGCAAGAGTTAATACTTTTGTTGTTGGTTTACAAGGGCAGCACCATTAACCGTTAAAGCTACAGGAAAACTGTCGGAATAAAAGTCTTTGAATTGCAAAAATATCATGAATGGCATTTACAGATTTTGAAAAATATACCTATACAGGGTGCAAGTAAATTGATAAATTTCACCAAACTTATTTTTTCGTGCCATATGATTTTGTTTCTAGTAAATAAGGATCAAAAGCCATGGTCAAAATATTAGAAATATAAAAAAATCTAAATAAAACCATTTCCATTATACAGGGTGGCGCGTTGAGGCAGCACCATCAACCGTTATAGCTACAGAAAAACTGTCAGAAAATAAAGTCATCAGATTCCAAAAATATTACGAGTGGCATTTACAAATTTTGAAAATTATAGACAGGGTGCCAAAAAATTTGCGATTTTGACAACACTTTTTTTTCGTACACATTCGATTTTGTTCCTTGTAAGCATCAAAAATCATGGTGAAAATACTTGCAATAATTTAAAAAAAAACATTTCCATTATACAGGATAACGCGTTGAGGTAGCACCATTAACCGTTATAACTACAGAAAAACTGTCAGAAGAGAAAGTCATCGGATTGACTTAAAATTTATTGACATCTTTAAAAATTATTAACATTATTATTATTGATTTGATTTGATTTGATTATTATTATACTGTTTAGCATTATGTACTTATAATATTTGCATGCCTTAAATAGGTTGAATGTGCTGAGCTTTTAAATATCAACTATTTTAACATCTGAAATGTAACTACCACTTTCAAAGCAATGTAAAAAATATTTATGATGAAACCAGAGTGTAAAAAAAATCGGAGTGTGTGGACTTAGGTCTTTACAGAAATGACAGTCATCAATAAAATTAGTATAGTGCCAACATATTAGATGTACATCTCGCACATGAATAGTCAGAGGGTATTATCTCGGAAAATGCAAAATTTTTTTTACGACGGATTCGAGTCCGCAAAATTTTTCTCTACAATCTGGCAAGACAGCCATATCTGTAGGCTAATTTAAAGCCGAGAAACGGAGCTTTACGACTGTCTTCCCATTTGGTTTGCGATGCATTCGATCGGGCAAGACTGTCACATTTTAGTTAGGCACTAAGCGCCGCCCGAGATTGTCGGGTCACTCGTGTTATTTCAAGTTATGACAGGTGCTGTGTCAATAATTACTATAAAAAGTAAAAAGGTGAGCAGTCTAGAGCGTATTATCTTTTAGTTAATACTCTTTAGCCTATTTTGAATAATTTGTCAATTGTATTATTTTTACTTAATACTTTATAGACCGTTTTATTTTCACTACTTTCTAAATACCGTTGGTTTTATATTGACTTAATACTATATTGCCATCGGTTTCTTCTAGATACTACTCTCTGTCCAGTTTTTTTTGTAATATTTTGTTTGTTGTAAACCGAATAATACCGTTTTGACCGTTAAGAAATTAAAAATTCTGGTGCAAGGAAGGCGGTTTTTTCTGCCAATCCCGCTATCAAAGTAGATAATAGTGCTGAAGACCTGGAAAAAGCGGAAGAAGACTGTGATGATGAATAAGCCGACCCCACTTACCGTACATCTGGAGAATTTCTGCCTCTAAGTTCCCCGGATATTATGCCAGACCACCAACTTTTGCATTGCTAACTTAACAATAACCTAATATAGGTAAAATATTTGAGCCAGATCGCCAACGTCGCTCGGTAGGGTAGGCTGGTGGCGTTGCCCCACTGGATGGCGAGGCTCAGCCTTTGCCCGTCGTACTCGGGGTCCCCGAGGGTCTCTACGCCAAACGGCGCAAATATGTAGCCCTTTACCAGGACTGCATGTTTGTGCCTCTTGTACCCCTTTGCTGTAGCCGCACCAACGGCGTCGGTGCGGCAGAAGGCCGCTTTTATAAAAGACTATGCTACTATGTCGACTTACGTAGCGTCCCAAACCAGCGACCGCCACAGTGAGCGTCACCCCATCGAGCCTATTGCCATTGTCTCTGGCTATGCCATGCTAGGCTAGGCTAGGCCGGGGTTTGGAATAGATTCAGCCGCAGATCCTGGCTTGGACCTGCCGTGTCTGGCCAAGCGCTCCTAGCCGATTAGGTCAATCGTTCTGTGGACTGAGGACAGGAACGCTGGCAGCGCGATGCTTCAAGGCTTTCTTATGCCGAAGGAACCGTGACGGATTGACAATTTGGTCTGGGTCTATCCTCTAAAGGGCAATTTAGGACTGCTTATAAGGTTTATCAAATAATTTTGCCTCAATGTTGAACAGCGTAATATTTATGTAAGTAAGTAAGATGTAGGCCTTCTCTCAGAGAGAGAGTTCGAGCTTAATCACCACGCGTGCTCAATGCGGGTTGGCGATTTTTGCGTTGAGGGTATAATGCCTCATACGCTCAGGTTTCCTCACGATGTTCTCCTTCACCGTCAGCGAGTGGTATTGCTACTACAAATTCACAAATGTATATAACTTTGAAATTAAACAAAGTCATAGATACATGCCCGCACCGGGAATCGAACCTAGGACCTTTCACTTCAGTGTCCACTGTTCTACCCACTATTTATGAATAGGAAAAAAGTAAGATGTAGCACAGGCTACATCTTACAATTATTCATGTCCCACTAGCTGGGCAAAGGCCTTCTCTCACCACGCGTGCTCAATGTGGATTGGTGATTTTTGCGCTGAGGGTATAATGCCTCATAAGTGCAGGTTTCCTCACGATGTTTTCCTTAACTGTCAGCGAGAGTTCTAGTAATTCAGAAACATAATTCTGTCATATTTGGAAAATTCATCGAATTCGCTAAATTAAATCTTTCGTAGGAATCGACCTGCACTGGGGGGGATATTAGGAGGCACAGTGATGAGTGTTTAAAAATGTAAGGCCAAGTCATGTTTTTCTTCCTCATGGGAGGTCCTCTCTAAGCTCGCACTTCGATAAATTGTGTTCGAAACCAATTGACTGACAATTTTGTTTCAGCTATTCCAGGTCTAAAATTACTGATTGTGCGTCGCCTCCACGTTTCCTCGTAGAATATTATTGATTGGTCCTAGATTTTTAATTACAAACGACTACCTATAATAACTTTTTCTTAAAGTAAATAGCACATAGGAAGTAGCTAATTTGAAATAAATTAATTTAATGTAATTATAAGCGAACTAAAACTAAATTAGATTGTATGAGTTTAAATACTTTATTGTAGACTGTAGTATTTATACCAATTTTTGTTTGCTGAGAAATATGTGACTTATTTTGTTATTTACTTGATGATTACTTAAGAAAACTACTGTTAATGGAAGTAAAAGTCTGCTTTCGTGATGTTTAATTTATTTTAATACACTTTAAAAAATATAATTTTCAAATTCAGGTATAAAGACCTGTATTATTTTGAAATAATACATTAGAATTGCTAAAAAAATCTGGCTATAGAGTCATAAATACAAATTAATTTAATTTTGTCAGGCTATACAGTATCATCTTGATAGTGTGTAAGGAAAAACAGTATAACTATTAAACTACTTCTTTTCAACTCTATTTTTTTCATCAATCATGCAGAGAAAGAGTCAACCTACAACGCAAATACAAAAAGATATCAATATGTGGCCTGCATCAAATGTTACGAATTTTCAAATATTCAAAACGCGTTTTCTCGAAACTCACTTTTTTGAGATAATACCCTCTGAGTATTCATGTGCGAATTCTGTCAATTTTGTGCTGGTTGTCTGTTCCTTGATCGAAAAGAAAAAATGAGAAAAATACCGTATGTGGGTCTTACAATGTGTTTTAGACACGAAGTTCAGAAAAATGGTAAAAAACAATACAAGTATTTAGCACCGTCCTGTTTTAAAATTTTTTTTCGATTGCATCGACCAGTGTAACTGAACCAAAGCAACAAACACGCAAACTGGGATGCTTTTTGCGCTTTCGTTCCGTGGTCGGTAAGGTACACGGCCACGTAACCCTGTCAAAACAGCCTGACCACGGCATTGTCTATTTGTCTATACACAATAGGTTTCATGGCCAGGCGGGCCTGTAACTTTAAACTTCTCTAACTTTGTCATTTCATTCAACCTACCTCAAAACTCACGAATATGTCTATACTCATATTCTTGAGTTTTGAGGTAGGTTGCAAGGACAGCCAGAACCGTTATAGCTACAGGAAAACTGTGAAAGAAGAAAATCATCGGAATGTGAAAATATGACGAATGGCATTTACAGATTTTGAAGAATACATTTCGTATAGTTAGGTATAGGGTGCAAGATTTTTTTTAAAACTTATACTTTCGTGAGCACTGCACATTTTTCTATTAAATCACGGTTTTACTCACGTCGGTGTAGCCGACTAGTGAGTAAAACCGTGATTTAAGGCGCTGGGCATAGTGATTTAGCCCGCGCGCAAAGAAAAATGCACATAATCGATTCCTGTATCAAATACACTAAAAAAAAACAAAAATGTTTACATATCAAACCCTAGAATTAGTTAAGACCTATCTAACACAGCCAGTTTTGTGTTGATATCCATAACAGATTGCAAGATATTTTGCTTAAAAAAAAGTGCGCCGCCTATTTTTTTTCAAGCAAAATATCTTCAAAACGTTTATTAATGTCAACACGAAACTGGCTGTTTTAGATAGGCCCCAACTAGAGATGGGCGGCGCGGAAAGCTTCCGCCGGAAACTTTCCGGAAAGTTTCCAAAATGGGAAGATGGATATCAAGTACACTAAAAAAATCGAAAATGTTCACATATCAAACCCTAGAATTAGTTGGGGCTAGAGATGGGATTCTTCCCGGGAATCAACCCATTTTGGGAAGAAACGCGGAAAGTTTCCGGGAAGATTCCCAAAATGGGTATTTATGTGGGTAGAAACGTTTTTCATTGCAGTTATTGATCAAAATGAATCCTTTTACAGTTGTGTGCACTTATAAACAATAGACTGCCAATAATTTTTACAATTCTTGTGTAAAACAGGCGTACTTTTGATTTTATGTGATGATTTCTTTAACTTCGCCGAAAATCGGAAATAAAATACGAATTCTTCACGAATCCTTCATGAATTCTTCAATAATTCATAATCACCAGACTTATCACATCAAAATTTTTTGAATTGCTACTATCTAGAACATAAATTCTAGGGTCGGCGGACTTAACCACATAAGTCCTATAGAAATTGTATGGGACTTATGTGGTTAAGTCCGCCGACCCTAGAATTATACAAGGTGGCAACATAGAACTCTTTTTTTTGGGCTGATTCTCAAAGTGCCGTCCAAACAAAAACATTTTTCATTCCGTTGGAGTACATAACCGTTACAAAATCATTTTGTTTTATTTCACATAATTATGGGGTACCATAAGGTTTCATTGTTGATGCGGGTTTCATTGTTTTAATAAAATTAAACAAAATGAAAAGTGGTGTGCATATCTAAACAATAGCTGGCCAGTAATCGATCGGAATTTTTTGCATAAACTGGTAAAATCGCGTCTTTAACTTAACTTCTCAAAACAAAATACTGAGTAGCTAGGTATAGAAGCTTTAAAAAATCCGGACAAGTGCAAGTTAAACTTGGAGAGGGTTCCGTACATTCGAAGTTCATTTACGCACAAATGTTGAGAAACCATACCAAACCATTGATGTAGGACTGTAGAACGCCAGAGTTGAGGAACTAATGCTACAAAAATAATATTAATATTTTCCTTTGTTATTTTCTACACCATGGACTTTTTATAGGTTTACCTGTAAAACCTATCCCTACCTACCTTTCGGTTTTCGGTTATAGTGTTTTTTGTGTGTGATGTTTTGGTTTTGGCAATAAGTTTTGTTTTATCTTTTTCTTATCTATAATCTGGTTAGGTTAGATATTATTGATTCTACAGAAAATTAATAGCCAAACCTCAAAAATTGATCGATTATACAGCATAAGCAAAGTTAACAAAACGGGGGAAGATGCTGGACATACATTGGTCAGAACGCCGTACCAACGTGTCGATATTGAATGAGCTGAACACCGTACCAACGTGTCGATATTGGATGAGAATTGGATGAGCGATGAGCAAGAGCGACCATCTGCACATGTAGGGTCCTCAAATACTTTGGTCACATTGCCAGGAAAGACAGTGACAACCTGAAAAAACAGACTTTTACTAGGAAGATCGACGGGAAGGGGAAGATGCCCGACCCGTTGGACCGTCCAAATCCGCACCACACTCAACACCTCAATATACGATCCATGGCATCCATTAAGCATGGCGGTCAACTCCTCAGGTTAAAAAATGTGCTAAAACGGCTCATGAAAAAGTGCAGCATTGGTCCCACAACATGGGAGCAAATGGCTGCCGATCGGCCGGAATGGAGATTAATTATTAATACCAAGGTCTCCGACTTTGAAACTCTTCGGCGGTCTGAGTTGGACGAGAAGAGGGATGAGTTGAACGCCCGTCCACCTGCGGCGATCAACTATAATTATGAAGATGGTGTGCTCGCATGCCCGCTATGCGGTAGAACATTCACGAAAAAGATCGGCTACATAAGCCACATGCGAGCACACCAACGCTGACAATAACGGAGTTGAAGTAGTCGCCGAGGCCGAAACCGGCACGGAACTATCATCATCATCATACGATCCATACACTTAGCGGCAGATAGGAACAACTGGCGACGCGTCGTACGACACGAATTGCTCCTTTTGAATGACCACGACCCTCAGTGATGAGGATACCGACGCAAGGAGGAGGATCTGTCTAACTATGATTGAGCAGGTTGAAATGAATAACCATATGGATCAGTGCCTTTCGTGATTTGATAGTAGAAATAGAGATTTTAATGTAATATTAATCAAGATATTCAAGATATTACAAAATGTAAGGTCAGCAAACTCAAGTGAACTGGTGTGAGGTGTGAATGTGAACTTTGGATGTGAACATGAATTATAACAAAGTATATTATTTTTGTAGCATTAGTTCCTCAACTCTGGCGTTCTACAGTCCTATATCTATGGTTTGGTATGGTTTCTCAACATTTGTGCGTAAATGAACTTCGAATGCACAAAACCCTCTCCAAGTTTAACTTGCACTTCTCTGGATTTTTTAAAGCTCCTCTACCTACCTACTTACTTTAAGTTAAGTTAAAGACGCGATTTTACCAGTTTATGCAAAATTTCCGATCGATTACTGGCCAACAACGGTTATGTACTCCAACGGAATGTAAAAATGTTTTTGTTTGGATGGCACTTTGAGAATCAGCCCAAAAAAAAGAGTTCCATGTTGCCACCTTGTATAATTTATGTTCTAGTTAGTAGCAATTCAAATAATTTTGATGTGATAAGTCTTGTGATTATGAATTATTGAAGAATTCATGAAGAATTCGTGAAGAATTCGTATTTTATTTCCTATTTTCGGCGAAGTTAAGAAATTATCACATAAAATCGAAAGTACGCCTGTTTTACACAAGAATTGTAAAAATTATTGGCAGTCTATTGTTTATAAGTGCACACAACTGTAAAAGGATTCATTTTGTTCAATAACTGCAATGAAAAACGTTTCTACCCACATAAATACCCATTTTGGGAATCTTCCCGGAAACTTTCCGTGTTTCTTCCCAAAATGGGTTGATTCCCGGGAAGAATCCCATCTCTAGCCCCAACTAATTCTAGGGTTTGATATGTGAACATTTTCGATTTTTTTAGTGTACTTGATACAGGAATCGATGTTGTGCATTTTTCGTTGCGCGCGGGCGATTCACTATGCACAGCGCCTTAATAGAAAATTGCAAGAAACGTTGTTTTTTTGACATAATTATTTTTACGTGCCATTCGATTTTGTTTATTGTATTGATCAAAAGTTACTATCAGACCAGCCATGGTCAAAACACGCCAAGTGCGAGTTGAACTCACGCACCGAGGGTCCATGAAACCATTGTTTTTATTGAATGGCTGCGCGGAATCTTCGTTTCGTGAGTCCGGTTCGCACTTGGCCGTTTTTTATTTATATTGAAACATAGGATCGATACAAGCGATGCTCTATGTATAATCACAAACTCGCAAGAAAATGTAGAAACCAGTCGTTTGGGTACTCCTACTTCAGCTTATTTAGCTCATCTTTTTTCCTTTGCTTGTCATTGATGTGGTATACAGACCTTATTGTTATTTACATGTATTAAAAATAAATCAGTTTATGTCGAAACATCTGACGTATTAGTACAGTGATAATTATTTTTACACTCCACACCCCTCGCGCCCTCTACCTGCTAAAGTAGCCATGTGCACCATCATCTACCTACACTATCTACACTAATCTACATCTGCACTATATAATATTATAAAGAGGAAAGATTTGATTGTTTGTTTGTATTTAATAGGCTCCGAAACTACTGGACCGATTTTAAAATATATTTTACCATTAGAAGCCGACATTATCCTTGATGAACATAGGCTACTTTTAAACGCGGGAAAATGCTTAATTTCTACGGGAAAACGGGTAATAGGACAACGGGTAGTAAGAATAATTATCCTTTTTTTACATTAACTTCTAACTTCTATTAACTTCTTTCATAGCCTGAACAGGTAAGATGGTGATACTGTACACCATACACCAAAATCCTGATCTTTGAGGCCGTCTGTCGGGTACTTCCGGCCACTCCAGAGCTGGCAGACTTAGTTTTTCTGTTTCTGCTAATCAAGGGCTATTTGAAGCCACCAGTCTCATGCTTGTATCAGATCACGTAAATTTGGAGCAAAATCATGATCTTTGAGGGCGTCTGTCGGGTACTTCCGGCCACTCCAGCGCTGGCAGACTTGGTTTTTCTGCCTCTCCGGAAGAAGTTCTAATTGAAGCCACCAGTCTCATTCTTGTATCAGATCACGTAATTTTGGAGCAAAATCATGATCTTTGAGGGCGTCTGTCAGGTACTTCCGGCCACTCCAGAGCTGACAGACTTGGTTTTTCTGCTTCTCCGAAAGAAGTTCTAATTGAAGCCACCAGTCATATTCTTGTATCAGATCACGTAAATTTGGAGCAAAATCGTGATCTTTGAGGGCGTCTGTCAGGTACTTCCGGCCACTCCAGAGCTGACAGACTTGGTTTTTCTGCTTCTCCGAAAGAAGTTCTAATTGAAGCCACCAGTCTCATTCTTGCATCAGATCAATTCAGAACACGTAAATTTGGCCTAAAACCTGATCTTTGAGGGCATCTGGCAGGTCCTTCCGGCCACTATAGAGCTGGCAGACTTGGTTTTTCTGCTTCTGCGAATCGAGGGCTAATTGAAGCCACAAGTCACATTCTTGTATCAGATCACGTAAATTTTGAGTAAAATCATGATCTTTGAGAGCGTCTGTCGGGTACTTCCGGCCACTCCAGCGCTGGCAGACTTGGTTTTTCTGCCTCTCCGAAAGAAGTTCTAATTGAAGCCACCAGTCTGATTCTTGTATCAGATCACGTAAAATCGGGTGTTTTTTTGCACCGGAAGTGGCCCTTTTTTTCGACCTTTCGGCCAATTCAGAGTGAGAAGACCGATTGATTCGAGATCAGCGTAACTTTTTCTATTTGAAGCCATAGAGCTTATCTTTGTATCAAGTGACGTGAAGATCATGCGGTCGGCTTCCGTACTATTATAGCCCCCAATGCTAAGTGAAGGCATTGCATTCCATTATTTTCGGCTTTGGGTTCAAATGCAATTTCCCATTCTCTATTTAACGTTCTGTGTTATCCCCTTCTACCATAAAGTGCGGTCTTATTGCGCATTAATTGGCCCTAATTGTGTTTTAGAATTTTAATTCGCGGCTTTATCATTTGGCATTATTTGGTGCTTATGAAATTTTAACGTGTTTCGAGCCTATAAAGTTAGTGTCGATTAAGAGGTTTAAGCGGTGAAGCAATGTGGTTAATTAAGCTGTAATAACCATGTATCACGACTTTATTAGACAAATAGCTTGGGGCTTAATAACTTTAGCCATGTACTATGAAGTCTTAGTATAACCTGTTTCTTATCTAGGTACTAGGTACATAGGTACTATAGGCCCCGTTTTACTTGAGAAATGAGAATTATCTCCGCAAAAGTAAACACACCATGTGGTAGTCCCTGTATTAAAGTAGTTACTCGGCGAGCATATCGAATCGATGACTGCCAATAACACTCATAATATTATATTCTTTCGCGTCGCCGACGACGACGACATAAAAATTGCGGTAAAAAACTGGATTGAGAAAGCTTAAGATAAAGAAATGTTGCAAAATCTGGAGGAGGCCTTTACCCAATAACCAACAATTTTTTATTTAAAAAAATTATAATACGATAAGAATATTTTTTTAATTAAGTTCCAAGTACTTTTTGTTTTTTCTAAAGCACTAACCCGTGCTAGGGAATAATTTAAACATTTATAATACGTTGAAAAAATTCACGAAAATTAATTCAATTTCATTCATTTCCTGCACGGTGTGCGGAAGGTTGCGGGTTCAAGTCCTGTCCCGAGTGAATTTTTTCAACGTATTATAAATGTTTAAGTTCCAAGTAATTTTTTATAAACTTATAATATTATAAAAAAACTACTTATTTTACTTTTTCAAACACTTTTATTTTATGTAACTAACTTTGAGAAGCAATAATGCTATTTTATTTATTCTTTCGCGAAATCTCTCCAATCTTCCGAAAACTTCATTTCGAATTCAATGCGCATCCTATATTTTTGTCAAAGCGACTCACAAATTCACCTCATTGTTATCTCCTTGGGAGGCAGAATCGGATGTCGGCGATGATTAATTCATGTCAATTGGCATGACATTGCGGTCTTTCTTTTGATGAAAGGCACAGTGGGCTAAAACTAAACTTAACTGCTCGTTAAATCATTTTCAAGATTCGGGAACCTAACAAAAGTAACAAACCTATCACGCTATACGTAACAAACATATCACGCTAAACAACCTGTTACAAAACATCCTAATTCCTTTTACAAGGTGTAACCTACTGGTCATCAGAAGTTGAAAAAAAATCAATTTTTATTTTATAACCTCAAAATTGTTTTTTTTTATTATACATTTTTGTTTTTGGTATTTGTTCAAATTTAAAAATACGTTCGTGTGTGTAGATGCATTTGCATAGCTTTGAGTTGTTAAAAAAATGTGAAAGTCAATAAAAACTATATTTAAAAAATATATTTTCTCCCGCCACGGTGTAAACATTTTATTGTTTTGGTGGTAAAACGTTACTGCCAGAATTCTGAATCGAAGTACTGGAGAAATAATACTGATTTACTGAAGTAAATCGTGGTAAGAATCCTGTTTTTCTGCATCAATTAGGTACCTATATCTTATAACCACAAAAGTTTAAAATATCGTATATGCTTCCTTCACCACATAAACACCTTTCTAAATAAGCAGTCATCGTTGTATCTTGTAGCCGAATGTACTAGCAGCTGAAGTTTTTTCAACCGACGGCGGCACATTTCTCTCATTGAATGATTAGTAGAATCTTAATTGGCGAAACAATCTGTTCTTTCGGCTTTATTGTTTACAAGTTCCTGGAACATTACTGCGATAAGGATTAATAAATAAAACATTCGTGAAATCTGTTTTCACTTCACGTACTACAGGAGAATTCAAAGTTTTTGAGACTGAGATAGGCTTGAATCCTTAAGTATGAAAATTATTAATTATTTTGTGATCTCTCATCCCCGATTTTTCGAACACTTCTTCTTCTAAAACGGTCCCATCGTGCGTGACCATATACCATGGTTCTCCTCTCACCACGGTCATGGGCGTGATGGGATTCGTACACTAACGGGTTGACAGCTGTCAAAAAGCAAATTACAGCCGTTAACAGTCGATTAGCCGCCCGTTAGTGTACCAGAAATCAAGTTTCAGTCATAAAAATCTAACAATCTGAGCTAAGTTCTATTAGCAGAACACTCGCTTCGTGTGACAGGTGCACTCGCCTGCTACAAAAAAGGCACCGCCGCTAAAAAAAGTCGTATGCCTTCGCTGCTTTTTAGCATTACCGGCAATAGCCACGATTTTATCTGACGAAAATATCTTAACTTATCGATAAAAGTATCCGGAGCAGCTTTCGATCGAGTGAGACAAAAAGCTTAAGCAGCAATTAGTTCGGCTTGCTAACGATCCAATTTGCACTCAAAATAACTGGCAAAAACGATTATATTCTGATGACATTCGGTAAAGCTGCATCTGATCGCGATTTGGAAGGTGGACCATCTCTTGCTACACTGTCACTTTGAAGAAAATTAATTTCTTCAAAAAGAATTCATAGTAAAGTTATGTTTCAAACTCACTTACTTCCTATCGGAATGTAGATTTCACGTGAATACTGTGATGTAGGAACATGTATTATACGTACAAACTTCTGTCGCTTATCACTGTCCACACTGGTGCAATCGCCACATAAAATTCAGTTCATCTGAACACAATACCTCCTTCCTTATCTCCGTTAACAGATAAGACAATAAAACGCAAGAAAGTAGCGGAACGAGAGTGAAATTCGGACCGGGGCCAGTTTATAAACCGGGACCAGTTTGCCCGAAGCTGGCCCGAAGGTCATTGCTTCTTTGCCAAAACGAGTAACATGTCTTTGGGACAGGATTGTTGTTTTACTGTTGTTCCGACGCTTTTTCTGCTGATAACGGAGAACCGGGGAATATGAATAAAACAAGAATTCACAATAATGAATGTGTGTGTGGTATTATTAAGAGGATTTTCGTTCCGAATCAAGTGTGAATGAAAAAGGGGTCGATTTCTCATCATCGTCATATTCATCTTCCAGAACATGTTACTTTTTTTTTTCTTGGCCTCAGCCATCCTCATCCAGCCTTATTCCGCGACACACTCGCAATTCTCAAAGGAAACTGTTCCTTATCTTCGAGATTTCCTTCCACAGTTGCGTGTTGTACAGCTTCGAGAATTGACACCCAGCTCTCTGTGAAGAGCTTGCATGGGAGGATGTAGAAGCAGCCTCCCAAATCCAGCTAGAATGCAGTGAGACCGTGCTTGGTTCGCCGGGTCCCTTCCAAAAGTATCTCAAGATAGAAATGGAAGGACTGAGGAGCAATCACACTATTCCAAAATAGAAAACAATCTGTTTACCATTGCAAACAAAGTCAAAGATTTTTTATGGTCTGACTAAACAAGTTACATTTTGCAGTGCACTTCACATTGTATCAAGATCGAACAACCTTGGTTCTTTGATTTTTTCTGGTGTAATGATCCATTAAGGCCTCCTACCTACAATGAATTGTTAAATCAACAAAGAGCTAAGTGAAACAATAAATAATAACCAGTAAGGTGAACCCAAGCCAATAATAGCAATGATATCAGATCTAGAATACAGATTAGAAATATCGATACTCAAGGCTAGAACAAGACAAATTGTTGCCAACAAACTGAGCTCAGTAACTAATTTAAGTACTAACCTATTCGCTACAATGTTACAATAACATATCATCACACCGATATCGCCAAAAGGTAATAAAAGGCATCGAATCATTAAATTGGGCACATGTTTTGAAAGGCTTTAATCAGATTATGCTTGTTTCCAAGCAGTTTTTTTATCTCGAGTTTAAAAGGTGTATTGCTGCTACAAATCCCTAAATGTGGATACGAATAAAAGTCTTCTATTCTGTTCTATTCTTGCGACATTTCAATCGCAAAACCACCTCTCCACCCACTGGACTACCAGGAGTTCAATCAAAATTGTGTATTAACTAAACAAATAATCTAATCTGCAGACTGCATGACCAATAAGACATTAGCGGTGCCCATAAAATTAATTAGCAATTGATTAAAATATTCCACTGCAGCAAGATCGAAATGGCGTCGCATTAAACGTGACTTTAATCTATTGGATTCCTACACGGTCAGCTTAGGAAAGGTCAAGCGCGATCATGCTTCGATAACAAGAACGAATCATTTCTTAATATTAGCAACAATGTGCTTCTTTGTTTATGTTGAAGATTGAATCGATGTATTTAATCATCTTTTTGTCACTCTTTAATGCCAATTAAAGCCATCAAGCTTCGCAATCTTTGTTATAATTATGTTAGGACCCCTGTATTTTCTTTCTGATGTACAATAAAGTGTTCTCTATCTATCTAATACCGGAGTACATAGTTAATACATCTTTTGCAGTTTTTTCTTAAAAAAACTATACATCTTATGACATTTCTTGTTTCTCTTATGATACAATCGTCAGCGACACTCTAGGTGGGACACCAGTGACACCACATGGTACTTCTTACCTTGAGGTAAAGGAACATTTTACTTCGACAAAAGGTGATCGACATTTCCAAAATTGGCCCCCAGGCCATATCAGAAGATATAGATTCTAACCATGACCTTAACTTGAACAAGCGCGAGGAATTCACAATAACATGCTCGACAGCCTGCTAATAGCATTTACCAGCCCCTCTAGCTTTGACACATTTTTTTAAATATGGAGTAATTTACAAAAATGTATGTATATTTCACGAATTAAGAAGATTTGAATAAACATTACAAAGTATATAAAATCAAAGCATAACTATGCTTATTCAAAGAGAAATTAATGTAAAAACTTTGTCAATATGAACGCAATAGCGTCACGCGAGTAAACCCCCCAGGTCGGCTCGCCTCAAACCTCAAATGTCAATATTCCGTAAATCCTTATAACGGTCGCCGGTCGTGTCGAACGAAACCTAATTAGATTATTTACGCCGAAGAATTAACAGTCTACCGCCGCCTTAAGCGGATATAAGGAGGCTTTACCGCACCAGGTAGCAGCGAAACAATACTCGATAAGAATACGTTTTCGGAATCTACTGCCTCGCCTATTAGGAGTTTTCAAAAGAAAACTTTACATATCGAAGGAGTTTTGCTCTTTAGTGATTCGATGTTCATTCATCCATTCTATCTGGCTCAGCGACCCAAAGTGGATCTTGGCCTCCGCAACCAAGAGACGCCAGCTCTCCCTGCCCTGCGCTGACTCCCTCCAATCCTCCACCTAGAGCTCACGAAAGTCTCTTTCTACCACATCTTCCCAGCGATATTTGGGACGTCCGACCGGCCGGGACGTTTCCATATAATGCTCTCTTTGCAGCCCGAACCCGATCTTCTCCCATTCTCTCAAAGTGGCCAAGCCAGCGGATTCGATGTTCACAGATGCTTTTATTAGAAATTGATCGTTTGGACCTCAGTGTTCCCCGAGGTTTCGGCTGCGCACAGTGGTCGATTTGTACGATTTAGGCGGCCAAAACTATTTTATGCTTTATTTCAGTAATAAATACGACAACAAATGCTAATCTGGTATTTTAGAGTGAATATATATGTTTATCCCTATTCGTTTCATTGAAAGCGTATTTTTCTATACAAAAAAACATTTCTGTGAAAATATTTTTGTAAATAGCGCCAATGTTTTTAAATTTTCTTTAAATCTCCCTTTGGTGTAAAATATATATTTTGAGTTCATTTGAATTATCGAAATCGGCTTAGTAGTTTTTGATATTTGGGTTAAGAATTATCACAATTTGTTAAGTAAAAGACGGCCGTACATAAAAAAAAAATGTTTATTCTCTACAGTCTGCATGCCTATTTAAATTTAAAATAAAATATGGATGACAAAAAAATACAGTATACACTAAAATTAAATGGTCAACAGTTATTACCACATTATTATACTAAATGTTACTTACAATGTTAGGTACCGAATCATAAACAATAAGACAATATTTTATGAAAGTTTAACATACAAATTGTTATGTTACTCTTTAAAAGACAATTCTTCCTCACCGTCACTTTCCATGCATTTATCACAAGTGCCTTTTGTATTTGGCTCTGCAGGAAGCAAAAGCTCCAAAGTTTCCTGCAAAAATGGTTTTGATCGGATCTTCTTTTTTTTTCTCATTGAACTGATGAGTGGATCTGATGTCAAGAGTAACCTGTGATAAATATCAAGGTTACAGTCTTCGCGTGAAAACTTTCGAGCAAAGTTTAGACGGTATGAGCGAAAGTGCTTATTACGAGCTTCTGCAGCTTCCTCCGAAAGTTGACCAATAGGCACTAGAGAATTTTCTATAACTTTTCCACCATGTACCAAAATTTTATGCATGGTAGGAGTCATAGAATGCCAACCATATAACTCTACATACAGTTTTGCTGTCTCCATGGCGTATTCATCAAATTTCGGGACATCTATTTTGTGACCGCTTGATATGGCTTCCAAAATAACTTTAATTCTATAAATAAAATTAAAGTCTATTCCCGTTATTTCAGCAGCCAGTTGTGGGTTTTCAAAAAATCTTCTACTAGTATTGCCGTCATTTGTGTTACCAAAATTACATTTTGGCATATCTACCAAGATACCTACTTCTTCTCTGAATCTTTGCTGAATCCCTTTTTTTTTTGTGGTTCTAGCATCTTTTCTGCTTTGGTTCTTTTTTCACAGTATTTCCCAACGGGCAATTTATAAGCTAAATGTAAAATACTCTCGAATAATCGAATTCTGGCATGTAAAGTTGATAGGCCAAATTCAAGCGATTCTGGGTGAATTTCGTTTTTTTTACTTAAGTCATTAAAGTTTTTTGAAGTGGCTCCGCATATGTAGCATCTACTCGTTGATTTGGTGTCAGTCGCCGCATTGCAAACTTTGCCGTCCACCATGGTCATTTTAAGACTGTGGCTAACCGAGAATTTTTGCCCATTCAGTTCCAATTCCGTGGCTTTTAGGGACTTCACACTGTCCCGAACGTAATTTATTTCATCTTTTGTAATGTCTGTAGACTCTTTTATAAATCTGAATCGTATCGGGCGGCAATATCGTGGTGAAGAAGGAGTCGGGTTTTGCCAAACCATTTTTGTTTTGTCTTCGCCGCAAACAATTTGTAGAGGCACGAATGAGCTCAAAAATATATTTGCATCCGAGTCGGCGTCATTCATTAACTTTTGTTTGTATTGAGCTTGTTGTGAACCATCACAACCCCATTTGCAGATAATCTGCAAGGAATTTCTCTCAGTTTCTGTAAGAGTCATTAGTACTTCTTCGAGGAAAATTGATAATCGCGTGACGGTGTGATCTAACAAAGATTGTAGATCACTTTCAGCACAGGAAGCGGTCACTCGTAGCGTCTCTTTGGATGGGTAACATTCCTGTTTAGCCTTCAACACTAATTCGTAGCACGGGTAAAAGCTTCTGTTGGTTGCTCGCACAATTTCATATTGACTTCGTGTCAAATCAGCGTCCACGCACATTCGCAGTGCCTCCCGAGGCGTAAGGGGATCTTGTGCCTTTGATTTGGAATGTCTTTTTTTACATTCGTTTGCGGCTGCAGGCGAATTTGTAATATCTTTTAGGACTTGCGAGGCGTTTCTTTTTCCTACTTTTTGTAAAATTACTTGCGCTGCGTGAACTATCACTTCTTTGCCTACAGAGGAGCGAACTTCTTCTGTTTTCTTCCTTTTAGTTCTTTCACTACATTCACTGAATGTTTTGCTAGGTCGTCCTGACTTATTATGCGTTTTTATGGGCATCTCGAACGTTCCTGCTAACCATGCATCATTGCTTATAAGAAAATTTTCTAGCGTGTTGCGTGCTTTGGACCATCTCTTTTTTATTTCTGTTTTAAAATATGAAAATTTATGATTTATATACTTTTTGTCTTCGTCGGAGTCCCCGTAAGACACTAACAAATAATTTTGTAAGTATTCCAATTTGTCGTTTATTGATGGAGAGTTTTCCTCAATCATCTTATCAAAAAGATATCTGCGAGTTACTACCTCCATGCCCGAGTAACTTGATGAACCTAGAACAACGAAAAGGAATTTTAACGCAAAAGAAACAAAAAAGGAATTTTTCTCACTTTCTGCCTAAGTTAATGAATTATTATTTTTCTCGCGAAGTGGTCAAAGGTGGTGGCTATTTTTTTTGTGGTTATCTGCTCAAAGAGCTATACTATTAGAAACCATAAGGAATTTAACTCGGACGGTCTCGGAAGTACAACATTTTTACTATTGAAAATAAAAAAATGATAATATTTTCTATGAAAAAGGGCGATCTTTGATACGTTGTAACTGCACTAAATATTGATATTCCTTATCTTAATTTAAATTATATTTGAAGGAGCTTACCTGAATTTTCGACTTCCATCACTTTCACTTGTAACTGAATAATATCCAATGAAATATTCACTTTAGAATATCGGTTGCGCTAAGAGTGTCGAGAACGAACGCGTACAGCTTGCGCGACGATCAAGTTCCGACTACCTGTGGGGGCGCGCACGCAGTTCTAGGAACTGGGGAGGGGTGGGGATTGGGCAGTCGGGGTGTCTATTTTTCCGGGAATCAATTAGTTTTGTTATAAGTTAACTTTGAGAAATGGACTTTTGGCCGCCTAAATCGTACAAATCGACCACTGTGCTGCGTTGCAGCGGCTTCGGTCACAAAAATCAACCATAATTCGATCAAGTGTTTTGATCTATTGTTTCCTAGAATTACCACCTAATAAGGTGTTTCGTCTTCTATCTATCTATCTATCCAGTCCATAAATAAAGCCCACTGTTGGGCATAGGCCTCTTCCTTTTCACGCCAACCCCCTCGGTCTAAAGCCAATCTCGTCTATTGTCCTCCCGCTGTTCTGACAATGTCATCGACCCATCGAGCTTTCGGTCTACCCACCGACCGTCGACCCATTCTAGGCCACCATCTCTTCTTCGTCTTCTGATGGAAATATGTACGCCTCTCCTGACACGAAATATTGAAAGGGGTAAAGTGTCTTTTGCCACTTTAACAACAAAAGGCCAGTTTCCCAGCGACTGGAAAATTCAAAAGGAATTCAGAAAGCAATCATCATCAATGCCACCTAAATATACATCACTTGTCGATCTCGCTAAGACGACAGAGGATTCTTCAAGAATGTCACTAAGGCGTGTGTGATAAAACGCACCACAAAGAAAGCACTGTAGAGTGTAGATAGCAGTCACATAAAGGGACAGGCGAACTGGAGCGAATGAATGTCTTCACGTGCCAAATTGGGGACACTTGCATTGTGACAAGTAACGGTGGATCAGTGAATAGGCCCGCCTTAGCTCGACGGCATTCGCGGTGACAGTTAAAGTACAGTCGACATCATATCCTCCTTTATTTACGTTTTTGTTGCAAATTCACCCGTAATTGAAGCTAATAGGATGAGGCAGGTCCACCGAACGGAAGAACCAACGAAGAGGATGCACGAAAGGAATCAAAATAGGAATAATATATTTTAAGGTCTGAACGTACCTACATGTTTTGAATGAATAGTTGTAGCCTAGTCGTATAACAGGTGGTTACAAACCTGTCACAAGAATTAAGGCTCTGACAAATGCGCATCATAATGCACATTGACTCTCCGAGAAACATCATAATATTTTGAAACTTAAACTTTCGTAAGCACTGCTCATTTTTATATCGCTTTAACGGTTTCACTTACTTTTATTTTGTCGGAATAGCCGACATGTTTCGACTTCGTCCGGAAGTCTTAGTCATGGAGGAGGGATGCGAGGAGGGAGGGAATCATTAAAGCGATATAAAATCATACTTTGAATCCACGCCTAGTGTTGTAGCCACTGTAAAATATGTCAGTCAATATTTTGGTTAAAGATAATATCACCTTTTCCTCGTAGGCTGAGTACCACCTGTAGAAGTGTAGAACGCGAATTTTGCCTCAACCAAGCTATTCTTAATTCAGCTGTTAAAAAGCAAATATAGTTCATCAGGTCAAGGCAATACCGTCTTCATTCATACGGGTTGCTATTAGCTTAGCTGCAGCTATTGTTTAACCATTGTTTACTATGATAAGCGGCCTGGTAACAATAGACTGGCAATTAGATTTTTTCTTGATGATTTTTGTACAGGCTATTTGTCAGAGGAGCCAAATTATCGCCTATTTAGGACACACGATAGCAAAGGCCTTTGCATCTACGTAATGAGATGATTTATACAGCGTCTACGGGCACCTTCACTCAGTCACACTACAGGGTGCACTCTAAGTCGATAGCGAAACTCTAAGTAAGCTGTCTACTGATCAATGCAAACAACTTGTACTAGGTGGCGAAAAATGTTCCATACAAAAAGTCGACTCAGTACTGCGCCAAATGTATGAAACAGCTGATATTTTTTTCGCTCCATTTTTTTGGTAACCTAGTGCATATAGTTTGTATTGATCAGAAGACAGACTACTTAAAGTTCCGCTATCGACTTAGAGTGCAACCTGTAGATGGATAAAGTGACCACTCTCGGACGGTGCAGTGCCTGGGTCATGTTCAGAGTAACAACATAGCTACTACAATGTGACGTCACAGATTTTAGACATCGCTCTTGAATTATGTAAAAATAATATAATAGTTAGATTAGCATAAGTGAGACGTTATATGTATTCACTGTTTCATTGTAATTAGAATCTTCTAACTAAATAGACTGGTTAACGAATGTGAAACTTGCGATTAGAGCACTGAGCTGGAGCGTAAAACTAGACTACATTTTTCTTTGACTTGAGAAAATAGTTATGCTTGTGTAATTCAGCTTTTACTATCGCCATAAAAATTGTTACAACCAAGACCGATGACGTGACTTCTAAAATTCCACCCGCGTCTTCACACAATTCATTACCTTACAAACATTCCAGCATTCTAAACAAAAAGTTGAACAAATCCATCATAGTTTCAGTCTCACACGGCGATTCTTGTTATCATTTGTCAAGACAGACCCGACTTTCACTGTCCAAGGTCGTACCCAGGCATTGTCTGGCTTGCTCCGTGACACGAGATATTATACGCAGAAGCATTACTGCATCTAATCCTGTTTCTTCTTCTCTCGTGCCGATAGCGTCACAATTCGCGCTTCCGTGCTGGAGGCTGGTGCCAGTTTCATAAATCTACAATTTATAGGATTATTGTGACAATTCGATCCCACCAAAAAAAATCTGTAAAAAACTAGCCCGGTCTCGATGGAGCTGCTTGTTTATCTCTAAAAAGTAATGACATCTAAACAATAAGGTTCCTTACTGCGATTTCTTTATTATTATAGTAAAGTTAATGTTGTGAGACTTGGCCGTTGAAGGGTACTGCCGTGCCCCCAGATGCATATTGAGTGGCTAACCTTTTTTGTTACCTCTTGTATGTCTAATCGGCTACACGATGTACATAGGTAGAATTGTCATAATAAACTATGAATTGTAGATTTATGAAACCAGGAGATCATGCCAGTTGCATTGTGGTTGAGCATATCAAAGCAGGTGTGAAGATGGGACGTTTTAAGACGTGAGGGAAACTCGCGTCGTCAGTTCATCTGATAGGTTTCCTTGACTTGTCTCCTTTCAATATTTTTGGTGGCCTTTGTTCTAGCAAATCGAAAAGCAGCTATGGGTTTGGGTATATGGTTATTACAGAACAACAACACATGAAATTGTCCCAGTTTCATGAAACCCTGATACTAATGCTTAGCAGATCTTCTATACCGTCTCCATTCTGTGTTCCATACCACAATGGGTATGGGAACTTTACCAGCATTGTCTGTTTGGTGTGTAAGGGCGTTTACTTAGCTCTGTGTACAAAGGTGGGTTTTGATATCTGACCCTCTGGCTTGTAAACTACGGAGTTATACTATTTGTTTTAATGCTATAAGGTACCAGATAAAGCAATTAGGTAGATTTATAAAGTGAAGTTTTAGGTTGGTATAAACATCTGCCGCGCGAGACCGCGAAAAATGGAGATTCCTTATTCGAGCCCTATGCACCTGTTATGGGATAAAAGGATATCAGCATCATGATCATCATTAACGCCTTCATGGCTTGAAAACCTACGCCCACTAAAAAACCACGAGTTCCTTGTTTCGTTTGGCAGCTTGAAAGGACGAAATAGCCAAACTATAAGAAGAAGAAGTCAAAGTGATTTAAACATAAAACACAATAATAATAATAATTAAAACACTCGCCGCTCCAGTCTACCCGCGACCACGGCAGCTGTAACGCAGCCGAAACGTCGGGATAAATAAGGTAATTAATGCCTAAAACCAATCGCGATTCGACCCTCGACTCGTTCACGTTACCTCGATTCGACGTTTCGAATACAATAAAAAGTAAAACGCCAAAAGTGTCAGTTTCTGAACAAAACTCTATCAGCCAGGCTTGGCCAACAATATGACAATTTGGGTTTATTCAATAAGGAATTTGGTATAATTTAGGTTGTTCAATAAGAGAGAATAGGGGGTTTCTTTATTATGTGGATATGGAGCCCTAAAAAGCACTTTCTGGTGTCTATGAAAGAAGGTACTGTATTGAAACTCCAAAGAGGCGAATGTTGGGTTGTTGTTATCTATGAAAACGCTGTATGTAATGAGACGTATCTTGGCCTATGGTGTAAAGCAATTTGTTATGAGCCGTAGGTCACGAATGGGTGGACAGTTTCGTACAGGAATGCGATGTGAACTTTGTTATATGCTGCAACCGGCGAACGAAAAAAACATGGAAGCATTTCCTCAAGCTAACCCATCCTCTAAAATCGGCACAGGAATCTACTCGCGCAGACAGCTTTGTTAAAAATATTTTAAACCAATAAGAAAACAAGAAACTCCGTCATTAGTGGATAGTTTTCGCACTATTGATGTTATTGGACGTATTATACTGACTGCGTCAAACTGACGTCTTCTTTAAGTCACGTCTATCCAACTACTAAAATCGTGAGAGGAACCATTTGAAGACTCCGCCCTTACGAGAACCATATGCATTAGGTAATTTCTCAGGGCTAGTGAGATCTCCATGTTTTCTTCTGCTCGCTGGCTGCAACACTTTCCCTTCGACCTTTGTCATTTGTGCGTGTTTGAAATTAGCTGCCATCTTCTTGTCATCATTGTTTTTAGTCGTCTGCGTGTTTTCTTCATCTTAATCTGCGTTTTTAATCTCACTGCTTCCCAGCTGCGTTTCTTTGTAGTTCTCAATATACAACGTGTTACAAAATATCCTAACTCTTATTGCAGGGTGTAACCCTGGTCAACAGGATAACATATCTGTAAAAAAAGTGGAAAAATAGCACTGTATTTTATAACCTCAAAATTATTATTTATAATAGTGATTTTTCCAAGTGTCAAAATTTAAACATAACAAACCAGCATTCCTCAAATCAAATGGCATACTTAATGAAATAATAACAAACGAGTCGTCGACAACTTCCAACAAATTGTAGGCACTTGAGACGAACATACAAACAGACAGACAGTCTGTTATCGCAGTAGTTAATGCAACGATAGCTCGAGTGCAGGAATCAATAAATAAACATTCAATAAACATAATTGATTGGGTTGTTGATAGTTGGACAGGAGTTTTATTATACAGGGTGTTTCAAAAAGGTCCTGTGACACTGAGAAGGGTCTCTTAACTCCATACAAGCAACTTTTACCAAGTGCGAAATCTTGAAAAAAATACCAGCTGTTCCATACAAAAATTCGAGCAGCTGATATTTTTTTCGAGATTCCACACTTTGCCCGGTAATAAACGTTGCTTGTACTCGTATTGGTGAGTTAAACGACCCTTTTCAGTGTCACAGGATCTTTCTGAAACACCCTGTATACAAAATTGATGTTATATCTCTGGAAGAGATTTTATGGATAAAATAAAATATTCTTAAACTTACACAACAATTATACAAGGAGAATGAGCGGCCTACAACCAGCAAACTAATCCTCTAGAAATCTAGAGGATTAGTTTAGAATCAAATAGAATCAGAATATTCTTTGCTGTACTAAAAAAAACCTTATTTAAAAGGACCGACAGCATTAATAAATCGTAATTGAAGCCGTTAACTTTGAGCCCATTCTGGCACCATTGCGTTACAGACTCAGGCCCCTGCAGTCTTTCTATCAAGAACCTGATGATGTAACACACGCAATGCCTACAGGGTGCACTCTAAGTCGATAGCGGAACTTTAAGTAGGCTGTCTACTGATCAATACAAACAACTTGTACTAGGTGGCGACAAAAATGGAGCGAAAAAAATATCAGCTGTTTCATACATTTGGCGCAGTACTGAGTCGACCTTTTGTATGGAAAAGCTGATATTTTTTTCACTCCATTTTTTTCGCCATCTAGTACAAGTTGTTTGTATTGAACATAAGATTGCCCACTTAAAGTTCCGCTATCGACTTACAGTGCACCCTGTAGATTTCTCGCCGGACAATTTTCCAAGAACCGGCATTTCTTTACAAACGAAACGCAACGCAATTATTGTCACCGCCAGCTATACGTTTCGTGCTATTTACAAACTCTAGGTAATGTTTACCATTTGTGACATGCGCTGAGTACATAGTTCTTTCACTGTTGGAAGGTTCACAGAAAGTCTGTCTCAGACCAGTTTTGTTAAGGTAATAGGCATAACTAGCGCCCCCAATGGACTTCGTCGTCTGCAAAAGGGTTACGGAAGTGACTTAGCAAAATGCCTGACCAACTGATCATCTAGAATGGAATATGCTCTAGACTTTATTTCTCCGAATAAAAAATATCTCTGAAAAGACAAAACAAAAAAAAATCCAATCTATTTTTTTTTTTCAAAAAACGTAACTCCCGTACCTCCCGCGTTCCCAGAGATATCTTTTTATTCTTTTTGTACAGTTCTACCGTTTGTTGTAATTCCGTAAACTTAGTGCATATTGTATGCTTGTACGTTTGTTTGTGTGTGGGCGAGGTCGTCGACCTTTCCTCTATCGGTCAACTTGAGACCTACAGAGTTCAATCTTCAGTTCACTTCACCTTTACTTCTTCATCTTTAAAGTTCCTTTTGCGTTGATTGGGCCGAGTTTCCGAATTGCCAAAGTAAGAACAATAGGATTGGTTTGCTATTGCCCGCCTCGATAGGATCAGATATTGTGGTAAAGGACCGTTTACACGAGGTCATTTTATTGTTCAATCAACATCTGAAATGAAATGAAATGAAAAAGTTTATTTGTTATTTTTTACAGATGAATGAATGATCTAGCTCCCAAACTAGGATTCCCTTTGCTATGGGTAGTTGGGTAGCCAGGCTACTTCTTATGTGTTTTATGTTATTGTTATAATAAACTTCGCTATAACGGTACTAATTTAAGATGTAAGTTATAGATTCAGACATTCAGTGGATTGGGCCCAGTGCTTTTTCTACTTAGAAACAACTGCTTCAAAACTATTTCAAAACTTCAAAACTAACTGATACATTTCAGTGGTATTTTCGAATATATTTTTGACAGTGTCTCTCCTAAAAACGGCTCAAGAAGGCCTCGAGTAAACAGTCTTCTAAAATATGGTAATATTGGTAATCATTCGATGATTGATGGACTGGAAAACGTGTTAAGTGTTTGATTTCGAGTATAAATTTGGGCACTGCCCGATAAGAGAAGGCTGAGGAGGCAATGCTCTTCTGTACACACAATACAGGGTGTTAAAAGACCGCCAACAGACCCGAAAGGCACGCATACTAGACACCAAAACAAAGTACTTTTTCGATAAATTATTGCTGGGAAATGATTTTGGTTTTTTAGGTTATAATTTTGGAAAATATTTTATCACGCAATGGAAGTGTAACTCAAAGAAGTGATACTGCACAAGCGTTGACATAAAGTTGTGTTACTTACGCTCGAAGTGCCGATGTTAAGAATGCATTGCGGGTTGCAATTTTAACGTCGTTTTATGCAAGAAATATTCAAAATTTTGATATGGCTTCTTTAGAAGAAATGTCAATTACTCGATACTGAGCAAATTTCTGCAATAAAAAAAGTTTAAAAAGTCCGACTTTGAACCTCATTATCTCGGAAACCGTTGATTTCCCAGGTATAGTTCCTTGGGCAAAAATGTTCAATATGATGAGGACAATGCGTGGTTTCCCGCTTTGTTGGCGGTCTTTTAACACCCTGTATACAATACTAAACGCAATGTACATTTTATTACACATCAAACAATTCTAAGGTATGTTGTTAACAATAAAGTCTTGATCGAGATAAGTGTGTCTAGATAGACAGGTTTTGTCTTATCGCCATGACCTGTTTACTTTGTACTTATTATCATCGTGATATTTGTGTTACGTCTGTAAAACTGTATTTTTTATAAGTAGGCAGTTTTTTTCAGGGTTCCGTAAATACATTCGATGAAAAAACTAAATCCCTAAATGATAACTTTAGCGGCCGGTGTCCAATGTACAGTCAGTCACACGCTAGGATATCCCTTTCTGTTTGATTGGCGCCCTTATGGCCTTATGCCATGGGGTATCCTAGACTGGCCGACCGTACCTAGGATGACCCTTGGTTGCTCTTATTGTGCACGGCATAAGTAACTCAACTCAATCGAACAAAAACGGGTGAAATATTTTACATTGCTACGAATAGCATCATTTAGATCGGTCCAAAACTCCGCACCCCAGTCATACGGCACCCATTTCACCTATCTCCTCCCACCCGATATGGCATACCAAACATCGCTTAGCAAACTCCATATACACCGAGCCAACATCCTCTTTTGGCCACATTGTGCAATCCGTAGCTCTGCCGGTACCAAAACAGACCCAAGTTCACGGCAGGTCATGTATTATTAACCGACGAATGGAGAGCTGGATGAACAGTCTTCTGGTGGCCTTGTTTGGGTAGTTTGAAGCACTGAAGTGAGGGTCACCAGTGGAGATGGTAGAGATAGGTGCATCTGGTAAAGATGGTTTAGAAATGGGGAGTTACTAGACTGTCCGTTGTATCCTAAGGACTAGTTTCAGTGATATCACATCCTGTCGGTTATGATATTCCATCTTCTTCTCTCGTGTCGAACACTCGCCAAATTGATCGCCGTAAGGGTCGCCTCCAGGCGATTCGCGGCCCTACCCTCTACTATGGTTTACACATTAGAAACAAGGATGGGCCTAGCATTTAGCCTTGAGGAACTCTTAGTTCTATAGCTTTCCTTTTCAGCTGATGACACGGGTGAAGGAAGCAGTCAGACGATGCAATGGGACATGGAACATAATTAGTTGGAGTAGGCTTGCCCAGTACCCATATGTCATCCTCTCGGTACCCCGGACCTTACGCTCGTGAGGCGACAGCTCTACCCACTGGGATTCCATCGTTCTTGTACCAACAAACCGACAGTCAGAACTCAGTCTCAAACTCAAAGGTCGCCAGTTCAAGTTGAAGTGTGGGAGGACCGGCCGGCGGCCTCTGTTCTTGGCAGTAATAACTACTGATATGGGTGTCCGTGGTTCGGTGTGGCCGAGCCTTGAATACGCATCTTGCGATTAGTCAGCAAAAAGCATAAAGCGCACCAGTCTGTAACGCAATGGTGCCAAAATGGGCTCCCAGTTGACAGCTTCAATTACGATTTATTAATGCGGTCGGTCCTTTTAATGTTTTTGTACTACAGCAAAGGATATTCTGAGTCTAATTCTAGAGGATTAGTTCGCTGCTTGTAGGAGAAAAACGTCCTTCTGCTAAGACGCCTAGTAACGGATCGAACTGAGTTCCTCCTCCTTTTTTGAAGTCGGTTAAAAAGTCGTTCGCGCTGTCAAACTAAGGGCGAACTTTTTTGACGTTTGGCGCATTTTGAGCTGCAAGCGCAGTGTTGGAGCGATCACTGCAAGATACATAATCAAGACGCAGCTTTGGTGTAGGCAGGCACTGATTGGGATGTTTGTTTTACCTTACCGGACCGCTGCTGCGTTGAGTGAATGAGATGGTTGTGGTTGTGATGATTCACGACTGCTGGGGTCGGATTGTCTAACGTCAACATTGATCCCTTTGAATTTGACACTTGAAGGATGTTGAAGAACGACCGTCTGCATTTATTTGACCCAAGATTGTGATTGTGATCGCTATTCGTTTTTAATAATTTTGTTCAATCATTAATACATTCACGGACCCGAACGTCCCTGTTTCTATAGTTATTCATTAGGTAGGGCTGGTAGGTCCAATGTACGTTTTATCAAATAAATTGGACGACTCCATCAACATTTTCTATATAAAAATGTACATTTGATCAAATAATTTCTTTGATCGAGTGTCCATTAGGTAAATATATTTAATAAATGGAATACCAGTCTTAAGTGGTAGCATCAGATAGAGGTTGAAGTTACATTACTAAGCCCCTGACCGTACCAACATGCCGGTGCGATCTATAAATACGGCATGCGCCAGCGCATCCACGCGTCACTGAGCCGAAATAACGCACATGCTAAATGGGTTGTCGATCGAAGGGCTTTGTTTGGTGGCCAGGTTGGTTGGTTGGTACTGGTGAATCGAGAGCTAATTGAGGATTAGGTGACTGTCAGGGCCGCGGGCCTATTTCTGGGCTAGACCAACTTAGACTCACGCACCTGGGGATATAACTATCAAAGTACAGGTCGCGTCACGAGTTATGAGCGCTGACCTTGAATGCGCAGAACTCATTTTTTGGGTCTGTTTGGCGGGGTACGAGGGGGGCGACGGAGAGGCGCGATCGCCGGCGAGCGCGGGCGCGTGATTGGCGGATCACTCGCTCTAGCCTCGGGGTACAGACGCACACATCGTTTTTTTGTTTCGTCGCAGAAAGAATGCCGAAACAAAATGTTTTAAAAAGACAGTTCAGAAAGAATAAAAAAAGTTATTGAGAACAAGACCTACTGGATTTAGATTATTTTTCATTGATTGTACACCGGTTTTATCGTAATGTCCGTTAAAATAATTGTATAGAAAACCATTTAAAATATAACGAGTGCAAAATCCGCAAAGAATACTTTTAATCTTTAAGTTTAGTCAGTTTCTCCGATTTTTATAGTATCTCACTCAACTATAGTTCAGCTCAGCGTCAGTCTTAGATCCCGCGTGGATATTAGACATTTTGCGCACGATTGTACACACTTGCGCAGAAATCCCCACCAGTTTCGTCGAGCGCTCATAACTCGTGTCGCTAACTGTATGTGCTCGAAGGTAAAACGGCAGCAGTTTTCAGTTTGCGACAACTGCCACAATATTGTGTGTGTGTGACACTATGTTCAAATTGACATTTTATAACAAAACATGTTTGCCAACGGCAAACGGCCATTTTGACTAAGGTGTAGAGTTTGTGAAGTTAGGGCGTGTAGAAGGAGAAGCTTGGCTCTATTTGAGATCTGATAGCTTTTTGACAGTGCGAGGCGGTCTCGTCTTGGCAACATTTTACATGAAAATGTTTTTGGTGGGATCCTTTTCTCTTGAAATATCAACAGAACAATGTCCAATTTTCCATTGCCTAATAATAAAGTAGATGTAATAATTAACCTTTCGCTTACAACTGCGGCGCGCAGCGTCATTACACGAGCTTCCCCGGCGATCTCAAGTGGCCGAGCGCGCGCGGCACTTATGAAACACGACACGTGTTTATGTTTGAGTGGTTCCATTCGGCAAGATAAGAGTTATGTTTATGAGTAGGTGATTAATCATGCTGTTAGTATAAACATACGCTATGCCATTGAGAAGTTAGTTTTATTTTGTGCAGACGTGACAAATCGGAAGTCGAAAAATTTTACCTTGCCAAATAAATGGGTGTTTTGATAAAAAATAAGAACAACAAATCATATAAGCTTGATACCATCATAATCTACGATATATTTCCGTTGAAAATGAATACAATTATTTTTTATGGTTTTTCATATATTTGCGTGGGGCACTTGGAAACCCGACACCAAGGCGCGCGCGCACGGGTGAGGTTACTTTGGGGATTTTTATGTTTTTTTTTGTCTATGTAAGGTACACAGACTTATTATTGAAAAAAATAGTTTCATTTATTCCCCGTCCGTTCGTAAAATTAGCTATTCAAAAATGCATCTAGACGACATAATAATAAGGGTCAAAAAATTATCGCCCGCATGACTTCATATGAAGTTAGATGCAAGATAGATTACAAGATAGATGCAATAACTTTGAACAGCATTTCGAATATCAGCACCTATCTGCATGTAAGATTACCAACAACGAAAGTGGCTATTACGACAAGAAAAGGAAATCCAAACAAAACATGTATTTGCCTGCATTAATGCTTGGTGCCTCTGGTGAGTGTACAGACTGAAGTGACACCGACAGTGTGTTGGAAAATTTTCCTTAATTCTACAAGAGGAAGCTCGCTTTTCGAAAGAATTGTGTCATAAACTTTTACAACATTCCTAAATGTCTAGCGAAAACTAGAAGTTGTTTTTTTTTTACTACCCACAAAAGTTGTTGAAATACATATAATCTTATAAGCCCCTTGGTGGCGGAACGTCAAAACGTTTTTCGACCACTAAAAGGCGCTCTTGGCAGTCAAGGGGTTATGTCTGTTTTCATTGGACACACCTCTAATTTGTCGAGTCGAGACCGATGACAGTAATAATAATAATGTCAAGAAGGTGTAAAGTTCTACTTACTTGCACGCACTAAAAGCCTTTTTTCGCACCACTTTTAAGACGGAACGCGGGTAGCCGGCTGCTCCATACAAAAAATACAAAAATACTGTTTCCTCCCTGGATAATTATTTTAGAAAAAATATGTTTATGCCATTCAATTTATATGTACCTCTGCCATGTCCCTATGTTTTCCCTTTTTTATTATTTTAATTATTTTAATAAAATTTATTTGAATAGGTATTTAAAATAATAAAAAAAGGAAAACATAGGGACATGGCAGAGGTAAATATAGATTGAATGGCATAAAGATATTTTTTCTAAAACAATTATCCAGGGAGGAAACAAGTCTCCCCTTTTGTATGAATTTGAGGTTACCCGCGTTCCCTCTTAACCCATCGAAAAATAACTCCGCCTTAGACTCAAGAGCCCTGCCTGTGTGGTTTCAGCATAACTTTTGTCCATCGCTACTTAGGTAAACTACTCACTACTACAGTGGGCATTAACACAAGCGTCACGTTTTAGGTGAAAGTCTCCCTCACGGCGATTGTCACGGACTCACTTGTAATTGCACAGTTGGCATTGGTCGCGCGGTGTGTGCGAGCCCTTACGACAAGTTGTAATATTTTTAAAAGTTATTGTGTGGCGCGGCAGGGCTTATTGTGTGAAAGTGAAAAGGTATGTAAAGTGGACCTTTGTTGTCTTAGATCTCATGGAATGTATTATTTGAAGAGTTATTATGGCTAGAAATTATTGTTATGCTAAAGGGGAAAAGTTAACAATTTATAATTCATGCATTCTACCATGCTAATTATAAACTCCTCTAAATTATGTTGTCTAACGACTACACATTTTATTTTAGAAGCTCCATAAGGTCTTCGTTTACGTAACGTAAGTATTACTCGTATGTCTTTGCTGAGAAGTCAGATTTGCATCTTGCATTTCTTATCTGCCAAGATGTAAGAAAGAAATAAGGGAGAAGAGCTTGTGTCGAAATTATTTCAAGTTACGGATATCGGCTGCGAAACTATTTATATTCTCATTAATCGATACTTTTGGAGATGCTCGTGTTTTCAGAAAGTTTTAAAGGATAAAGTGCACAATGTAAAATAAATCAGATTTCCAGCTAGATTCTATTCTAGGTCATAAAGATCACCACTACCGTAACGCAATGGCGTGTCCATGGTGTCCCAGTAGAAGGACAAAACCGGGGTTTCCTCTTTTTTCTCCTACAACCAGCGAACCTCTAGAATTAGAATCAGAATATTTTTTGCTGTACTAGAAAAAAGGTCCGACAGCATTCGTAATTGAAGCCGTCATCTGGCAGCCCATTTTGGCACCATTGCGTTACCACACACTGGGACCCCAGTTCTACGCACAGTGGTGCAAAGCTTACGTCTCGGCTGACGACCTAGCTTTAAAAAAACTAGTCTCGACATTTCGCGTACGCAAATTAATGTCTACCACTTCTCCGTGACAGTTTGATTGGCCGAAACAATTAAAGTGAAGTTTTATGTAACTGTTGCGGTGGAGCCCAAAAGGAGGGTTATGATTTTTTCTTTTCTTTCTTCCATTCCATTCCTTATTTTAAAGTTAAACTAGGTCAAAATTCAGTCCATGTGGGTTATATTAATCTGGTAATTAAAAATGTCTAGAGTTAAGATTTAGAGCGGTGGTGGTCTAGTGGGTAGAAAAATGGACTCTGAAGCAACAGGTCCCCAGTTCGATTCCCAGTGCGGGCATGTATCTATGACTTTGTTTAATTGCAAAGTTACGTACATTTGTGAATTTGTAATTTGTAGTAGCGATACCACTCGCTAACGGTGAAGGAAAACATCGTGAGGAAACCCGCGGCTTAGTTGGCTCCACACGTATTGACCTGTCTTTCCTTTGGGCTAGGCCGACTAAGCTGTCAGGATGGTGTAGGTGCCTAAAACAATGTCCCAGGCACTGTAGCGCCGAGTGGTCTCTTCAACCATCTAGTGTTAATGAAGGTGCCACTGGACGCTGTATAAATCATCTCATTACGTAGATGCAAAGGCCTTAGTTAGAGCTAAGATGGTGGCTGTAAGGCTAGTCTTTGTACCATTGTTAGAAAAATAATCACAAATTATAAAAACAAAAAATCCGATCAAGCTACTGCACTGATTCCGCGTGATCTGATGCTGTCTGTTGGGGTGTTCTTCATCAGGTCTTCACCATTTTTTTATAGGACCACACGGAAAAATACCTTTTCAAACAATAAAAAAAGATCTGTAAGAAAAAAGTAAGATGTAGCCTGTACAATTGTACATGTCCCACTAGCTGGGCAAAGGCCTTCTCTCAGAGAGAGAGTTCGAGCTTAATCGCCACGCGTGCTCAATGCGGGTTGGCGATTTTTGCGTTGAGGGTATAATGCCTCATGGTTTCCTCACGATGTTTTCCTTCACAGTCAGGGAGTGGTATTGCTACTACAAATTCACAAATATACGTAACTTTGAAATAAATTTAAGTCATAGGTATATTCCCGCACCGGGATTCCAACCAGGGTCTCTCGCTTCCGAGTCCATTGTTCTAACCACTAGGCCACCACCGAAAACGGGTCGCGTTGAGTACTTTTTACTTATTTGATTTTACATGGATGACTGTTATTATGTCATCATTCGGAAAATGAAAAACTTAAAAAAAAATCTACAATTTTCAAACCAACGTAACACACGTCATGATGAACATCCCCTTACAAACGTAGACTGAACGATGAAGTAATTAAAATTAATCAACTAACCACCGAACATGACAAGAAAGTTCCAAACAACCGTTCATTAAACTCTAGACAGCGAATCAGAAGAAAAACTTAACTCGACTAATAATCCAGCGGCACGTCATGCTATGCGATAAAAAAACGTACATCGGAAGGTATCGGTTGATTCAGTAAATCACTCATTACAGTCGTGGATTAAGGATAATCCAGACGATGGAACTTTGTTGCGACTTGCTGTTGAGACCGTTTGACTAGCCATTTCAAATAGAGGTGTGTAGTTCGCGAATGAATGCTTCGATTGAATGCATTCGTTATATGAAACCATTCATTCATTCATTCACTACCAATCTTTACATATCACATTCACTCTAGTCCACGTAGTTCATTCTTCAAGAAACATTCTTAAATCTACCACACTAAGAACCAAAATTCTGTAAATCTTTATCATCACATTCACTCTAGTCCACGTAGTTCACTCTTCAAGACACATTCTTAAATCTACCACACTAAGAACCAAAATTCTGTAACTCATGTGTCTCGCCTTTGTCACCTTTGTCATTCGCGGACTACCGTGAGTCAAAAGATACGTGAGCGAACTACTGAGCTATGAACTATGAATGAGCTATGAACTATGAATGAACTGTGAATGAACTATGAATGAACTATGAATGAGCTGTGAACTATGAATGAACTATAAGTGAACTATGAACTAAAAGAGTGAACTAGTTCAGTGAAGGAAATGAACTATATCATTCTTTTCTTTTCACTGAAGCGTTTCGCGCACCTCTAATTTCAAAGGTTCTGTCGCTTCTTCTTCTTCTCTCGTGTCAAAAGCGTCTTGCGTCACGCTCCCAGAAACGTGCCAACTTGATAGCGCTGGGAGTCGTCACCAGGAGATCCTGCCAGCTCCACTGTGGAGCATCAGGGCAGGTATATTCTGTCAACTTCTGTCGCTAACCCTCAACGATAGTATTGTCCGACAAGATCGGTTTAGATCGGTCGGTACAGCGTCCTACGCACAGTTTACCGAAAGGCTACCGTAGTAACTTTTTTGCCATGTTTCTTGATGAGACAATCACTATCACTCCGTTGTGCACGTTATAATGAAGGGAATTAGAATCAGTATTCTTTGCTGTCGTAAAAACCATTAAAATGACCGACAGCATTAGTAAATCGTAATTAAAGCCGTCATCTGGGAGCCCATTTTGGCACCATTGCGATACAGACTCAAGCCCCAGAATTTGCGGAAACCACTGGTGCGATGAATTGACAGAGTAAAGTCCTCTGTGGGCAGGACCCGCCTCTGACTGAGAATTATGCCGTAGTATCTTATCGTAAGGCGCTTAATATCAGCCATTGATGATACTACATCTGGACCACGACTCTGTCAAGAATAAAATGAAGAATGGCTTTCAACAGAGACCAGCATTCGAGTTAGATTCGACAACGATCGTTGCCCCAGAAAGGCAAAGTTACCCAACACCTCAAAAAGTAAGCCAACGACACTCAAGCTATGTCTGAAAAAACCTCCTTAACGACTCAAGAAGCTAGATTAAAATGCCTCTAATTAACACATACTTTCCCTCTCTAGTTATCCCCCGCTTTAAATGTGGAAAACCGCGAAAGTCAGTTGCGCGCGCGCCGGTGCGGTTGCAACGCGTGCTGGAGAAGAATGGAATACGTTCGATTATAGTGCTTCTATAGTCACCGTTAGCAGTTGTAGTGTCCGCGTGAACAGGCTGAAATACCAAGGGATAGTGTCCGGATTTGTCCACTTGTCTGGTACGTGAACTGGTTTAGTTTAGGAGGTGTACGTCATTGAAAACAGCTGTTCGTTTTGACGCTTTGAAAAATTGGCTTTCCCATGCTTGAGATACTTTACTTACTATTACTACCCTTGCCTTTGCATCTACGTAACGAAATACTTTATGCAGTGTTCAATGGCACCTTCCAAAAAGCCAAAAAGAGGATATGTTTTTTTTTTCATTGGCGGCGCTAGTTGTGAGGCTTATTGCGTCTTAAATGACTTCTCGGATGCTGCAGTGCCTGGGTGGGACATTGTTTTAGGGATACTTAGTACTCGTAAAAAAGGGTTAAGGCGCTGGGCATAGTGAATTAGCCCGCATGCAAAAAAAATGCAGAAAATCGATTCCTGTATCAAACACACAAACAAAGTCGAAAATGTTCACATATCAAACCCTAGAATTAGGTGAGAGCTATCTAAAACAGCCAGTTTTGTGTTGATACCCATAACAGATTGCGAGATATTTTGTTTGAAAAAAAGTGCGCCGCCTATTTTTTTTCATCAAAAATATCTTCAAAACGTTTACGAATCTCAACACAAAACTGGCTGTGTTAGATAGGTCTCACCTAATTCTAGGGTTTGATATGTGAAAATTTTCGATTTGTTTAGTGTATTTGATACAGGACTCGATTTTGTGCATTTTTCTTGGCGCGCGGGCTATTCACTATGCACCGCGCCTTAAATTATAATTCATCCACGAATAGCCTTCTGAAACTGGATGCTTTGTGTTCTGAAAACTGAAAGTCGTTGATGCCATATTATCTCATAAGAACCAAGTGAAATATGTTTGGTCGCTTACAGCATTTTCAAATCAATCTGCGGATAGAGTGCATTTATATAATTTAAATCTAGACGAGCGAAAATAGCTCGGAGCGAAAGTGACAAACGACAGTGTCGATGTGAACTAACTCTAGTGTTCTAAATATAATACTTTACCTATGTACAGACGGCTGCATATACCGGCCTTTTTAAAATATGTTTATTTGAAGGTTTTACTTACTTTTATTGTTAACGGGATAGCCGACTAGTTTCGACTGCGTCCGGAAGCCTCGGTCTCGAAGGAGAGACCGAGGTCGCGACAGTCTCTCGCTGCGGGCCCGTGATTTACATTTGGTTGCAAAGCCGCCCTCAATGTCAACCAATAGAGTGCAAGTTTGATCGAAGAGAGAGAATGCAGCGTGTAAGTAAAGGTTGTATTTCTTTCTGTCTTGGGTATTGATTGACTGAACTATCATGAAATTAATGTTTTAGTTCGTTCCAATTGCTTGCATGAAGTCGCATGCTGAGCGTAGTCGATAATTTTAATAAGGTTAAAAAAAACTTACTTGCTATTTAAAACTCTAGTGTATTTTTGTTAGTTTTGTCATACGCCACGGATACGGAGTTCACTTTTTGCACCATGGAGTAAAGTCATATTCTTTACCGTAACATCTCTTTCGCTTCGGTTCTTGATTTACCCTTCGATCTGATTTTTAAAATCTTGATATTCTATAGATATCGGTCTATGGTTAATCGGCTTTTAAAAACGTCGCCTGCTTACACAATCAATTTAGACATTCTACATCAAATGAAGCATCGCTAATATAAAAAAAAAAAAATATATATTTTTTAGATGTAATTGAATACATTAATTTAACAATCTGTCATGTCATGTTGCCTATGACACTTTGAGATGGTGTGGACTGTACGCCATTCCGAAGGGAAATTTAGAGCGTCCAACGGATTGCATACAGTTCTATTTTTGAATCGCAGAGCTGCAGCTGCCAGCAGCAACGCGCTTTGCCTTTTTTTGGAACGTTGACTCAGTGCATTCCAAATTTAATTTTTTTCGCCCTTTTGTTCTTGTTCCGTTTTATCATTGACGTCGCTGGCAATTGTTTTTTTTTATGCCAAGGCAAAGAAGTGGCCGGAAAACAGTGGTTGCGCCTGGCGCAGGATCGTGAGAGGTGGCGTGAGCATGAAGAGGCCTTTACTCAGCAGTGGGTGCTAACAGGCTGATGATGATGCCAAGGCAATGCCTATACTGCCGTCATAAGCAAGAAGGTGGCAACTGCAGTTGACATAGTTTTGAGATAAATGGCAAAACGTAACTTTTTGTTGCGTCATCACTATCCAATAACTTTCAATGGATATTTTTTATTATATCAATATGTTTGGTTGTGTTTTACAAAATAAACATTGAAATTCACAATATATATGGAAAATGAAGAAATTGTGGCGAAAAAACGGAGATGCCGTCTTTTGAATTTGTATTCCAACAAAACAAATGAAGATTAAATACAGATAAAAAGGTGGCATCTACATGAAAGCTTGTATGATGAAAGAGTCAATACAATGAAACGAAAGATAATTGGTAACACAATGTTTTATTTTATAATGTAAGTTTTATCTAGAACTCTGTTATATTATAAATTACTTATTTGCGGCGGCGGTGCCTGCCGTTCTGACACGGCATGAACAAGACAGAATTGACGTCAGGTGAAGGGTTCATGATATGAACTTTGCACTTAGTAGCAGTTTCAGCAACTGAAAAGAAAACACACATACAATGTTTGAATCTGCTCAGTAAATGTTAGCTTGTTTATTCCGAACTTAATAATTTCATGTCAGTACTAAATAAACTGACAATGGTGATATCCCAGCAAGTAGAACAATGGACCCGCAAGCCAGATTCCTGGGTTCGATGCACCTATTACTTTAATTTATAGTGGGATACTACATATAACACCATATTCCATGCATTTCAGCGTAAAAGGGTTCACTTCATCTTTCTACCGTGAGTGAAGGTTATGCAAATACTTAATGTGGAGGTGGTAGGCTACTATTTAAGTGGTAATAGTTAGGTAGGTAGGTAATCATATGAGGTAGTGGCCACCTCTGGTGTCAGAGTTTTTAGGCCACCCAAAGGGTCTCTGACATGGCTTAACGATTGTTATTAATCAACAACAACCGGGACTAACGGTTTAACGGTGGTAATAATTAATATTATATTGCTAAATACTACTCGCTAACGATCAAGGAAAAACACCGTGACAAAACCTGAGAACCTGTGGGATACCTTCAACGTAAATATTGCGTGGGGTGTGTTTATTGAGCCCAAAGTTAGTGGGATGTATATAGGGATGCATTTTAATGAAAAAACTAACAGAATAACCCTTAAGAATTAATTAAGAAATAACTTAATTCAGAAAAACTTTTAAAAATTAGGTACTTACACTGTGTCGCCGCCAAACCAATAATCAACTTGGTTCTTGGACTTCTCTTATTTCTAAATCTGGATTGCCTGACTTGTTTAGAATCCATGTTGTAGGTTTCACTTTAATTTCAATCTTTCACAATACTTATTATAAAGTATTTTAAGAAGTTTGTGACCCACAAAAACTTAAAACACAAAGTTGTTCTCAACCCTTCCTTCCAGAATGAATAACGGTTGACGGTATCTGCAAATTAATCCCGGCTGAATACAAGTAAAAAAGGCGGCATCTTCAATAACAGAGTAAGAAGGCGGCTTCTGCAGACAGATGCCGTCTTTTACCTCTGCATTTGCACATGCCCCCTTTTTGCTCTTTATCAGTACGAAATTTCTGTAGATGCCGTCATTTTGGATTTCAAAAAACCTAGTTACAAGGTGAAAACGGCTTTATTAAATATACAGAAAGATGGCAAATTTTGTACAGATTCCAACGGTACCAAAAACGCAATTTTGATTTTTTTGTAGATGCCGCCTTCTTGCTTATGACGGCAGTATAGAGAAGTAAAATAGGATTTTTTTAGTGACAGTGATTTTCGGTTCTGTTTAAAGTAACATGGACACAATTTGCGCAATAGTTATAATGACCCCTATGATGATGTTGACCTCTAATGACTGTCCGATGTTGACTACTTGAAATGAAATTCTGAAAGACGATTTTGCACTTTTGCCCCGCATGACGCACTTGGGTATGCTATGAGTTCCAAGAGCATCCTAGCATGTTGCCGACTGTTCAATGAGATGGACCAAGCGTCATACAAAATTGTCCATTCCCCTTTGAAATTCCATGGCACGCTGTCAACGTTCAGAAGTAAAAGTGAAGACGAATTCTCGGATCGTGATCGAAGGGCGTTCCCGCGTCATAATTGCTAGTGACAGTGAAAGTGTTAGCTATAGCAGACAGCTGTCCGACGGTGTTGGTAAATATTGTGTCTTTGATGGAGATTTGAATGAAGAGAATAGTAAAAAGGTGGAGCTATTCCAACCTGTAGATTGTCTCCATCCATCCCGCCGTTCCCTCTATGCTGAGGATCGTGACCATCTTGAGGGTGGCAGAATTCTCCATGCAGATAAAATGTCAGATTTATACAGAATTACCGGTATCTAGCTATTTCTCTACAATTTCTTAGAATATAGGTGCAGAAAATCTCCACTTCTTTTTTACGATTATACATTTCCAAGCATGTTTTAAAGTACACACGACAGCACGTCAGAGTGTACACTTTTGTTGGAAAGTCGCCCGTATCCTAACCAAGTAGAGTGCTAGCATTTAAAGGTCGACGTGCTGTCGTGTGTACGTGTCATTGTAATAATAGAATACGGTACCTTTTATACCTTTAACGTGAAAATCGCCAATCCACATTGAGCGCGCTCGGTAATTAAGCTAGCACTCCCTCTCGCCTTTGCCTAGCTAGTGGGACATGTACAATTGTACAGGCTACATCTTACTTACCTTTTACAGTTTACAAAAACGGCGATGTTGGTTTTTTTTAAATAATTCCTTAGTAAAACCCTACCAAATTCCATTTTGCCATTCGAGACCACTGGCCTCACCCACGGTTATTGTGTACCGTTGTCATTACATTACCAAGCCCACATTTATACCTTTCACTGTTAACCTGCCCGGCGAGAACGTGCCGAATATATTAACGCTATCATCATAATAATATTATTGCCCACTAGCTTTTTGCCCGCGGTTCACTCCATTTCGCGATCAAGTGAGAGAGCGTACGTACAGTCGGCCACACGCAGGATACCCCTTTTTGTCCGATTGACGCCCTTACGCCGCGGTAAGAGCTGCCATGGCCCATGGGTTATCTGTGACTGTGGCCGACCGTACAAGTGTGTTTGTTCGCGCATCGCGTTGAAACTCCTTAGATTTGGTGTGATGATGATGTTGAGTGAAGAGTGATGAAGAAGATGATATCCATTTATCCATTATCAGGGGCATAGGTCTCGAAGAAGGGATCTCCATTATTCGCGATGTTGCGTGCGTGACAGCCTCTAGCTCCTTACAGCCGAGTCCACTTGATGCAGCCTCTTTTTCAACTTTCTTTCTTAGATTTGGTGTACATCACTCAGTAAAATTACATACAACGTAATCGGATAAACACAGATCTAAAGATGTCACTAAAGTAAGTTTTGATACGTAGTTTCATTCAAATCATTGACTATACTCGTATGTGACTGAAATGGTGCTGGGGGCAAAATCACATCTTAATTGGTTTAATTCAGATGTCGCGACGAACTGACATAGGGAGGCATACAAACTGACTTTCACACACAAGAATAGTAGGGACTAGAGAAAACACTCTCCTCAGCTGATGAATTTTAATGCCCTATTATAAAACTTGCGAAATATTTTATAATTTCTCATTATGTCATCGTCATCACATCATAGAATAGATGTGGATTATATAAACTTGTTATTTAGTTAGACGTGCCGTGCGTCAGCATTGGAGATCTCAATTCCTATGATTTTGATGCATGAAATTGTTATTGTATGCGTAGATGGATACGTGAGTGAATGTGTATTTCACTAAACGTGGTAAAAGTAGTTTATGAAGCGGTTAATTTTAGAACTTTAAGTACTTTAAGTTACGGTCCACCTGTATTGATTTATGCATAGCTGTGTTTATTTATTTACAACTTAATGATAAATAGCTCAATTATTTATTTGTTGCTGCGGGCTACATAGACAACATGACACAGGCACGAGATATGCATGCATGCTTTGCCTTAAAAGGCGTACTTGAAGCACTGTGAGAGTCATCATTGTCAGCCAAAGAATGACTTTCATAAGTAGTTATACTGTATCTAGGTACCTGTTTATATTGCTAACACTTTCGTGAATTTTTATTATTATTGTATCCAGATGAGCTTTCAACTTTCTTCCGGCGATGCTGGCTTGGAACGTTGTGCAAAACCACAATTTACAGCCGAAAATAAACTACGGATAACCATGGTCCAGTTACCAGAACGTGGTGTGGTTACCATTGTCTTCTTTTTTTTTTTTTGCTAAAATCGGTGGTTTGATAGAAATTCAAGCCTTACACCTTCAAAAGAGTACTAACTTTATTTGATACCTGAAATCCTTGCCATTAGCTTACAATCTTTCATGTTACCATCATCATCATCATCATTTGACACTCAGACCTTACGTCAGGCTATCTTCATTGCCAAAAAGTAACACCTCCCTTTCCCTTGACCAAATATGCTCCCCTTTTCTAGTGCGAGCAATGAGAACAGCTTGTTTTAACCGACTTCAAATAGGTAGGCCTTGTTTATCCATTCTAGTTCTAGGTAAATAATATGAGACTCTCTTACCATCATCATTATTTGCCCACTGCTGGGTATAGGCTTTTTCCCTTTCACGCCAACCTCTTCGGTTTCTCATTGCATGCATCGGACCCTCTTTAGCCTTTGAGATGGCTGTTACCAATCTAACCTTTCTTTCTCCTCTTCAACAGCTGTCATCAGACAGTGCGGACTTCCTGACGACGCGGCCGCACACCGCCGCCGTGCTGCCCGGCAAGCCGGCGGGGAATCCCCTGCAGTTCGTGCGCGTTGGCCCGGCCGACCTGGGCTGCCGGGCTCGGGAGCAACTGCGAAAGGCGGAGTTGGCCAAGCGAACCGAGCCTGCCAAGATCGAGCAACAGGAGGACTGGCAGTCGGTGAGTGGAGAAACCTTATATACTGATGTAGAAGAAATTTCGTTTGCGCGATGCAGGATTCGTAGAGAGAAACCCTCTTTGGTGCGAGTTTGTCCTGCCGAGCTTGGCTGTCGGGCCCGGAAACAACTGCGAATCGAGGAGTTGGCTAAACAGACCGAGCCAGCCAAGATCAGGCAACAGGAGGGCTGGCACTTGGCAGTCACTGAGTCATTCATACTAGTCTGAAAAACATTTTGCTGGCGTGATGCACGATTCGTAACTAACGATGGCTAGATTCTGTCTGTAGGCAGTAGTTGGATGCTAGTTCTAAGAATCTGCCACGGGCGGAGTTGGCTAAACGGATCAAGATCCGGCCAAGATCGGGCAACAAGAGGACTGGCAGTCAGTCAGTGAGTGCACAGCCCTTCTATACTTGTCTAGAAAAACTTTTGCTGGCGTGATGCAGGATTCTAAAGGGGATAGCGAAGACCTTTGTTTCCTGAACCCATTAAAGCGGGTATTTCGGGGTAGGTAGGTAGGTAATCGTATGAGGTAGTGGCCACCCTTAATGTCGAGTTTTTAGTATTTCGGGGTTAAAAAGTAAGAGATGCTTGCTTGCTTGTTGCTTGATGCTTGTCTTTCCATGTCTGGAGAGGGCACTCCTGAAAATAATTTACCATCAAAGTAGTTGGATCAGAGATTTATTGGCAACGTTTAGGTAGTAGAGTACATGCTTTTTGCCATCGGTTGATTGATACATAAATCAACGCATGATGAATACGAAACTGACTTTTCCAAACACGGATTTCACTATAAAGTAGGTAGGTAGAGAGTGGAAGTGCTCTTAGCACATTAGTCCAAGGGTGAACCGACAGTTGTCGTCTCAGATAACGAACTAGAAAGTATGGTAGATGTCACTTCGCATTTAATTTATACGATCAATTTCGTAACGTTTCCCTAGGCCCTTCCGAGCGACTGCTGATATGCTTGATTGATTTACAACAGATTTCACATTTCTACTCGAAAGGCCAAGTTTAATAGGCCCATCTGCTCTGTAGGACAAGGTATTATCAATAGAGCGTGTCGCTAAACAGACTATTTTACGACACTTTTATATCATCAACATAATTCAAGGCACTCAAGAAAAAGGTGGACACTACCTTTATTTGACAGCTCAGTCACCAGACTCACTTACTATACAAGTGTTTTTGTAGGGATTTATGATAGGTTGAGAAAATTTACTCGGGACAGGACTTGCACCTTTAGAAAAAACAAAAAGTGTTTTTGTATGCCACAATTGGAGTCGCTTAGGGCGCGTTTATTCGACACGATGGTCACGTCATGAAAATTTTCGTCTCGTTTATCTGTGCTCTTAGGGTTAGGTGTGTGAGAAGTCGCGACTGTGACAGAATCAATGCTTTCGAGATGTGGTGTTGGAGGAAAATGCTCAGAATCCCGTGGACCGCCTTCAGAACCAATATTTCCATCCTAAACGAGCTCGGAATAACGAAGCGACTGTCAACAGTCTGTCGCCAGAGGGCTCTCAGCTTTTTTGGGCATATTATGCGATCACCACATCATACTCTGGAGAAACAGATAATTTTGCGCCAGATGGAAGGCAGACAGGCGAGGGACAGAACACTAATGCGCTGGTCCGATGCCCTAAAGAGGGCAGCAGGTGGATCCATCCAGCACGTTTCCCATCGCGCCCATGACCTTGATGAGTGGAGAACCATTGTATATGGTCACGATCCTCAGAATTGAGGGACCGATCCAGAAGATTAGGGTTCGGTTAGAGGAGTTAGTGAAAATGAGGCAGTTTCCATCTTCCAAGTGACAGCTCTTTATTCAAGACTTTCGCATAGAGTAGGAGTTGCTCGATAGGTCAGTAAAGTTCTAGCCAAGTCTATCACACTGGCAGAGGTTAGTGTCATTGCGTTACTTCCCAGAAGAGAACACAAGACATGGTTTCTTTTCACTTAGGCATATTTTTCCATGCATTTTTAACTCGTTTTCGCCAATAAAACCGCATCGGCCGATAGTAAAGCGGCTGATTTATGAATGAAATATCTGTTTCAAGTTCCAACATTATAATGTCGCGGGTGTTTCTTTATGGCGACGTGTCTCAGAAGATATATCGCAAGGGCTATAAATTAATCGTCGTCGTCATTCTTTATTCTTCATCTTTTTTTTTCAAGCTGAGATTGATCTGTGCTGGTAAGTGTTTGGCCTTCGTTTTTGTAGAGTATTTTATGTCAAAGTATCAGATTTTTGCAGCAATCGGACTTGTTGTTTTGAAGCGCCTCATAGTTTCTTTTAGGTTAAACATTTGTATGATACGGCTCAGATTCGTCTACTTTAGGACTATTACGTTCCCAAAAAGCACGCCTCATTCATTGCACGTGTCCCACATCAAGGACGGAGGTTTATCTCTCAAATTCTCAGATAACTCCCAAATGACTCCTAACTATCACAAATGACAAGACCCTCTACAAGAGATGGGCTTAACAAAGCAAGGAAGGGCGAGGCCTATTCCCAACGTTGGACGCCATTCTTGGACTTACTGAATTGGATAGATTGAAGATTCCCTGACTCGCATTGGTGAAATCGAGGATAGAAGGACCTAACCTATTCCAACTTGTACATAGATTACCCATTACGTGACGTGTTGTCGTGTTGCTAGTCTGCGACGCCAAGGACGCTGCGCCGGCGCCGCAAATGACAATGCACGCGACAAGAAAGATGGCCCTTTGTATGCTAATGCCCTGGGACTGCAAAACACTGCAGTTTTTAACACAGGTTCGCATAACTTAACTTCGCTGTCATCTCACCAAAGCGATAGGCTGAGATACACATTATTACTGGACTTTCTAACATATTCTTGGATAGTGGACTCACCCTCTGTAGACATTATGATTATGACTGTGAATAGAACAATAGATCACGTGGATGTGTTAAGTTTTGGCACACCACACGCTTCATCATAGTCTCAATTTTCATACTTGTTGCGATCCTAGGTGGGTCATTTGTTTTTGTGGGTCCTAGGCTCCTCTACCTCACACTAGATGTGGCTTGTTAGCACATGTAATACCCTCTCAGATTAGTGATTATTGTCATAGCAGCTTTCCTATGGACTAGCTAGGTCTTAGGTAGTCCATAGGAAAGAAAATAATCCTGAGCGTCGTATGTAAGGTCGAATTCACCTTTTTGTTTCAAAGTCTCCCGTCGTAGTGGTTTGATCGGATGTGCCGTCGACTCGAACTGATTTTATTAACACTGCTCTAGGTACTACTAATTACATGTCTCCACTTTTGAAGTATTTTATAAACGGTGCCTCACATGCAATTATCTTAGGCGAATGATGAAGGCATTAAAGCCGGCGGAAGCCGCGTTCTTTTGTCCTGGGAAACATTCCGGATGGGGTCCGTTGAAGAAGTAAAAAATTACAAAGGTCAGCGTAGTTAAATGCGGGTGTAATCACAGACAAAACTGTAGCATTTTTAGTTGACGACACAAGTGGACCATTGTAGGCCAGATGCGTTTATCAGGGAAGCGAAGAGTTCCATCAATACAACATGTAGCATATAGCATTGTGTTGGTAGATGATCTATCCAGCCACTTAATATGTTGAGACATTCACTTCATCAATCTAGTCACTAGATTCTGCTGTGCTTAGGGCATATTTAGATGGAGTAGGCTTGCCTCGTTCGTATGTCCTCTCAGTTTAGTCGGCCTAATCTACTGGAAAGACCAAGCCAAATAAGCCGCGAGATTCATCATGATTTTTTCCTCACAGTTAGTGAAAATGTTACCAACTTGTGTACTTTCGGCGCTACCTATGTTTTTAGGTTTTCTGATCAATTTTGAATTGACAAACAACATGTAAAGAGACTTGCGATCTTTTTAATCAATGCTAACTTTTTGAGCGATTCTCGCCCTAAAGTTAATCCACATTTTAATCCTCCATTGTCCGCAGCACTGTTGCCACGGCTGCTGGCCTTGGGTACCGGAAATTCGTCGCGATCCCTTTCGATTGTGTCCGGTACTGATTCCAACAACGCCTAGCCTACCCATGTAGCATTTAAAACCATGTATACAGAGACTAATTTCCAACGAATAGTTTTCGCATGAAGAGCCAGGCTAGCCTTCTCATGTAGCTTTTAAAACTATAGCTATAAAGGTGAAATTCCATACAAATAGCGTCCTCTTGTAGCCAGCTGTAGAGATGGATACAGAAGCCTTGGGAATGCAAGCTACTTCCGGACTGTTTTTGTTTCCTTTTGGAACAGGCATAATGGTACAATCGGGCTGGGTTAAAGGTTTGGGAGTCGAAATAAGTTCTTTGTTTCTGTGTAAAGCTAAAGCTAAACTACATATTGGCCCATGTTGGCCCATTACAGGCCATGGCGGATTGGTGTATGTTGGCGGGCGATTTGCCATAGTGGCGCGCAATGGTGATGATGGGTTTTAGTACTTTTAGTGCTTGGGCCAATGTTTACTGGGGCCTTTACACCAAAAGGTTTTTTCTCTGTTTCGTTGTTACACCTGGGGCCTTAGCCTGTAACACAATGGCGTATCAATGGCGTCCCAGGTAGAAGGACAAAACCGGATTTTTTTCGTTGTTCTCCTACAGGCAGCGAACTAATCTCTAGGATTAGATTCATAATATTCTTTGTTGTACTACAAAAACATTAAAAGGACCGATACTGGACCGATAGCATTAATAAATCGCAATTGAAACCGTCAACCGGGAGCCCATTTTGGCACCATTGCGTTACAGGCTAAGGCCCCTGTTATCCATCCCAGGTGGCAAGGTTTGTTAACAATCTCTTATCAGTCTTTTGGGGATTACTTTCACGCCTTGTTATCTTTTATTGTTATTTCATTAGGATTACTTGGAAAAAAATGTGTTAGAGGCCTCCTTGTTTTGAATATAGCCACCAGGTGCACGTTTCATATAACTGACACGCACGTCCATCCCTCCTCCATGACTAAGACTTCCGGACGAAGTCGAAACATGTCGGCTATTCCGACAAAATAAAAGTAACTGACATTAATATTTTATTATGGCAATTCGATGTACATTGATAGGTCGGTTTGTAAACAAACCTTTTTTTTGTAACCTCATGTCAAATCGACTACGCAATATACATCGAATTGTCATAATAAAATATTTATGTCAGTTATATGAAACGCGGGCCTGGGGCTTAAGTCTGTAACGTAATGGCGTCCCAGTAGAAGGACAAAACCAGGGTTTCCTCGTTTTTCTCTTGCAAACAGCGAACTAATGCTCTAGAATTAGAATCAGAATATTTTTTGCGGTACTAAAAAATCATTAAAAGGTCAGACAAATTAATAAATCGTAATTGAAGCCTGGGAGCCCATTTTGGCACTATTGCGTTACAGACTCAGGCCCCTGTTGGGCGTATCATCTGTCACGAATCACAAGCAAAAATATTCAAATACCTTCATGTTCGATTTACGCATTTATTCCTAGCGCCGCAAGAGCTACCATGGGATATCTCAACGTATCGCTGACGGTGTCTAAATATCCTTTTTGCCCAGTACCTATACCAGCCTCAAATCCCAGTATACCTAAGGTTGGTATTCCTATAATATATCGATCACCGAAATTGGACGGCTTCATCAACATTTTGTACTGAAAATGTTTATGTAGTCGTCTAATTTCTTCGATCGAGTGTGCATTGGACAAATATATTTGTTAAGTGTAATACCAGCTTTATCCACAGGAGAGGTCAAAGCCCAAAGAAATTACACAGCACAGGAACCCAACTACCTAGTTGCAAGATTGTTGGTTTTGTAGAGCGAAATTGCGAAAAACACCCGCCTGCTGAGATCACGCGAACTTGCAGTGGTTATGTCTCTCTTTGCTCTCTAGGTAGTTTGTTTATGTCGTAACGTTAGCAGACTAAACGTGGGAATATCTTATCTTATTAGAAACCGGGGGTGACACAAAAGATCCCACTGGGTCGAAGTGTCCCGGGCTCTCAGCCTGGCCCCAATCTTATCTTATTAGAATGGGGCCAGGCTGAGAGCCCGGGACACTTCGACCCAGTGGGATCTTTTGTGTCACCTCCGTCCTTATTCCTGCTCAGGACGTGCAAAGACCGAGGTCATCATAAGCTTTAGAACGTCACCGAGGTTGAGGAACGTGGGTATAACTTCTTAGGTCTATAAAGTCACTAAGCGAACTATGGAGGGTGGTATGTCTGTTTACTTTCTTTGGTGGATGTCAAAGTCAAGTCAAAGTCAAAAAGTTTTATTCAATATGCCATAAATAAATTATTTACATTGAACGTCAAAATTATCAAAAGTAAAAAAAGTATTGTACTTAGCCTGTACAATTGTACATGTCCCACTAGCTGGGCAAAGGCCTTCTCTCAAAGAGAGAGTTCGAGCTTAATCACCACGCGTGCTCAATGCGGGTTGGCGATTTTTGCGTTGAGGGTATAATGCCTGATACGCTCAGGTTTCCTCACGATGTTTTCCTTCACCGTCAGCGAGTGGTATTGCTACTACAAATTCACAAATGTACGTAACTTTGAAATTAAACAAAGTCATAGATACATGCCCGCACCGGGAATCAAACCTAGGACCATTCGCTTCAGAGTCCACTGTTCTACCCACTAGACCACCACCGCCAAAAAAAGTATATAAATCAAATACTTATTACTATCTAATACTACGTGTAAGTATCTACCTACTTTTTTTTCTCCAGCTTCACTAGCTCTGATCGTTCTTGGAGAAGAAGCATGGTAAAGAAACTCCAGATGTCTTGCAGCTGCCCAACCAATGTTGTAGGTAGGCTATATTTACGATGCTATGTCAACCGCCAGGCAGCTCTCGGTCACCACGTCTTTGCCACTGCCCTTGTCCTGCCTCGCCAGATAACCTGCCCATTATCGCTTGAGACCCGAGAAGCGCTCACAGCCTAGTTGGACTATCCATTCTTAGGGTGGTATTCAAGAACGTTACTTAAACTCAGTTCAAAATAGAACTCTGCTTAAACTCAGTTTAAACTCAGTTTAAGTAGAGTTTAGTAGTGTCGACTGTCGATAAAACAGTGCATGTTTTGATTTGAATATCCCTCCCTTCATATCAAAACATACTGTTTTATCGACAGTCTGAACTCTGTTTAAACTGAGTTTAAGTATCGTTCTAGAATACCACCCTTAATCGATTGACGAAAATAAGCAACATCGGGCGCGGTCAGTCCATGGATGGGTGACCGCTAGTGGCAATAATATCTGATCGCTTCCGTGCTTCGGAAGGCACGTTAAACGGTGGTCCTGGTTGTTAAATACAATGGTTAAACCATGCCATGCCATGTTTGGGCGGCCTAAAAACTCTGACACGAGGGTGGCCTCATACTACCTCATACGATTAACTTACTTGAGACCTGAGATTCGATCACCAAGTTGGTGACACCAACATCATCTAGCTAGACCTTCGCATGACTCTCTCAATGATCCGTTGTCAAATCACAAATTCAATGCACTTCATAGATGGTGAGTTGAAAACGGGCCATAGGCAACTATCACATCACGACTAGCATTTCTCTGCTAACCGTACTGTAAAATAAGTCGTCCGCGAAGTAATGAGTCCGCCATATAAGTAAAGAGAGACACGTGAATACGTTCGTATACAAAGTGCAAACGCCGTTTATGCCAAAGGGAGGAAACATAAAAATCTCACTCGGAAGAGAAAAACTGTCTTATTGAAGGCGATACGACTGTGGAGGCACTGTTTTATGGGGCTAGTAGGCGTTCTTAATATGTACTTCAGTGTCGTAAATGAATACTTAGTTCACCCAAGTACGACGAAACGGAGGAGAGTTATATGTATGACTTTAACAGCCTATGTGTAGTGTTGTGCAGCGAACCCATACATAACACAGTATGGTACAGTCGACAGCACGTCAGAATGTACAGTTGTATTGTAAAGTTGCCCGTATCGTTACCGAGTGAAGTGCAGGCGTGTAAAAGGTCAACGTGCTGTCGACTGTACTTACAAACGTTCGAAAAAGCTACTTTGAAAAAGGCCTAACTTTGAAAACTCAAAAAAATTTCGTCTGTTTCAACAATTACCTTACTGGTTCCTCGCGATACAGGCCCAGCCTAGTGCGGGGACCCCTGGCAATTTCGTAGATTTAAGCTAGTTTATGCACCGATTTTATAATAAGACTTAACTTTTCTGTACCTACCATCTTTGTGCAATAAAGACCTTTTTTACTTACTTACTACTTACTTAAAGTTACCTAAAATTTGGTTGGTTTGACGAGTAGAAATAAGCCGGTAGTTAGCTGCCTGTAAGACCTTTGGAGCTCTACTTATATCCCTTTGAACGATTTTAACTAAATAACTGAATTTTTGACAATTATTAGCCCAATTATTATTGTCAAAGGTTTTTTTCGAATAATGTGGCGGTCTAGGTAAGTCTGCAAAATAAAATGTCTAGCTAGCAGCTTGATATGTCAAGTTCGATGCGTCAAGATATTCATGTCCCTCTGCCGACCGTACACGCGTTTAACATTTCAATCTGCAGTGGAAATAAAGGCAACACAACACACAGTCCCACAACGTCCTTGCAACAGTTGTTACAATCATGCCTTTGTGAACACGACTGCATTCCGCGGCGAATGCATTTAAATGCTGTTTGGATTGAACCGTGGCTGGAGGAGAATACAAAACAAAGACATAAACTTGCCCAGAAAATATCTTTTATGTACGTAAAAAAGCCTCAAAGACACGCGATCAAAAACGCAAAACAAAAGTAATGAGGTTGCTTATTCCAGATGTCTTGCTATACTTTAATTATTGAAGAGCGTCGTCGTTGGAAAACGCAAGTTTCACTTGACGGAAAAATTTCAATTTGCTACGAATTCGTAGTCCTTAGAATCTTTAATTTACACACACGAAAGCCTATTTCATTCAAAATGCTTTTAATGGTTAGAAAAGATCATGTCGAAAACGATGTTTATTTCAAAACGATAGTAACAGCAAATTTGCTATATCAAAACGCAATGAAAAAACATTTTGCACAATGGACAAATTGCCATTTGAAACGACGCTCTTCAATTACAAGGAGTCCTAAAATACAATGTAAGATGCAAAAATTCAATAGCTATTGAATTTGGACGATATTCTTCTAATGCTTGTATTCGAAACGGGTTGCTTCCAATGAGCCATGCAAATCTGAGAATAAATTCTCATGCCCAAAATATTACTTATTTTCGTATAATGGTGGGTGTCATGAATTCATGATGACTGTTGTAATGTATTATCTTTCTCACAAAGAACCACCTCTGAACACAAGAAACCTATTAAGGAAAATCACTTTACAGGGGGGTTACCCTTGACGCTATTGCGATCAAATTGGAAAAGTTTTTAAATTAATTTCTCTTTGAATTCGCATAGCAATGCTCTGTTTTAAATACTTTGTAATGTTTATTCAAAGGTAAGGCTGTTTTATTCAATAAAAACACAAATATTAAATTTTGTAAATTGCGCCATATTGCGGCCGTATTGGAAAAATGCGTCAAGGGTAGAGGGGCAGGACGACACTGATTCAAAGACTACCCAGATTAAAACCAGGTTTTTTTTTTACGTTGCCTGTTGGGTGTCCCACTGCTGGGCAAAGGCCTCCCCCCTTTCAGACCAGGTCTTTCGGTCCTGAGCAACCTCTAACCACTCCGGCAGATATTGTTCGAGTTCGTCCCGCCATCGTCGTTTTGGGCGACCTCGGCTGCGGCGACCGCCACATGGTATCCACTCGGTGGCGAGTTTCGCCCACCTATCCGGTTGCATGCGGCGGACATGGAGAAAACCAGGATATAAAAGAATAATGATAGCAAAGAGAGCGTACAAATGACAATTTAATTCACTCAGAGCGCTTTCAAAAGGATAATCAGTGCAGCCGGTAATGAAACAAGATCATAAGGATACTATAACCCTTGCTATAAACACACAAAGTAATTTATACCGACGTTGACACTACTGCCTTGACATCCGGCTACCAGAGTAGGGTAAAATAGTAAGATCTGAGAATGAGATTACTAACCTAGGTACACGATATCACAGGTCACTTTGCCGTTAACCATATTAGAGAATTAGAAATATGGGAGAGTTGAAACTCTTATTTTGATATCAACAATATTTCCGCAGTATTGACATCCAAAATTCGGCTAGCAGCATAGTCATATCAGCAATACAATACAATACAAGAAGTTTATTTACCAAAAAGAAAAATACAATACAATGTGATCAATAATTATTTACAAATGTGGGTACTCCAATAAAAAAATGCATTCACACAATGAACCGATTAGCCGATGGTCTCCGCACTAGGCGAACCTGTATCGCAGGGACGGTTGCATTGCTTATTGAATTTCTCAATTCAAAAATCGGAGAAAATGTCATATCGCATTCGAATACATCTTACTTCAATCGTGGCCTTAACCGCTTAGTGACACGCCAATACCTCCATAATGATGACATCTATATCAGAATTAGTATCGGCAATCATTCACACATTAGTCAACGATCATTTGTGTCTATTATGCAGAGGTAATATCACCAAATCATTAGTTCGACGCAAAGCCATGTGATATGAAGCAATATCGCCCATCTATTAGGGGGGCCACTACCTCATACGATTACCTACCTCCCTAGGCAAAGGTAATGCACATTGTACGGTCAATTTAGACAACACCAGCGACATATTACAAAAAATTGATCTTTCACAACTTTAAATTCATCAACCAATCGTTGAGTGACCTCTACTGATTAAAACAGAAAAGTTAAAGTTGAACTTTAAATCCATACGATTGTCGTACCTACGATAATGTTGTACCGTCAAAGACACGCTAGGATACCGCTTTTTCGTTCGATCCGTTCACTTGGTCTAAATGCGCACGCAATGTGTGCAGGTAAGATTCTAAATTACCCGTTAAAGGCCAATGTTTACAGGCAATAGTGTTACAATAGTTCATTCATTCATCATCAATCTTCGTAAATAGACGGCGAAAATTCGTAATTATAAGCCCCGTATAGGCCTTTTGATTTCATAAGGTCGTGATTCGTTTAATCAATGTGGGGCAATCGTGGTTATTATGGGAATCCAATCGTCATTAGATGGTTTCCCAAAATTGGACATGCTTCAAATTAAAGTCGACCTTGACGCACTTTTTTCTTTTATTTGAGTAAACAATAGTAAGCCGTCGAAATGCTACCTACGCCTACCTTTTAAGTTTCGTAAGTCTTCGTGTACCAACTTATGATTTGCTAGTATGATTCACAAACTCAGAAACTAGCCTACAAAGCTGCCATCAAACGATACAATAAGCCGGTACTTTGCTGGAACCGTTCGCGCAGGTTCTGTAGCCAGAATATCTTGGGTCTTCTAGGTCTCTACATGTTCCTCTGCAATTTCTACAAGTAACCAACTGATCTTTTCCTCCCTTGTTCCCAGAACCTGGACAACTGGAAGAGCTCGCGGCGGAAGCGCGTGGAGCCGATCATCGAGCGCTGCGTCGAGATCAAGCGGCTGGGGAACGAGCCCTCGCAGCCCCGGGGCAAGTCGAAGACCTTCAACGAAATGCTGGAAGAGAGGTGAGTCTATATCTAGATGTAGCGTCCATGCCGTAGTCTGCTTTCTAGCCGTAACCCGTCCTAGCAATAAGGAAGCGTGTGCTGAGACGCGTAACGCATGGCAGGGCTGGACATGTCAGAGGACTGACATGTTTCACTTGCCTCCGCCGCAGCGCAGCGTCACCAGCTTGGTGTTGATTTATACTTTACATAATCTGCCCTCAGCTGCGTGGAATCAGTGGAATCACATTATCACACGCTAGCGTCTGAAACGTCTTTCGTGAGATTATTTGCTTGTACGGTTTCGTTTACTCACACATACGTTCAATGACTTGGTGGATCGAAGTCTGCCTATATGCTCGCGTGTTGAAAGCAATATTTCATAACAAGATTATCTCCGATGACGCGAACAACAGACTTTTCAATAGGATTTGTCTCGTTAGCGTCTTCATTTAATTTGCCAGTGACTTCAGCAAAAACTGCAATTAAACATACTTATTCTGGAATTTTCCTTTCTACACTCGTAGCATGCCTAGTGGCCATTGCTTCTTTTGTAAGTCCATTTGTGTCTGTAATGGAATAGAGACAACAGAGAGCTAGCTTTGTTTCACATACGTCTCTATTGATACTATTGAGTACAAATTTCTTAGTTCACGAGAGTAAGTACGACTAGTGACTTACTAGTCCTAGTCTACTGATCGTCTATTGGACCTAGGCTCTAGCATGCCGAAGTTTTTGGGATTAGTTTTTTGTTCGGGCGTTTCGCTTTGAGATGTTTAGCAAAATCAGAAACCTGTTGAGTACTGAGCGTAGTCTTTTCCTGACTACCACGGCACGATTGTTGTACTTCTGGACTAATTTCGTGTATTTACACACCTCGCTACTAGAATTCCAATATGTTTTCAGCGCCCACGAGACAATGAGAAAGAATGCACTTGGCATCGATTGTCTCCGCCATCCACAACGTACAATCACGCCGCGCATAGACTTTAATAGCGCCTACTCAGCGTAATTGTGCGTCGTCTGCAGTAATGATCTTGCCAAACTGTTGCTCAATGGTCTGTGGCACAAACTATTCAGATGAAGAAAGTTGTATCAATAAAGTCCACAGAATGACCCGCTTAACACAACTGTCACGGTCATGCTGAATTTTTCAATTTTTCGTCGTTGTAGTTTGTCGTCTTGATCCCATAAGTACAAAGACTGGCGTTGCACCAGATAGCAGTGCTATATGCGACATGCAAGCGAATAAAACATACAGTACAAATATTCACGTTAGCGGTTACACCCGGTCGCGAAATATCACCACGACTAGCAAATTTTCATACGTTTATTCAGCTCTTCCTGTCGCATCGCTGATAGTTGTCTGATGTAGAATAACCACAGCGGTATTCGACTGGAATGGAATAACTGTCGCGTCTTGATGTCGACAGGTATCTATTGTAGAGGTATAATAAACAACGTATAATTCGTCTTCGCCTTGTGCAATATCATCACGGATTTCGCTTTCTTCCACTATAATCGTTGGGTGTATTGACACTAAATCGATCATTACGGTCGTCATCTTCTTAAATAATATCTTAAATCGTGCCATTACGTCATGTCATGATGCTCTGTTAAGTTTTGTTTCTTTCTTTTCGGGTGTTTGCTTGTGTCAGTTCGCGATTATTTTCTGTTGAACAACAATTTGTTAAAAAGGGGCAACATCGTCGAGAGCAAAAGGGTTCGCTGATTGACATAATTCTTCTTCTTCGCATATTGATGGCAAAAACTGTGCAACATACATTACCTAAATTGTTTTAACCGAGAATTCCACAACGCTGACTGCCTTATGACTAGCCGTCATAAGATCCTTCTAGGAGCAAATCCTGTTAGAGAATTTAGAGGGTATCACACATACAGTTCAAGTTGTTTGTTTCCATCCGTGAATTCCCATCTGGGCATAAAATATTCAAGCTTGACACCATTCAGAAGGAGGTATTGAACTAATCATTGTCCAAATGTTAAACCCTCACCATCCCTGGTCCAACTTTCAACCTTATCCTTAGGACTTACCGCAGTTTGGGGTTTCACAGTAGCATCTACATCCTTACCTTCAAATTCGAATTTCCCTCGTTTCTCCTCCAAGCTGGCAGCTTTTCCTTCACGCTGCCTACCCCCAGTGTCAGTTACAAGCTCGTCGCGCCCGGCGAGCACATGGCTCGGTCTGAATGAATGCGGGATCGGGTGACCCGGGATCAGGCGCCGGAACAGGCCTGGGGGGTTACCCTTGACGCTATTGCGATCAAATTGAAAAAGTGTTTAAATGAAATCTTTTTGAATTCGCATAGTAAGGTAAGGCTGTTTTATTAAATAAAAACACAATATTTTTTTAAATTGCGCCATATTGCGGCCGTATTGGAAAAATGCGTCAAGGGTGAACAGGGTTTCATTAGCATTTCGATTTTCAATTTATATTTGAATGCAATGAATATTTGAATTTGAACGAAATAGTAATCTTGAATGCGTTGTGATATTTTTCTCCTGTGCTCTACTTGATAAGGTTTCAGGTTTCGGATTTTATGGGATGTGATTGATGATACGAAAAATTGTATTGGAGAGATTCTAAAGTCATTACTTGGCTTCGATCGAGGATAAAACTAGATACAACATAGAACTCTGAAATGTGTCTGGAAAAATAGATGTCCAAATTGCCTTTGGGAGCTTATTTGCTCGTAGTCCATGCAATTAAAGTAAAACTGTACACTAATGCAATAAGGTTGACATTCAAATATTAGACGAATGGTCGAAATGATGTTTCGTATTGTTCTATTGCTGATATCTTTTGTTTCTGTGGGGACAAGTTTTTATTGTGATTTTATACGTAATGCGGATTCTATGGGATTTAGTTCGGTGTTACTTGGGCGTCAAGTTTTTGGGGTCGTGACGTTTGTGTTTTCGACACCAGAGAAGACTTGGTGCGTTGTGATATTGGTTTTTCTGTCCGTCTTGTAATTCTACGACTGATTGAACCCTAAGGTTATTAGCCTTGGGCTTAATTAAGAGTATTTGAATTGCTTGTTAATTATCTAGGCGTTTCTTTTATTTTCTATCTTCAATAGACTTTTGATTGTGGGTGTCCCTGCAATGCCATCTCATAAGCCCGTATTATGGAACTGAACTCCAGCGTTGATTTTATGGCGCGCGCGGTAAGAGCTACATGGAGTATCCCAGACTGTGGCCGACCGTACTACGTCACGTAGCTTTGAGTTTAGTCCACCTATAACTTTTCAACGTTATTTTGTGTTGTTTACATTCTATTGTTTAATTCACTAACGGCTTTAGCTCATGTTTCATTTATTTTCATTTACGCCATTTAGTTAAGATTTCAATCTTGTTTCCAGTCAATGTTATCTGTCTAGGTTATCTCTACTACAATCTAGTTTCCAGTTCCATTTACGTATTTTGCGGAGGCGAAATCTATACTATGCGAACGAAATTAAGAAGTTTCTTGTTGGAGTGCTAGACCCGAAGTCCTAAATAATATTATACAGGGTGTTTCAGAAAGGTCCTGTGACACTGAAAGGGGTCGCTTAACTCATTAATACAAGCAAATTTTACTATTGAGCCAAGTGCGAAATCTCGAAGGAAATATCAGCTGACCATACACTTGGCACAGTATGGAAAAGCTGCAATTTTTTTTTCGAGTTTTCGCCCTTGGCTCAGTAGTAAAATTTTACTTTAAATGTTTGTCAATTTAAAACTATGCTAATGCACAATCATGTGTTTGAATGTGAACTAAATCCAAAAACAAAACCCTTTTGATATTTTTTTAACTTCAGACACTTAGTTTTTTGAACACACCTTCGCTTACTTACCTACAAAAGAGCTATACGTAGGTACGGACACTAATTTATGTAACAATCAACAAAATAAATAGTTAAATTACACCTCGCAGATAGGCATCTTCTAATTGTTGGGCTGGCGAATCTTTTGGGTCACTTGTATTAGAAAGTTACGTTGTGTCTTGCTGCTACTGGTGTAATACGTTCGCCGGGTGATGGCCCGTTCGACGCCTTGTGGTCTTGGCTCTACATGCACTCTTTGTGGTCTTGGCTCTACATGCACTCTTTGTGGTCTTGGCTCTACATGCACTCTTTGTGGTCTTGGCTCTACATGCACTCTTTGTGGTCTTGGCTCTACATACACTCTTTGTGGTCTTGGCTCTACATGCACTCTTTGTGGGCTTGGCTCTACCTATACATGCACACTTTGTGCGCTGTGCTCTACATGCACTCATTTTGGGCTTGGCTCTACATGCACTCATTTTGGTCTTGGCTCTACATGCACTCTTTGTGGGCTTGGCTCTACATGCACTCATTGTGGGCTTGGCTCTACATGCACTCTTTGTGGGCTTGGCTCTACATGCACTCTTTGTGGTCTTGGCTCTACATGCACTCTTTGTGGGCTTGGCTCTACATGCACTCATTGTGGGCTTGGCTCTACATGAACTCGGGGAGGTTGCAAGACCTTTATTTCCGAATTAATTATAACTTTAAAACTTAAACTTTCGTGAGCACTGCACATTTTTTCTATTAAGTCACGGTTTTACTCACTAGTAATTTGTCGGTGTAGCCGACTAGTTTCGGTTCTCATTCGGAGACCTTCTTAATTATAACTGGTGGTCCGCCCCGAACTGTGAACTCGCGATGTGTAACTTTTTGCTTACAAAATTCGCGCGCGCATTGCATATACATAGACTTTACAATCCCATATCTCGGCAACCCCTTGATCGATTTTTTCCGAGTCCTAGCTAGTGCGACTTGTACCTCCTCTTGTATAGGAACAGGATACATGTTGCTTACTTAAATGTTTGAGACCAACCGACTCTTTCCTTGTCGACTAAACTATACCGCAGTTACATCTGTCAAAAACTATAGGTAAAATATAATGAATAGCTGTTAACATGGCGGATTTAAATTAAAACTATGTGCTACTATTACGGTTGCCAGACGTGTCGTAATAAATCATTGAATCGATAATTGCATATTATTTGATTTGGATGGCGGATCCGCTTGCGATACTTTTTTCGCTCAACCAGCGCCCGTGACCTTTGTTTTGTAGGTGACTGCTTACTTTAGAGGGGCCAAGCTGTATTTCCCGTGGTACACTACACTATACAACCGATTTTGAACTTCGCTCCTGTGTAAAAAAAAACCGCACAGTTGCTAGTCCTCAAAACCGGTCTTTTTGTGGGAAAATAAAAATATATTGTTTACTAGCTTTTGCCCGCGACTTCGTCCGCGTGAACTCCAAAAAAAAGATATGTGGTTTATATTGCCCCTAAGTGTAATAGCGTGATAATATGTAGCTTATGTGTTATTCTGATGTCTAAGCTATCTCCATTCCAAATTTCATCCAAATCCGTCAAGCCGTTTCAGCGTGAAAGAGTAACAAACATTCATCCATCCATCCATCCATACTTACGAACTTTCGCGTTTATAATGGTAAGTGTAGGATAGGAAGCAGGATTTCGATAAGAGCTATTTTCCCGCAAATAAACCTGTTTTGGAGGACTAGCAACTGTGCGGGTTTTGTACAGCAACTGTGCTCCAATGTAGAAAAACAAAAATGTAACCTAAGTTGCCGTCGTTTCTTTTCCTTGAACCTATGTTACTAGTATCAGTTAAACGTTTATTTCTACAAAACCTTAGCCTAGCAATATAATTGATTAATTAAACTAAACAAAACAAACCAACATGCAGGCACACAAGCTGAAATTAATGAATAGACACTTTAAAACAAAGAAGGTGGAGTCGTTTGCATTGTCAGCTAATCTCTACGTGTACAAATACTTAAGTTTTAATTCCATTATTATTTAAGTGTTGAGTGAAAGTGGTTGTGAAGATGTTGATTTATGCAGCTAATCATAGCCAAGATCCGGTGCTAGCTTGGATGTGTCAAATATTGTTTTTTTATTGCTTTTGGTGCGAGTGTAACTATGTGGTAATCGGAAAGAAAGGGGATTTACAGCTACTTTTTGTAGCTACTGAAATAAATAATCTGTAGACGCATTGCCGATGTCATCATCATCGTCATCATCATTGGCAGCCTATGTTGGTCCATTTCTGAATATAGACCTCTTCCAAAAATTTCCAGTATTGGCGGTTTGCTGTTCTGTTCGGCCTGTTCGCGATCGTATTTTTTCGACCATGAGCCGTTTCCACGGCTGTCAAATTTCGCTTTTTCTGAAGATATTATTAATCTGTGTACGCGAAATTTGTCAGCCACTTCCCGGTTCTTGTATGGCCAAGCCTATGAGCGCCAACTACCAAGGGCTTTGAATTCAGCTTTTAACTGTCTGTTGAAAACGGACCATTGACAGCCGGGAGTGGATTTTACCCACAAATTACTCATAACTTTGGCAACTTTTTAGCAAAGTCTGCGCGGACGAAGCTGGGGGCCAAAGCTAGTAGATAATCAAGCATAGCAAATGCCATGATTGGATGTCTTCTTATAGAAGAGGCATTGAGGTCAAGGTTATAGTTTCCAAATACGGCAAAGCCATCGATTAAACCTTAACTAAAACTGGCTAGTTCAAGACGGTGTTTCGATGAAGGTTGTTAACCCATTGACATCGATGTGTTTTTGCTATTTTTAGATTTATGATGCCTTCGGCACGCATCTTGTCACTCGTTGAAAAAGTACTTAGGAGTAAATTGCTTGACTACAAGCTGTTATCGAGTGAATTTGTAGATAATACAGTAGCTATACATATGTATTTATGTTTGTGGTTCCCAAGTAAAAAATATTGCATGTAATCCTTATAATTATTTCATAAAAAATAAAGGCTTCAGTATATTATTACTATTATTATGTAGGCATGTTTCTACATATATTTTGCGGTTCTAACTAGAATAAAATAAAGTAAACAAAGCTGTCGTTTTGTTGTAAGTACCTTCAATATGTATTAGCCGAATCGGAAGTTCGAATTCCACGTATTGGCAAATAGCCAACTACACACCGAATTTAGAGAATGGAATGTTCAAAATGGTTGTTTCGTAGAAAACAGCAAATAAACATCCTATTTTGAGGTACTTTTCACCTACACTAAACTTGAATGGCGTTTCAAATGTTTCTGCTATCCAAAAAGAACCTCGCAAATAACATTAAATAACTACTAAATTAAAAAAATATATATACCTCCGACATTTAGTTTCAAATTGGCATAAAATATCTCATAATGCTATAAAATAGATTTTGATAAAACATATCTAAGAAAAATCGCTAGAAAATCTGCTTTGAAATTAAAAAAACCGCATCCAAATCGGTTCCCCGTTTAAGAGCTACGACGCCACAGACATACAAACACACACATAGCGGTCAAACTTGTAACAGCCCTCTATTTGGATCGGGGGTTAAAAAGTGCTTCTCAAATAACAAAATACAATGTTCGTGACTTTATATTAAAGAGACTAATAAGACTTCCTATTGTATGAAATCAGTATGAAATGAAGTAGTACCTACCACAAGAAAACCGCATCTCTAAAATCAATACGGTAATAAAATTATGATCGGTAAAGGAATACGCGGGAAAATATCAATGACCACAATAAATAAGTAATAATTCAAACTTTCACCTTCTATTCAATGCAACCTTAGGTGTGTCCACTTGTATGGAGTCTAGACTTACGTATCGTGAAATTATAGGTTTAAAACTGTACAGAAATAGGTACAGTCATCGCCACCCGGAGATATCATATTCGGAATATGCTATGAATATTATGGATCCCATTGGATACTGCCAATATCCATAAAATGTATATTACTCAGTCAGCATATTAAACTTCTTGAAATATATGGATAAGTATATACATCCAAGCACAATTATTATCACTATTTGTCAATTTGAATTTTCATGCAAACCACAAAAGAGGAGGTTATTTAAATGCAGAAATTCTCAGGCAAGTCCATCATTCTCTTCCTTTCCTTCGATAATTCCTTTAACACTTACATTGCAGTGGTTTAGTCGCATCTGTCGCTGACTGTACAATATGCAAGCAGTCTTACAAATTATCTTCATCTTCTTTAGATACATCTTCTTGTAAATTCATTTTGACGATGTATTACTGAATTTCATTGACCCTGGTCCATGGCTCATTTTGCTTTGCTATTTTGGTACAAGTGTACATGTCACGAGCTGGTCAAAGGCCTTCTTTCAGATCGGATTGGCAATTTTCGCGTTGAGGGTATGCCTCAGACGCCCAGGTTTCCTCAGGAAGTTTTACTTACGAACGAGAAATAACGTTGTTATTCATATGCAGAAAAAAATCTGAGAAAAATCAACTTTATCACTATCATCAGCCCACCTCTACCCATTAGTTAGTCCATCTGTTTCGCTTGGCGAGAAATAGAAAAGAATATGAAGAGCCTCCATTAGATGAACCTCCTTTAGTGGAGAGGCACGCCAAGAAGAAGAAGAAGAAGTTAGTCCAAGTGGACTACAATAATAATTGCGTGACAATGTGGTGATGATGTAGCAACATTCAACTAAATACAATATTATGATGAAGTGGTTGATGTTTGTAGCTTATTACTGGATGAATGGTCTAAAATCTTGTCGTAACCATGATTAGCGAAAATCACCGACTTTATGTTGATTTGTGTCCATTCATTGGGTGATTGGATGAATGCCTTTTCACGCTATTGATTGAAAATCATCATGTTGTAAATTTTGCCTGCATAACGGCGATGGGGTAGGGCTGTCACTAGTCAGTTGTCTCTTTGAAGCATAAATATCGGGAAAATGCTCTACTTACACCTCATAAGTTATGGGCGTGAAGTTCCCGATCATAGTCATCATCAGTCTTTTTTTTTTCACTTTCAGTCCATTTCTGGCTACTGCTGGATATTATAGGCTATTTACCTCTCACGGTCCCTCGCCATCCGCATCCATGGACCCTCCGCCGATACAACGATGTCGTCCCAACCAAGGTCCAATATAAAACCAACAGTAGGTACAGTCGGCCACATTCTAGGATACCCCTTTTTGTTCGATTGGCGCCCTTATGCCGCGCGCGGTAAGAGCTGCCGTGGGGTATCTGTGACTGTGGTCGACCGTACCACAAGCAGACCGTGACGCGAAAGTTGATTTGAGAAAAGTTCACGGGACAAAGCCGCAGGGGATAGCTAGTGTAAAAGTAACGTTATCTCAGAAGAGGTAGGTAGACAGGGGCGTTGGTTGTAGAGGTGTGTAGTTCGCGAATGAATGCTTCGATTGAATGCATTCGTTGTATGAAACCATTCATTCATTCATTCACTACCAATCTTTACATATCACATTCACTCTAGTCCACGTAGTTCATTCTTCAAGAAACATTCTTAAATCTACCACACTAAGAACCAAAATTCTGTAAATCTTTATATATCACATTCATTCTAGTCCACGTAGTTCATTCTTCAAGAAACATTCTTAAATCTACCACACTAAGGACCACATTCTGTAACTGATGTGTCTCGCCTTTGTCACCTTTGTCATTCGCGGACTACCGTGAGTCAAAAGATACGTGGACGAACTACTGAGCTATGAACTATGAATGAGCTGTGAACTATGAATGAACTGTGAACTATGAATGAACTGTGAATGAACTATGAATGAATGAACTATGAATGAATGAGCTGTGAACTATGAATGAACTGTGAACTAAAAGAGTGAACTAGTTCAGTGAAGGAAATGAAGTATATCATTCTTTTCTTTTCACTGAAGCGTTTCGCGCACCTCTAGTTGGTTGACAGTTCTAAAACTTTGGCCTTTGCATGTACAGTCAGCCACACGCTAGGATACTCTTTTTGTTCAATTGGCGCCCTTATGCCGCGCGCGGTAAGAGCTGCCGGTATCTGTGACTGTGGCCGACCGTACCAGCTTTTGCAGACTTATTTTTACCCCCTATCGATGTTAGCGTATCTATACCAAATTTCATCCAAATCCGCCAAGCCGTTTTAGCGAGAAATAATAACAAACATCCATCCATCCATACAAAATTCAACTGCCATGGGGTATCTGTGACTGTAGCCGACCGTACGTAATGAGATGATTCATGCGTCCAGTGGCACCTTCACTCACAATACACGGGTGAAGTGACCACTTAGACGCTGCAGTGGAACAGTGCAATTCAATTCGAAACGTTTTATTTCGGATGAACCCATATTGTTAGTAAAAATAAAAACAATGACATGAAAAAAAATGACCGCCATCATTACGTTACAACAACATTGTTTTTTTCCTACCATTCATCATTACCGCTTCAGAAACCTAATCCTCGTCCGTAACTTGAAACCTTATTGTTTTTGACCTTTTTCGTTACACTTGACGACGCAAACCACCATGGACGTTCCGCTGGTGGATGTCAAATGGATTAACGACAATCGTCACAAGACATCATCAGCCCAGCAAGTGCCCAAGTCCAAGTGCCCTCTGATGGGTATCGGCCTTTTCCCCCCCGCGCCACCTCTCATGGTCATTTGTATACAGGGTGTTAAAAGACCGCCAACAGACCCGAAAGCTACGCATACTAGACACCAAAAGGAAGTACTTTTTCGATAAATTATTGCTGGGAAACGATTTTGGTTTTTTAGGTTATAATTTTGAAAAATATTTTTCACTCAATGGACGTGTAACGCAGAAGTCTTATTGCGCAAGCGTAGGTATAATTTTATGTTACTTAAGCTTGAAGTGCCGATGTTTAGAATACATTGCGGGTTGCAATGTTAACGTCTTTTTTTGTAACAAATATTCATAATCTTGATATGGCTTCTTGGGAAGGTATGTTAAGAACTAGATACTTAATACATTTCTGCAAAAAAAAAGTTTTGAAAAGTCCGACTTTGAACCCCATTATCTCGGAAACCGTTGATTTCCCAGGCATAGTTTCTTGGGCAAAAATGTTCCTTATAATGAGGACAATACGTGGTTTCCCGCTTTGTTGGCGGTCTTTTAACACCCTGTATATGGGCCTTGCTAGTTAATTTGTAATCTCTAAATCATTTGAATCTAAAAGACTAAGACTTTTTTTTTACTTTTTTGTTTTTTCTAAAGCACTAACCCGTGCTAGGGAATAATTTAAACATTTATAATAAGTTGAAAAAATTCACTCGGGACAGGACTTGAACCCGCAACCTTCAGCATCGACAGTTACTTGACTCGGTAGCTCAATTGGTAGAGCGCCTGCACGGTATGCGGAAGGTTGCGGGTTCAAGTCCTGTCCCGAGTGAATTTTTTCAACTTATTATAAATGTTTAAACTTTTTTTTTAATTTTAATATTTTTTATTTTAAGGTTAGGCCTATGCATCTAAGTAATGAGTTGATTTATACAGCGTCCAGTGGCACCTTCACTCACACTAGATGGGTGAAGAGACCACTCGGCGCTGCAGTGCCTGGGACATTGTTTTAGGTGGAGAGGGCTTGCCCAGCACCTATACCATCCTGACAGCTTAGTCGGCCTAGCCCACAGGAAAGACAAAGTCAATACGTGTGGGGCCAACTAGGCCGCTGGTTTCCTCACGATGTTTTCCTTCACAGTTAGCGAGTGGTATTGCTACTAGCATTTGAATCCCAACGAAAATCCTTACGTTTAGCTACATCGAAATAAGATACTATTAACCTAACTGCTTCTAGCGTGGAGACCAAGGGATAATCTATCTGCACTCTAACCATTATTTTATTATTATTATCATCACTAAAACTTTAACTATCTTTATAATTTATGTGGTTATCTTTTTATCTTATCTTATCATTCTGACCTTTTGCTTTGGGTTAGCTCTGGAACAATCCTGAAAAAATATCAACTGTTCCATTATACTAAACCTATGGAAAAGTGGATATTGTTTTCCGGTATTCCTATAATCAATAGTGGAATACATTTGAGGCAGGAGGCTTGTGGTAACCCATACGCTATACGCTGTAACTTTAAAATGTTTATAGAAACCACAGTTCGATAGAAGAAATCACTTCTTCTTAATCAAATAATTATCCGAATTAGAACTGGCTTTGCGGTTTCCCTTTCGTAGGTTCAAAGGACTCGACCGCAATGGTCGGCTGGGCACCCCACGGGCTCATATAACTAGGTTACGCCGTGGTCGACCAGCTAAAGATCACATGGAGACCTATGGCACCGTAATAGTACTGCCAAACGAGGGATCAGTGTAAAGTAACTGAGTAATGGTCGTGGGTTTGTCTCGAATAGCAGTATTCTTGCGTAATGAAATAATATTATGTTTTAGTCGACTAGGCCTTTGCCCGCGACTTCTTCCACGACCAGAGATGGGCAATTGGACACATTCCTGAATATGCACCCAAAATTGGGTAGATAGCGGAGTATTTACTTAAAAAGAGTACCCATGTTTGGATGCATATTCGGGTATGTGCCCATCTCTGTCCACGACACGAGGAGAAGGGTGAAATTAAACAAAACAATTGCTACAAGATGTTTCAATGTTGTTCTATTTTATGCCACAGACAAAGTGTCTAGGAATTCTTGATCGAAGCTAGGAATAGTCTTTTGTCCAGTTTTCCCCAATAGTAACTATGATGATCTCTGATGAGTGATGGATGACTTTTATTGAGCACAAATTGAGCTCTGTCTCACTCGTTTTAAAGACTTATAAAAACGGGAAAGACTGCGTTTAGTCGCGCTCTGGAGCTCGACAAAAGTCATCATACTACGGGACATAGTATAGCTAACAGTAAACAGACAAACGTACTTTCTTAAACTTGATGTTAGTGCGGATTTTGTAACCACTTTTGTGTTACTTTTGATGCTAGTGTTATTAAGTTATGGTGTGTGTTGAGAGAATAAAACTTGTTGTTGAGCTGATGGAGATTTAGCAATATTCTAATTGGAACATAACATCGCATTGAAAAAAGACTATAACCTGCCGTGGTAACACCACGGCAGGTTATAGGCTAGGCTAAGTTAAGTTAACTAAGTTAACTAGGCTAAGTTAACTAGGCTAAGTTAATAACAATATTTCTTAACACATTTTTGATGGCGTAAGTAATCCAATGGGAGATATGGATTCTTTGCATCGAAGTAATCCATGGCTGCGGAAATTTCCGAAAATTTAAAATTTTCAAGTATACTAGGTGCTGGGCAAGCCAACTCCAATCACATACTCTCGAAGTCTTGATAGATCTACCAATGTCATTTTAAGGAACCGCTGATATTATTTCGTAATTTTCAAGGTTCACTCTACAGGGTGTTAAAAGACCGCGGACAGACCCGGAAGGCACGCATACTAGACACCAAAACTAAGTACTTTTTCCATAAATAATTGCTGGGAAATGATTTTGGTTTCTTAGGTTATAATTTTGTAACATATTTATATGAATACACTGTACATAAAAAACGAAAATCTGACTTTGGTGGATTTCCCAGGCATAGACGAAAGTGTTCGTTATGATGAAGCAATACGAGGTTTCCAGCCTTGTTGGCGGTCTTTTTACACCCTGTATAATAAAAAAAGTTCTTAGGCTATAACGCATCTTCTACTTTTTGATTTGATCGTACGCCCCAGATATAAACTAGGTTAACTTAATAAAACTTAATGTACTACAACAATTTCATAATCATATTTAATTCAATTACCGTTGTTAGCCGACACCGCAACGTTGTGCAACAGTTAGCTGTATTCTATGAAGAGCTATTAAACGTTGTTTAGAGTGTTAAATTGTTCATCTAATGAGTGAACAAGTGGATCACAAATCATACCGGTTCTGAGTTGTAATTTACTCTGTCAGTAGGTATGAACGCAGACGCTTAGGTACTTCCGCGAGAAGTATAATCATATCCCACCAAAAACATAATGTGTGAAAAAGTACCAAGTTCAAAGAATGGCGAATTTATAGGAGACTGAAATGGGCGTTAAATCAGAGCTACTGGCAGGAAAGTGTACTCTAAATAAAAATCCAGAAGATAACCAAGGATAGTTAGGTTAGTTAAAATAGTAACTAACTGCTGATTTCTGAATTGAGAAATTGAATAAGCAGATTTCTCACAAAAAAGCGTGACAGAACGCTTAAGTGCGCTTAGCGGATTTTTCAATTCAGAAATTGGCAGTAGATTTTAAATTTAGCAGATGTTAGACGAAAACCTCATAATTCAGTCTAAACCCCACGAAATAGCTTTTGAATCTTTTGTCTTTTGACTTGGCCACTGTTCTTCGATTTTTCACAATCAATAGCCGCCTTAGCCCAAAGATACAAATCTCGCTTAGCATCTATAATAGACTCAATAATTCACCATGCAATAGTTTATCACAAAGCGTTACATAAGCTTGGGGTCTTGTCGACAGAATTGCTCTATCTGTAAGCAATTTACATTACAGTACAGACCCTTACAAAATAGCCCTTGCAATACAAACTGTTGGGTATTACTGGTTGTCGATGACATGACATTATTACGATAGACATTTTTGAATGATTAGGGGGCCAATTCTCTGAAATATCGATCACGCAATTATACAAGGTGGTACAAAAGGTCCTAACTCTTTTTACAGGGCACCTGATGATAGGGACATATCCCAAATCATTTTTTTTGCTCTGTGACGTTCCATTGATTAAAATTTGCGCAAACGCTGTGACGGGAGAAAGTATTTAAAAAATATATGGTTTTACTTGATATTTTGAATGTTTTATCAACTTAAAACTATGCAAATGCACCTACGCAATCATATGTTGAGAAAATTGAGGTTATAAAATAAAGACTAGGCTCTCCCGGGCTGAGTGCCAGCGTAAATTCGGGTTTTGTCTCCATTTTCAAGCATTATCTCTACAACAAGCATTTTCAAGCATTATCGAGACAAAAGCCGAATCCACGGGAGCCATGCTACTGCCCTAGGTTCAATAACCTACAGAAGTAACCGTCGAGGACTCCATTCCCACAGTCAAATCAGAACAGAAACCTCGATCCACCCAATTTTCCAGCCACTTTCTCCCTTTCAATTGAATGAATGCATTTAGTGTGAAAGTGCCCAACAATCGCTCTGCATAGAGTGCCACCGTAGAGACGGATTGACGGACTAATGCTCGCCCATCCGTGGAAACTTGAGCGCTGGGTTTGCTTTAAAAACGCTGTGATACTGGATGCTTGTTTTTGGCGATTTTTCGGTCACCCCTCCCCCTTAGTGAGATTTGGCTCGAAGAGGTTATTAATTGAACGAGCGAGCGAAGCGAGGGAAGTTCTCCGAATCTACTGGAACAATCCGGCGTTTGTATGTATGTATGTTTGTTTATGTATGTATGTTTGTTTATGTTTGTATGTACGAATGTTCGTTCGACGATAACTTGAGTAAATTTAGTCGGATCGTCATGTTTGGGTAAATGGGGCAAAGAGAATTTGTAAGTTCGAACATGAGCCAAATTGGCCGAGGGGTTGCTGAGATATGGGGTCGCGAGTTCATAGTTCGAAGCGAACCACTAGTGATAAAAAGCGGCAAGATGGTAATCCCCTCTACTCGTGTATATTGCAGTGCAGTGATGATCATTCTCTCATGGTTTTCGCTGCATCTAGCGTAAAACTCGCCTAGTATGCCCCTGCTTGACAGGCTGCCCATCTGCCTGCCCATCCGTCCGTCAGTCAAGTGGAGGGGATAATTCCCGAGCGGTCGTGGGAGTAGATCGAACGTTTTCGACGGAAATTGGTCCGGGGCACGTTTAGGGTAATCTCGAGAGTAAACGGTAATAGTGCACCTCGATTGGGCTAGATTTGTGTAATTTGGTTCGAATCGCGCAACACTCCGTCAGGTGGATAAACTGGGTGATTTCGTTTTTACCCTGTAAAATTAGTGAGGCCCTTTTGTAACACCTTGTATTTAAAGCTGCTTTTTGTCCTCCAACTTGAACTTATCGAAATACGACTAAGGCCTCCTGGAACAACTCTTTTTCAACACTTGTAGTTCGCCTCGAACTGTGAACGGTATAAGTCTGTGCATCCCTGAAGTAGGCCCAAAGAACGTCGCTCGCTTCGCTCGCTCGATCAAAAAGCTCGGAAAAGTTCTCAAATACGTGAACGGTACGTGCCTCTTGCGTCACATTCTTCACCCCTTCAAACCCATCTGGGGCCACGCTACGCTAGTGCCCCCGCCAAGACGAGCAGCGAAGCTCAAGGGGGCACTACTGCCTTTTCTCGAAGCGCTTCGTCGTTTTTTTGAACCCTCATGACTTGGGTTTGGATTATACCACATCAACAAAATTCTCGGGAAATGATGTCTAGGTCGATGTCATTAAACATAAAAAGTTTCAATTGCATATTGCTGTTATACTTTAGATTTTATTGACGTCTAAAAACGCCTCGGTACCGTCATATGGGCGTAAGGTGAAACATGAATTCACTGTTCATTACTTTTCTATTATACAATACGTAGTTCTTTTAGTAGGGAACGAAACGGCCAAGCCACATATTTTGACTAAGGTATAGAGTTTATGAAGTTAGGGCTTGTAGAGTTAGGGCGTTTAGAGCTAGACGTTTGGCTCTACATGAGATCTGTTAACTTTTTGACAGTGCGGGGTCTCGTCTTGGCAACATTTTACATGAAAATGTTTTTGGTGGGATCAAGTTGTCTCGCACCATTGCACCAGGCAAATCCCCCATGGTGCAACGGCGTTGTGAAAGTCCAGCCCCGTGCTATCAGCCTGCCTACCCCGCGAGCGACGCCGCGTAATCATAGTGTTTGCTTTGGAAAGCTATCTTGGACCCGAGAGAAGGAATTTTTGCCATTTGTCCGCGCTGCGGGTTTATTGATATTTTTGCGCTGATACCGTGGTGTAGTTTAGTTTACTTAGATTTAGGATTACGTTTTCATTTTGCGTTTAATGGAGGTAACTGAGGAAAGGCAAGCGGATGCCGTTACTTACTTACTTACACGGCTAAGCACGGTCTACCTGATTTTATGCTGAACGACTATATCAACCATGGTAGGTAATCGTATGAGGCCACCCCTGATGTCAGGAGGTTTTTTTAAGGCAGCCTTCTGGAATGCCTTCCAATGCTCGGTAGCGATCAGGTATTGTCGCCACTAGCGGTCACTTGACAACGCCCGATGTTGCTTAACTTTGACAATCGATTAAGAATGTCTAGTCCAACTAGACTGTGAACGCTTCCTACGGTAATATCGAATGTTATAATGAAAACAAACTAAAGTCCGGACGACTAGTAGAGGCAATTTCGGTCATTGACCTGTTTATACGCGTCTCTGTCACTCCCGCGTAATTATAATGCCGTCTTGCTCGTACAGATTCAATGGCTGACACTGCATGCAAACAGAGTGTCAGTTAAATCTATACAGTTGTAAAACAACTTATCACTTTTATAACAGAGACTCAACTCTACATTTTATGTGATCGTTAGCGACACAGTTACGGAATTATGGGAATGTGTTCACGTATGCATTTTTTTTATCATACTGTCCATCTCAGAGGCAGTTCTCATGCCATATGGTCTAACCCAGTCGTTGTAACAAACCATACTGGGTAGTAGCCAGTTCGAACTGAGCTTTACACTGTAAAGTATACTTTATGTGCGCCTAATAAGGCTCGTTATGATTTTGGTTCAAGTGGAGCAGTGGCGCTCAAACTTTGAAAGAATGGCATTTAAATTGTCAACTTAGTAATAAGGTCCCGTTTGGTACCCTTTGGGTACGGAACCCTAGGTATACGGGGGATACAACTAAGGCCTTTGCATATACGTAATGAGATGATTTATACACCGTGGAATTTTAGTGGTTTTAAAGCCGAAGGTATTTTGTTGCACTGGTGATTCTGAGTCAAATTACAAAATGTCATTCCAAAACGCGCGAAAAAAAAATTCACTTCTCCATACAAATGGTGTCGATTGGCGATAGCCGTTTGTATTGGGAAGTGTTTTTTTTTTTCGCTCCTTTTGAAGTAAAATTTTGGAATTTGGCTCAGAATCACGAGTGCAACTTCGGCTTTAAAACCACTAAAATTCCACGGTGTACAGCGTCCAGTGGCACCTTCACTCACACTAGATGGGTGAAGAGACCACTCGGTGCTGGGACATTGTTTTAGATGGATTTAAATATCCCTCCCTTCATATCAAAACATGCACTGCTTTATCGACAGTCTGGACTCTATTTAAACTGAGTTTAAGTATCGTTCATGAATACCACCCTAAATCTTCTTTATATTTATATTAATGCAATACAAAGTTTAAGAACCGCTGACATTCCTCCATTCGTATAAGGAGTGTCGATTATAACTCCATAATCCGATCGGCAGTGAGCAGCGGGCGGCGTGCCGCAATGTTGCACTTATTGAGTTACTCAGGAAGTTATGCGCCGTGTTATAACTGCTCGGGCCTCGTTTACATGAGGTTAGTCCATCTAACCATATCCTAGAGCGAGTGGTCGCTTCAACCAACTAGCCACCTGGCTTGGGCGGGACAGAGACAGTGTGAGAAAAGATTCCACTGTTCAGCTCGTTTCAAAAGCATCTCTTTACAAGAAAACACTTGACCACGCCTCCCGCACCTCTTTTCGCCGCGATGACGCCCGGTCCCTTTCCGCTCTCAGACATCATACCGCTAAAGCAGTGGTTCTTAACCTTTTAGTGTTGGCGGACCATTTGACAATATTTCTGTCTTGCCACGGACCACCAACTGTTTGGGGGTAATACACGCAAATATAAATTAATAAGGGGTTGTTTTATCTCTAAATAAAATTATTATGAATGAAGGAAATTATTTTCTTTCTAATCGTCATTTTACTGTACTCATATTCGTGACAAATAGTTTTATGAGGACAAAAGCGCGCGCAGCGCGCCCGAAAATTCACCGATGTTACCCTTGCGATTTGCTTGTTTGTAAACATGCAAATCGCGCCTAGTGTGTCCGAAAATTTATCGATTATACTAAAACCTTCTTTGAGCTTATTCTTAACATGTAATAAATGCGCGCGCAGCGCGCCCGAAAATTCACCGGCTTTATTATGGGATATATCCGAGTGCGCCTCGGATATTCACTGATTGCATCTACCCTTTTTCATAATGGAGATTTCCTTAATTTTAAATTGGACAAACGCTCCTAGTGTGCCAGAAAATGTATGACTGATAATGGAGAAATGCGCACGTAGAGCACACGAAAACGTATTGACTTTTTTGCCTGCCTTTAAATTTGAGACTAGCTGGTATGTAATTAAGATAAATGCGCGCGCGGGCTCGGAAATTCACTGATTGCCCTACCATTTTTCATAACGGAGATTCCCTTGGCTGTAAATAGGACAAACGCGCGCAGCGCGCCCGAAAATTTTGCGGTTTTTTGTTACTCTAAATTATGCCTTCCAAAACCACTAAATAACTAAGACATTTTTCGGGTGGCTTCGCGGACCACTTCGGGGGCCTCCGCGGACCACCAGTGGTCCGCGGACCATAGGTTAAGAACCACTGCGCTAAAGAGACCTATAAATCGTCACTGCGCATGTCAAACCACGTGGGGTCTTAAGTCTTCTATCGTTGTACGCATTGAACGCGTCGTGTGCCAAAGGAACTCAACAGTACAACAGCAACGTTTGCTGTCCTGCTAGCTGTACTGTGGAGTTTCACGGCAGACGTAAAGATGCCATGTTGTATGTGCAGCTCCGCATCAGCACAAAACATCAGCATAGTCCGGCAGTTTATGCCTGGAGTGAGCAACTATCGTTTGTTAATCGTTTTCGTAACCTCGACGGGCCAAGGAGCTTATTTACTTGTAATTTCACCCTTCTTAAAGGTATTTGTCACTATCGTGTGATGGCCTTGTCTAGAACGTTAGAACTATGAGAGAAAAAATATCGGGGATTGTATTCATACTGTGAATTCGAGCTTTTACCAAATTGACAACCATCGTCAAACCGGCAGTGTTTGAAGAGAAAACCTACTTACTACGTTTAAAGAAGCGACTAGCCCGATGTAAACGCGCCATAACTGTATGCCTATGAGCTACGGTAGATGTAGACGTATAGGCACAATTATGTTATGCATTCCTAGAGGGTGAACTCACGTGGCCTTATCAGAGAATTCTTTGTTTATGTTTATGCAAACATGGTTTAAGTAGAGGCGTAGCTAGTGAGATTAGCTTGGATAACTTCTGATTCTACTGCAAATACCAAATATAATCGGTTAGTGACATCGTTGTCGGCGGTGGGTCCGTGGATGCGGATGGCGAGGGACCGTGAGAGTCGGCGTGAGGGGAAAAAGGCCTTTACCTAAAAGTGGGCAGAGCGGGACTGATGATGAGTGAGCCTGGGCTGCAAGGAGAGCATATAAGGGACGTCCCAAATATCGCTGGAAAAACCCGTGGACCACTCCCAAATTCATAAATTGTTCAGGAGTTGTGGGACACAAAATTCTATCGACTATCAAAGTCCTATGAGGTGCGATCGGACCGCCTGCCGTTGACAGCTATTTCAAAAATGTTTGCAGTTGTTTATGATAGTATTTTCTAAGTATCTTATCGGATTTTTTATCAGGATTATAAAACTCTTTGCAGAGCTAGAATCAGACGGAAATTAGAAGAGTTATCGGAGTTTTAGTGGAACTCGGGTAAATATATGAAATTGTATGGAATTCAATGAAAAGGGGGCAAAAAAAACTAAGTGTTAAATCGTGTCCTTTAGACATGTTTCTTTCATATGTATGAGAATCAGGGCGCAAGCCTGCAAACTAGACATAAACATGGCAAATGGTCATAATTGCGTTTTCTTCGTTTTCTAAGAACGTTAGCGTTACGTGTAGCGAGGGAAACCAGTCAATAATGAGTCTGCCGGCAATTTGATAGCTATTTATCTAATAACTTTAAATGTGCTATGGGGGAGGTAATTTTCCACTAGAGTATGCTGTTCTATTAGGTTTTATGTGAACAGGCACTATTGAATAGCCCGTTACATTTTTTTGCCTGATTACTTAGTACTAAACGGGAAGTTTGATGTGTACGATCAGCGACATTCTAGGATACCCCATGGAAGCTCTTATTTTAATCTTATAATTCTCTCAAATTAGAATCAATATTCTTTGCTATACTAGAAAAACATTAAAACGACAGACAGCATTAATTGAATCGTAATTGAAGCCTACAACTGGGAGCCTATCGAGGCACCATTGCTTTACAGACTCCGGCCCCAGACCAGCCAGCAATAATGCACACGTCAAGTACTAAAAAAAACTAAGGCCTTTGCATCTACGTAATGAGATGATTTATACAGCGTCCAGTCGCACCTTCACTCACACTAGATAGGTGAAGAGACCGCTCGGCGCTGCAGTGCCTGGGACATTGTTTTAGATGGAGTAGGCTTGCCCAGCACCTATACCATCCTGACAGCTTAGTCGACCTAGCCCACAGGAAAGACAGGTCAATACGTGTGGAGCCGACTGAGCCGCGGGTTTCCTCACGATGTTTTCCTTCACCGTTAGCGAGTGGTATTGCTACTACAAATTCACAAATGTACGTAACTTTGAAATTAAACAAAAGCGGTGGTGGTCTAGTGGGTAGAACAGTGGACTCTGAAGTGAGAGGTACCCGGTTCGATTCCCAGTGCGGGCATGTATCTATGACGTCAAGTACACTCACGCGCATAATGCATCACTCGGCACGTTCTAAACGTGGGTGCATGACGTTGGCAGCGTTGGTTGAATAAGGGCGCTTGTCCACCGCAACGGTTTTCTTATCGGCCTAATAAAAAATCCGTGACGTTTTTCTTACCGGCCCGACTTTAAAATCGTGTCTTGTCCGTGTCCGTCCAAAGTGCCGAAACGATATTTTTGCTGGCTTTGTTGTAGCTGTGATGCGTCGTAGCTCTTGTGCCCGGTTTTCATGACTCCAGCGCTGGAATGGATCGCTGGATCGCTGAATGTGGAATACAACTGGAATAATGTAAATCGGAACTGGAATGCACTGGATTCATTCCGGTGCCGGTTTGCATTATTCCAGTTGTATATCAGTCCAGCGATTCATTCCAGCGCTGGATTAATGTAAACCGGACTTATCACAAGCGGCTATTAGCGAGAATGTTGTGCGCGCGAGTTTAGTTAATGCGGTATTCAAGTAGATGACAGCGCTCGGATATCGTGTCGTGTCGTGTCGGCTCAGTGGACAAGGGAACATAGTAAATGTGTAAAGGATATCCCATCAAAAACATTTTCATGTAAAAAAGTTGTCAAGACAAGACCATCACCTCGTACTGACAAAAAATTATCAGATCTCATGTAGAGCCATGCTTCTTACTCTACACGCCCTAATTCTACAAGCCCTAACTTCACAAACCCTACACCTTAGTCAAAATATGTGGCTTGGCCGTTTCTTTACTAAAAGAACTTGTAATAACAGTAAAGTAATGAACAGTTTTCACCTTACGCCCATATTATGACGATAGCGAAATGGCCAAGCCACATAATATGACTAAGGTGTAGACATTTTTGAAGTTAGGGCTTGTAGAGTTAGAATCGTGGCTGGTAAAATGTCGTGACGTGTCGTGTCGGATCGGTGCGGTGGACAAGCGTCCCTTGAGTGTGTGATTGATGGATTCGCCATCACGTGTAGTTGCCGGCGTGTTGAGGTCTTTGTCTTTTGGATAGCCATTGTGGTGTATTTGAAGGTTATTGCCATTGTTTTCTGTACAGGTTTTCTACCTATTTTACATCTTAGAGGCACATTTGAGGTTTGTCGGTGGAGTGGAGATTTTTTAAAACATTTAATGCCTGTAGATAAGTAAAATGTAACCTTTATTATACGTTGACATGGGCACGCCTCCTTCAAATTTGTTATAACGCATAATTGTTATAACTCAAGATATTTTTATTTGCGTAGTACCGTAAAACGGGATGATTAGAATCTGGAGTAGGTACATGAGTACAAGACAACTTATAATTTCTTTACTACTACTACACAGTGGGACAATCAGTTAGAATAGAGACTGGTAGCAGTTTTGTTTCTATTCAAACTCCAGTTTCTAATCACCCCGTATTTAACCCCCGACCAAAAAGAGGGGTCTATCTGTGTGTTTGTGGCACCGTACGACTACGTTGCTCTTAAACGGGTGAAGCGATTTTTAATAATGCAGTTTTTTAGCGAGTGCTCTTAAATATGTTTTTATCCAAATCTGTTCAGCCGTTTAAGGGATATGCTAATTTGAAGCTAATATGTCGGGGGTAAGTATTTTATTTTTTTAATTTAGTGGCTATACTCGGTAGGTACTTATCTCACTATGATGCATTTCAAGCGTCAGTCATCATGCGGAATACCAGGCATAACAAGCGAGTAAAACATGTCTCTATTTACCCCTTCAGGAACTACACATTTGGGCGTGATATAAATATATTGTTATCCATCAAAAACACGCATACTCCACTAAAAATAACAGACTCTACTGGTGCCAGGGCTCGTAGCGTGGGTAGGAGTTTAAGACTGATGAGCGAAGCGGTGGTTTATCGACTCCAACATGGCTCGTGTAGGTGGCTGAATGTATGTCTCGTGTCCCAATGACAAGCTTGAGGAATCGGTTATGTAAGAGCTGGTAAGAGCAAGTTTTGGGAAATTCCGATGCTCTTTGGTTTGTATCATCATTGGTCATTTCGGGCTCAAGGAAAAACATAAACATTAAGACCGATGTGATGAGTAATGCTGTGTTTTATCGATCCGACATAGGAGAGTGCATCGGCGTATGTAGATGGTTAAATGTACCTGTGTCTCAAGCAAGACACGTTTGAAGAATCTAAACAAACCTTTTTGGAGTAAACATATTATCCCTTCCAAAACCCTCCCTAACTAGCTAATTCCTTTCGATTCGCAGCAGCCCGTGAAGGTAAAAACATCAAGAACCACTGGTCTAGACAATCTCTAGACCGCAGAAGATTTCAATTTCTAATGTAAAGAAAACTATTCGGTTGTAATCAAATACAAGTGGCTTTCACGACTGCGCTTATCAAGCTGGCTTCTCGGCGGATAGCCAACCAGTAGCCTCCGCGGGACCTCCAGCGGGGTGGCTACTCAGGATCGGGACACTGGGGATCGCAAATGAGTCGTTTTCACGGTTGTCAAATTTCGCTTTTTCTGAAGATATTATTAATCTGTGTACGCGAAATTTGACAGCCACATTGGCCACATGGCCACACATGAGTGCCACATGGCACTCATAGGCTTGAATGGCCAAGCCTATGAGTGCCATCTAACAAGGGCTTTCAATTCAGCTTTTAACTGTTCGTTTAAAACGGGCCATTATGCCATTATGCTTGGACACAAGCGCCTCGAAAGAAGAGACTTGACACACCACGTGGTTTGACATGCGCAGTGACGATTTATAGGTTTCTACGTATGAGGTCTGAGCGCGGGAAGGGACCGGGAGTCATGTCTGTATGTCCAGACCTTTTTCTCAAGAACGCATAGAGTTATCTATCAGTTTGAAATGACTATTTAAATACTTAGGTCTGCAGTTACTTGGAGCCAAAAAAATCAAGCTTCTAAGTTAACGGAATCAAAAGATACGACAAAAAATCAAGTCCCTATTCAAGAAATGGGGGGTTACAACATCACATAGAACGTAGGTCGTGACCTGGTCGTCCGTAGATGATGAAAGGCAGTGCAAAATTAAATGAGATCCCTGCGGCATGCGGCATTTCCAACAGGCTCGACGGTACACGCATATTTTTTATTGATAGATAAATAGATCGAGAGTAGGTCCGCATCAAACTTGTGGACATCCAGTGATAGGAGTAATCTCAATGTTAATTAAAACGCATAAAGTGCTGATAGGAAACTGGCCGTAAGAGAGACTACTGGATTGAGGTGTTTCGAGGTAGATTGCATTCCTTATTTGTTGGTTTAGCCATGGTAAGAATGATTCAACCAAAGAGGGGTTCCTTCATCTATAAATTTTAAACCTAAGGCACGGATTTCGTCGGTCCAACGACCAAGACATTTTTTACTTGTTGTTCGAATTCCGTCGATTTCGTCGATATATGTTTCGCTGTTTCTCCCATCATTTTCATGGCGACTCTACCATAGATTTTAAAATCCCGACTGCAGATTACTGTGACGTTTCTATATTCATCTAGACATGTGTATTGTGTAGTGATCTTAGGAAATAACACTCGCTAGAAAACCAACTTTCAAATATTAGAAAAACCGCATCCAAATCGGTGCACCCGTTTAAGAGCTACGGTGCCACAGATACAGACACGTAGACAGACAGAAACAGACAGACAGACACACACACATACCGGTGAAACTTATAACACCCGACTTTTTTGGCCGGGGGTTAAAAAGAAATCGTGTTAAAAATCCTGTTTTCTCACCATACTGTGCCACACAATTATCTCAAAAATCAGTTGTGCAAGCCAACCCATTGTAGACAGCCATTGGGTTCATTGGGTGTGTCCTAACTTGTATAACAAACAAGTTATCAAGCGTTCAAACCCGCGTGCCTAGCCGCACTAAACCTAGTGCCCGTCGTCAAGATTCTTGAGTCAAGTGAAACAGTGGACTTTCAAACGACTCCGCCCGCAGGCTGTATAAGGCTGTTTTCTTCGCCATTTCTGAGTGGACTGTGGTGCGACAGGGCAAGGTATTGCCTTGCGAAACTGACACTTTACACACTCAGTTACGTATGTCTTGTGCGTCTGTAAGCAAGCGATATATCAAGTCCATTGTATTCCAAGATTGACATATCTTCCGTCGGTAGTCATTCCGAGATGTGGTCTAGTTAGATATCTTGTGATTTGGGCTAAGAGCAATGTGGTCATTATTAAGATTTTAAGGTTTAACCTCCGAAGATCTACGTGACTGCAGATGGCGCCACGGAACTACCGAATGCGCGCGCGCACGGTGTTTGTTTGTTTGTAAGTTTGTTACACTTTATTGAACATCCTGTTAACCAACAAAAAAGATACAATTAACTAATAGAGATGTGAGACATTGTACAAGGGCGGACTTATTTCTATCGAAATTTCTTCCAGCCAGCCCAGAATCAAATGGGCGTGAAATTGTATGCAATGAATACACCTTTTTTCGTGCAAACAACAAAACATATTACAGACAGGACGTCCAAGGCGTGGTTTTCATTTGAACTCGGTAGTTGTAGGATGTATGTTTATCGGAATATAATACCTCATTTCGTGTACCATCTTGGACTGGCCATGCAGGAAGCGTCGCGAAGACACGCGGCTTTTTTTAATGCCATAGCATAGTAGATAACCTAGAGCTGGATTTTTTGTTACATGTGTGTGTGTGCGACTGCGTGGTGTGGGTAGAAAGAATGTGAGAATTCTTACTTGGATTTAAAATGACGGATAAGGATAAGGATACTTGGATAAGGTTTTGACAGTTATTTATTTTTTTGAACTGATGGCCACCACTCGTAAATCACGCTGTCAAACATATTTGTGGCTGGCAGTAATCGGTAATATGGAAGGTTTTCTTGCACTGTAAAACCGTAGTTTCAGAAAGGACCCGTCAAACTTTCGCTTTATAATAAAGGTAGTTTGAATGAACCCCTCAAGCATAGACTTATCAAGTATAAGAGCTGGCATATTCGCTAAAATCCACTGAGATTAGTTCCCGCTATTAACCGTCAAAAGATGTTGCTTTTGTTGGAATATACCTAAGTTCTTAATGTAAGCACTAATGTAAGCAGAAAATTCGATTTTTTGCGAATTCAGCAGAGGTTTACAGTGTAACATTCTGTTCAGCTCTTACCCATTAAAAAAATACCACAACCGTCAAAGTAAATCGTGGAAATGTCACATTCTAATTGGTACAGCTGTAGATGTTGCAAGCCCTGAAGCGATAAAAACTCTGCTCAACAAAAACCAATTCCTAGCTGAGCCTGATCTAATTTAATTAAAACTGATGTTAATTAATTAACTACCCTACACGTTTCTAGCTACTTACTTAGTAGTACTTGGGAAGCTAGATGGAAATGGGAAGGTCGGTTGATACATTGTAAGAACTACAGTCTGAGTCTATCCAATGTTCCAAGGAAGTAAACACTAAACAGCCTCTAATGATCACTTTTATCTGCTCTATATAAAGGTGCACTCCATGCACTCGATGTATGTGTCGTAGGATGATTTGATAAATGGTTTTTTTTTGTAAAAAAACTAGGGATTTTGCAAAAACACGGATTATTAGACAAAGCTGTTGTCATTTCTCAATCTTACTGAATCCATCTTACTGCAGTGTCCGAATGGCCTCTTCACCCATCTATGTAGTGTGATTGAAAGTGCCAATGGACGATGTATAAATCATCTCATTACTAAGAATAAAAGGCCATTGTTACGCCATTGTTTACATGGCATTGGACATGCATGAGGATACGCAAGTCATATACAACCGTGTTTTACATTTATTTGCAGTGTGTTTTATTTACCCTCGCAAAACATTGAATTGACACGACCTCTAAAACTAAAAGGATATTCCCGGTAACCAATCAAAGTGCCTGCATGTTGTCCCGCCATAGACCGAGGAGAAGTGGAAGGGGGAAGGGGGTGTTGCTCGCTACCGGAATGCTGCGCAGGAGATGCCATTATCCGACGCGGCAGTGGACCCTTAGGGTCCTTTGAGTTTGAACCCTGGACTTATTTAAAGTCCGTTTCCAGGGCAGGCGGAAAAGCGATCATTAACCTTTGAGCGGATCACAGAAATAAACAACATTTTTTATGCCAAAGGTTTTTTTGAATTTTTGACAAGTTTACTACGAACTGGCACATTAATGAGCGATGAGGTTTAGTAATTATTAAACAATTATGTTAAGGTAAAACGACGCCAAAGTGGCAGAAAAAAAAACAGGATGGTATGAGTTTACATTAAGTATATTAAACAGGGATGTCACGTTCATCAGTGTCAGTTTCACAATCGTTTTCTGATGATGAGGATGTGCGATTGTACACACTTGCGCAGAAATCCCCACCAGTTTCGTCGAGCGCTCATAACTCGTGACGCTACCTGTAGCACGTTGAAACAGGTTTTTTATCTCTGACTGACCGGAACTCTCACCTTACCCCGTACCTAAAAACACGCTTCGATATCCAAACGATACAGAAATGTAAGGAGAGTGACGGAGTGCGACACGAATCGTTATATTTTTTTTACGGTAACATAGTACTTCGTATCAATGATCGCTTTTCCGCCTGCCCTGGAAACGGACTATAGTCTTCCATACCTCAAAGGGGTAAAACGGAACCATTATACCTACATAAAACCTAGTTGTGCGTCATATTACGTCTTAAACTAAATACAAATTGTGCAGTGCTTACGAAATGTTAAGTGTAAAAAGCTTTTTCACTTTCTTTTCTTATAATTTTAATGCTTATTGCTTCTACGCTTATGCTCTGCTCTAGTACCAATGGGTTCGTAACCAAGTAATAATGCAACATCACGTCTCACATACATGCACACAAACAAACTGATGGACAGACATACCTATCTCCGCATCTCGTACTGTTAAATAATCCTGTGTTTTCTAACAGAAAATTAATATTTATGAAGACCGCAAACACAGGTAGGTATCAAACTCATTCGGTTGAACTTTTTCAAATGTTACATAGAGCAAAATGTAAATCTTGTAGAACAATTAAAGAACACATATAAAAATACATTTCATTTCATTTCATTTCAACTCTGAACAGCCCAGTGACCTAACTAGTGATTGTGTGAGATATATTTTAGGAAAATTTGCACAAAAAAACTAAATGCACAGCATAAAAAACTAGTTGCTCATCAATGGGTGAGGTAAGGTTAGAACAGCCGTTATTTTGACGTACACACGACAGCACATAGACGCGTGCACTCTTTTCACTTACGTTACGGGCGACTTTGCAACAAAAGTGTACACTCTGACGTGCTGTCGTGTGTACATTTCAGTATTTTTTTGCTGTTACTTCAAATACAACCCTATATTTTACTGTTATTATTTTTGTGTGCAATAAAGTGTAGCAACGCGTAGGTATAGCCTTTCTACACTAGTTTTTAGGTACCTATATCTTCCTTGCAATAATAATGATGTCTGCACCTCCTAACATCTAATTTCCATTTGCAACTTTTCGAGCGGTCAGTACTGTCCGCATCCACAAGTAGTGAGTGTCCCTTCTGTGTTGTCTATACCCTCGTAGTCCCTATGATACAGTCGTTTGCCATAAACAGAAGTTTTTGCCCCGCTATTGTTTAAGGGCCCTATCTCTGTGGTAAAATCGTACCGGGATGCAATAAATCATTGCGAGGGGATAGAAAAATTAAATAGCTTCGTTGAATGGTATCCATTCTTGAGTGCCACGATGTCGATGCAGGTTTTGTCCAACCGATGAAGACATTTTTCTGGTTTTATGTGGTCTAAGAATGTGCGATACCATATCGCAATGGGAGATAGGGCTGCTGATGAGACGCGTGCGCTAACTGGTTCAGGGTTGAAAAAAATCATCGATTGATCTATCCTTAAAAGGACTGTCAGGGGCCTTAGCCTGTAACGCAATGGTGCCAAAATGGACTCTCAGTTGACGGCTTCAATTACGATTTGTTAATGCTGTCGGTCCTTTTAACGTTTTTGTAGTTTAGCAAAGAATATTCTGATTATAGTCTTAGCAGCTATGAAAAAAAAGCTGCATTTTATGATGAAAGCAAGCCGCTTTGCACAGTGATAGAAGGGACAAAAACAAGCGATTTGACCCGCAGCAGCATAAGTTTCATCCCTTAGGAACAGAGAGGGCGCCACTTCTAAAAATAAACTTTGAAAATTTATAACAGCCTAACGGGTGAACCGATTTCAATGATTAATATCTTAATCGAAAGAAAATCACTTATTGTACAAACAAAAAAATTAGATTAAAAAAAATACTATGATGGCTGCCGTAAATACTACGTTTTCATATTTTTTATATTTTATTTGTCAATTTTTATTGAACTATGCAAAAAACTTGTATGTAAAGGGTATATTTTTTGTAATTCATATCGTTACTAATATAATAATAAATTTAATAAAAAAAATTTCATGCCAATATCATTAGTAGTTTAGGAAATATTTAGTTTACATGTGCTGGAAAAGCGGGGTATTGCCCTCGCGTCATAGTAACTAAGTAGAGAAAAAAAATATTTTTGTGATGGAATCAAGCAATTTTGCACAGTGATAGTGGAGACTTAAATAAGCAATTTTATCCGCAGCAGCAACATTTTTATCCCTTAGGAACACTGATGGCGCCACTTATTTAACAAAACTTCAAAATTTGGTATAAAATAAACGGCTTAACCGATTTTCATGATTTAAACGCCCAATGGTTGGTTCTTATACCATAATACATATAAAATATAAATAAGTCAAAAAAGTATTGGAAATAAAAATAATAAAAATTATTTTGTAAAATAAAAGTGTTTTCATTGATGATGATGAATCTTGTATTTATTCTTTCTAGTTTTTGACAAATACTTACACATAATTTCTCGTTTGCCTTGTCACAGATGTGTACAATAACGTTAATGCCTAACAGTTCACGAGTTTCCTTATTTTATTCGGTATACGTAATTTTTTGTCGCTTATTCTGAGTAAACTGTATTCAATGGATTCAATGTAGTATTCCAAATAAAATAAGGAAATTCGTGTCACAGATGTGTATAACGTTGTTATACACATCTGTGACAAGGCAAACGAGAAATGATGTGTAAGTATTTGTCAAAAACTAAAAAGTATAAATACGTGATTCATCATCCTAATTGAAAACACTTTTATTTTACAAAATATTTTTTATTATTTTTATTTCCAATACTTTTTTGACTTATTTATATTTTATATGTATTATGGTATAAGAACCAACCATTGGGCGTTTAAATCATGAAAATCGATAGAGCCGTTTACTTTATACAAAACTTTGAAGTTTGGTCAAATAAGTGGCGCCATCTGTGTCCCTAAGGGATGAAAATGTTGCTGCTGCAGGTAAAATTGCTTATTTTAGTCTCCACTATCACTGTGCAAAATGGCTAGCTTCCATCACAAATAGAAGTTTTTTTCTCTACATAGTTACTATGACGTGAGGGCAATGCCCCGCTTTTCCAGCACATGTAAACCTAAATATTTCCTAAACTACTAATGATATTGGCATGCAGTTTTTTTTATTAAATTCATTATTAAATTAGTAACAATATGAATTATAAAAAATATACCCTCTTTATACAATTTCTTTGCATAATTGAGTAAAAACTGACAAATAAAAATAAAAAAATTACAAAACGTTGGATTTAGGGCAGCCATTATAGTTTTTATTTTGATTTTATTTTTTAGGGTTGTACAATAAGTGTTTTTCTTTCGATTAAGATATTAATCATTGAAATCGGTTCACCCGTTAGGCTGTTAGAAATTAACAAAGTTATTTTTAGAAGTGGCGCCCTCTCTGTTTCTAAGGGATGAAACTTGTGCTGCTGCGGGTCAAATCGCTTATTTTTGTCCCTTCTATCACTGTGCAAAGCGGCTTGCTTTCATCATAAAAAGCAGCGTTTCGGTAAAAAATGGCCGTAGCTGCTATAGCTATTATAATTCTAGAGCATTAGTTCTCTGATTGTAGGAGAAAATAGAGGAAACTCCGGTTTTGTCCTTCTGATATAACGCCATCGACACGCCATTGTGTTACAGGCTAAGGCCCCAGGTCTCAGCAAATCCGCCACAAAACGTTTCTTTGCAGAATGCTGTCGGAATTCTAAACATGTAGGCTGTGTAGTGGCCTATTGGTAGAACATTGGAACCGGAATCGAGAGACCCAGGTTTGATTCCCGGCGCAGGCATGTACCTATGACTTTGTTTCTCTCCAAAGTTACGTACATTTGTGAATTTGAAGTAGCAAATCCACTAGCTAACTGTGAAGGAAACATCGTGAGGAAATCCGCGGATTAGTTGGCTCCACACGTATTGACCCCTGTGGGCTAGGTCGACTAAGCTGTCTGAATGGTATAGGTGCTGGGCAAGCCTACTCCATCTAAAACAATGTCCCAGGCACTGCAGCGCCGAGGGGTATCTTCACCCATCTAATGTGAGTGAAGGTGTAGATGCAAAGGCCTTAAAAGAATGTACGAGTCTGAACCCTGCCTCATAGTTAGTATCCCTACTACATCTTTGTATGATTCCCTAGCACTGGTTAGTTATAGGTCCGTGAAAAGAGACATAATGTATGGGGGAGGATCATAAAATAACCACGAAAGTTTCCAAGAGAAGAAACCAACGGAAACAAGTATTTCTAGTTTCGTCTGCACGCACTCGCTCACTTCTCCGCCTGTCATATCCATTGGCTATCAGTCACTCAGCATATCGAATAGAAAGCTGATTGTTCTCAAAGCCAAGGTTGAGGGTAGTGATTCGGCAAGCGAGACAAGACAAGGCAATTTCGATATCGAGACTTTCTTGAACACATCAAGACTTTTGCTTGGTCTCGATCTTGAAAGGCGAGCGAAAATCTTGTCTCGGTCTTGTTTTTATGACATCTTGATTTCGAGATTCTCGATTGTGTCATATCGACCAAAAACGGCCAAAAAGGTTTGTAAAATCTCTGACAGGTCAAAAATAGATAGCTTTCAGAATGCTATGGAATAAAAAATCTGTTTGAAAATAAATAGCGCCACGACTCAAGACTTACGGGAACTTGGGGAACTACGCCTATTACGCCTGACACTGGAAACATTTTGTGCGTTGCGCTAGCGCCACGTTTCTATTTTGAGATTCTCGCTCGATCTCGCTCGAATCAAACGATCGAGACAAGACCAAGAAAAAAAAAACACAAATTCGATAAAGGTTGGCCAAGATGCTTGAAAGTCGTCGTCTCGTCTTGAATCGAATCACTAGTTGAGGGCGTAACCGTACCATCAGAACACAATGGTAACCGTGGTAATGACTTTGGACCGCTTGACATTTGGTTGACACCGATCGGCATGCTTTTACTTTCTTTGTGACTTACCTGAAGTCTATTGGTCAATACGTGTGCAGCCAATGAGGTTTTCGAAGAACAAATTCAAAGCAGTTCATAGATGGCGTTTACAGGCCATAAAATAACAGGAATACGGCTGTCAGGTTTCGGTTACCACAGATTAATTTTGATAGCTCTATTCCGGTTCTTCTATGGCCACGCCTGTAGGCGCCGTCCATGAAATGCTTTGTGAATTTGTGCGGAAAACGGCTCAATAAGCCGCAGGTTTCCCGATATTCAATCGCGATGAACTAGGCCGACTAAGCTGATGCCCATCTAAGCTAATCAGGCTAAGCCAAGCCTACCTAAATAATTTTCACAGCTTTTCAGCTCAGCTCAGCAGCAGCACAGCTTTTGAGGGTCCGAGTGGTCATTTCACTCGTGTAATTAAAGGAGGTGCCACTGGACGCTACAGTATTCCAAATAACCTTATCCAGAAAAGCAAACCAATAATATATTTGTCGGGGAAATCAAAGCTTATGGCATGTTTCCTGCCCCCTTAGCACGCTGGCCTTTTGTCTACTCTCAACTGTCACCTTAGCCACTGTTAACTGTCACCTCAGTAGTGTTAAGTGGCTAAGGTGACAGTTGAGAGTAGGCAAAAGGTCAGCGTGCTAAGGGGGCCCGAGTTTTCGAACGAGATACCTTGCACCCTCCCTCATCGTTGAGAACGTTTCTTTCAAGAACTAATTCCCAACCATCCCAGCAGCCACACCTGTCCCTGAGTATTTAAGCAGCCCTCCCCCCCCCCTCATTACGCCGGTAATAGCTGCGCAGGCGCACGATTTTCGCGTAAACCCGCCCGTTTGCTCGTGTCGGATCGCACGAAGCGGAGCGCCATCTTGGGACGCAGAGTGCTAATCACGAACTTTGATGTCTCGTCTTCGTCTTGGCTTGTTGAACTTGGACATGTGAACGGCCTTACTTCAGCGACATTCTTGACACATCACATCACACAAAACAACTTTAGACCTAAGGCCGTTTCTCCACCGCACCCGTTACCATACGAAGCCGAAGTATGGTATTGTTACCTACCTGTACCAATCGCGCATTTACAAAGTTGTTCAGTCATGCTAAAATGAGCCTTAACTCTGCGTGTGTCTACACTTGTGTCTAAACTTTCAAACAATATCTCTATGGCAAGAATAATAGACAAAATCCAAGTCTATAGCTGCCATGTAAGGGTATGTAAATCTCTAGCAGAATCTTCTTATCACTTTTCGCTTTTATGCCGCGTGTTTTCACAGTCTTATAACTTATATAAAACCAAAAGAGCAATCCAAGAAAAAAGACGCTTCTGATTGGTCAATCCCAAACGAGCTTTTACATTTTAGCGAGCTTGTCTCTGGCTCGGATGGAATAGACCAATCAGAAGCGTCTTTTTTCTTGGATGGCTCTTTTGGTTTTAGTGTTCTAAGATTGTAAAAATGCGGCTTTAGACTATAAAAAAAATTGCCATCCTTTCGATTCTTCGGCTTTGGTTTGACGTTACTCATTTTACCCTCGCGGGAAGTAAGATTTTGTTGTACAGTACAGTAAAGTCCAAACGGTACTCTCGGTGTCTCTTAGCGGTTACATGGCGGCAGTCCTATCACAATTTCCGGGTATCATTTACATGTGATTATGGCACTTTGTGCACTTTTACTTGTCGCCGCCGGTACTGGTTGGATCACGCGAGTAACACGAGGAATGTGAGACAGTTGCCTAATTGTACCGTAATTAAGTGCCGTAATTGGTGTTTTAAAACTTGCTTGGAAGGAGTGAGTCATAGTTTCTTGTACAAGCTGTGTATAAGGAAGATAAGTTTGAAGTTTATTTGGTATGCAATGTGTCCTGGCTTGTCGGACCGTTTAGATTTTTTAGGACCTTCCAAAAATTTAATTAAATGCGAATTTAAAATTGGTGACTAAAGACGTCTGCTAAACTGATTTAACAACTTAAAATAAAAATAAAACAAGACGGTCCAACTTCGAGAAGTTTATTGTGACTGATTAATTTTATTTCGAAATCGGACCAGTTTTGAGAGAGAAAAATGGGGCATACGAAACCTCGATTTTGTAGAGCTTCTTCAGGTTGTCCCTAACAGATTTGTCAACTATCTATTATCTGTAGGTACAGTCGGCCACACGCTAGAATACCCATTTTTGTTTGATTGGCGCCCTTATTCCGCGCGCGGTAAGAGCTGGGGTATCTCTGACTGTGGCCGACCGTACTAAAAGATAAGATAAAATATTCTTTATTGTACACCAATATAAATACAGGCCAGGAAAAAAACGTAACTAAACAAGGTACAATTGGCGGCCTAGTGTACGCTAAAGCTAGCAAATCATACCATCACGAAATTTTCACCATTACAGTAGCATCCATCACGCTCCTAAACAATTGGGTAGGCAAAGTTTTTTGTTCGAAAGTCCGTTATTGGCTTAAACTTATCTTTAGACAATATTAAGAAACTAATTTAAATATTTTTTATTTTGGTCCAGTAGTTTTGTTTTTATGCGCTAAAATGTTTTGTTCCTATGACCGCCAACAGTATGCAGACCGTCGCGTGAAGGTCATAAAACCGTATCTTTGAAACGTTGTAAAATCCAAACTACTGAACCGAAATAAAAAATATTGAAATTAGTTTCTCAATATTGTCTAAAGATAAGATTAAGCCAATAACGGACTTTCGAACAAAAAACTTTGCCTTCCCAATTGGCATTCCTGAGTGAAATTATTGGATCCCTCCGTCCACTACCGGTGCCCTTGAGGCGAGATTGCCTCGTGAACAGCCTCACGAGTGTGTGGCGTGCGTACGTTATTCCTGCCGGGTTGATTGCGTGTAAACACTAAACGGAGAGGCATTCTGAAGGAAAATAAGTTAGGGAATAAGGCTGTAGGTAAGTTAACAATGTCCCAGGTATAATCCGTGCGGAATCAGAATGGGATGGTAATGGTAATGGTAATGGTAAAACGGGCTGTTTTCCGCAACTCGACGTCTCTACTTGCGCCTATTTTGCGTCTGGATCAGAATGGGATAAAACCTTTTGGAACTGAATCGAAAATGACGGTTCTCGAATAGCGTCAATAAAAAAATTGTTAGTTCTACGTTCTATCATAGGGTTATGAAATTGGAAATACACAAAATTGTTTAATGGTTGTAAATTTGTAATCTAAAAGGATTAAATGTTATTGCATTAATTGAATAAAACGTGATAAAATTCGAGCAGACACCCACGCGCACAGAAAACACAAGCAAGTTTCGACCTGAGTTTGCCATAGACAACTAGAGTTTACCGAAATGCTGACGCTACAGGACCGCGAGCGTCTCAGTTCCAAAAGGTATTATCCCATTCTGATCCCGCACGGATTATACTGCAGCGTTAGACATCTGGGGCCTTAGACTGTAACAATGGTGCCAAAATGGACTCCCGGTTGACGGTTTCAATTACGATTTTATTAATGCTGTCGGTCCAGTGTCGGTCCTTTTAATGTTTTTGTAGTACCGCAAAGAATATTATGAGTCTAATTCTAGAGGATTAGTTCGCTGGTTGTAGGAGAGCAACGAAAAAATCCCGGTTTTGACCTTCTACCTGGGACGCCATTGATACGCCATTGCGTTACGGGCTTAGGCCCCTGGTGTGAGTAAAACTGCTACTGGACGCTGTATAAATCAGCTCAAGACAACCGTATGACATAGTCTCAAGACAGCATGTAAACGCGTGCACTGTTTTCACTTATGTTACGGGCGACTTTGCAACGAAAGTGTAAGCATCTACGTTTAAGTGCTGTCGGGTGTCCTAGTGGTCGCCCCTGGTGTCTGAGTTTTTAGGCTGTCTGCTCTGATGTGGCTTCCCACAAGGAAATTACGAACGACGTAACTACTGAGTCTTGTACGCCTGGCGCACCCTGGGCAACAATCAGCGAACTCCTGACGCTGATTGGCAAATCATTTTACCACGATCACCACAAAACTCTAGTCCAGCCCTAGCCCGCTCGAGGGTTTATCTCGAGATAAGTCAGAAATCTTATCGGACTTACACAGCACAACACATTGCGACATAATGTGCGTCCAAGAAACCCATAGAGGTGAAACTCGGAGCCGGCCACACATTGCTGGACTCACGCTTATCGCCGAGTTTAACATCGATACGCTAAGAATACGCTAAGAAGAAGAAAAGTATAGGTGGACGCGGCGGATGAAGCCATAAAACCCAAGTTTGTCCTACGTCTTTGCAAAACAAAAACACTTTCATTGTGATCAATACTTCTCAGGAAACCGTCATTACGCCTTCTAATAACTGACCCTTCCCATAATTCGGAAGGCAAAGTTTTTTGTTCGAAAGTCCGTTATTGGCTTAATCTTATCTTTAGACAATATTGAGAAACTAATTTAAATATTTTTTATTTTGGTCCAGTAGTTTTGTTTTTATGCGCTAAAATGTTTTGTTCCTATGACCGCCAACAGTATGCAGACCGTCGCGTGACGTCATAAAACCGTATCTTTGAAACGTTGTAAAATCCAAACTACTGAACCAAAATAAAAAATATTGAAATTAGTTTCTCAATATTGTCTAAAGATAAGATTAAGCCAATAACGGACTTTCGAACAAAAAACTTTGCCTTCCGAATTACTCTTACGTTGCGTTACATAAGCCAATAAAGAAGTAAAGGTCGCTAGAGCCTTATCCAACAGACACACATACGCTCGCTGGCTAAATAGCAAAGTCGTGCATTTCTACCCGACTGCGGGTCACACAATTGCTCTGACCTGCGAACTTCAGTTTTAGGGCCAAGTTATAGAATGCTTGCGCCGAGTTACTCGTACTTAAACAATCGGAAGTAGAGGTATTCAAAAGGAAAACACGGGAAAGCATCTGGCACAGGATCGTCAAAAGTGGCCTGGGGGCTAATTCTAAGGAATCTCGCATCCGACACAGTCATCTCGAAGGAAAAATCTCATTTTGCGGCAAATGTCACATCTCCTATTTTCAAGAAGTTATCCTCGACATAAGGTGATAAGGCACGAGATTTCTGCGAGATTTACTGTTGACTGTACACACGACAGCACGTCAGACTGTACACTTTTGTTGTAAAGTCGCCCGTAACGTAACCGAGTAGACTGCTAGCGTGTAAGCCTCGACGTGCTGTCGTGTGTACCAGCAAATCAGTCATACATAATACAATCATACAACCATTTTATGCCGGTGATTTTAGCTGACTGGTTATTGGTTCTTGGCTTCAAATAACTAGTAGTTCGCCCCGAACCGTGAACTCGCGACCACAGTTACAGATGTGTAACTTTTTGCTAACACCATTCGCGCATTCGCTTCGCTCGCTCGTCAAAAAACTTCCACAACACTTTCGTTTTTATGCATTGCGAGTGCGTATAATTGGAAATGCATTGCGAGTGCGTATCAAGATTAAAGTGGAGATGGGCAGGGCGTCTGGCTAGACGGGAGGACGGACGCTGGACTAAGGCAGTCACGGAATGGTGGCCTAGAATGGGTCAACGGTCGGTGGGTAGACTGAAAGCTCGATGGGTCGATGACATTGTCAAAACAGCGGGAAGACAATGGACGAGATTGGCATTAGACCGAGGGGGTTGGCGTGAAAAGGAAGAGGCCTATGCCCAGCAGTGGGCTTTATTTATGGGCTGGATAGATAGAGCGCGTATCTATCTAAGCAACTTGACGTGCCCTGATGCCCTCTGCGAAGCGGACCTTCTGCTCCATTCTGGCAGTAATGGCCAGTAAAACTAGTCAGGTTATGACCAAATTTCACTTTTCATTTCGTGCCGTGCCCGCTTTGCATTTATACGGCCGCTTTTATATTTTGCTTTACGCCAAATATTGTACTTGTCTATGGGCTTATGCGGCCCACGTTTCGGTTTGATGGTCGGTTAGAAACTTGCTGTGGTGTTTTATGAATAATTTTCTGCTCTGTAGAAGGTTTCCCGACTTTCCGGTTATGGACTTTTTGCAACTATACAGGGGCCTTAGCCTGTAACTCAATGGCGTATCGATGGCGTCCTAGTAGAAGGACTAAACCGGGATTTTCTCGTTTTTCACTTACAACCAAGGAACTAAGTTAGAGTTAGAATCAGAATATTTCTAGAAGTACAAAAACGTTTAAGGGACCGACAGCATTAATAAATCGTAATTGAAGGCGTCAACCAAGAGCCCATTTTGGCACCATTGCGTTACAGTCTAAGGCCCTGGTGTGTGTGTGTTGAGTACACACAACATGTATTTGTAAGCGCAGTTTGTACCTATTTTAAATGGGAGTTATTTATTCTCCATTCGCAAAGAATGGAAAGCCAGACATACATATTTTATTTTTCCAAGAGTCAAAGGTAACAAAGAGTTACGTAAAAAAAAACTCCGTAACTTTTGTTCGCGAACCCACGACCGCCTCCACTCCAATCTTTGCCATTCGGGCTTATATTTTAATGCTCATAAGTACAGGCACTAACGTATAATTTGCCTCTGATTGTCGGTTTGTCTGTCCGTCTTTAGACTAACTAGACAAATGACAGGGCCGCTGATTGCTGCTTATTAGTGGGCTTTACGTAAGGTCGAAGTGAAATCTTGAGGTTTTTCTCGGCTTATAAGGGTCTGATTATAGAAACTTCACTTGATAGGTGTTTTCTAAACTTTGGTAGATATCTAAAATGGACTAAACAACATTTCTGATACAAACTGGCGATGAGTTGGGCCCATTTCAGGCCCTTAGGCCTTAGGTCTTATTGAAACATGATCCAAACGCATTTATATCTCCAGTAGTTTCAGTCTGTGTGTTACGTACGATACTGTTTGGCATGGAAAATGGATAAAAACAATATACAGCTTTTAACCATTTTAAATGTCTTCCATAATGTTGAAGACAACATTGATTTCTAGGTGGAGTAATGACATAGCATTATCCTTGGACACCTTAGAATGACTAATTATTATCGGTGGAATGACGACACTATCGTCAAACAATCATCAATGACTCCTTTGCTTGTTTAGATCAGTGTCTTTCAACCCTTTTCATGTTGCGACCCCCTTGCAGTGGTAAAACCTTTCGCGACCAGGGTTTTCAGTATACTAGTACAGAGAATAGATAGTTGACAAATCTGTTTCTGTCTCGCCTCAGACACTGAGCGATAGGGAAAACCTGAAGAAAATCTACAAATTCGAGGTTTCGTATTCCTCATTTTACTCTCTCTTTGGTCCTATTTCGAAAAAAAAATTCATCACTGATATCACAAGAAAGTACTCGTATTTGATGTCGGACCGTCTTATTTTTTTTTAATTTTACTTTGTTAAATCAGTCTACCAGACGTCCTTTGTCGACACTTTTAAATACGCATTTTTTTGTAAATTCGGTAGGTCCAATTTATCGAAAAATCTAAACGGTCCAACACGCCAGGGGTGCACGCACATGTCACAACATATCAAAAATGTATGCTCTAGGATATAACGGTAGTGTTTTGTTTATCATTATCCAGGGAGGAAATCGGGGACTACGTTTGTATGGAGAAAACACTACCTTTATATTATTATCCTATTATCTTAAGTAAATCTTTAGAGTTTAGTTAGACCATAACCACGATCCCTCAAAACCCTCTTAAAGAAGCTTTTCGACCCACTAAAGAAGTTTCGCAATCCCCCAAAGGTATAGTACGTTTCCAGGGCAGGCGGAAAAGCGGTCATTGATACGAAGTACTATGTTACCGTAAAAATATAACGATTCGTGTCGCACACCGTAACTCTCCTTACATTTCTGTATCGTTTGGATATCGAAGCGTGTTTTTAGGTACGGGGTGGGGTGAGAGTTCCGGTCAGTCAGAGATAAAAAACCTGTTTCAACGTGCTACAGGTAGCGTCACGATTTATGAGCCCTCGACGAAACTGGTGGGGATTTCTGCGCAAGTGTGTACAATCGCACATCCTCATCATCAGAAAACGATTGTGAAATTGACACTGATGAACGTGACATCCCCTGTTTAATATACTTAATGTATACTCATACCAACCTGTTTTTTTTCCGCCACTTTGGTGTCGTTTCACCTTAACATAATTGTTTAATAATTACTAAACCTCATCGCTCATTAATGTGCCACTTCGTAGTAAACTTGTCAAAAGTTCAAAAAACCTTTGGCATAAAAAAATGTTGTTTATTTCTGTGATCCGCTCAAAGGTTAATGATCGCTTTTCCGCCTGCCCTGGAAACGGACTATAGCGTACCTCATTCTTCGTCTTCTTGGCCTCTCCACTAATAGAGGTTGGCAATCAGCTCCTCATATTCTTTTCTGTTCCTTGGCAAGCGAAATAGACGTTCGGCTCGACGCTGGTCGCGATCCACCGTTTGAAAAACACTGGTTCAGATGATTGCAACACTATTTTCGTAATGTCCATTCATAGATAGGTGCTAGAAATAAGGCCTTCACCTTCTCAATGTCAAGAGTTGTGCTAATACTAGGTGTTTTACTTGTTTATCAACCAAGCCTATTCTATATCCGTCGACTAATCCACACCACAATTTATTTTCATATAACATAGCTCGGCAAATAGAAATAGTATTTTTTTGTTTGTTTTATGTATTACTATCATCATAATCATATCATGCAAAACACCTGTTAAATAACAATATATCGAAGAACATTACCTACAGTCGATATAAACTCTAGCTACTAACTAAGGGAGCATCCCACTATCGGGTAGCCTCATTTCGCTTTACACGGTGGAATAACTACAAAAAAATGTGCCACTAAATCAAAACCAAGGCCTTTGCATCTCCGTAATGAGATGGTTTATACAGCGTCCAGTAGCACCTTCACTCTCACTGAAGAGACCACTCGGCGCTGCAGTGCCTGGGACATTGTTTTAGATGCCACTGGATGCTCTGTATAAACCATCTCATTAGGTAGGTAGACGCAAAGGCCTAAGTTTAAACTTCCCGAAAATCTCCCCCATTAAACAGCGACACCCAGCTAATCCAGCCATCCCTCTCTTGCCCGCAGAGTCGGCCGCAGACGACGCAACCCTCTCGCTCTGTACACGGACGACGACGGCCACGACCTGAGCGACCTCGGCATCGGCACGTCTAGCACCAAGAGCAGCCTCAGCGAGGACTGCGACACGCACAGTTTGGCTGTAAGTAGAAGTGCACCTTCTGTTCTTTACAATAGAGACTATGTCCGGCCACATACAGACGGAATTCCGGACGGAAAAAAACGAATCGGGATTCCGAAAGCAGTGACAAGTCTTTGGACCTACCACACAGAAACGGTATTTTTCCGTCCGGAATTGTCATAGATTTGTAAGCAGTTGCGTTCAGAATCCCCATTCGTTTTTCCGTTACGGAAAAACTCCGTCTGTATCTGGCCGGCCTATATTAAGGATTCAGTCTTCTTAGAAACGCACCGTCTTGGCCTTCAGTCGATCTATTGGCTGAAGACATTGGCAATATCTGTCAGTGGTTACCTAAAAATCAACAACGCTTACGCCTGAAAGAATAATTCGTTTACTCGCCTGCCGATGTCCTTAGCGAATACCTAGATCCTCTCCCAAATAGGGTAGGAGATCCTGACTGCTGCACTGTGGGGCATCAGGTTATGCGTGAACTTCGCAGGTGAAACTTTTTTTTTGGGCTTTTAAACTAAAGCCAACAGAATTAAACTCGATATTCTTTCAGAGATTGCGTTGCCATCTAAAGTTGGTCGATGTGTTGAAGGTGAATCATGAGAAATGTCGTAGTTAGTCAGTAGCATAGTTTATTACAAATCAGTATTTTAGAATGAGAGACAAATACCGTAGTACTTACCATGAATTTCCTATCGAGGTTGTAGAAAATATTTTAGTTTGCCAATGAACTATTGATTAAAATACCACTGTCACTTTCCAGAGCGACGGAATGGACCTAGACAAGAACCATTCTGATATGGACACCATGTCCAACTGCGACCTAGCAAACAGAAAGCTCGGCTCGAGCGCCAACGAATACGATACCTGTACCACAACGACCATCAGCTCGCCAGAGCCAGAGGAATACACCTACGAAGGCGCCATAGAAAGCTACAAATCAAGAATCATATCACAGACCAACAGCTCGATCGTCAAAACAGTGGTCAACAAAGAACGATCACCCGACAAAAACCTGAACGGCGACCTAAACAGGATCAGGACAAACGTCAGCAACAAAATCGAGGAGAAACTCTCGTCTTTCCAACAACAAGAGAGGGCGAATGATGTAAAAAATAACAATCAGAAGAAACACTTGCCCAAAGTAGATATTCACAAACGAAGAGAACAGTTCGAGAGAGAGAATTCGCGAGAGATACAAAGTAACAAGCCTAAACTACCAGAGATTGCTAACAAAGTCTCAATCAAAGACAGACTGTCTAACCTAGAGAAATTCACGGAAGAAACTGTGATTCAGAAGTCTACCAATGACCTTACTAAGTACCCTACTGCAGTCAAGCCTCTGAAAGAGCGTCTGTCTTCTTTGGAAAAGGTTAAATCCGATTCCACTGAACCTGAGAATCTCCTGAAGAGGCTTTCTAATGGAGACTTGACTACAAATAAGTCTGTCAAAGAAAGACTATCCAGTTTCAAGTCACAGGCTTCCGAAGAGGAAGTTAAAATCGTCAAGAACGAAATCAAAGAGGTCTCTATGAGTCTTAAAGAAAGACTATCTTGTTTGGACGCTGCCAAAAATAAGGAAATCCCTAAAATTTCCGTCGAAGAGGAACTTCACCATCACGAGTCTAAAATCGATGATTCTACAGATCTAAATGAAGGTTCTTTGAAGTCCAGCCTTTCTGGCATTGAGAGTCAAATGCAAAGTTTCTGCCGATCGCTTGATAGTCTAGACATCAACGGTCAATCATCGCCTAACTCCTTTGACAGAGTGCAAAGTTTTGAAGACTTCGACGCTGAAATGCAAAACAATACTGTCCCAAGTGACATTGAAACTGAAGACAGCGGCATACATACAGCTAGAGACTCTTGCGCTCCAGCTGATGATATCGCTGATCTGACACAAGTAGCTTCTCCAATTGGGGGCCCCATGGTCGAGGTTTCCGAGTACGAATCGTCCAATGAAGATGGCTCTCATATGAAGGTCGAAGAACCTATGACCATGACTCCTGAACCCAAATTGATAGAAGAGAATATCATTGAAGAAATTGACGATTGCAAAACTGAAGACACAGACAGTGCTAGCAACTACGTGCAGGCGGTGTCACAGCCCGAAGACTTCAGCGCCACTTCGGAAATAACTGAAATACAAATGGATAAAGACGACGAAGACACCTTAAAGAGTTTGGATAATCAGGACACCAGTGTAAGTCTGAATGAGCCAATGTCCACTTCTTCGGACGGCGATACAGTGGTGTTTGAGGGGAAAATGACTATCCACGTTAACTTGAATGAAATCTGCAACACTGGTGGTGCTGGGCACAAGCCGAACAATGTCGATATTACAAATAACCGCACGAGCATGCCAATGGTAACGGTCTCTAATATTACAACTACCACTAACATTTCACCGAAAAATTCCATTAAAACGCTAAGGCCTAACGAACCTCCGCTTACTAACCATTTAACTTGCACCACTGATTCTTCATCTATTAATAATGTAGCAAACATCACCACAGCTGCTGGTACTGAGACAGTAAGTACTTCACAAGATTCTAACCCGTTCTGGCAGAAGAGAGTGAGGCGATCCGTGGAGCCTAATAGGAGAAAAACAATATTGCTCATCAATAACAAAATCGCAAAGAGTTCTAATGAGGGTGCTAAAAAAAACGTCTAAACTAAGACTGGTGGGGGTTTTCATGGCCTATTAATATTTTCTCGGTTATATAGGCTCGATGGCGTGTTACATCGCTTTCTGTCCTGCTCTAGGACTTGTAACAGAGTAAGTGCAAAGTATCGCGACCTTATCTAACCCGGTTTCTCGCAAACAGAGATTGCAATGTTTTTACGGCCTTAAGTTTTATCAGAGCTCGTTCCCAAACACAACAGGATTTCTCTAGCAGAGAGTAAATTGTGGAATGGAGGAGTGACCATTTGATTCCTCATAAATTGTTTTGTTGTTTTACAACTAGCAAGATAGATGAGGGAATAAGGAATGTCCTACTCTTCTAAAAGTTCCATGCGTTGTCAATTGTACAGCTTTTATTTGCTTTTACGTGTCCATGGCACATAGCATTTGAACCAGAATTGAAGTCAAGCTAATCTTTGGTTCGCACAAGTGGGAATCATACAGAAAGATTTATATGTGTTCTATCTAAGGTTATGATCTCACCTAAATGCAGATTATATATTTTTCCGTTTCTTCTTGATATTAGCCTGTTCTGTATTTCGTAACAATGCAGTTCAGTTTTTTACCTGTGTCGTAAAAAAAAAAACTTGTTATATTTGCCCTCTGAATGCCATACGAAATATCCTCAATACTTCAACGAAACCATTTATTTTCAAACTGTGATAAACAGATTTATTTCCCCATTTATGTAAATATACCACTTTACACCCATTTTGTACGATTTTTATAAAATACATCACTAACAAAAACGGTCCTATACTTATACAAGTTTCTTTACAAATGAATGCCCCTTTTTAATAACAAATAAATATAACCTATACATAGTAAAATATACATAATAATATATACTTAATACAATAAAAATCCATAGATTTAGTAACACTTAATCATCCACCATACATCAAATCTTTCATTATAAATTAGTGACCAGATTCACAGGGTTATAAACTTAAATATACAAAATCCTTATACACACATTATTTACTTATATCATACACAAATAGTTCACATTAACCTTTAGAAGTAGTATGCCATTCAATTATTTATCTAAATATATTGTACAAAATTACTTCAAAAATATAAATGTTACACTGTTATACCATCGAGTTTTATTTAGCTACCTATCATTAGCTTCATCTGTCATTGTAAATTGTCTCTTATCTTCATCAAGATAGGATATATTTATCTATCGTTAGGGCTAGAGACTATGTTATCGTAAGAACAAACAAAGTTTGTCAAACAAAAACGGTCTCTTTACGAACCATGATTCAGTAAGATTACATATTTAATGCTAGAAGGAGGTGTTCTAAATTAGCCTTTACTATTTTACCCTTCTGCATTTTGACATAGGAATGGTTTGCATCTAAATCAGCTTTTGGTGATGGCTCATGATACAAAGGTAAGATTCTGTCTAATGTAGTGAGTCGCTTCATTTAGTTCATTTAGTTGCGCATGTAATTTGGTTTCATTTATATTTTAGTTTGCTTGGATGCATGCATACATGGTTATTACAATTATTTAAAAATTTCCTATGGTTTATTTTATAACCTTGGATATAGATCCAAGTTAAATCGTCCACTTTAAATTGTAATTGTTATTATTAAACTCGAAATTGGACTCTAAAGCGTCAATGTTTTTCCTCACAAATGGTTTTTCTTTATATTTTTATTTCAGCTTTTTTGACAAGCAAATAAAAAGATTAAAAACGTATCCTTCACAAAAAAAAAATCCTCATTGACCCTAACATTAAATCTTCAGGTCATCGACGCACTAGAACTGGCCTTCAAAGAGCTCGATTCTTCCGAAGACCTGACAACTACTATGGACGGTCAGACACCAAGCAAAGCTCCTAAAGATGGGCCTAAATTGGGGCCGATCGAAGTGACTCCTCTGTACGAGAACATCGACATATTCTACCAAAACGGCGAAGCTGAAGGCGCGGCCTTCCCTTTGGACCTACCCCAGAATGTTCTCGAACCGCCAAAGGAGAAGCCACCCCCACCACCGACTGAAGACAACGATGAGCTCCTTGGAAATGTAAGTGATTTCATCACCAATATCATCAACATCCATTAATACATTATAGGGATAAAATGGTTTATCGTGACATAGTGGTCCCCTTGCTGGATCAGCGTCCAAATTATGCATGACGCCTATTATGCATTTTCCAATAAATCCATCGTTGGCGGTTTGCTGCCTTTGTCATCCAGACATCACATCACAGCCCGCCTGTTTCCCTATGTCATCTGTACAGCGCCTTGGTGGTTTTTGTTAAGTGATATTCTTTATTATTATAACTTAGGGGCTCAGCGTGGACCGAAGTGGATCATGGCCTCCACAACAAAAGAACGCCATATCTCTCTATAGCTTCTAAGCTCATAATCTACCGGGTCCTTATCAAGGCTTTAGTAAATGGTACTCTTGGCTCCTGTGGAATTTGAGAGGTATGTCTATGGACATCTTGTATAAGATCTTAATCATGAGTGTACCCATAGCTTACCATACTGTTAGATTTTACTCTTTAGAAGCCACCAAATCATTTCTAAATTAATTTCGTAAAACAACATTGAAGACTGCGAATTTGACACTATTAGCTAGAGCATGGAATACCGGAGCCTTTACCCAATACCGGTTTTCATTCGGTATCAAGATTTTAAATACCGGGATACCGGTTTTTCGGTATTTTCCGGTATTACAGTTTTGTTATAATAAAAAAATAATAATTGTTATAAAATAGATAAATACAAAATTTAAAATAAGTGAGTTTATTTAATTGAACGATAATATTAATTTATACTAGCTTGTGCCTGCGACTTCGTCCGCCTAGACTTTTTTTTCCGTTATCGACATTACCAGACGAAATTAGTTCGTAATTTATAGTCTGGTTAGTCTGGTTTCTAAGCTATCTACATTCCTTCAGGCAAATTCGTCCTGCAGTTCTATCGTGAAAACAAATACACACACTCACAAACTGTCCGCGCACTCGGAGAAAAAGTTGCAGAATCAGAATATTCTTTGCTGTACTACAAAAACATTAAAAGGACCGTCCGCAATCCGCATTAATAAATCGTAATGGGCAATTTTCTGACAGCTCATGAGTTGTAGTTCCAAATTTGTAACTGGATGTCGCTGACGAGGCATGTTTTTATAAGCCCATTCGCGCTCGTTGAGCTTCGTAGATACGTCCAAACACAATATTTAGGTATTGGTGATGGAGCAAAATGTAGTGTTTCCGGTTCAACCATTCACTAACACAAGAACAATAACCAAGTGGTGCACTTTTTCATGTACTAAAATGGAATGAGGTGAAAGATGAAGTCACAGAGCAATGAAGTGAAAAAGTATTTTCGCTGTAGTAAGCACGAATTTACTCTGTGATGTCGGATCAACGCCATCTGTCACAGCTTTTATAACTTTTTTTTTTATAGCTGTCAGAAAATCCCCCATTGAAGGCGTCAACTGGGAGCCTATTTTGGCACCATTTCGTTACAGGCTAAGTCCCCTGGACTGCAGTCCAAATTAAGAAAGTAATCGGTTTTAATAAACAAAAACCGGCGTTTATACTTATAGGCGTTTATACTTATATCTAATTTTACAAAAAACGTTTTTTTTTAGGTTTTCAAAACAGGTTCACATCACTATTCCACACGGCGCACTCGCACGCATCGCATGCGCGCGAAATTTTGATATTCCACACTTGTTTCAGAGTTTTATCTGTAATACCGAAAATACCGAAATTCCGGTATTAAGATAATACAATACCGGTTTTTCAAATGTAGATATTTAGTCCGGGATCCCGGTTTTTCGGTATTACCGAAAACCGGTATCCATGCTCTACTATTAGCATGTCTGGTCAACTACATACATTTTAGATTTAGTGCAATCTATGAAAAAACAGATGTCGCTGCAAGTCTCATTGGAATTGATTGAAAGATAAATCTTATAGTAAATGCTATTTAGTCCTTTCCGCTTATTTTAAATATTTTTTTTACATTTATTAATTCTGCTTTTATAAGGAATAAATTAATAACATGCATATTTTAGAAAAATACGAATATAGTTTTAATTCGACCGCGACGCTACGTGATAACGTGACTGACATATTAATACTGCGAATTTTACATAGATGGCGTACCTTCAGGCACCTACAACCGCTTGAAATTACATTCAGTTTCAACGTACAGTACGCTCCATGTTAAAAATACTCAGATACGGATAATATCTCAAGGGGTTCATCATTGGCACACGTATGACTTGGTGCTCACTAAATGGGCCACCTAAACTAAATATGCCGCCGCTTATGGGCCTATACTAGCCCTGGACAGCAAAGCGGCAACATGGTTGTAAGCAGGTGATCAGGGTGTCGAGAGGTGTGCGCCGCTTTCTACCCAGTGACTGTAGTGTGGTAGCCACAGCCACAGTGCCAACTCGCGTCCTATGCATCTTTCACTTCCACCCTGCGAGCATGTATAGCTCTAACGCCCCACTCTGGACGGCCGGCTAAGGCAAGCCAGAGGTGAGAGTCTTGCGGCCCCTCTTGAAGTCCACTTCGGACATCCAGGTAAAGGTAAGCCGAAGATGAGGGGCCTGATCGACTCTTCAAGGATCTCGGGTTCGTGGTGTCGATAGTTCACCAACAGCCCGCCACAAGTAGCCATTATTATTACAAAAAAGAAAAGACGGCAATGCAATGGCGTGTACACACGACAGCACGTCGACCCTTACACGCTATATAGCACTCTACTCGATTACGGTACGGGCGACTTTACAACAAAACTGTACACTCTGCCGTGCTTCATGTGTACACACGACAGCACGTCGACCTTTACACGCTAGCATCCTACTCGGTTACATTACGGGTGACTTTACAACAAAAGTGTACATTCTGACATGCTGTCGTGTGTACACACGACAGCACGTCGACGCTTACACGGTAGCGCTCTACTCGGTTACGTTAGGGGCGACTTTAAAAAAAAGCGTACAGTCTGACTTGCTGTCGTGTGTACAAGTAGCGTCACACGAGTTATGAGCGCTGACCTTGAAATATTTTTTTGGGTCTGTTTGGCGGGGTACGTGAGGGAGGGGCGACGGAGAGGAAGCGAGCGATCGCCCCGGCGAGCGCCGGCTAAGATTTAAGATTGGTAGATCAGTCGCTCCAGCCTCTAAGTACAGTCGTGCACATCTTTTTTTGTTTCGTGGCAGAAAGAATGCCGAAACAAAATGTTTTAAAAGGACAGTTCAGAAAGATTGAAAAAGTTATTGAGAACAATGCATATTGGATTGAGATAATTTTTAATTGATTGCACACCCGTTTTATTGTAATGTCCGTTAAAATTATTTGTAAAACCATTTCAAATATACCGAGTGCAGAATTCGCAAAGAATACTTTCAATCTTTAAGTTTAGTCTATTTCTCTGATTTGTACAATGTCAATGTACCGTTCCCGGGAACATTGCCAATCGCTGGAAACATTGCCGGCAACATTGCCGGCAATTTTCCCCAACTGGGAATTTACTGGGAACTTTGCTCAAATCTTGAGATATTCCAATATTTGTTTGCTGAATTGTACATGATTTTAGATTCTCTATACACCAGGTAGGTAATGAATTATCAATAAAAATCCCATAACTTTGAAAACTGCCAGCCCATTGGGAATGTTTCCGGCAATGTTTCCAGTTTATTTCCGGCAAAGTTTCCAAGCAATCTTTCTCGGGATATTTGTTGGTAAACTTTACCATTATTTATGCAAATATCGATGATCTTGTATAGTGCTGTGATGAATTTTATGATAAAGATAATGGAACAGTCGCCCGCAACGTTTTAAACAACTAAAAAGCCCTAAAAAACTAAAGAGCCCTTTTCTTAGAGTACCATGAACATGGGTCTAGCATTAGCCGTTTAGGAGTAGGAGATATGGACAGTTACAGTTTTGATACTTTTATCGGGTAGATCTCGTCGAGCCCTTTTCTTAGAGTACCATGAACATGGGTCTAGCATTAGCCGTTTAGGAGATATGGACAGTTAAAGTTTTGATACATTTATTGGGTCGATCTCGTCAAGCCCTTTTCTTAGAGTACCATGAACATGGGTCTAGCATTAGCCGTTTAGGAGATATGGACAGTTACAGTTTTGATACTTTTATCGGGTAGATCTCGTCGAGCCCTTTTCTTAGAGTACCATGAACATGGGTCTAGCATTAGCCGTTTAGGAGATATGGACAGTTACAGTTTTGATACTTTTATCGGGTAGATCTCGTCGAGCCCTTTTCTTAGAGTACCATGAACATGGGTCTAGCATTAGCCGTTTAGGAGATATGGGCAGTTAAAGTTTTGATACTTTTATCGGGTAGATCTCGTCGAGCCCTTTTCTTAGAGTACCATGAACATGGGTCTAGCATTAGCCGTTTAGGAGATATGGACAGTTACAGTTTTGATACTTTTATCGGGTAGATCTCGTCGAGCCTTTTTCTTAGAGTACCCCGTCGTCTCATTCATTCATCTACCAAGTTTCATGGCTTACCTGGGGAAATGTAACTATACATCCCGAGCTTACAGTTCGGGGCGAACTACTAGTATTAATAATTTGGAATATTATAGAAACCCTCGATCAGTCAATCAATTCAGCCCACTGTTGACCATTGTCAAGGAGCATAACATCGGTAGCCAATGGTTGAAGATAAGAAAACACAATAACTCTGAGTTTCATTGAAGATTGACTTCACTAATATATGTAAATCATATGAATAATTCACTTTTATTGGCAATAAGTAGGGATTTCATGGAATTGTTAAAGAAAATACCGATTTTATGCAGTTTCTATACAACGTGTTACAAAAGATCCTAACTCTTTTCACAGGGTAGTATAGTGAGGGTGGGTAGATAACGTTTTAATAAAAAATAGGCGGCTAGCGACTATTAAAATTTTTAATTAAAAACGAAAAATAATATTCGTTCCTACTGTTGCACTGCACAAAACCATAGCACGCACACTACAGTACGGATGCCCGCACACAAGTAAACAAAAACTAGTGTCAACGTTTCGCACGCACACAATCACGCACAGTGGAATAAAGCGATTGAGCCGAGCGCGCCCGACTCCACCCGAGCGCGCCCGAGCCGAGCGTCGCCGCTGGCCGGCAACTTGCAAAGTTGCAACTTACTTACTTACCGCCGCCGCCGCCAACGCCGGCCCACCGCAGTCGCAAGTGGAGCCGGCCGAACAAAACTGAAGAGATAATAATGCTAGACATCCTGCATCTGCTATTATTCACGTTTTGCCCCACCCAACGGCAGCACAAGTAGCAAAGCAAGATAATGGTCGATTATACTAAACTTGCTGCCAGATAAACTGCCCGAAACATGCCTTGATTTGATACCTACCTCTCACTCTCATCTCTTTGTATGGCCCGGTTTCTGAGTTGAGAATTTTGCTAAGCAAATGGGTAAGTATCGTCCTGTCTCTGCAGATTTCTCACAAAAGAACGTGACAGAGCGATACGTAAGTATGTGCTTAGTAAAATTCTCAACTCAGAAAACGGGCCACAGTTACCTAAAATACCTACAATATCGGTGAGAAAATTTAAAAATTATGCTGTATTTTACGTTGATTTTAACCAGATTTAACAAAACTCAGGGCACTTTCGGTGTGTATCGTGGGCGATGAAGAGGTTCTGGGTCTTTAGAAAATAATCATCATAAAGATACTCACACGATTTAAATCTTTGCTCACACACATCATGAGTCGGCGCTCGGATCGTAATCGTAAACAGTTACGTACGACATAAGCTGGCTTTGTTCTAACAGGACCCGTTGATGATCTTCAAAGCACGCAAAAGGCATATCTATGACTAGGCAGATACTAAACAATGCCAGTAATAACATGCCCTTAGCGGCTCTGAGATGAAGCACAAAACACTAAATAAACACTTGCTGCCAATGCCAATGAATACCTATCAATCACTAAACACTCCACAAGTCACTCAACATTGAAAGAGAGTCTCCGCCCCGAGCTAGGCGGTAAAGTCTAGTTTCATTACTTCTCTATCTAAGCTCCGATAACGCAACGCACCGAGTTTATAACTTTTGTTTTGAATACCAACCACAAACAAAACAAGCCTTCAAAGGCATGGCAATAAAGCCAATTAAAAAACCAAACTGACCATTCATGAATGTATGACTGACTGACAACGATAAGTGTTGCCAACCGCTACAGAAAAAAAAGGTAATTATAAAATCCTAATAATTGTTATTTCTTATGCTACGGGTGGACCAAATGGCATTTATTTAATGTAAACAATGCCAAAACAAAAGCAAGGGAAATAAAACGTGTTATTTTATCAACTTCTAAGAAAAAAACCCTTAAACCTGCCCGCCCGTAGAAACCCGCCTTTGAGAATTGGGGAAAATCCTCCAAGCTGGCAACACAATAATCGAGTGGGGTAGTAGGGTAGAAGCACCTAAAGTCGGCGCTCGGCTATCTACGTTCAAAAAGTAGATAGGTTAGGTAGTACTGTAGCATCGATTTAAATACCCTAAACTCTAATTTTTTATTCGAGTCCACGGAATGACAGTTGCTAGTATGCAACTGTCAGATAAAGCCTTTGTAGCAACTGTCATTCCGTGGACTCGAATTAAAAATTAGAGTTTAGATTCCCTATCAACGCTCAAAAAGTGTCCCGCCTCAAACTGTGCTAAAATTCATTATTAGCACAGTTGCACCCGCAGTCACGCGCAGTCAGTTATCGAGGAAACCGATAACTGAGTTGCCGAAGTGCTCCGTAAAAAAGTGCAAAAATAATACCACAAGTGCATTGAAAAAGGATGGAATTTCGTATTTTCGGTAAATAATCATTAAAAGTTTTATAATGTGATGCATTTGTAGATAAATTCACCTCCAAAATGACTAAAAACATATTTTTTTAAGAATTTTTTTCAGCAAATGTTTGAAGTTGGCCCTACGCAGTTGTTTCTTTCTCACTTATACGACATGTGTAAGTTAAAAGGCGACGAAAGATTTACAAAGTGGAACAAAACAGGAATGGAGTAGCTTATTGTCATTTTTACCCCTTAAATTTTCGTAAGCATTGCACAATGCACATTTTGTTTTTTACGTTTCGCGAGGTCTCTGCTCCATGTTAAGGACTCCGAATGAGAACCGAAACTAGTCGGCTACAACGATATAAATATCGCTTTATTTCTTGAACCGTGATCTATCACTCGATTTTAAACTACAATAGGCTTTTTTCGGGTTTTTTTTTGTTTATGAAGATGTCTCTAGATGGCGCTATTCTTCTCACCATAGAAAATGGAGTTTAGCCAGAAAAAATGTCAAAGTCTGTCCACAGACTGTCTATTGGTCTGTGCCGAGGTTTTTTCACGGATAACTACCCCGCCGCGCGCCGTTTGCTGGATCGTAATTTTTGTTTCACAAGTTATGTCCGGTTTGAAGGACCACTCGAAAACAAAAAGAGGTATGTCAGTGTGTCGCCAACCGAACCTACTGACCTAACCTTTGTTTTAAATCTTTTTCGACTGTCTGTCACATTTTCAGGAATACATATGTTAACACCCTTTATGTCGGTTTTTAGAACACCTATAAAGGTAAAAGGCCTGGTTTCGGGGTTCTTAAGGGGTTCGAAAATTTCGTTATTTTTGCGCTAAACCTCTTAGTTTTCGAGATATGGTAACATTCATACATAGTCATTCATCAATATCAGCTCGGGCTAGGCCATACTAGTTTATCCTGGAGCGTACATATGTATGTACGTACAGCCGAACGCACCGAACTAAGATCGAAGCAAGAAAGCCACCCTAAATAATTATCGCAAAATTATCTTTTAAGTATCTAATTATCGTGTCGTCGTAATTTAAATTTGAAACCTCGTGATTTTCTCAGCAAAAAAAAAACTGAAGGAGTCTCCACGACTTTCTCGACACGCTTCTGTTCGACTGCGGACACTCTCACGCAGCCCAGACGCATGATAGCGCTGGGACTTCATTAGATATGAAACGTTATCGTAGGTGAGATAAGGTTGTATTTTGTCTGTGCATTATATCATCCGATACAAATGTGTGTGTGTGTGTGTGTGCATGCAGCAGAGAGGCACACATTTGCAACTACGCATCGGACACTTTTTCTGTTCGAATTTGTAGGCGATGTTGCATCTAGGGTATTTAAATCGATGTACTGTAGTTTAAACCTTTTGCTTATCTTTTTGTTTTTAATGATTTCTTGGTATGAATAATAACTGTACATTTGCGTTTATTTGAAAAAAAAAAACAAAGCTGAGTCTACTCGAATAATCCGGCGTTTGTACGTATGTTTGTATGAATGTTTGTTTGTTTGTTCGACGATAACTCGAGTAACGTTGATCGGAATGTCATGATTCATAAAATTTGAGACTAAAAAAATGTTCGAGCATGAGCCAAACCGGTCAAGGGATTACGAGATAATTATGGGATTGTAAAGTACATCGCGTTCGGGGTGAACTACTAGTTCATTTTCTATTCAGAATCATTTTTGCGCATTGTTCATCATTGTTGCGTTCTCACTACTTTTTGATCCCCCCTCGTACGTATGTCACCTGGGTGATTAAGACAAATCCAACGACCCCTCATTTGAGTAGTTTTAGGCTCTGGGAGGAAACAGATGAACACACAAATATACCCACATACACCCTCACATACATACATAACAATATGCTGCTAAAATCATAACCCTCCTTTTTGCTTCGCGTAGTTGGGTGAAAACTACTGGACTTTAGTTGCACTTTTCACCAAAAGGCCGAGTACTGCTTCCTCTACCCTACAATGTGTGTTGTTGCCGTCTCGCTCTCGCTCAGATCTCGTTCGCTCGCTCACTCATCCCAGTCAGTCAGAGTAGCAGGGTGACCAGATTAGGCGAATTGTCGCCATTTAGGATACCTCAGAGGGTCAAACGGACCATAAAATCCGATCGGTGACCAGTAACCTTTTAATGATACCTAAAAAATGGGATCGGGTGATTTAGGCTATCTTAGAGTAATTTCGCATTTATTTAGGCGATTTAGGCAATTATCGCAAATTTATTGAACCATTCCTTTATTATTCCTTAAAAAGCTTATAACGAAACGTAATATGCACGTGGAAAGGAGGATTCTACACTGATGGTGACGGAGAACTTTTGCAGGAAGTTATTACTTTAGTCTATGGGGCTTTAGAATAAAAAAAAACGAATGCAAATCATTAGATTTTTTTGAATATTTTTTTGGCTGTACGGTGTAATTTTTTTAGTTTTTCTTTATTTTGGGCTAAATTTGGGCTTCTAAGCTCAAAAAGTTAGGCGAATTAGGCTAAGACGAGAAAAAAAAATTGGCGATTTAGGCTACTCGGAAGACAACATTAGGCGAATCGAGTTAGCTAAAATCTGGTCACCCTGGTCAGTAGTCCGTCCGTTCGCGCCCGCCGCCGCCGCCGCCGCCGCCGGCAGGCCGGCTAGGTTGTTTTTTTTTCTGTGTGAATGTTGTGAATTCGTGATTGATTGATAACAGCTGATAACTTGCAGAAAACGGTGTTGATTGATACAAATGTGTCAGAAAGAGTGAAACTGCGCTGTGTGTGGCATACCAACGTACTGTCGTGTCCCGAATACTGTGAATTGACTAACAAAATAATGTTTGTGTGCTTCTTCTCAAAGTCACTAATGGTATGTTATCACTGGCATTGTATGATAGATCTGTCTAGTGATTAATTATACCGTTTGTGTGCTTTGGTGATAAACGACGCCACGGCATAAATTAAGAAGTCGCCGGTCTGTCACGAAAAAACTTCCGCGGGTCAAATAACTCAAGGTCAACGAGCATAATGTAAGTGAGTCAAATTATGTACCTAGCCACCTAAAATGACGTTCTTTTCATACTTTTCATCTAGGTACGAGAAGTCTGGACTAGTTGTTCAGTTGGTTCGTTTTGTAAATGCTGTTAGATTGTTTTTGTTTACATTCGGCTAGCGACATCTAGCGACGGCTAGCGAAAACGAACTGACGGACGGGAGAAAGAGATGACAATATGAAAAACCAGTGAGTGTGAGGGAGACCCAATGTGTGCCGTGTCTTTGTAAAGCTCTTGTCATTGTGTGGGTGAGTAGTCAGAAACGAAATGGGTATTGCATTGCAGAAGCTCTACTCCGACCTGTAGGCAAGTTTTTTTCTGATTATTTAACACTTTTCTTGAGAATACCTTCTGTAAATGGTTTTTGGAGGGTTTTAAACGAACAATTACCACCAAATTCTGAAGGATACAAGTACAAGTATTATCTCGCTAATCAGAGGGCTCACGGCATAAAGATTATTCTAAGCCGGCACCTGATACGGTAACGATAACACCCTGTGAAAAGAGTTAGGATCTTTTGTAACACGTTGTATAGCAACACTGTAAGGAAAGACGCTTATGAATTGTCACGTGATTAACGAACGCGATATTTCAAGAATCAGCATGATTGACTTCACTAATATATGTAAATCATAAGAATAATTCACTTTTATTGGCAATAAGTAGGGATTTCATGGAAATTTAAAAGAAAATACCGATTTTATGCAGTTTCTATATGGCAACACTGTAAGGCAAGACGCTTATGCATTGACACGTGATTAACGAACGCGATATTTCAAGAATAAGCATGAATAATAAACAAAAAAACTACTGGGAATCTATGGGAACATTGGGAAACTTTCGGAAACTTTCCGGCAATGTTTCCAGTGGAAACATTGCCGGGAGTGGCAATGTTTCCAAGCGTACATTACCTCAACTATTAGTTCAGCGTCAGTCTTAGATCCCGCGTGCGTGACTATTAGACATTTTGTGCGCGATTGTACACTTGCGCAGAAATCCCCGCCAGTTTCGTCGAGCGCTCCTAAAGTCATCCATCATAAATTCATAACTCGTTTACTCGTGACGTGCCGCGTGCGTGACGTGAGAGCGAGAGAGAAGCCTCGCGTAGCACACACACACACAACACAATCGTGTGTCATATATTTCACATACACTCTCACGTACGTTTCGGCACTATACACGACATCATGCAAATATGACCGTTACCTTAATTAAAATAAAGACGCCAATACGAGCAGAGGGGTCACCCTTGACGCTATTGCGATCAAATTGAAAAAGATTTGAAATTAATTTCTCTTTGAATTCGCATAGTAGTGCTTTGATTTTAAATACTTTGTAATGTTTATTTAAAGGTAAGGCTGTTTTATTCAATAAAAACACAAAATGCGTCTTAATTTGTAAAATATAAAATTTTGTAAATTGCGCCATATTGCGGCCGTATTGGAAAAATGCGTCAAGGGTAGAGGGGCAGCCTGGCGTCGCGTGGAGCGTGGACACACACACACACACACAAACTCGTCTATCTCGCAGACATTCTCTTGAACTTTATCTTAAAGGAATAAAGACAGCAATGCAATGAGAAAATAAGTCTTGTGCTCGAGAAAAAATACTTCCATTTCTTGCGGACTGCGGTTACGTGTGCCGGAAGCCGGAAATGATCTTTTGCAGTTAGATTTTATGACAAAAAATATCTTAATATACGAGTATAAAACAAAGAAAGAGTCGTGTTAGTTACACCATTTATAACTCGAGAACGGATGGACCGATTTTTATTTGTTGGATTTCTCTCAGCCCCGAATAGCAGAATAACCATTAAAACAACGGAAAAACTCACGAGAAAAAAAAAGTCTGCGCGGACGAAGTCGCGGGCAAAAGCTAGATAAATCACTTCTACATAATACACACATACAAACTCTCATTAAGTTATGTCTGCGGAAAAGATACAGTGCCACAAACTTTTCTTGGCCGGTAAGAGCGTCGCTGTCGTCTATGTATTTGAGAGCTAACTGACAATGACAGTATGACTTTTCAAGTAGTACCAATTTCAGCCGCCAGCCAAGAAAAGTTTGTGGCACTGTATTGTGCTAGAGCGCCGGTGAGCGCCCTCGAATATATCGCCATCTAGCGATCTATCTGAGAAATAGACCTCGCTAAGTGTCGTATTAGTACCCAATACTCACCACTGGCGCTGTACTTGCGCGAATAAGGCTGGGAATTTTTCTTGTATGGCGTTGACCCTCTATTGTATTATATGCTCTTTGCTATTAGGAATGTGGGAGTTTCAGTGAACTTCAAATCATCTCAAGATAAAGTTTTTTTTAAATTCATCTTTTTGTATTCTCGACGTTCCAGGGCAACTTCAAGCACACATCCTCCGCGCGTCGCATCAAGAAGGAGATCCGCAACAAACGCACTAGCTTCCTGGGCATCGAGGGACAGGTGGACGATGACTACCTGGACGCTGAGGCTCTCACGCCGAGACCTGACATCACCTCCTTCTTGCAACAGGTTAGTAGTCTTATCACGAGCGCCCTACGCCTCCTTTGCGTCTGGATTCATGGCGTCTGACCGAAAGAAGGCGAATTTTACATGTATGTTCTCGTTGTAGCCCAAATCTCTTCCATTCTTCGACGTTAAATAACGCTGTCACGTTATTACCGTGGAAGCTGACTACTTACCTACCCCCGGTATACGCGTGGCCGAATTTAGGGCCAATAAAATATGACAACGTCACCGACACGATAAGAAAAAGTTTCCCGTAGGTACATTGGTAGCCACTTGCCTTTTTGTATGCCAAAGTCAAACTAACCGTCAGCAGCTGATTAACAGCTAGTTATCGGAAAACCTGCTTATTTTATTTAGCGAGGATTTTTTTAAACTTAATTTGGTTTTCCTTTTTCCAGGAGACTAAGATCGAGAAACTCCTCTACAAGAAGACTCTCCACCACGAGATGGATTCATCCCTACGAGAGAGCCGCGACTCAGGCGTCGACGGGGATGGCTGGGGACGAGGATCCGAGTCCTCAACCAGCCACAGTCGCCAGAACAGCGAGGTACACCCACTGAATCCCACTTCTGATGTCTCCACAATTCTACATCCCACTTCTGATGCCTTGGTCATCATACTCTGAATCTGACGTTGCTATAGCTGCTATGTTCTGTTTTCCAAGACTTAGATCTGCAACGACTGCTTTTGGTAGGATGGGTGTCGCTGGTAAGCCCGGGTGTGACTGTGGAATCCATCTTCGCGGTAAATGTTCGACCAGTGAAATGCATTCTGCGGATGTTGGGCGCATGAACTCATGTACACAGTGTCCACAATTCTGTCGTACGACCGAGGCCTGCTCTGCTTGGCCTTTCGCAAATATTGTGAAACCCCTTCCCATTATTTTAATTAATTGCCTTTTCCATGAATGCATTTTTAACAAAATATTTTTCTAAATAACTTGATCAGCTGTCCACGGTTGTCACGACCGAACTGAAACTGCTTGCGGTCTAGTTTTTATGCCCCGCCCACAATGACCAGTTTTCATTATGTCAGAAAAGAGTTTAAGGAATGCTTCTATGTTATTTTCATTCGCTGCTTTTGTACAATTCCAGCCCTACACCCACGTGACCATCACCTCAGACGAGGAAGAGGCCGCCAAGATCACCAAGAATCACCAGGCCGACCAGTTTACCAATAACCTGAGCACCAAGCTTGGCTCCCTACAGACTGAGGACCAACCAGATCTGGCCACGATCGACAGCCTGGACAAGAAGATTGTGGAACAGCAGGTAAGCGAGGACTGAGGATTTTGAGGCTATATTTTCTATGTATTTTATATTTATTATTAGTTTTCTTTCTCTGATTGTGATGGAGCTAGACTTTCATTAAGTAATATCATATTTTATATCAGGTTTTGTTCTACCGGAGACTATAAGGATGGTTTAAATAATAATTGACTTCTTCAAGTTAAGTCGTTAAAAAAACACGTATATTTCAATGAGGTATTTTTCATTCGTGCGTTCTTAGCAGCCACAGAATAAGAGTCAGAATTCAACCAGTATAACAAAACCTATTTAGCAAATATTTATCTTTCTCTAATGGTGATATGGGCTAGAAACCCTAAGCAAATTATTTAATTGTATTCATATTATTGTTATTTTAGGTGATTTTCCTGATTTCAACGTTGCAAAAGTGCTTTGCATCGATAAGTAGAATTAAATGTATTTCTGGGTCACCCTGCATATTTGTGATTTCATTACGACAGCTATTTACAGTAAAGGTAGAGGTCGTAAAATTATTTAAGTAACTACTAAGCTCTATTTATTAATCTTATAGCTAGATTCATGGGTTAGTGAAAAATACTTACTTGATTTGTATTTCGTTTCTTTTCTTTATAAATAAGTAAATCTCGCTTTACTTCTTTGGCTTAGAAAATGTATAATACGAGCTGGGTATGTACAGTCGGCCACAGTCTCAGATACCCCTTTTTGTTCGATTGGCGCCCTTATGCCGCGCGCGATAAGAGCTGCCATGGGGTATCTGAGATTGTGGCCGACCGTACTCGTAATTTATTTTTTAAAGGGACTTGTTTTCTTGATTATAAATAATTTTGGTTATATTATGTTATTTAGTTAAAATGCACTGTAAATATTTAGTGGTGTATGGAAGCACTTATCTTTAAATTGTATATAAAATAAATATTTAAAATATCTAAGTATATTGACAATACGTAGGTATAACTAAACCTATAATATGTTGTTATTCGATATTTTAAATATTTAGTTGCCGCTTGATTAACAAAATAGCCTGCTTTCTAATGCTTTAATTGTAGTTTAATTGTATAGAAGAAAACATTAATATTATTTTCATTATGTATGAATATGGATAGGTATGAATAAAACGGTTCTTCAACAATTACGCTAGAATCCATATTGGTACGTAAATGTTTAGATGATTCGCTACAATTTACTTTCTTATTTACTTATGTTATTTATTTTTTCCAAAATAAACGCTATTTATTTTTCGGAGATATTGGCCTTTTTATTTTTTAAGCACGATTTCTTTTGAAGCACTGCATTTGCATGACTACACATTTCACCTTAGCAGAAGTTATCTACATAATTATATTTAATTTTGTTATAAGTAATTTAATTCACAAAAAAGTAACATATTAATTTTTTTTTCAGTTTAGGTAAATTTACATTTACAATTTTTAACCTAAATTATTGCTTGGTACTTAAATGTATATTTCGTGTGCTTTAAGTAAATAAAAATCCAATAAGATAAGATAAAAAAATATTTATTTAGAGCACCACATAGGATAAGGGTCAATAACGGATGTGGATTGTCTTTATCCAAGCTTAAATACAAGAAACGAAATATTTGACCGTAAACCTGTTCATTCATCTCATTCATGCATCCACCATTTTGTCTTGTTTACATTGTTCATCCGCCATTTTTCTTAATAATACTGTAAAACAGTAGTTTTTCGATAGATTAAATGCTGTGAGGTGAGGAGAAAGCTGCTTTTTCTCCTACAACTTTGAAGATCTCAAAAAACGACTGCATTACAGACTAAAGACACTAAAGTTCACAATGTTCATAAGCCATTTTGTCCCATTAATCGAACTGTTCGCAATGTTCATCCGCATTAATTATCATCCCATTAATCGAACTGTTCACATTGTTCATCCGCCATGTTGTGTGTTTGTTTGTGTAAATAACAATGTTAACAAGATGGCCGCGGCGTGTATTGCAGGCTCACACTAATGAAGATTGGCCTGACGGACTGTTTGACGATGCTCACACCAAGGTGACTGATGCTATTATTATAATAATCAACCAGTACTAACCACGTTTTTCCACCCTAAAGCCCGATTTACATTGGTCACGGACAGTGCCGAGTCGAGTAACAAGTTCAATTACTGTCAGCAATTTTAATAGGGAAATCTAGAATTTTGCTAACCTTACCTACAATGGCGAGTGAAGAGCGCCTAGACAAAACAACACACCTCCTTCCTTTACTTGGCTACTTCACTTAATACATGACCAATGTAAATCCGGCTTAATGGCTTAATACATAAGCAAGAAGTTCTCTAGTGTCCTAATTATCAAGATAATTTAATACGAGTTTGACAGAGCACATTGTAAATTAAAATTAAATACCTAGCATGCCAGCTTTCCTGCACTCTTTAACACCTTCAAACATCTCACTAACTTTTGACACCTTACGACCACACTGCGGCGAAAGCTTAGTCACAAATTGTGACAAAACATACATCTCAAGACACAAGACTTTTCTGCCCGACAGTGTGGTCGGTAGGGTCTGCGAAAACAACAAAAAACCCTTCACTAAACCCCAACCCGCACTCACAGGAAGTCCTGCGCTTCGAACGAGAACTCCTCCAACTAGAACAAGAGGAATTACGAAGACAGCGAGACAACCTCATCCGAGATCAGTCCCGAATCATCCAGAAGTCACACCAAGACGTCTCCACCATCCCTGCCAGCCCAGAAAAGCCGCCCTTGATCCGGCCCACGAAAATCGTCGAGAAATACGCCATTCAGGGCTACAGACACTCCATGCCAAACTTACTAGCCAACGAGAACTATTCGGTACCTTTGGAGAAACCGTCGCCTGTAGAGAGGACGTACAAAGTTGAGGAGAGCTTCAAACGCAAGCCGTTCGTCTCGGAGGAGCATATTCAGAGGCATTTCGGCGTGGAGGAGAGCCGGAAGGTGCTATATGATGAAAATAAGTTTGGGCAGTCTATGTCGAGGCCCCCGCAGCCTATTTTGCCGCCTAAACCGAAAGGCAGGGACTCGGTCGAACGGGAGGTTACTATGAGGTAAGTTGATATGAGTAAGAAGAAAAGTAAGATGTAGCCTGTAAATTTCCCACTAGCTGAGCACTTTGCCTTCTCTCAGAGAGAGAGAGTTCGAGCAAGTTGGATGTAGTAAGTCTTAATAATTTTGTGAGCAGCTCATAATTAGCCATTTTTAAAGTCTTTCGCCCTTTTTTAAAGCCATTTTTAAGGACCTCGAGTCTACAAATGGAAACCTATGCAAAAGAAAGAGACTGATGCGGAACTGATTTTAGATATACTACATAAGGCCGGTATAACCCGTGTCATTAAAGAAAACATTTAGGATGAACTTCAAAACACTCGCCCTCTCGCTCTCATTAATACAGTCTAAGCGAGACAACGCTAGGTTTTTAACTCCATCCTAAATGTTTTCTTTAATGACACGGGTTATAAGATCAATCACAGTTTAAACTCGGACCGTAGATTAATCCTCGCATTTTGTATGAAAATTAATCGACTAGCCTTTTTGGTTTAAACTGTGATTGATCTTACGGGCCTAAGAGAGCTTCGAACACGTTTTTTTATGGAGTAGCCGCTCCCCGGCATCTACTTACACTCGGCAAAGGCCTGCAATCTCTGTTTCTAGGATCTCGTTTCCAGTTAGGACCTGGTAAGCTCTTACTCGTCTTTCCATCTTTTGAGTGTGGTAATAAGGTCGATTTTTCTCAACTCCAGAAGCAGCCGCGTCCCATCAGCCGTCGAGTACGTGAACGTGGACCGGTCGCCGGTCCAGCTCCGACAGAAAGCGCCGCCGACCGCGCCCGCGCCGTACCAACCAGCGCCGCTTGGCATACAGTCCGTACCGGCCCCCGGGCAAGCGCAGGTCAACGGGAATGGACAGTACCAGTCTATGAGCAGGCATACGCTGCAGGTTAGTGAATCCTGCATCGCGCCAGCAAAATGTTTTCAGAGTTGGTATAAATACAGAAGCAAAAAAGTGCAGTTGAAGTCAGGAGCATTATGGCATGATCTTTCGTTATTGCGCTTTCTATCGTAGCTGAAACTCACCCATATAGCTCCCGCGCCCTACATTCAATGTACAGGCAACCAAAGGGGCTAATATTCGAGTTAGTGGCACTAAGAATACTGCATCGCGCCAGCAAAGTTTCTTTCATACTTTATAAAATACAACTGGACGTTCGAAGGTGGGTGACATAATCGATCACTCGGTCATCCATCACCATCCACGCTAGCATACAACTAAGGTAATGTTGCAGGCGACTTATTTATGGGAACACAAAACCCAAATCGCGTCTGAATGCCCGCAAGTACCATGCCCCGCATCTTCCCAAATCGTTGGACCAGACTTAGGCACGGCTTCTGAATTGAGAATTTTACTAAGTAAATACTTAAGCATCGTTCTGTCATGCTCTTTTGTGAGAAGTTTGCAGAGACAGTAAGTATCGACTTACGTATTTGCTTAGTGAATTTTTCAATAAGAAAATCGGCAGTTAGTCTCTTCCTAAATTTTAGTTGTAATAAATATTGTTGTAATCTTTCCAGGCGTTAAGTGCAGCGCCCACGCCGAAGCTGATATCAAGTGCTGCCGACTGGATGCAGAACAGAAACAGAAAACCTACCAGCTACAACTACAACCAGCATTGGCTCATTCAGGTAAGCATTCTCTCTTAGATAGGGAAAGATATAGCGCATGGTCAGTATCGATGATCGATGGTCACATTTAGCGCGATAGACTTCGATCAAGGATAAAACTAGATACAACATAGAACTCTGAAATGTGTCTGGCTGGACAAATAGATGCCCAAATTGCCTTTGGGAGCTTATTTGCTCGTAGTCCATGCAATTAAAGTAGAACTGTACACTAATGCAATAAGGTTGACATTCGAATATTAGACGTATGGTCGAAATGATATTTCGTATTGTTCTATTGCTGATATCTTTTGTTTCTGTGGGGACAAGTTTTTATTGTGATTTTATACGTAATGCGGATTCTATGCGATTTAGTTCAGTGACGGTAGAGCTATCCGACGCCATTGTACGTTTTATCTTCCTTATTTGGCGTTTTTATTCCAAGTTTTTGAGACGACATTCTTCAAAATTCTCGACGCCTCGGTAGTGCACCATTAAAAAAAAAACACGAATGTTACTGTTTTTCTTAGCAGTATTGTCCTTCGCCGTAAACAAGTGGTACTGTTACTTACCCAACATATTCATACGAATATTAAGGCGCGGTGCATAGTGAATTATCCCGCGCGGGCGATTCACTATGCCCCGCGCCTTAAGACGGAACGCGGGTAGCCGGCTGCTCCATACAAAAAATACAAAAAGGGAGACCTGTTTCCTTCCTGGATAATTATTTTAGAAAAAATATGTTAATGCCATTCAATTTACATGTACCTTTGCCATTTCCCTATGTTTTCCTTTTTTATTATTAATATTATTTTAATAAAAAATATTTAAATAATTAAAATAATAAAAAAACGAAAACATAGGGACATGGCAGAGGTAAATATAGATTGAATGGCAAAAACATATTTTTTCTAAAACAATTATCCAGGGAGGAAACAGGTCTCCCCTTTTGAATGGAGTTGAGGTTACCCGCGTTCCCTCTTAAGGCACAATGGTGCATGCTGCCAACGGGGTTCAAACCTGGGGCCTCTCGTTTGAGAGTCGAAACCATCCAACCACAAAAGACAGAAAGAGGCCGCCGATAGGTACTGAGAAAGAACTTAAAATCATCATACTGTATTCTCATTCTCAACTCTATTCCTTTCGCTAAGTCAGGGGTTCAAAACCTTTTTTTGTCTACTGCCCACTTTAAGAATAAATTATTTTTTAACGCCCCCCTTTTTAAACATACTTAAAAACCGCTAAGTACTTATAACTGATTATTGAAGAGCAACTTTATAGTATTCGGACAGAGTATCTTTTTTTTTTTCTGGGTCTCTTACCGCCGCCCTTTAGGCCTGCAGCGCCCACAAGGAGGCGTTATCGCCCACGTTGGGAAAGACTGCGCTAAGTCCTCATTCACAATCCTACAGGAAGCCGAACAGCGTCGGATAGAGGAGCAACGACTAAAGATGCGTCCCACGCCGCCGCAGCGCCACTCCTACCACCAAGACATGAACGCCATGCAGAGAATGCAGCATTTGAGCTCCAGGTGAGATTTTGCATAATTATTCATACACATAAAAATTTTAATTTAAGAGGTGGCCTGTACAATTCGGAAGGCAAAGTTTTTTGTTCGAAAGTCCGTTATTTGCTTAATCTTATCTTTAGACAATATTAAGAAACTAATTTCAATATTTTTTATTTTGGTTCAGTAGTTTGGATTTTACAATTTTTCAAAGATACGGTTTTATGACGTCACGCGACGGTTTGCATACTGTTGGAGGTCATAGGAACAAAACATTTTAGCGCATAAAAACAAAACTACTGGACCAAAATAAAAATTATTTAAATTAGTTTCTCAATATTGTCTAAAGATAAGATTAAGCCAATAACGGACTTTCGAACAAAAAACTTTGCCTTCCGAATTGTACATGTCCCACTAGCTGGGCAAAGGCCTTCTCTCAGAGAGAGAGTTCGAGCTTAAGGCGCTGGGCATAGTGAATTAGACCGCGCGCAAAAAAAATGCACAAAAACGATTCCTGTATCAAATACACTAAAAAAATCGAAAATGTTCACATATCAAACCCTAGAATAAGGTGAGAGCTATCTAAAACAGCCAGTTTTGTGTTGATACTCATAACAGATTTCAAGATATTTTGTTTGAAAAAAAGTGCGCCGCCTATTTTTTTTCATCAAAAATATCTTCAAAACGTGTATGAATGTAAACACGAAACTGGCTGTTTTAGATAGGTCTCACCTATTTCTAGGGTTTGATATGTGAAAATTTTCGATTTTTTTAGTGTATTTGATACAGGACTCGATTTTGTGCATTTTTCTTGGCGCGCGGGCTATTCACTATGTACAGCGCCTTAATCGCCATGCGTGCTCAATGCGGGTTGGCGATTTTTGCGTTGAGGGTATAATGCCTCATACGCTCAGGTTTCCTCACGATGTTTTCCTTCACGGTCAGCCATTGGTATTGCTACTACAAATTCGTGTAATTAGTTTTACGTGTGGAGCCAACTAAGTCGCGGGTTTCCTCACGATGTTTGCCTTCACAGTTAGTGGTATTGCTACTACAAATACACAAATGTACGTAACTTTGAAATTAAACAAAGTCGTAGATACATGCCCGCACGTATTGACGTATTGACTTGTCTTTCCTGTAGGTTAGGCCGCTAGCCTTTACTAAGCTGTCAGGATGGTATAGGTGCTGGGCAAGCCTACTCCATCTAAAACAAGTCCCAGGCACTGCAGCGCCGAGTGGTCTCTTCACCCATCTACAGAGTGCACACTAAGTCGATAGCGGAACTTTAAGTAGGCTGTCTACTGATTAATACAAACAACTTGTATTATGTGGAGAAAAAAAATGGAGCGAAAAAAATGTCAGCTGTTCCATACAAAAGGACGACCCAATACTGCGCCAAATGTATGAAAGAGCTGATATTTTTTTGCTCCATTTTTTTCGCCACCTAGTAGAAGTTGTTTCTATTGATCAGTAGACAGCCTACTTAAAGTTCCACTATCGACTTAGAGTGCACTCTGGGGCCTTAGCCTGTAACACAATGGCGTATCAATGGCGTCCTAGGTAGAAGGACAAAACCGGAATTTTTTCGTTGTTCTTTTACAACCAGCGAACTAATCCTCTAGAATTAGACTCATAACATTGCTGTACTACAAAAACATTAAAAGGACCGACACTGGACCAACAGCATTAATAAATCGTAATTTAAACCGTCAACCGGGAGCCCATTTTGGCACCGTTGCGTTACAGGCTAAGGGCCCTGTAGTGTGAGTGAAGGTGCCACTGGACGCTGTATAAATCATCTCATTACGTAGATGCAAAGGCCTTCATTTTTACGCCACGCTACTCCCATTGACCCTTAAATCTGTCCAACTTCAATGTTTATTGAACGAACGAGCGAAGCGAGCAAAGTTTTTCGAGGCTATTGGCCTTAGTTTTTTTTTATTGTTATGTTCCAGCCAACAGCACCTGCCGCAGCGGCCGCCCCCTCCCACCAGCGTCCCCGAGGTAGTCCCTCCGAGGGAAGACAAGGTGCTCAGCGTGAGCGGGAAGAGAAAGTGCTCCCATTGTGGGGAGGAGCTAGGTAAGCCGGTGAACCAGGTTTAAAAGAAGCCAAATCTCTACTCATTTTCAAAAAACTACTTACAAACCACATCAGAAAGGACTCTTCAATAGATAAATAAAATAACCTCAAAATGTTTGTCCACCCATTATCATTAATGTAAACACAGCCTTACAAAGTTACAACAGCGATGTAACTGGACTGTGCTTGGTTTATTGAAGGACTACCCGCTATTGTTTTTTAAATTCTCGATAATTGTCTGTCGATATTGTATTTTTACCTACTTAACTATTGTTTCTCAAGTAAGTGAATGTATGTATTCTTTTTGAGAAATAAATATCTTAAACCTTAAACCTTTTACAGTCATCATCATCATCATCATCAACCATCAATTATAATACCCACTTCATCTTTTTGCGCCTCTCCACTATTTTAGGTTGGCCGTCAGCTCTATACATTCCGTTCTGCGCCTCTATTATCTAAAAATTCCACACAACCTACGAGCGTCAAAACACTCGAAAATAGCCCTTATTGAAATGAACAATCCTTCTTTTGACATTTAAAAACCGATATTTTTACGGTGGATATTTTAGATAATACAGGGACTGTTCTTGGTCAGACAAAACAGATTTCCTACGCTGCCCCTTTTTCCTCAATGATAATTCTAAGTATGTATAACTATAGTGTTTGGGCACAAGCCTTACAATAAAGTAGCTTATCGTATTATTTTGGATCGTTAAATCGTAGCCTTTTGTTCGATTGGCGCCCTTATGCCGCGCGCGGTAAGAGCTGCCATCGGTATCTGTGACTTGCCAAACGTACTATGTAGAACTTCCTTATCCTGTCATACGTCATACCTACGTTCCCTGTATTCTCTAAAATATTCACCGTAAAAATATAACCGTCGTTCTGCCCATTTCTGAATTGAGAAATTCACTAAGCAATACTTAAGTATCGTTCTGTCTCTGCATATTAAACCGGGCCTTTAAATGTGAAACTGATTTATTTCAAATCAAAATATTTTCGAGTGTTCTCACGCTCAAAGGTTGAGTGGATTTCTTAGATCAGGAGTTCTCAATCTATTTTGGTGACTGAACCCTTTTGGAAAGCGAAATACTTGTCGGAACCCTGCAATAAAACAATAGTTTTTACCCGACTGACTCAGAGGGTTATGTTTTTCGAGTTTATGTATGTAAGGGTGTATATAACTACTATACTATGACTAAGTTCGGCTGCTCCTCGTGAATTGTGATACGCCGCGTCAGAACGGTCTACCAGAGAGAGGTGTTTTGAATATTTTTTCTAAATTGGGAAGGCAAAGTTTTTTGTTCGAAAGTCCGTTATTGGCTTAATCTTATCTTTAGACAATATTGAGAAACTAATTTCAATATTTTTTATTTTGGTTCAGTAGTTTGGATTTCACAATGTTTCAAAGATACGGTTTTATGACCTTCACGCGACGGTCTGCATACTGTTGGCGGTCATAGGAACAAAACATTTTAGCGCATAAAAACAAAACTACTGAACCAAAATAAAAAATATTTAAATTAGTTTCTTAATATTGTCTAAAGATAAGTTTTAGCCAATAACGGACTTTCGAACCAAAAACTTTGCCTACCCAATTCTTGCGGAACCCCTACAGAACACACTTTGAGTATGGCTGTCTTAGATAATAGAGGCGCTGTAGTAGCTAGCAGCCTAACCGATCATTGTTTTGTTCCAGGCCGCGGCGCTGCCATGATAATCGAGTCTCTATCCCTCTGCTACCACGTGTGGTGCTTTACATGCGCGGTGTGCGGCGCGCGGCTCGGCGACGGGCGCGCGGGGGCCGACGTGCGGGTGAGGGGGGCGCGGCTGCACTGCCACCATTGCTACTCGGGCGACGATGGCAGGAAGTACTCCGCCGTGTGAGCGAGCGATGGACGCTGTACGCTGGCGGTAGAATCGTCGTAGTGAAGAGAGGTGGGTTAGCCAGCTAGGCGTCAGTAAAAGAAGAGAGAACACCACTGCCACTATAGAGTCGACATGAGTCGACATCGCTGTAGTAAAGGAAGGTGGGTTCGTGATTATGTTATGTCGCCACTAGCTCAGCGTCAGTAAATTGAGAGAGAACTGCTCTGCCACCATTGCTGCCCGGATAGGGGGAAATTAATACTCGGCTGTGTGAGCGAGCGATGGACGCTGTGCGCTGGCGATAGAGTCGACATCGCTGTAGAAAAGGGAGGTGGGTTCGTGATTGTGTCATGAGTATGACGCCACTAGCGCAGCGTCAGTAAATTGGAAGGGAACTGCTCTGCCACCATTGCTGCTTGAAGAAAGGGGGAAAGAATCGGCTGTCTGAGCGAGCGATGGATGCTGTGCGCTGGCGATAGAATCGTCGTAGCAAAGGTGGGTAAGCTCAGTAAAAGGAGAGAGAACACCACTGCTACCTTTGCTGCTCCGGTGACGATGGCAGGAAGTACTCGACCGTGTGAGCGAGCGATGGACGCTGTGAGCTGGCGATAAGATCGACATAGTAAAGGGAGGGTTAGCCAGCTAGACGTCAGTAAAAGGAGAGAGAACACCACTGCTACCATTGCTGCTTGGAGAACGTTAGAAGGAAATACTCGACTGTGTGAGCGAGTGGTGGATCTTGCGCTGTTGTCAAGGGAGGTGGGTTCGTGTCGCCACTAAGTCAGCGTCAGTAAATGGAGAGAGAACTGCTCTGCCACCATTGCTGCTCGGAGGATGATAGGAGGAAATATTTCGCTGTGTAAGCGAGCGATGGACTGACTGGATCGACATAGTAAAGGAATGGGTTAGCCAGCTAGACGTCAGTAAAAGGAGAGAGAACACCACTGCTACCTTTGCTACTCCGGTGACGATGGGAGGAAATACTCCGCAGTCTGAGCGAGCGATGGACGCTGTGCGCTGGCGATAGAACCGTCGTGTTGTTGCAGATGTGAGCTCAACTCAGTAAAGGAGAGAAGGTAGATTGGTGACAGACGATGGAATCCTTCTTTTCGGATTATTATATCGTAGCAAAATTAGTTAAATCTGAAGTGTTGACCAGATAATAATGAGAGAAATAATTCAGCGGCAACAAAGGCAGGTTGCATGTAGTTGTAGTTGGTTTGACGGACTTGTTCGTTGTCGTTTTGATGTAATTGTGAAGAAAGATCTATTCTGTTCTTTTAAATAACTTTGTTGGACATAAAGTGGCATAGTATCATCAACGAGCGTGGATTGCGACTTTGTGAGTGTTGTAGATAGTCTGTTGAACTCAAGTGAAGTGATCAAAGTGCAGTGTCGGACTAAATATGTCTTGGTATTATAAAAGTTTTAATTTTGAGCCAGCTCACTGCCGAAAGATTTCCAAGAGAGAAAGGCACGCTTTCTAACATATTAAGAACCCCTTTATGTTATTACATTTATCCTGTATTTATATTATCAGCCATTTTAGATCTACGAGTCTCTCGCTTAAAGATGGCGTCTCACTCTTTGTAATTACGGTCAACTATAGTCGGATCGACGAGTGAAATGATTTTTGACGTCCTAGGTACGCTCTCAAGCGTTGTTTCTACGATGTTAAACGTTGTGATTTAGGTTTCCCTCGAATCTAAATATAAAAATGACTTTAGTGGCTGACCGTAAGTGTAATAGCAAAAGTGTAGTAGTTTACTATCATACTTTTTGTTAGCAAAGTGCGATTTAACCTTGAAACTTCGAAACGTCTAGGCATCTCAGCCTGGTTCTGAGATGCCCTTGCACGCTTTTGTATTTCTTTAATAAAAAATAATAACAATAAAGTTTTTTTATGTTACAAACAATTTATTAACATTTGAAACGTAAGAAATTATTGTTTTTTTTTTGCACAGCATACCCTGATAACTTAAGATTTTATTTTATGTATTATTTATTTACTTAATTGTTAAAAAAAATGAAGACAAGGCATATTGTGTCAAAATTAAAACATATTTTGATAGTAGCTTTTCTTACGCGTGTATTTATTTCTTACTATTTTGTGCCATGTCAGAATCTTCCCCAAATTATATATTTAGTTTATTGTACCTACTCATCATTTATTATATCGAAGTATATTATTATGTTGAATCAATAAAAAGTACACATTCTACACCGATATAATAACTAAAGATCATAATTTGTGTTTAGTTTTAAAAATGTTATATAATCACGGAAATAAATATAACGAAGAATAACAGACAAGTAGCGGTATTTTAAACTGTAATATTTTGTACATAGAGTTTAAATTATGTTTTAGTTGTGTGGTTAGCTTTAATAGGTTGTATCTTAGCTCTTAGAAATACAATTTACCCCAAAAATGTGTATTATGTAAAAAAATATATCTTAATATATTGTACTTTCCATTTCTTATTATATTTAAAGGATCGAAATCGTTCGCAATTTAGATTTTTCTTTTCTTAAACTTATTATTTTGTAATTTAAAACCTGCACTGTCTTTTTTTCCATTTGTACATTACTTTACTTTTGTTATTAAGTCCCCATTTGTATAACAATAAATATTTTCAAAAAGTTACTATTGTCTTGTTCCCTTAAACTGCTTTAAAGAATATTTATTGCAAGAAGTTTGTTTTGACTTTGGAAAGGTACATATTTGTAAAGGTAGGTCAACGAATTAAAAAAATCAGTACTAATGGTTGTTGAGAAAACATGTAAACATTGACAATGAGATCAGAAAACAAATAAAAAACACACTAGACAAAGACAATTGAAATAAACTTTATTGTCACATGATTATATCACATACCAATAAAAAATATAGAGATGTGCACATTTTAAACTATAGTACGTTCATAAAATGATTACACATAGCATGATGGAGGTCATCAAACTCAAATCAGTTTTTTAATGATGTATCATCATGATAAAAATGGCGAAGTCTTTGAACCACATAAAGACAACCTACCTTATAATTAAGTTGAAAATTGAGATCCCATGACTAGGCAAGTTATGGGAAAAAACAAAGTCTATGATAGGTATAAAAGAACTATAGAAACTTTTTTATATGGTCCGCATAGGTAGGTACGCACGACAGCACGTCAGAGTGTACACTTTTGTTGTAAAGTCGCCCGTAACGTAACCGAATAGAGTGATAGTGTGTGAGGGTCTACGTGCTGTCTTGTGTACACCACGGGAGCTTGAATAAAGTAAACACGAATGACATTGAAGGTGGTGAGAATTCTCGAGTACGTAAAATATGTAATGGGCGTCTTTCCTAGTGTAAGTTGTTATAAATGTCAAATTATGTCTATTTTATCTGCGCTCTATCATACATATTTTGTATCATATTAAGAAACCCTTGGCATATATTGCAATGCAATTTGAAACTAGGAAAAACGATTATTCTCTAACTTCTCTTCTGTCTTAAGGCGCGGGGCATATTGAATTAGCCCGCGCGCAAAGAAAAATGCACAAATCTGATTCCTGTATCAAATACACTAAACGAATCGAAAATGTTCACATATCAAACCCTAGCATTAGGTGAGACCTATCTAACACAGCCAGTTTCATGTTGATATCCATAACAGATTGCAATATATTAGGCTTAAAAAATTTTTTTTATTGCGCGTGGGCGATTCACTATGCACGGCGCCTTAACGGCGAGATTTCCTCCGACCGACAGTCGCATGTTTTACATTTCCGTGAATTGCCCCTGTGAATGGACTGTACACTCAACAGCGTGTCGACCTTTACTCGTGTGCACGCTAATCAGTTACGTTACGGGTGACTTCGCAATGAAAATGTGAAGGTTTACCTACTGTTAACTGTCTCTACAGTCCGTCTGCCTGCCATACACGTGTCATCATTCGTTGAACGTACAACATCACAGTGTTTTAAACGGCCTGCGTCACAAATATTCCGTATAATTTATAATAAGTAGTAGTAAAATAAACACACAGTCTAAATATAACAGTAAGAACTATTTACAATGAAAAAATATCACTCATATTTTTACTTAAGTTGCATGGAGCCTCAGACTTCACTTTTTACTGACTTCCAAACACTAAGAGAATCCATAATGTGTAGTTATACTACAGCGTATCGAATGGAAATAAGTCCAGCAGGCGAAGCATAAGGGTTAGGCAGTACATAAGGGTTATAAAACTATACGCCTCTCATGCCCGTTTTCACCAATGACCCCTAATTTTAAAAGGCCTTTTAACGAAAGTTATTTGCACCTCTGCAAGTCTATGGGGCATGGATGAAGGATCATACACACTCAACTCATAACGCTTGTGAGTGGAATTCATATGATCCTTCATTCATGACCCCTAGACTTGCAGAGGCGCAGATAATTTTTGTTAAAAGGTCTTTTAAAATTAGGGGTGGTTGGTGAAAACGGGCATCACTCTTTTGTTTGACCTAGAATGGGATAGATAGACTTATAAACCCATGGATACGCTATAACCCAACCTTATGCTAACCCAGCAGAAAAACAAAGTAGGTACATAACTACTAATAAATGAGCCGCACATCCTAAGTATGTTATCTTTATGAAGAAGCTGTTACTCTATGTTCTCTACATAAACTAAGTAGGCATTTACGGCTTTTTAATTGTACAAATATTTGATTTACTGCTGAACGATTGCATTTATAGACCAAACAAAGTTCAAAATCCACTCATTATTCTCTCAAAAGAGAAGACGAGGGAATCATCATAATTTAGATACGCGACGGATAACAACGAGCAGGCATTCGTTCTGTCACGAAACAATCTAAAGACGACCTTAAAGTTGTAAAAAAATAGAGTCCATCTCGGCAGCAAAAGTAAAGTCAGCCGCTCCACGCAAGGCACAATACAATCCCCACTAGTTTATTGACTTGTACCTACCTCTGCCATTGAAACGGAATGGACGGCTATTATGCTATCAGCAGACGTTGTCTGTACTCCCTGTCAGCGCTTGTTGCAGAACCATCTGCTGAGCATTTATCAACTTCTTCAACTCTTTAATCTCCTGAGTTAACTGTCTCACATTCTCCGAGGTCTCCTCCACTCTAGCTTGCAAGCCACTCATCCCGGATGAATACCCATATTCGGGGTAACTAGAATCATTGTTATTCTCGTACTTTTTGAAGCACGAGTACGCGCCAGTTGTGGAGCCATTGGACGATATCGTGTGACCGTATTGCTTCCGCATTTTGGCAATGTCGTAGGCCGCCATCATTATATCTCTAGGTAGTCTCTTCTCGCTTGGATTTAAAGGTTTCACGCTCAATACTACGCGGTACGCTTGTGGGGAAACCAAGGCTGAGGAATGCAGGATTTTCAACAGACATTTCGGCATGTAACCGTTAAATAATGCGAGCTCCATATAGGATATCAGCTTGGTCTGTCTCACGAGCTTTGACAGCCCGGCAGTTTTCCGCAAACCTTGGATGTCGTGGACGGCTATGCCGACGAGCAAGTTCATTAGGACGACGGTAACAAACATTAGGAAGAGAACGTACGTGACTTGCGCCGAGAACTCTAAAAGAACCGGGGGGTCGTTCCCATCGGGTTCATTGAGTAATAGATCCAAGTTTAGCTCCCCGATCATCATTGTCAAAACTGTTATAAAACCCATGAAAGGGTTCGCAAAAGAGGAGGAGTCTGGGAAAATAACGCAAAAACTTATAGTGAATCCAATCAGAATACAAGAATAGGCCATTAGTAATTTCGCAAACTCTTTCTGGACTTTTTGGTACATAGCAACGTAGGTCCCGAAAACTGGTAGCTGACCTATCATTAGCATAAGATTAGTCCAGCCGGCGAGCACGGCGAACGCCCCAACGTGATTCTGCCAAGTGTACGTGATGTTTGTATAAACGTACGATATGAGAAACACTGAGACAATCACGAACCACTCGATAATATTCTCCGATTGCATGAGATACTGCTTCACGGTGGAATAGCCAGCGATACCGTAGACCTTTCTGAATATTTCAAATATCGTGATTCCCGCCAGCACCCACCATTGCATTTCTATAACGAACGGGTTTTTCCTCAACAAATCGCCGAGTATCGATTGTTTCTGACACAACTCTTGCTCTTGAATCGTCTCCTCCATATCTTTGCTTCCGTTGTAGCAATTATGCGCTAAGGCCGTCAGGACGTACAAAGTCAGGCACAGCACGAATGTGAAACAAAGAAACAATCGCGCTACGTAATACTTGCGGATTTTTTCCCATTTAATGTACAGGAAAGCGGAGCATAAGGGATGGAGTAGCACTTCCTTTTGACCTTCATCGACAAAGGTGTTGAGGTAGCTAATTTCTCTCGGGTAACAGTGTTGTAAAATGCTTCTAAAGTCGAGTTCTAGCTCGACCTCCCGGTTGCTCGATTGCGAGTGGTGCAATGTGATAGCGCAGTCTAGTTTGCGCGTGATCATAGCGAGGGAGGCGGGCGTCTTGCGTGCGATTACATTCAGCGCCGAGTTGCCTTTTTTAGACCTCGTCGTGACGTCAGCGCCGTGGTAGATCAGCGTCTCGACGCACGTCGACAGCCCGTCTAGAGCCGCTAAGTGCAGAGGGGTAAACCCGTATTCGTCCTTCTGGTTGACGTTCGCTCCCCAACTTATCAATGTCTCGATGATGTCGCAGGCGCTGTCAGACTTCCCGATCGCCGCGTGCAGAGCTGTCCTTTTGTCAAAATCCATCGCGTTAGGGTCAGCTTTTCCTTTCCTCAATAGAGACTCGACGCATTCTAAGCTTGCTGACCGCGCGGCCAAGTGCAACGCTGTGAAACCTCGATGGTTTTTCAAACTGGCATCTGCCCCTTTAGCCAGGAGGTAATCTACGCATTCGGCGAAACCGCCGTCTGCAGCCAGATGTAGCGCCGTCGATTCCCTATCGCCGACTCGTGTCCGGACGTTGGCATCAGCTCCAGGTGTCTCCAGAAGGATTGTCAAACATTGTAGCATACCCAAATCAGCGGCCAGATGGATGGCATTGGTGCCGCCTGGTTCAATCAAGTTTACGTCGACTCCATGCGTGATAAACAACTTTAGACACTCAACGGAGTTAGCCCGCACTGCACAGTGTAGCAAGCCTCCTTCACAGTTCACGTACTTGACAGCAGCATGCACCGACGCGCCTCGGCTAATCAGTAAATTAGCCACTTGAACCGAATTACCGAACGCTGCACAATGAAGCGGCGAGAAACACCTGGGCATGTAATTGGGATCCGCACCGCGCGAGAGCAGATAGTTGGCACATTCTATGGAACCACTGAAGGCCGCCACATGTAGGGGCGACAATCCGAGCGTGTCGAAGTACAAGGGGTCCGCCCCGGCCTCGATCAGAGGCGGCAGCAGCTGGACGAGCTTCAGGAAGGCCGCCCAAAAGAGGCAGACATTCTTCTCAGCGTCCGAAGCGGTAGCAAAAGTTGTCCCAACCGAATCCACATTGATAACCCCTGATTCCAAATCGTCGAGCAATCTCAGCCTTCCACCGATCCCTCGCATCTGCTCGTGCGCGCTCTGCCTCAGCGAATCGGCGCAGATGTGCGCAGTAATATCGAGGGGTGGTTCCTCGAAGCTGTCATACATGTTGGGGGCGCTCTCGGCCGGGGGCGAGAGGCCTGCCAGGACGTACTCCAGGTGTCCCATGGAGGGGTAGGCCAGTTCGAGGCTCTCATCGTCGGGCGGCGGGTTGGCGGGCGGTGACGTGTGGGCCCGCGGCGGTCGCCGGCGGTCCATGGCGGGGTAGGTGCGCCGGGTGGTCTCATCGAGCGGGTCGGGCTCCGGTGAGCGACGGCGGAACCAGCGGCGGTGCGGCAGCAGGCGTGGCGCGGGCATGCGGGCGGGCGGCCGGGCGCGCGGTGACTGTCGGCCGCAGGCTTCCACTCGCGCGCACGGAGGACGCTATTGTCCGCTAATTTGTTGTCGAGGCGAAGCGAAGTTCGCGTGAGAGTTATCTGGTGAGCCGTGTTTGTGGTAGAGTCGTAGCGGATCGGAAGGCGTCCGTGTACTTTAGTCGCGCGGGATACGTTTTCGAAGTGGTTTTGGAACAGGTGATACGGTTTGAGAATTCATGGTGGGAAGTGTTCAGTTCGTCATCATGAGAATTTTCTGAAAAGCATAAAATTTCTGAAAAGCGTAAAATTTCTGAAAGATCCTCTTTATTAAAGATCACCAGTTCTTGTGCCCGCTTAATTGTCTATCTTTTATTAGGAGAAAAACTATACTTAATCCAAGTCATAGTGAGTCAGATCGCAATTAAATTGTAAGTACAATAGAGTCAGTATTTCTCAAAGGAATTTTCATTAGGGTACGGCAGGAAAGGTCTGCGTTTAAGGAAAATCATTAGAGCCAGTAAAGCTTTGCTTCGTGTTTGCTATTAATAAATGGTTGGCTGATTAGTACGAAGTACTTAGGTAACTATGCTGATCTGAAAATTTGCTTTCGGTAGCAGCTGTGTAAAGATGACCGAAAATGTGGCGAGGCGAGGCGGTATCTTGAAGCAGGCACAAAATTCAAAATATAATGAGAATGAAAAAAAAGGGTATCTACACATATAGGTACAGTCGGCCACACGCTAGGATACCCCTTTGTGTTCGATTGGCGCCCTAATGCAGCGCGCGGTAAGAGCTGCCATGGGGTATCTGTGACTGGCCGACCGTACCTAGCTTAGATTAGTTTACTTACCTAGCCTAATTACGTAGAACCTGTATTACATTTTAATAGAGAGACCAGCCAACTAAGCCGTGGTTTATCTATTTTACCAATCACTAGCAAAACCGCGGCTTAATTTCCCTAACTAATGTTTTCATCGCAGAATCTCGAATGCGACATGACATGGAGAAGTGAATAATGAGCCGTTTTCAAAGCACACATTGATAGTGGACTTAAAAGTAGTTAAATTAAAATACACAATTGTACTAACATAGACTAAGTAAATCAACATGTTACTAACACTATGGATATTTACGTCTGAAATAAACGAATTGAATTGAATTGGAATCCGTTCATAGATGGCGCTTACAGGCGTGGCCATAGAAGAACCGGAACGCGACTGTCAAAATTAATGTGCGCTAATTCGGCGTAGAGCATGAATAATGCTCGTACTTGGTAGGTAGATCGCTCATTAGATTTCGATCGAGGATTTTCTCGGAAGACACTCCGAGAATCGCGTGCTTAGCGAACTCATGCGCAGATCTTGATTGAACCTGACTTGAGACGATTAGCCTAAGAGGTAGAGCCATCAGATTCAATTCAATGCTCCGCGAAGGTAAACAAACCAACAGCTACTTGGTTTCGTGGGCATGTACCTATCTATGTGATAGGTAGGTAGGTATACCTAGATAGTGGTAAGTAAGAATGTTCTTAACAGTGTACCAAGACAGTATGATGTAACGGGATGTGAATAAAAACGATGTTGGGTAACTTATTAATGCAGCGTTTACTTCGATAAAATAATCCAATTTAGTAATACAAATGACAAATATGTGGGCGTGTGTTCTGGTGCGCTCCAGTAAGGAATGCCTCGCAACGACAAAACAGACGTAGGGTCACAGTTTACATAAAAAACAGTATCACAGCTCGGGCGCCCTAGCGCGATATAGACAACAATATTGTGATAGTAAGAGACAGCTAATAATAGGTAACATATGTAGGTAGTACCTACTAGGTACATAAGTGTGAGTGTGTGTAACCATCTGTAACAATGTGATAACGTGAGGGCGCGGCGTTAGGGCGCGCGCAGTCTCTACCACAAAAGTAAGATTTTGTAGGTACCTAAAGTCCATTCGCTTAGAAACGGTCGCGTCTTTTTAAGTATAACTATGGCGCCGCCGCCTTGGCAAAGCAATACTATAGGCAAGGCAAAGTCTTCTCCGAAAGATCCACTACCTATCTCTATCGATCGAGGTTCAGGTATTTGAGGCTTACCTACCACAGGCCCTTCTTCCATTCCGACCAACTAAGGTAAATGTCCCCTGATTCGGTATGTTAAGGCTCTGGCAACTTTATGGATTTTTATATTTTTTTCTACATTAGGTATCACTTTGAAACCTTCGTTGTGATGAAGATTGGTCTTTTGCAAGTAATTTAAAGCATTAATCATATAGTTTTAGCAAGTACTTATTTTAATATGAATTTTCTTACAGACCTCTGATTTGAACCCTGTTTCGGTATAGTAATTTCGCTCTGCTCCTAAGTTCGTGAATTCCTGTCTCCTATTTCGTTATTGATCTGTTTGTTTAACAGTTGTTAGGTACCTAGCAGGAATAATAATGAATAAAAACATAAAAATCCGTAAGTAACTTTTTAAAATTAAACATTTTAATTTTTAAGCAATCCTAAAAAAACACAGAAATAAAAATGTCATTTTCTAAACTTACATAAATAAATCAACATTATCGATATACTTATACATTTTTTAAATGCCAATAAGGTAGGTATCTCCAAAGAATCGTCACCAATAAAAAAAAACTGAAATTGAATGAAAATGTTTTTTTTTTCATTGCTTATGGAAATGCTGATAATACAGCAAATTATAAAATATATTATGTTTTAATACTCACTAAAATTTTAAAAAAAGTTCTACAAACAGAAATCTTGTTTTAATATTTTTATGAATTAAATTCTCTTTTTAATGACTAAATTAACATAATACGTATGGAAATTTTTGTTATTATATTTATTATTTAAAAATAAAGTCGTTATTTATGTACTTCAATTTACTGTTTTTCTCAAACATACATAATTTTTATAATTGTTTATGTAGATAGCCACAGATATAAAAAAAAATATATGTTGTTTTCAGTTTTTTTTCCAAGATATAATTATATGATCCCGTTTGACACCCTTCGTGTTGGTACGGAACCTTAAAAGCAGAAATTTCATGCATTTTGGGTTTATGAATCCGGTTTTAGGTCGGGATCCTAGGCCTTAAGAAAATGTATCGCCTTCAGTAAAATTGGCCTTATAAAATCTGAATTTAACTAATACTTATGCTTGATACTAATACTTTTAATTGTGTATAAGTTTTTCATAGGCCTGAAACTAATAATTTTCTTCTCATTTTCCGATCCAATCTTAACTCAAAACTACATTAATTACTCACGAAATAGCGGACATTGTAAGAAAAACGGTGTTCCTTATTTCGTTATACTAGTTTTGAGATAACCCCTCACTTAATCTTGGAAATTCTTATTACATAATCTTAATAAACTATTCAGTACCCTATGCTTACTGAATATAACCAAAACAAAAGGCAATTAATCGAAAAACGAGCAAAATTATGACGCTGATCAATCTGCGTAAATCGTTTAAAATTGCCAAATCGGCCTCTTTCAAACTCGTTTTGTAAGACTTGTGTTGACAAAAAGGTATACCGAATCAGGCTCAAAAGTAACTTAAATAAGTACCTTGTCTGATGTTTACACCATTTTTCAAATATGTTAACTAATATAGAAATAAACAAACATTTAAAAAGTCTCTGAAATTCCCCTAGTTCGTAAGTGTAACGAAATAAGGGACAAGGAAAAAATATGATGTCCGCTATTTCGTGAGTCAATAAATTGCGTTTTCAAGCAATTCTATGCTTACAAATAACTCTTAACGTATATCAAATGAATCGTTATGAATCACAGAATAGCGATATCAAAAGTTTTATTCAAAATACTTACCTTTGTCTTGCTACAAGCTTATGAGTGTCACCACCGATCCTTACTCTACCAAGAAGCGCGATGTATGGCGCGCACGTCTCGCACCGCTTTTTGTGCCTAACTGAGTGTTGTAAGCATCGTATCTTACACAGCATAAGCATAAAAATAAGGTATGTTGGTTTTTTAGATAGGTCAAAGTATAGAGATTTTTTAGGAAATTATAATGCTATTAAACATTATATCAATTGCTTATTATTGCGCCGGAAACAAAAACTCACGAAATCGTGTACTATCACGAAATAACGTACGTTTACCTTAACCCGACCAACTGAAACGGGCTAACTATTTTCCTTTCTCAACGGACCAACTATTTGGTTGGTGCAATATGGCAATACACTGAGATGACCCACCCCACCGGACCAACCATACTCTGCGCTGTCAATTTCGTACAGACCCACAAACTTATCTGTGAAGTGACAGAATCCGGAACTACGGTTAACGACCAATGAAAAGTGAGAATTCAGGCGCCCGCCAATCAAAACGCTGACAGCGACACCACTCATTTCACAATTAACTTGGTGGGTCTGTAGCTTTGTTGTCTGTTTATTGTTCATTGAATTGAATCGTACTTTAGGCGACCTACGTTAACGAGCCTTGCTTCCTTATCACCGCCGTTTTGCCTGTTTTTTTACGATGAAACGGGACGGGTTAGGTCAGTTGGCAACTTCACACGGACGACTGGTTCTGCGGATGATAATTTGTGATGTTTACGTTTAGATTTTGATCTGAGTGTTTCTAAACCTGTAAGTTGAATTTGATTATCATAATAAATATATTATGTAGAGTTTTGAGGTAAGGCTGCAAGGGCAGCACCAAGGAAAATTGTTTTAAGAGGCCCCTTCAGGACCGTGGGAACTCAGTGACGGCCAAGCGCGTGAAACACTGTTTTCTATAGCTGTTTCACCCAAAGCGAGACGGGGCGCGGGAAAAGTGAGAGGCAATGCGCCTGTATGAGTCATTCGTGTCCTTTCGCGAGTATCTAGTTGTAGTTGTAATGTAATAGATCTATTTTCCCAAATTTTTTCGTAGTTCCGCTGCCATTTCTACATTTTATTAGCTATTTGAAAAACCTTTTTTTTCTGACAGGTACAACAAATTATTGATGTTCCCAAGGTAGTTAGACTCCAATAGACAGTGTAATATAATGTAAGTAAATAACAGCTGAAAGTAACCACTTTTTCGGCGCGAAAAACGCATCGCTTTAATTTCTTTCAGGTTATTTTTTTATTATAAAAACTATTTGCAAACCTCCATATTGGTCATCTACTGATATAAACAAAGTTTCAGCAAAATCCAGCCTGTAGTTTAGAAATTAAACCGGAACTACGTTTGTATGGGAAAATGGTACTCTAACGCCCTCTTAAAAGACAAAAATTCACTGTAGAACAGCAAGAATTGTGATCAAGGTAAGTACCTAGGTACCTACACACTAGACAGCCAATGAAACAAAAAACATATCTTCTTTTCGGATGCGTTTTTTTCTAAAACGAGCCGTTAGGTAGATATAAATGAGAATCCCTATGCTTCTACATATTTTTAGGACCCGATTCGAGATCCAAACATTTATTTTTTCAGTGTCGGTACTGTGCCTACTCCTCCTAGATTTGTAAAAAAATATACGGGGTGCTTAGAGTTGGTGAAATAGATGGTAGGTTAGGTAAGCGCCAAAACAACTGGGAGGCAAGGGTACCGCCGCCGTGCCAATGGCACACCATATTGAGGTGAATTTACTTAGTTACTTAAAACCGGAACCCTGAGGCGACGGGTCGACATTGTATCAACTTTTCCACATGACACTGGATGGGAACGAATCCCGAACAATGGAGCGGCGATCTGTTACGGATACTCTTCACAGTACGTAACACTGGGTTTGATTTCCGTGCATTTGTGGTATCTATTATGCGCGCTCTACGGCCAGTAGTTGTGAATCAGTGTGGATGGTGGGATCTTTTTAGATATTGCGCATCCCGTGGACTGCTAAGCGCACAACTAAATCATATAGGGTAGAGGCGCCTAAAGTCAGCCACCCCCCAGTAGTCGGCCTTTGCGGGTTTAAAGTTCAATAACTAGTGTAGTTTTTAACATATAGCTTTATCTGTATTTTTCTATGGTTCATTGATTAATTAACGATACCTGTAATATTTTGTTATATTTTTACTTATTTGTGTTTATTTAAAAAACACGTTTTAATAACTTGCGATTCAAAATCACGGTCCGCCATCTTTTTTTGCTAGTTGAAGGGAGTCTCAAATCTTTAAGATTTTCGCTGTGTTTTGTACTGTGGTATGCCATGTTTTATTTTATTCTCATTCTTTACTTAATTGTTCACCTCTTGACAACTTAAATAAACCCTTATTTGTGATATCAATTAAAAAAACAGGGGGCCGACTATTGGGATCAGTAATTTCATACAAATGCCAGTACTCGGCCCCCCGGCCGACTTATGGAATTTCTGTAAATTTCACGTAAGCAGCCCAAATTGACAGGTTGCACATATCTTTTTCTTCTGTATAGAGTTCACAAAGCATTGAGAATATTATTTTGGCAACAACCCAATACTCGGCCACCAAAAAAAATGCCTATTAGGTGGCCGACTTTTGGACTTAGTCTCGAAGAAATTTTGTCAACCCAGAAGTCGGCCACAAGCAATTGCTTTTTCATACCTTATATGGTGCGGCCGACCACTGGCTACCTCAAGGCCGACTTTAGGTGATAGGCGGCCGAGTACTAGAGAAATGGGTGTTTTTTTGATTAACGCTAATTTTCTCCATCGCAGTATGAATTAGAAGAATAATCGTTTTATTTACTGAAACCTAAGTAACCGGAGCTTCAATTAATATTGGTTAGGTCCTTCTAGAACCTCCAACAACAGAAATAATGGACTTTGAAGTTGCACATTTCACTAAGTGGCCGACTACTGGTTCCTTTACCCTAGACCCAAGTAATAGATACCTACTTAAAGTTCAAGGGACAAATTCAGATTCAAATGTTTTTATTCAATATGCCATAAATAAATTATTTACATTGAACGTCAAAATATTATCTAAAGTAAAAAATATATATATATATCAGATACTTATTACTATCTAGCGCTCTAACTAAAAAAAATGATCTTTTTGGGTGCGTTTTTGCTAAAAACGGGACGTCAAATGAATGAGACCTAATCATCATCAGCTGAGCTACCGGATTTAATGCAAGTTCCGTGGTTAATTTTACTGGATCACTGATTTGATATGCCAATTTAAAAAAAAATATATTGGAAAAATAAAATTCCACTTTCGCCAAAGTCGTAGAACAAAAGTTGTTCAAAATCACGTTTAGAAGTTCTGTTTCAGAAATAAAGCTATTTAAAATTTTATCTGTATAATGGTGGAATCGACGACTCTAGAGCGATATCGCGACGCATAGTAAACTGTCATGATCAGTCATCGTGTGTCGCTCCGTCGGGCAGACTGAATGGTCATAGCGGCCAAGGACGTGGAAAATCAATGGATAATGCTGGGCAAAGTTCAGCTGTGGGCACAATGCCTTCGCGACGTCATCGCCGGCGGGTTAAAAAAAATCTTAGGCCTTTGCGTTAGCACAGCTGGGGCCTGAGTTTGTAACGCAATGGTGCCAAATTGGTCCTTTTGATGTTTAGCAAAGAATATTCTGATTCTATTTCGAGAGGATTAGTTCGCTGGTTGTAGGAGGAAACCCCGGTTTGTCTTTCTACTGGGACGCCATCGACACGCCATTGCGTTACAGACTTTAAGTAATACATTAATTAGTGTCATCTCCACTCACGCTAGATGGGTGAAGCGACCACTCGGGTGCTGCAGTGCCAGGGAAATTGTTTAGATGAAGGCTTAATGCCCAGCACCTATTTAAATACTTACGTATCTCCTGTCAGTTTAGATTAGCTACCTCGAAAGGTCGACATGCTGCCGATTGTAGGTATTTACATGGGTACCTGTGAAACAATAGTTATTTGTTATGCAAGAATGCAAAATTATTGTTTGCGGCGAGTGCTTGTATTGAAAACCGAGCTAGCGAAGGTTTCTAAAATTGAGCCACGAGCGTAGCGAGTGGTTCAAAAAAAGAAACCTGAGCGTAGCGAGGTATTCAGAAGCACGAGACGCAAATAATATTGCATTCGTGCGAAACACAAAACTTTTCATCTCACAGAAGCGAGGAAATGATTTTGTTAGCCAAGCGGGAAAAACTCTATAGACAACTACTTACAGGCGAAACAGGTGAGTCAAATAAGTTCCTTTTAAAAGCATATTTTACTGTAGTTACGGCTGCCGCACTAAAATTTTGAGCTTCGTTGGTATTAAAACCATTCGTTTTACTAATAATTTCCCGAAGTTTATTTACCCAGACACAAAAATAATGTAAATAAAAGAATGTTTTTTTTCTGGGTGCATTCTGAACTTATACCATAAAATATAAAAAATTATAGCAGATAAAAAATTAAATTAGTAATATCGTTTGAAAAAATGTATTTAACAAAACAAAACATAATTATTTATTTGATAAAACAGAAGCGAAGCATTTTTTTTATTTACTGGTATTAATAATAAATATAGTGTACAAAATATTGAAAATACCTGAAAGAAGAAACCGCGATTCTGAATGTTCTATTCCGTGACTTTACCTTTTTAAAAGATCCTTATGCCCCATTTACATTCACAGTTTTGTATAGAGAATGGGCACGAACAATCACTTTTGCTGAAGTACGCGTGTAAATGAACTATGAATGAGGATCTTTTTTCCGTCGGGATCTGGCATCTACTTAAACGGCCAGTGTTTTTTTCTTTTTCAACACCATAGGGCGCGGGAAATACTTTCCCGGCGCCGCGTTCAAATTTCGAAGCGCACTAAAATGCAGATAGTTTAAATCCGGCCTTTACACGATCGTAAGTTACTAGTAACAGCAAACTTTCCGAGCGTGGGAGATGAAAAGTTAATTGTGTGCCTAGCAGAAGATACTACAAGATATATTTTTTTATTATGTGTTTTTTTAAATTTTAACAACATTTGTCAACTTAAGAAGTAAGTAGGTAAGTACATTGGTAATTATAGTGTAAACAATGTAGGTGAGATGAATACTTTGTGTAAGAATGTAACAGATGTCGTTTCTCCATTATTAAACTACTTCCTACTAGTGAAGAAACGACTGCAATACATTGTATGGAAATTCACCCGTCAAAAAACATTGATGTGTAGAAACAGCCCCTAAGTGACCTTGATATCTACATATTTTATTCTCATTTGAATAATACTGGAAGGAGGAACTGTTACTGATGAACCATTTTCACGGCTGTCAAAGTTCGCCTTTTCAGAAGATATTATTAATCGGTCTAAGCAGAACATGACAGCCATGTCCCAGTTCTTCTATGGCCACGCCTATGAGCGCCATCTATCAAGTGTTTTGAATTCAGCTTTTTTAGATGTCAGTTGAAAACGGGCTATTGTTATATTATGGTGGATTCCTGCTAGGAAAATGGTTCATGGCTCGCTTACTCGCATGTAAGTTCCATGGCTAATTTACTTCTTGATAGACATCAAGGCCAAAGATACAAAACATTAGCATACTTGAGAGTTTATTAGGTATTTCCCTCATTGTTACGAAGGTTCTCAGGCAAAATATCGCACATGTAAGTAACTCAATTAAGTTCTCATGCTATATCTTTGTCTGTCCCCTCATTTAAATTAAGACCATTGTTTACTGCGCTCGCTCCCTTACAAATGGAGAGCGAATGCTGAGCTCTCGGTTTTAAAATCCTCTTAATTGTAGGAAAAACATCGTGAGGAAACCCGCAGCTTGTCGGCTCCACACGTATTGACTTGTCTTTCTTGTGGCCTAGGCCGACTAACCTGTCAGGATGGTATAGGTGCTGGGCAAGCCTACTCCATCTAAAACCAGGCACTGCAGCGCCGAGCGATCTCTTCACGCATTTAGTGTGAGTGAAGGTGCCACTGGACGCTGTATAAATCATCCCATTAGATAGGTACGTAGATGCTAAGGCCTTACTTTAATTGTAGGATTCTTCATTTGGGACTGGGGGTGCGTGCGGATTTATCCCTTGGGCGGAGGTTGCCAAATTCGAAATGGGTTCAATCCTGAACTTTCCAGTTTCTTATTTAGTCATGATCCTTTGTATTGAAATAGGTACCTAAGTTTTCTCGCAAGTGCACCGTCGGCTGATACTCGAAGGACCACCATGTTGCGGGGAAAGATGGGAAACAAAGAAATGCGGCAGAGAAAAGTAAGGAAAGGAAGGCACTCACCAATATCCAGTAGTAGGTATCCAGGGACCACGATGGGATCCGGCGGGGGCTGCTTGAGCACTGCCGCGGTTCTTGATGTTAGTTTTTTATAGGTTTTTAGGAAATAGGTACCTAGCTCTTAAATCTTTTTAAAGAATTTATGCTAAACTAGCGATCTGTCCCTCTACCCTTGACGCATTCTTTTCAATATGGCGGAATTTACAAAATTCATTAATTCACAAACTAAGGCTCATTTTATATTGGTATTTTACGAAGTACCTATATATAAAATCAAAGATTTACGAAGTACCCGGCTTCAAATTGGTGCAATTTGTAAAAAAAAAAATATTTCACTGCGTAAAGCGGAATGTCGCTACCCGATAGCGGGATATTTTTTTTATCGTAATGTTGTGCTCCACTTGCTGGTAGGTACCTAAATTCGCTACTGAACCTTGGACTTGCTTAGACAGAGCGAAGCAAGTTCAACCGCTAGTAATCATAGAGGCTATCTACGACCGTTTGAACTTGATCTTGAATCAATCAGGTACAGGAAGCCGCGGTTATGGCCGGCCCAGTAAAAGGTCCTGCCCCTCTACCCTTGACGCATTTTTCCAATACGGCCGCAATATGGCGCAATTCACAAAATTTAATATTTTACAAATTAAGACGCATTTTGTGTTTTTATTGAATAAAACAGCCTTACCTTTGAATAAACATTACAAAGTATTTAAAATCAAAGTATTACTATGCGAATTCAAAGAGAAATTAATTTCAAAACTTTTTCAATTTGATCGCAATAGCGTCAAGGGTAACCCCCCTGGTCCCTCCTACACATACAACGTGTTACAAAGATCCTAACTCTTTTTACAGCATGTAACCAGTGTAACCTACAGGACAACAAAATGTCAATACTTTAAAAAAAGTTGAAAAAAAAAACAAAAAAATTAAGGACCTTTTTGTTTTAGCTCTCTAAAAATACGTTTGTGTATGTATGTACATTATGAAAACCATATTGAAAAATACGTTTTTCCCGCCACAGCGTTCAAAAATGAACGGAAGAGCAAAAAAAAAAATTTGGTTGTGGTCCCTATCACCGGGTGCTTCTACCCTGTAAAAAGAGCTAGGATCTTTGGTAACACCTTGTATAGGTACAGCGATGACAACTTGTCTGCAGACAAACTAATGGAGGCAGCGGACGGGAGATGTTGATGATTGAATTAACATAGATTGGAGTTTTATTAAAATAAAAGTTTAATTTCATAATTATTTATTAAACTTTCCACTACCAATACATTTTAAAATTTAACAATTAATCATAAGTACATTATAAGATTCCTACTAAATCTATTTGACACATTAAATTGGCCTTATTTAATATAAAAAACAAGAATATTAGTTAGGTAGAATAGTTTATTATTAGTGCTCTTTTTTGCTAAAGCGCCTACCTTGCTAAGCATTGCGAGAGACAGGAATTGACCTCGTTCGCTCATCTTCTAACAATATGACACTATTATATCCTAGAGCGCGCGAGTCAGTGAGGGCGCAGTTCACCACTCTCATAACAGTCTTCTAGACTCATATGAGGTATGCGGTTCCAGCTGCGCCATCTTAGCGAGCTGGCTTAATGAACCTCCATCCCCGCTATGCAAGGGCAAATGCTTTAGAAACAACAAAAGTCTTAACGTTGATTCACTCGCTCGTCTCCTAACAATTTGACACTATCCTAGATCAAATAAAACGTGTGTGGCTGCAGCTCAAGCTTCGCCATCTTGGCAAGGGGGCGGTGATCGCACGCATCCGTGAACTTTAAGTTAGAATAGCTCGTGCCAGACTTATTTTCTTCAATTGCAGGATCATTAGAGGCTACTAGACTACCCGTAGGGAACCACTATCCTATATCAGGGCCCCTAGCCTGTAACACAATGGTGCCAAAATGGCCTGTCAGGTGACTACTTCAATTACGATTTGCTAACGCTGTCTGTCCTTTTAATGTTTTTGTAGTACAGCAAAGAATATTTTGATTCTAATTCTAGAGGATTAGTTCTCTGGTTGTAGGATAAAAACGAGGAGAGCCCGGTTTTGTCCTTCTGCCGGGACGCCATTGACCCGCCATTGCGTTACAGGCTAAGGGCCCAGGTAGAAGGTGTGCCGCTGCAGTTCCAGCTGCGCCATCTTAGCGAGCAGGGCCCTTAGCCTGTAACGCAATGGCGGGTCAATGGCGTCCCGGCAGAAGGACAAAACCGGGCTCTCCTCGTTTTTCTCCTACAACCAGGGAACTAATCCTCTAGAATTAGAATCAAAATATTCTTTGCTGTACTACAAAAACATTAAACGGACAGACAGCGTTAGCAAATGGTAATTGAAGTCGTCACCTGACAGCCCATTTTGGCACCATTGTGTTACAGGCTAAGGGCCCAGGCTTAATGTACCTCCATCCTCGTTTCCTAGCACGAGTAAATGCTTTAGAAACAACAAAAGTCTTAACTTTGATTCACTCTCTCGCCTCCTAACAATAACAAATAAATCGTATGTGGTTGCAGCTCAAGCTCCGCCATTTTGGCAAGCGGGCGGTGATCGTTCGCATCCGTGAGCACAACTTCAAGTTTGAATAGCTCCTGCCTGACTAATTTACTTTGATTACAGGACCATTATGGGCTCTAAGGGTGGTATTCTAGAACGCTACTTAAACTCAGTTCAAACTAGAACGCTACTAAAACTCTGTTTAAACTCAGTTCAAACTAGAAAGCTCCTTGAACTCTGTTTAAACTCAGTTTAAGTAAAGTTTAGTAGTGTCGACTGTCGATAAAACAGTGCATGTTTTGATTTGAATATCCCTCCCTTCATATCAAAACATGCACTGCTTTATCGACAGTCTGAACTCTGTTTAAACTGAGTTTAAGTAGCGTTCTAGAATACCACCCTAAGGGTAACTTAGAGGAACCACCGCTTGGGAACCACTAGTAAAAGTAAAAGTAAAAAAGCCTTTATTTCTACGATTTTTTTAAGTGTATGCTAGTATTCTCAGTATGCTATTTATTACTTAAAAATATTAATATTACATATATATATATTTTTAATGTTTTTAAAAGTAGTCGCCTCAGCGGCGTAGGCCCCCCCTAATTCCCTCAATATGTTCCTTTCTCTCGCCTTATTCATCCAACTAGGCCCACATCTTTGGAAGAAAATATCTCTCCATCTTTTCTTTGATCTTCCTTGCTTTCTCTTTCTATCTAGTGGTATCCACTCCGTTACTCTTTTTGTCCATCTATCGTTATTTAATCTGCAAATATGTCCTGCCCAGTTCCATTTCAATATTCTTATTTTTTCTTTTACGTCTAATAGCTTTGTTTTTTCTCTTATAGTTTTGTTGCTTATTTTATCTGATAACCACTTGGGAACCACTATCCTAGATTAAATAAAACGTGTGCGGCTGTAGTTCCAGCTGCGCCATCTTGGCGAGCAGGCGGTGGAGGCGGCGGTGCGCGCGCGGGTCGGTGAGGGCGCGGGGCGGGGCGGGCGGGGCGGGCGCGGGGGGCAGGTCGCGACACGCCGCCAGCCGCAGCGCCACGTGACGGGGCATCTGCGGGGGAGGGGCGGGATATGAACTATTGCCGTTAAACTAAGGTCCACTTTCTTCAACCAGGGCCACTGCCGATTTCTGAATTGAGAAATTCGCTAAGCAAGCACTTAAGTAGCGTTCTGTCTCTGCTGATGTCTCACAAAAGAACGTGACAGAACGATACTTAAGTATTCACTTAGTCAAATTCCCAATTCAAAAAACAATTAGTAAACTCTGAGTAAACATAATTGAATGAAAATCCGAATGAATGAATGTCCAATTGGAAATGATGGAACGCACGTTCTTCTGATTGAATGTCATTCTGCGATACGGCCATATGGCCAGTGTAGGTGATAGTTGCCAACTCACCGAAATATGTTTATATTTGTCTACCATTATTATTATCCAATAAATACAGGGTGTTAAAAGACCGCCAACAGACCCGAAAGCTACGCATACTAGACGCCAAAACAAAGTACTTTTTCGATAAATTATTGCTGGGAAATCATTTTGGTTTTTTAGGTTATAATTTTGAAAAATATTTTATCACGCAATGGACGTGTAACGCACAGAAGTCATATCGCGCAACCGTAGGTATAAGTTTATGTTACTTAAGCTTGAGGTGCCGATGTTTAGAATACATTGCGGGTTGCAATTTTAACGTCGTTTTTTGAAGGAAATATTAATAATTTTGATATGGCTTCTTGAGAAGGTATGTTAAGAACTAGATACTGAATACATTTCTGCAAAAAAAAAGTTTTGAAAAGTCCGACTTTGAACCTCATTATCTCGGAAACCGTTGATTTCCCAGGCATAGTTCCTTGAGCAAAAATGTTCCTTATGATGAGGACAATACGTGGTTTCCCGCTCTGTTGGAGGTCTTTTAACACCCGGTATATTGGTATTTGTATTTCATTTATTCGGAGATAGTTGGCTAACCCTGACTGACGCAAGTCCGCCTAAGGGGTGAGGATTAAAGCATTTATTGCTCAATGAAGGAGGGAAGCTGATGATCTTAAAAATTCCTAGATTAAAAAAATATACAACGTGTTACAAAACATCCTAACTCTTTTTACAGGGTGTAACCTACTGGTCAACAGAATGACAAATCTGTAAAAAAAAGTTGAAAAAAGCAATGTTTATTTTATAACCTCAAAATTGAAAAAAAATCATAACTTTTTTGTTTTTGGTATTAGCTCAAATTTAAAAATATGTTTGTGTGTGTAGGTGCATTTACATAGCTTTGATTTGTTAAAACATTGTGAAAGTCAATGAAAACAATATTTAAAAAATACTTTTCTCCCGCCACAGCGTTCACATTTTATTAATTTAAAATTCAACGGAACATCATAGAGCAACAAAAAAAATTTAGGATGTGATCCCTATCACCGGGTGCTATTACCCTGTAAAAAGAGTTAGGTACTTTTGTAACACCTTGTATATTATGTACCTTTAGGCCTGATTTCTGAATTGAGAATTTTACTAGCGGTCAGTCACATTCTTCTGTGAGAAATCTGCAAGGACCGAACGATACTTAAGTGCTTGCTTAGCGAATTTATCAATTCAGAAATCGGCATTTAGTGTTTTGTGCAGTCGACAGCATTTCGACCCTTACACACGTGGTTTCTATTCAGTTACGTTACTGGCGACTATGCAACTAAAATGGTTAATGTGCTGTAACACTGTTCATGTGTTCACTGTAACGTTTCTGTTGCCCCCCTGACTTACGTTGAAGAGCGGCGAGTGTATGATGGGGGTCCACAGAGGAAGCAGCTTGTTCAGTACGGTGGAGTCACACTCCAGCAACGCCTCCAGTAGGCTCAGGAAGTGCAGGTTCACCGTCTCTGCCAGCTGGAAACATAACAAATTACTTAGAGCTGGATGACGACAGCAGACGTGTTGTACACACACGTCGACCCTTACACGCTAGCACTCTACTCGGTTACACGGGCGACTTTACAACAAAAGTGTACACTCTGACGTGCTGTCGTGTGTACGATGACAACGGCTTATAATACGTTTAACACCGGCAGCATGATGCATCAATAAACGTTTTTTTCATCACATTTATTCAAAAAGACTTCGTTCGTTCCCCGCAAAGAGCGACTAAAATAGCTTTTTAAGACGCCGTACGTTTCACAACTACCGCCGCCAATGGAAATAAAAAAATATCTTTTTTTGGATGCGTCTTTAGCAAAAAACGCTCCTGCGATTTCTCAACGCGAGGCTTAACTATTTTTAGGACGTAAGGTAATCCCAGGATTGCATTCTTAAGTTCTAGGATCTGGAATCCAAACCTTAGGTCCTAAAAATAGTTAAGCCTCGCGTTGAGAAATCGCAGGAGCGTTTTTTGCTAAAAACGCATCCAAAAAAAGATATGATTTTTTTTCATTGGCGGCGCTAGTTGTGAGACGTATTTCATCTTAATACCATGGGACAAAAAGTAATTTGAATTTGGAATGTGGATTTGGAGTACAGATGGCGGTCGTATCGCTTAGCTTAGAGTAATATCTTCTGGACAACCTTTGGATGAATAGGGAAAAATAATAGCGAAGGAAGTAGTTTTACATAATTAAGAGCGGTGGTGGTCTAGTGGGTAGAACAGTGGACTCTGAAGCGAAAGGTCCTCGGTTCGATTCCCGGTGCGGGCATGTATCTATGACTTTGTTTAATTTCAAAGTTACGTACATTTGTGAATTTGTAGTAGCAATACCACTCGCTGACGGTGAAGGAAAACATCGTGAGGAAACCTGAGCGTATGAGGCATTATACCCTCAACGCAAAAATCGCCAACCCGCATTGAGCACGCGTGGTGATTAAGCTCGAACTCTCTCTCTGAGAGAAGGCCTTTGCCCAGCTAGTGGGACATGTTCAATTGTACAGGCTACATCTTACTTACTTACTTAAGACAGTAAAGTTACTGACCACTTTAGACTGCACAGTGACTTGCAGAACACTTGGCAACACTTTGCACCAGAAGTCCAGCAGTAGACACACTGTCGTGTTGTAAGCTTCGCTGTTGGGAGTGGAGCTGCCGGCTAGCTGCTCCAGGTATACAGGGTGTTAAAAGACCGCCGACAGACCCGAAAGGCACGCATAATGGACACCAAAACAAAGTACTTTTTAGATATTTTTTTGCTGGGAAATGATTTTGGTTTTTAAGGTTATAATTTTGAAAAATATTTTATCACGCAATGGACGTGTAACGCACAGCGGTAATATTGCGCAAACGTCGGTATAAGTTTATACTACTTACACTTGAGGTACCGATGTTTAGAATATATTTCGGGTTGCAATTTTAACGTCATTTATTGTAAGAAATATTCAAATATTCAAAATATTGAGACGTAATGATAATTACTTGATACTAAATACATTTGTGCAAAAAAAAGTTTTGAAAAGTCCGACTTTGAACCTCAATATCTCGGAAACCGTTGATTTCCCAGGCATAGTTCCTTGGGCAAAAATGATCGTTATGATGAGGACAATACGTAGTTTCCAGCTTTGTTGGCGGTCTTTTATCACCCTGTAGAGTCCAAAGCTGACAGAAGATGAAGGCACGATTTGTTCCAAATAGGTAAGTAGTGGAGAAATCCACGAGCTACTTACTCGCATACGCACCGAAGCTGAAGCGTAAAGGCGGCAAGACCGACCGTAGTAGATGGGATTACTTTGCTTATAGCAGGATGATTGTTGTATGTGTCTTTTGTAAAGGGGCCACTATATTAAAACTACAAAAAAATAAGGAAATGTTCTAAATGGGTACTGACCACTTTAGACTGTACAGTGACTTGCAGAACACTTGGCAGTACTTTGCACCAGAAGTCCAGCAGTAGACACACTGTCGTGTTGTAAGCTTCGCTGTTGGGGGTGGAGCTGCCAGCTAGCTGCTCCAGGTATAGAGTCCACAGCTGACAGAGGATGAAGGCGTGGAAGAGGGCGTTCATACGCTGCGCCGCTGGCTTGGTTTGCTCCACGTAGGACGACATTATGGTCTGTGGAAAGATATGTCATTGAGTTTAAAAGCTAAATTCTTGAGTGACTAAAATACCCTTACAATATACAGGGTGTTAAAAGACCGCCGACAGACCCGAAAGATACGCATACTAGACACCAAAACAAAGTACTTTTTCGATAAATTATTGGCGGGAAATGATTTTGGTTTTTTAGGTTATAATTTTGGAAAATATTTTATCACGCAATAGAAGTGTAACGCAGAGAAGTCAAATTGCACAAGCGTTGACATAAAGTTGTGTTACTTACGCTCGAAGTGCCGATGTTGAGAATACATTGCGGGTTGCAATTTTAACGTCGTTTTATGCAAGAAATATTCAAAATTTTTATATGGCTTCTTGAGAAGAAATGTTGAATACTTGATACTGAGAAAATTTCTGCAATAAAAAAAGTTTGAAAAGTCCGACTTTTAACCTCATTATCTCGGAAACAGTTGATTTCCCAGGTATAGTTCCATGGGCAAAAATGTTCAGTATGATGAGGACAATGCGTGGTTTCCCGCTTTGTTGGCGGTCTTTTAACACCTACTTAGAATAAGAATAAGTTTATTTGCGTAAAAGGTGGTGCATAGAGTGTTACAGAAGTATTTTAACTAGGTGTTGTTTCTCAGGACAAGATTTTTGCTTCTCTTGCTGTGCTAGACTAGAAGTCTGTGCCTATACAGCGTAGTCTCAGGGGTTCTGGTTTTCAAATAATTAGTTTTCTTAACGTTTCAATATAAACTTTTAGGTCAATATACGAATACCTTCAAGGTGTATCTGAATGGGGTTGTGTTCTGTAAACAGTAATAGATATAAGAACGCAATCTCTATGTGTCAAACTATGGTATAGTATAACAAATGAGTTCACTAGTTTCTGACCTAAATAAATAAAGGCCTTTGCATCTACGTAATGAGATGATTTATGCAGCGTCCAGTGGTACCTTCACACACACTAGAACTAAATAGATGGGTGAAGAGACCACTCGGCGCTGCAGTGCCTGGGACCTATGGACTTGCTTTTGCCTTCAAAATTTTATCAGTTGCGGAGGGTACCCATATTAGCTTTTGCGACATATTTCACCTTGAAATCTTTTCGCGCCGCGAAAAAAGTCGCGGTGCGCATCATAGACGGGCAACCCTAAAATCTAAAATATTCGCCGTAAAAATAACCATATTTAAATGTCAAATAAAAAATTGTTGTTTTCAATAAGGGCTCTTTTCGAGTGTTTTCACGCTCAGAGGTTTAGTGGAATTTTTAGATAATTGAGGCGCAGGTCTGTTCTTGACTATACGAAACGGATCTTCCACGCTCACCGAATCCACGCTGGATACTCTTTTCCATTTTCTGATGTTTCTCAGCTTTCGTTCTTTTGCCCCTTATGATGATAATATTATGTTACAGACTGTTTTGATGCAACGGTTGTTACTTGTTATTATGGTCTGTGATATGTTACCTGTATATTGTCTGTGACGTGGCAAGTACCATCTTGCGGCACGGGCTACGGACAGGGCGCCTCGGGCCGACAGTTGCTTAGAGCACCCAGTACCAACCACGATATGTTACCTGTATATGGTCTGTGATATGTTACCTGTATATGGTCTGTGATATTATTATGTTACCTGTATATGGTCTGTGATATGTTACCTGTATATGGTCTGTGATATGTTACCTGTATATGGTCTGTGATATGTTACCTGTATATGGTCTGTGATATGTTACCTGTATATGGTCTGTGATATGTTACCTGTATATGGTCTGTGATATGTTACCTGTATATGGTCTGTGATATGTTACCTGTATATGGTCTGTGATATGTTACCTGTATATGGTCTGTGATATGCTACCTGTATATGGTCTGTGATATGTTACCTGTATATGGTCTGTGATATGCTACCTGTATATGGTCTGTGATATGTTACCTGTATATGGTCTGTGATATGTTACCTGTATATGGTCTATGATATGTTACCTGTATATGGTCTGTGATATGTTACCTGTATATGGTCTGTGACGTGGCAAGTAGCGTCTTGCGGCACGGGCTGCGGACAGGGCGCCCCGGGTCGACAGTTGCTCAGAGCCCCCACCACCAACCAAGAGATCAGACGGACGCGGTGCACACACTCCGATACTTCGCGGGACCTGTGGGCGGATACGTGTGTGAGTAAGGAGTTTAAGTTCAAGGAGGAGCGGGTGATCATGCTCCTCACTACAGGGTGTTAAAAGACCGCCAACAAAGCGGGAAACCACGCATTGTCCTCATCATACTGAACATTTTTGCCTAAGGAACTATACCTGGGAAATCAACGGTTTCCGAGATAATGAGGTTCAAAGTCAGACTTTTCAAACTTTTTTTATTTCAGAAATTTGCTCAGTATCAAGTACTTAACATTTCTTCTGAAGAAGCCATATCAAAATTTTGAATATTTCTTGCATAAAACGACGTTAAAATCGCAACCCGCAATGTATTCTAAGCATCGGCACTTTGAGGGTCAGTAACACAACTTTATGTCAACGCTTGTGCAGTATGATTTCTCTGCATTACACTTCCATTGCGTGATAAAATATTTTCAAAATTATAACCTAAAAAACCAAAATCATTTCCCAGCAACAATTTATCGAAAAAGTACTTTGTTTTGGTGTCTAGTATGCGTACCTTTCGGGTCTGTTGGCGGTCTTTTAACACCCTGTATAAAAGAAAAGGGAATTTTCTCGCAAAGCAGATGTTATGCTTGAGGACCGGCCGGGTCCAACTGAACATAGTTGGACGTTCTATTTAAACTAATCTACGATAAACATTTTGCTGGCGCGATGCAGGATTGTAGCGAGTAGTGTTTGACAGTTCGAATATGTAGCAGTTTCCTGAGCACCCGACAGGGGTCGCTACAGTTTTATTGAAGGGAAGTTCACAGCGCGGGTGGTACTGGTAACAGATGCATGCGCTAAAGGACGTGGAGTCAGCGTCAGAATTTTATTTGAATCTGAATGCTGAGACGTCCTCGGCGCGACATTACTGTTTGATGTTTCCTTTTTTATAATGCATGGTGTTACAGAAAATAATGTATTGCCTTACGATAATATAGTCCTGACTTAAAAGTAGACTTCCAGCTTCACAAAAAGCTCAGCATCAACGTAGACCGGAAAACTACGGATAGTTTGAAACACGTATTTCGGAGAATACGCGTCCAGCTCAGTTTTCTGGACACGTATATTGTAGGGGCCCAAAAAAGTGGGAAGACGGAGATAGCGGGGCGACTTCGCAACCTTGAGTCGGCGAGAGATGAACAAAAGGGGAAGTTTTAGACCAGAAACGAGACGCGAAAGAGGCTAGAAAAAAAGCATTGCTAACCCTGGCGCAGCCCCTTGCCCCGCCAGCCAGGGCGCCGCGTGTCTCGCCGGCCCCCGCTCCTTGTTTCCTCTATTCTGTTCCAAGGCCAGCTCCATGGCGACGTATTGTGCGATGCCTCCCTTTACCGATGGCGCCCAGGGTGTCTTCGTTCACAGGCTGATGATGATGAGGTTCCACATGATGCCACATGGGCAACGGCACCGTGGTTTTTAAGATAAAGATAGGGGAACGCCCTCGCAATATTGAGTCAGCGGGAGGCGAAAAAAAGGTTATTGTCTAGCAGTGGACGAAGGGGATACAAGTTATGAAGGAAGAATTTATAATTCCTCGCACATAACTGTCATTGTATCTGGTAATGTGCAAACAAAGTAGGTTTCTTGGTACATAACCCGGTTTTGTGCGAAGAATATTTTTTCTTTGTACATAGCTAGTTATGTAACTTAGGCCCGGTTTCTGAATTGAGAATTTTACTAAGTAAATACTGAACTATCGTTCTGTCACGTTCTTTTGTGAGAAATCCGCAGGGGCAAAACGATATTTAAGTGCTTGCTTAGCGAATTTCTCAAATCAGAAACCGGCAGTAAGTTACGTACGAAGAACAAGGGAAAAAAAGCATTGCTAACCCTGGCGCAGCCCCTTGCCCCGCCAGCCAGGGCGCCGCGTGTCTCGCCGGCCCTCGCTCCTTGTTCCCTCTGTTCTGTTCCAAGGCCAGCTCCATGGCGACGTATTGGGCGATGCCTCCCTTCACGATAGCTCCCAAAGTGTCTTCGTTCAGGCAGATCAGGTTGCGGTTCACGATGGACTTGGATACGGAGCCCTGTTGGGTGGAAATAGTTTCGATTAGGCGAAGAAAGGTATGCACGAAAACAATCCCATAACGGCGGGCGCTAGACAGAGCCCGCGGAAATAAGATAAAGAATTTGAATGTGAGAGCGTGACTTTGATAGCAGTAATTACTAATTAGAGATGAAATATGACAGGGATTTTGCATTTTTATTCTGTGGAATCAAGTGGAATGTATGAACTATGACACGCCACGGATAAAAAATGCTGTCATCAACTCTTACATCATCCTTATCTAGGTATTCCTCTGAACCTTCCAAACTTACATCTCTGTATTTTCCATAATTTATTTTCTTCCGGTTTCCTTTATATTTTTAATCATAAAAAAAGATCGTTCCAGATTACCAATACTTTATCAATTGGATAGCAAATGGGATAGCGGATGGGATAGCGTTGCACCTTGATTCTGTTAAGCAGCTGAGGTCCAGCCAAGATGCGGTCGCATACAGTTCACGGGTCTAATAACCAACTTTGAACCGGTTGAGCAGCTGTGGGTCGGCCAGTAAGTCCAGCATGTCAGCTTATTGGTTCACTTAGTACTGATAGTTGTTGTTGGTGCAGTCCTTTGATACCCTAGAAGAACAGGGGGCCCTTACAAGGACACACCATGCCTTCCTGTCCTCAGCAACTCTTCTGTCTTTGCTCCAGCTCAGCACAACGGCTCGCAGCTCATATTCCACTGTTCGTTACCTTTTCTCTTCTCCTCACGCGGCTACCAGTCGAAAGCAAAGTTTGCGCTGTTGGTGACCTATCCATTTACACTTTTGGTAAGGAGATATCTAGTTCGATTCGGGTAGTACTGTAGTGTCATACCTTGATTCGGTTCAGCAGCTGTAGGTCGGCCAATAAGTCGAAATGTCAGCGATGTGCGCCGCATGAAGTCACTTTCGGCTTGTGCAGGTTTTTTTGCAAATCCATATTTTGCAGTTTTTAATAAAGAACGTCAACATTTTTGCATTGGCGGAGCTAGTATGCTTATACCGCTCATTCTGTGACAATATGCTTTCCATAGTATTGTAGTGTCTTACTTTGATCCGGTTGAGCAGCTGTGGGTCGGCCAGTAAGTCCAGCATGTCAGCGAGGTGCGGCCGCATACAGTCCACGGCGCCCACGCCCAGCTCCCTCGCCTCAGCGCCGGGCGCGCCGCCCGCTAGCAGCGAGCCTGTGTTGAGGGCCGGGGGCAGCAGGAGGGTGCACCCGTGACCTGTAAAGGGTTAAAGGTTAGCCAGCCCCGGATCTACGATTTTTTCGAAGGGTTAATCGATCTACGATTTTCTCGAAGGGTTAAAGGTTAGCCAGCCCCGGATCTACGATTTTTTCGAAGGGTTAAAGGTTAGGCAGCCCCGGATCTACGATTTTTTAGAAGGGTTATAGGTTTGGCAGCCCCGGATCTACGATTTTTTCGAAGGGTTAAAGGTTAGGCAGCCCCGGATCTACGATTTTTACGAAAAGGGGCAAAGACTTGATAGTGGCGTCCCGTCTCACCAACGTAAGAGATGAATTACAAAATTAAATGCATTTTTCGTGATTTTTCTTGATACGGTAAAGTTTTACGGACGTGATCGTGCCGTCACAGACATCCGGAAGGCCACGGTTTTTTTTAATGATTTATACTCAATACTTTATTGCAACCATAAGTGTATAAGATCTTGTTACATGTTCTATGGAACTCTATGAACTCTATGGATTGAGGAACTCTATGGACCCTGTCAGTGCAAAAGAAACTCAAATCTCACCTTGTAATACAAACTGCAGTAATATGAAGAAATTCTCGTCCGGTATTGTTGTCTTGGTCCTGAGAGCTTGCACTAACTCGTACACCAACACCCTAAAACAAATTATTCATCATCAATATACATACAAGGTGTTACAAAAGATCTCTTCTTACAGGGTAATAGGGATCACAACCTAATTTTATTTTTGCTCGTTCCGTTGATTTTTAAATTAATAAAATTAATGCTGTGGCGGGAGAATAGTTATTTGTTATGCAAGAACGCAAAATTATTGTTTGTAGCGAGTGCTTGTATTGAATACCGAGCTAGTGAAGATTTATAAAATTGAGTTACGAGCGCAGCGAGTGGTTCAAAAACAGAAACCTGAGCTTAGCGAGGTATTCAGAAGCACGAGACGCAAATAATATTGCATTAAATCCTGTACGTTCATTTGAAGCTTAATAGTTTGGAGATAGACAATCTAGCTTTTTCCGCAGTCCTTACGTTCTGAACCCAAAACACTAGCTCTTAGCCGCCCAAAGTTGGTATGTGGTCTGCTCTCCTTCAGGTTGCAGCGATTTGTTTACTCCGTGGTCGCTGTCATTCCTCATTTTGTATTTTTTTTTATTTTGTGGTTTTAATTAAGCTCTCATGGTAAGTTTGGATGGATCCCGATGACTAAATTGGTGGTTGGCGCTGACCAACCCTTTGGATCACAACTTTTACTTTTATTAAACTACCTCGTATGGAAATAAATGATTGTCTAATAACCTGGAGACGAGCAGCTTGTCCCGGTCGCGGCTGAAGGTCCTGACGCAGACCACAGAGAGCTCGGAGACCACCGACAGCTTCACCACGAAGTTCTGGATGCCGTAGCTCAGCAGCTTGGAGATCGGCTCCAGGATACTCTGGGAAAACATTGGACACTGTGGCATTGAAAACTACATTGGAAAACATTGAAAACTGCATTGGTAAACTGGATACTCTGTGAAAACATTGAAAACTGCATTGCATTGGTAAACAGGATACTCTGTGTAAACATTGAAAACTGCATTGGTAAACAGGATACTCTGTGAAAACATTGGAAACTGCATTGGAAAACTTTAAAAAGAAAACATTGAAAACTGCATTGGTAAACAGGATACTCTGTGAAAACATTGAAAACTTCATTAATAAACAGGATACTCTGTGAAAATATTGAAAACTGCATTGGTAAACAGGATACTCTTTGGAAACATTGGATACTGTGGTATTGAAAACTGGATTGGAAAACATTGAAAACTGCATTGGTAAACAGGATACTCTGTAAAAACATTAAAAACTGTGAAATTGAAAACTGCATTGGAAAACATTGAAACTGCATTGGAAAACAGGATACTCTGTGCAAACATTGAAAACTGACGTTGGGCCAACCTCCACCCTGACTTGAAGCTAAAAATGTTGGCAACAAAATTAATGAAATACGAAATTTTCAAGAAAGATCCAGCCAGAACCCTCGCTCTTTCAATAACACAAATGTTAGTTTGAGACACCTTTCTTCATATCGATGATTGTCGTGTCACTCTCCGCCGCGACCAATGTCGCATTGGCACTTAGTAAAAAAAATAAAATAAAGCGAGAGTTGAATAGAATTAGATTTGGGCGTTGCTGGCAGGGCACAACGTAACAATTAAGTCCGATAAAGCTTGTTATTATAAATGACAGCATCGTTGTTTATAATAATGAAAAGAATACTATGTTATTGCCGCGAACGAAAAATCGCTGAACAAAAATAGCTCAGTTTAGCTACAAAATGTAAAAAACTGTAAAAATTTTGAATTTCCCGCCACGTTGCTATCGTCTACCCTTAAATATTTCTATCTAGGTATCTAACCTTGCACTGGTTAGCGGAGGGTATCCTCAGCGCGGCGGCGGCGGCCCTCAGCAGGGGTAGCACGTCGTCCAGCATGTGTAGCACGAGCACTGCGCCCCGCAGTAACTTCTCTATCTCTGCTAGTAAAGACTAACCTTGCACTGGTTAGCGAAAGGTATTGGGTTGAGGCTGCATAGTCGCTCGATTATTACATAGTCGCTCGATTATTACATAGTCGCTCGATTATTACATAGTCGCTCGATTATTACATAGTCGCTCGATTATTACATAGTCGCTCGATTATTACATAGTCGCTCGATTATTACATAGTCGCTCGATTATTACATAGTCGCTCGATTATTACATAGTCGCTCGATTATTTTATTTCCTATCCCTTCGTTGAGCGTGTGTCCCTTGATCCTTGCATCTAAATAACGCATCCCCTGGTAAAAGCGCTGAGTCGGTGCTAGTGAAGCTAGCATTCAAGCGTTTTCAATAATCGGTGCGTGGATTAAATCTACCTCAGAGTGAGTTCATCTACGAACTGACAGAAACCAACTGACTCTGTAGGGAGACCTGGGGCAAAATTCTCGGGAATTTCGCATTCGAGATTCTGCAAAGAAAATATCTGTAACAAGTCGCATTCGAGATGGTTATAAGGAGCCTGCTTCTTGCAACATTACTGAGCTCGGGATCATTTTAGGGGCTCAATACTTAAAACTAATTATAATGTTATTGTCTTACCTAGTTTTAGTTGCATGTTTTGATGTTTTAAGTATTGTGTCGTTATTCTTATTCTTATTATTCTATGTACCTTATTCTATGTAAAGACTAACCTTGCACTGGTTAGCGGAGGGTATCCTCAGCGCGGCGGCGGCGGCCCTCAGCAGGGGTAGCACGTCATCCAGCATGTGTAGCACGAGCACTGCGCCCCGCAGTAACTTCTCTATCTCGGCGAGAAGCGAGGCGCAAGCGTTCACCGGGCCCAGCGCCTCCGGTGCCAGGCACTCGAGATACATGGCGATGTTGCTGGCTACCACTGTCACTATCTGTTGGAAGAAGAGATTAAGGGTGGTATTCTACAGGGTGCACTCCAAGTCGATAGCGGAACTTTAAGTAGGCTGTGTACTGATCAATACAAACAACTTGTACTAGGTGGCGAAAAAAATAAAACGAAAAAAAATCTGCTGTTTCATACATTTGGTGCAGTACTGAGTCGACCTTTTGTATAGAACAGCTGATATTTTTTTAACTCCATTTTTTTCGCCACCTAGTACAAGTTTTTTGTATTGTTCAGTAGACAGCCTACTTCAAGTTTCGCTATCGACTTAGAGTGCACCCTGTAGAACGCTACTTAAACTCAGTTTAAACAGAGTTCAGACTGTCGATAAAGCAGTGCATGTTTTGATATGAAGGGATGGATATTCAAATCAAAACATGCACTGTTTTATCGACAGTCGACACTACTAAACTCTACTTAAACTGAGTTTAAACAGAGTTCAAGGAGCTTTCTAGTTTGAACTGAGTTTAAACAGAGTTTAAGTAGCGTTCTAGTTTGAACTGAGTTTAAGTAGCGTTCTAGAATACCACCCTAAATGTAGTGGAGTCAAAAAGTTACTCACGTAAGTACAAGGTGTTGTTTTGTGAAATGATACCCGACTCAGGGGTGAATATTTACAAGATACTGAGGCCAAGAAAAAATATTCAAGCGACGAATTATCCGATTCAATGTGTTTAACACTGCCGGACATTCAAAAGGAAGCGAAATTTCTTGCCACCGAAGTCAAAGGAAAAATACAAGCTTTCCTACGAGAAGTTTGCGCAATGGAAAATCAGACAGAAAGTAAGCAAAGCTGGTTCAAAGCTTGGTCTGAAAAATGCGCTGCTGGCCACGCTATGATGACCTTGAGCTTAGCTTAGCTACGCTCAAGGTCATCAAGTTTGGTCATAATTGCAGCCCTTGCTGACGGCGCTTTAAAGACCGAGACCGGCCTTCATTCCAGCTTGTCCATCAAGGTCTGCAATGCTGACCGCACAGTGTTGGCCTGGAGCTCGCTACGCTGCGCTCTGTCGGCCATCAACAGCGCGCCAGCCAGCAATGCGCCCATTACAGACCGTGGCATGTACTATCGTGTTATCGGGCTGATAATGAGTTAAACTTACTTCAGTGGGCAGAGTCTTCTTGTTGTTTAGATGTTAAACTTACTTCAGTGGGCAGTCTTTTTGTTGTTGAGATGTTAAACTTACTTCAGTGGGCAGTCTTCTTGTTGTTGATGTGTTAAACTTACTTCAGTGGGCAGAGTATTCTTGTTGTTGAGGTGTTAAACTTACTTCAGTGGGCAGTCTTCTTGTTGTAGAGATGTTAAACTTACTTCAGTGGGCAGAGTCTTCTTGTTGTTGAGATGTTAAACTTACTTCAGTGGGCAGTCTTGTTGTTGTTGAGATGTTAACCTTACTTCAGTTGGCAGTAATTTTGTTGTTGAGATAATAAACTTACTTCAGTGGGCAGAGTCTTCTTGTTGTTGAGATGTTAAACTTACTTCAGTGGGCAGAGTCTTCTTGTTGTTGAGATGTTAAACTTACTTCAGTGGGCAGAGTCTTCTTGTTGTTGAGATGTTAAACTTACTTCAGTGGGCAGAGTCTTCTTGTTGTTGAGATGTTAAACTTACTTCAGTGGGCAGAGTCTTCTTGTTGTTGAGATGTTAAACTTACTTCAGTGGGCAGAGTCTTCTTGTTGTTGAGATGTTAAACTTACTTCAGTGGGCAGAGTCTTCTTGTTGTTGAGATGTTCTAACAACAGCTGCAGCGGGCCGCACGGATAGAGCTCGTTAAAGTCCACAAAGGCTTGCGCGATGCTCTTGAAGAACATCTGACGCTGCTTCTCTGTTGGGGAGGTGAGGTTGTGAGTAAGAGTCAAACCCCCTAACCCCTAAGGCCTTTCTACGTAATGAGATGATTTATACGGCGTCCAGTGGCACCTTCACTCACACTAGATGGGTGAAACACTCGGTTTAGCGGTGCCTGGTACATTGTTTTTGATGGAGTAGGCTTGTTCAGCACCTATACCATCCTGATAGCTGAGTCGGCCTAGCCCATAGGAAAGACAAGTCAATATGTGTGGAGCAAATTAAGCCGCGGCTTTCCCCACGATGTTTTCACCGTTAGCTAGTGGTATCCAAAAGGGGTATCCTAGCGTGTGGCCGACTGTACATGTCTGTGCCGAGAATTGAACCTGTTAAACGTTGTACAAATCCTTCTTACCAGGGGTCCGCAGTGTAAACACCTGAAGGAACACATTGTGTGGTGCCAGCTGGTGCAGCACACATCGCAGGAACTGGTGTGCGACTGCCACCGCGCTGCCTGGCAGTCGGGTGCTGCTGTCTGCCTGCCACGCGTACTGGAGTTGCACCACTCTGGGGAGGAAATAGGGGTTTCAATTGACTATTGTTAAAAATAGTTCACCCCGAACTGTGAACTCGTGTGATGTGTAACTTATTGCTAGCTAGACGTTCATTAGCGGCGGATCGGGCCGGGTCGGGCCGCAACTTAAAATCCGCCTGCCTGCATTTATATGAGACAGCGTCCACTAGCAGCGGACTATTGCGCAGCGGCCCGCCCCGCCCCGATTCACCGCTAGTGGACGCTGTCTCATATAAATACAGGCAGGCGGATTTTTGCGTTGCAATCTTGCGACGCAATGAGACGCTGGCGGGACGATCTCGTCAAATACATGCCGGAGTGGTCTGAGGTGGCCCAGGACCGAAAAGTCTGGACTGAAATGGGGGAGGCATTTGCCCAGCAGTGGGACACTTAACACCGTAGCCAAGTAAAAAAAAAATAATAACTTGCGATGCGCCTCTAGTGGACACCACCCTTAACATCTTTCGCGCGGGCGCTTCGCTCGCTCATTCAATTACAATTTTGGTGGAGCGAGGGGAAAAGGCTTACACCCAACAGTGGGCAGAGGTGAGCTGATGATGATGATGATGATGAAGGGAAAATAGCTGTCGTGAACCCTGTCGGGCCCTCAGGAAACTGTTACATACTCGAGCTGTCAAACGCTACTGACTACAATCCTTAATCGCGATTGGCAAAGGTGCACGAAGGTCGCCAGCACAATGATGCAGAGACCCAACTCTTCACTCACCTGCTAACATTGTGCAGCAGCTGCGGCAGCAAGGAGGCGGCGGCGGCCGGTTCACGGTGCACGAAGGTCGCCAGCACAATGATGCAGAGACCCAACTCTTCACTCACCTGCTAACATTGTGCAGCAGCTGCGGCAGCAAGGAGGCGGCGGCGGCCGGTTCACGGTGCACGAAGGTCGCCAGCACAATGATGCAGAGACCCAACTCTTCACTCACCTGCTAACATTGTGCAGCAGCTGCGGCAGCAAGGAGGCGGCGGCGGCCGGTTCACGGTGCACGAAGGTCGCCAGCACAATGATGCAGAGACCCAACTCTTCACTCACCTGCTAACATTGTGCAGCAGCTGCGGCAGCAAGGAGGCGGCGGCGGCCGGTTCACGGTGCACGAAGGTCGCCAGCACAATGATGCAGAGACCCAACTCTTCACTCACCTGCTAACATTGTGCAGCAGCTGCGGCAGCAAGGAGGCGGCGGCGGCCGGTTCACGGTGCACGAAGGTCGCCAGCACAATGATGCAGAGACCCAATTCTTCGTCGCTGTACTGCTCCATAGCCGTGCCGCATTCTGCGCCTGTGTGGAGAGAAACGCTGTGATGAATAACCTCATGAGCCTATTCCTAGGTGGTTATTAGATTAAAATGTATCAGGTTTAGTTTTTCTTCTTTTTTATGCCATTGAAAGTGGAAACTTTTAAAGACTGGCTGTTGTTATTTAAGTTTTTCTTACCCCACTACTGTGTTTTTATAAGTGTTATCTACAGGGTGCACTCTAAGTCGATAGCGAAACTTTAAGTAGGATGTCTACTGATCAATACAAACAAATTGTACTAGGTGGCGACAAAAATGGAGCGAAAAAAAAATCTGCTGTTTCATACATTTGGTGCAGTACTGAGGCGACCTTTTGTATGGAACAGCTGATATTTTTTTCACTCCATTTTTTTGACTTAGAGTGCACCCTATAGTTTTCCGAAATATTAAAATAAATCCTACTAATATTATATTCGAAAGTTTCGTGACTAGCCGTGCGGTAAAAATCGTCCCATGCAAACGCCCCATGACAGATTCTACAAGCATGTAGTTGTCAAAGGAAAATATTCCTTTACCTCGGGATTTTTTCAACAGTTGCATGTGTGCGACCCTCTAGTCTTACAGCACTTGTAGTTTTAGTTGGTGGACGGTGGTGGAAGAAGATAGGGGTTAAGAGTTCATGTTGTATAATATTTCACTGTGGCACTGTTATAAGTTGCATGGTTGAAGTAAATGTGTAGTCTGGGCGAGTGGTTAAAGCCGACTGCAGAGTAAAGCTTAGGTGCACGTGTGCTGCACAATGCAATGTCAGCAACACGCGACCTATGGTACGGTGTTGGACCGTACAGCATGGTTATTCAAGATAATTCGGAAGGCAAAGTTTTTTGTTCGAAAGTCCGTTATTGGCTTAATCTTATCTTTAGACAATATTGAGAAACTAATTTTTTTTTTTTATTTTGGTCCAGTAGTTTTGTTTTTATGCGCTAAAATGTTTTGTTCCTATGACCGCATTGACCGCCAACAGTATGCAGACCGTCGCGTGACGTCATAAAACCGTATCTTTGAAACGTTGTAAAATCAAAACTACTGAACCAAAATAAAAAATATTGAAATTAGTTTCTCAATATTGTCTAAAGATAAGATTAAACCAATAACGGACTTTCGAACAAAAAACTTTGCCTTCCGAATTAGCACCGTAAGGAGCAACTCCACCGATCTGTGATACTTACTTGTTATATGTTTTATTGCCTCACCCCGCTATGATTGGTTGATTGCATTTCTTCAGATATAAAATGCATTGACAAGCCATTAGCTTCGTACTTCATAATCTGGCTTACACAGATACTTACATCTGTAGCAAAGCGTGGCATCGCCAGTTGGCGCAGTCGGCGCGTGCGCTGGCTTCCTCGCCTCTTTCGACGAGTTAGGCCACCACCCACTGGCCGGGACATCCTCAGTATTGGCATCAGAAGTGGGATCAGCCTTGGCTTCTGAAGCTGGCACTTACCACTTTAGAAGCTTTTTACAACTTTCGATACAAATGTAGAATATACCAAGGCAAACCTGTAGTAGACTTAAGCTGTTAGACGTAGACTAGCTTTTGTCAACGCTGCTGTAAATATATCGCATGCAAGTAGAGACAAAAGATGATAAGGAAAAGCTTTGAGAAGCCCTCCAATGATCTGGATACTTCAAAATCTAGCTAAATACTTACATCTGTAGCAAAGATTACATGTGTGGCATCGCCAGTTGGCGCAGTCGGCGCGTGCGCTGCCTTCCTCACCTCTTTCGACGAGTTAGGCCACCACCCACTGGCCGGGCCCCTTCCGTGTTGACATCAGAAGTGTGATCCACCTTGGGTTCTTGTTCTATGATACTGTGATTTGCTTTACTGCCTTACATTGCCTCACGTCGTCGCTATGATTGGTTGATTGCATTTCTCTAGTTAGTAGCCATTTCCATTAACAAGACATTAGCTTGGTAGGTACTTCATAATCTGGCTTACACAGATACTTACATCTGTAGCAAAGCGTGGCATCACCAGTTGGCGCAGTCGGCGCATGCGCTGCCTTCCTCGCCTCTTTCGACGAGTTAGGCCACCACCCACTGGCCGGGGCACCCTCAGTGTTGACATCAGAAGTGGGATCCACTTTCGGTTCTGGGGCTGGGGCTTCCACCGGTACTTCTGGCGGTGCTTCCGGCGGGGAGCCCAGTTGGGCCACTTGCCGGGCCAGGCGGCGAGGGGAGGCGCCGCGGGACCTGTTGGGAGAAGGAACATATTTTCAGCTGCTGGCTACAGCAACAGACATACCTAAGGTGACGTTTTTCGGACAGCAACGTCAGTCAGTAGCTGGTACTCTTTGCTTTTTAAGGAGTTATTTCCAGAATCACCCCTGCAACTAGCCTTTTATTTTGGTTTTTCTATAAAAGCCTTCTCGGCGGGCGAAAAAAGCGAGTAATTATTGTCTATCTATCTATACTGGGCGCATTATTTCAGAGAAAGACTTTTAGTAAGATATAATGTAGAAGAACTTTTATTAGGAGCCACGAAGATACGATATAAATGGGTAGGTATTAAACATAACCTATATTTCGTGTCACCACGGGTGCTCAACGTACAAACTACCATTGCAAAGGATCCTGTACTTAATTTGAGTGGTGTACAATGCAACGACGACACCGTGAAATAGTACTGAAATGAAACTGTATAAGTGTACAAAATAACATAGACCGAGCTTGTGTTTTGTAAACTAAGATGTAGCCTATACAATTGTACTATTGTGTCACTAGCTGGACTAAGGCCTTCTCTCAGAGACAGAGTTCGAGCTTACCACGCGTGCTCAATGCGGATTGGCGATTTTCGCGTTAAAGGTATAATAAATAATAATAATAAATAATAATAAATGCTTTTATTTCGGAATACAAGGTTCCATATCACAAGAAATACAATATACAAAGTAACAGCATAGACACAAAAAATAAAATAGTAGTAATAGTACAACGCCCAAAATGTTTAAAAATTGTCTAAAAAATAATAATATTATGGTCCAAAATTAAAATATGTCACTAATAGGTCTATATAATGGTTAAAATATCTTTTAAATAATACATTTCAATAATATGTTACATAAATTTTCAAATTTAAAATTTTAAATATAAAAAATATTAAAACATGTCATTTACGGTTTTTGTCGCGCTGGACGGAAGACCAATGTTTATAGAGTGGACTACCGAGATCCTCACACAGGCACGATAATATCCTATTCTTGGAGTTCCGCAATCTCTTCCAAAATGACGCGACCCTGGAGCGTAAGATAGCGAAGAAGTCTGGGACCCTGGCCGAGGCAAACATTTCCGATGCACTACAAAATCGAGGTAATCGCATGAGAATACGGAAGGCGTCATTGTATTGTACTCTCAAGGCACTGTATGCGCTTCTCGTGTAATTAAACCACAGCTGGCAAGTATAAAAACTTTGACAGTAGGCCTTGAAGAGTGTTACTTTGACGTCCTCCGTACACTTAGCACCGACGCCCCATCCAAATACACTAGGGGTACCTCCCTCCTCTTATACCTCCGGTATAATGCCTCACACGCTCAGGTTTCCTCACGATGTTTTCCTTCACAGTTAGCGAGTGGTAGCTATTGCTACTATACATTCAGAAATATACGTAAAGTCATAGGTATATGCCTGCACCGGGATTCGAACCTGGGTCACTCGCTTCAGAGTTCATTGTTCTACAACTTTACCAACACCGCTCCTGTGTTTTAAATAAACAAAATCCGTCGAAAGAGAAAACTGTGGGATGACAGGATTGATGACATTGATATTGCAACCACAGGTTAAGACAATTTCATACCTGCTCCCTTCAGAAGTGAGCACATTTTCCTTTGGACGCGGAGGTTCTTCCGAGCGACTAGAGTCAGTCTTGTCGGCGGTGATGTCTTCAGGGATGTTCAGAGCTGTGCGAACTCTGTCCACTAGCGCATTGAATACTGGGTACTGCTCCTTGTTGGGCCGAGGGCCGATTGGGAGTAGCCTGGAAAGAGTGTCAATTTGTTCTAATTTTACGTGGTAAGTGGCGTTGATTTTGAGGCGTATAAAATCAAACCTGGCAATCTCCACATAACGACATTTTTGGGGATATAAAAAAAAGTGTTATAAATATGGAAGTTGGATATTGTATTGGATATTGCCATGTTTGATAGAAACTATCGTTTTTAGATTCCGTTTTATATGGGATTTTGCCGACTTTGACAATACATATTTTTGCAAGTTGATATGAAATCCATAGACAAAAACGACTGCATTCATAGTTTAAAATTGACCGTTTGTGGAGATTGCCGGGTTTGATTTTATACGCCTCTTTTTATAAAGAGCTTGCACACATTTTCTTATGTTTTCATCCCTCGTTTCAAGCAAGAAGCGGTTATCTTTCTGGTGGTGGTATGTGAAAGTGGTCGGTACCGCAGTACCTCTCGGACCGTGGTATGTGCAAGGGGTCGGTACCTCTCAGGCGGTGGTATGTTAAGGGGTCGGTACCTCTCAGGTGGTGGTATGTGCAAGGTGTCGGTACCTCTCAGGCGGTGGTATGTGCAAGGGGTCGGTACCTCTGAGGCGGTGGTATGTGCAAGGGGTCGGTACCTCTCATGTGGTGGTATGTGCAAGGTGTCGGTACCTCTCAGGCGGTGGTATGTGCAAGGGGTCGGTACCTCTCAGGCGGTGGTATGTGCAAGGGGTCGGTACCTCTCAGGCGGTGGTATGTTAAGGGGTCGGTACCTCTCAGGCGGTGGTATGTGGAAGGGGTCGGTACCTCTCAGGCGGTGGTATGTGCAAGGGGTCGGTACCTCTCAGGCGGTGGTATGTGAAAGGGGTCGGTACCTCTCAGGCGGTGGTATGTGCAAGGGGTCGGTACCTCTCAGGCGGTGGTATGTGGAAGGGGTCGGTCCGTCGGTCGGCAGGCGGTTGCGGCGCGGCCCCCTCGCGCCACCATGACACCTCCATCTTAGAGAGAGGAGACTCCGGCGATGCGTACGCGGCGCCGCTTAGGGCTTTCACTATGAGACAGAAAGAAAATAACTAGTGGTTCGCCCCGAACTTTGAACTCGCGAGCCTCTATCTCAGTAACCCCTCGACCGATTTGGCTCATGTTCGAACTTAAAAATTCTCTTTGCCTCATTTACCCGCCTACCAAATTTCATGACGATCCGACTATATTTACTCAAGTTATCGTCGAACGAACATTCATACATACATACATGCAAACGCCGGATTGTTCCAGTAGACTCGGAGAACTTAGCTCGCTTGTTCAACAATAAATCGCCAAAATCACGTCTCGTAATTAATGGACTATAATATTTGTTCGCCGCTTCAGTCTACCCGCGACCACGGCAGCTGTAACGCGGCCGAAACGTCGGGATAAATAAGGTAATTAAATTTGCCAAAAACCAATCGCGATTCGAGCCGTTTCGAATACAATAATACTAGTGGTTCGCCCCGAACTGTGAACTCGCGACCCCATATAAACTTGACAACCCCATATCTCGGCAACCCCTCGACCGATTTGGCTCATGTTCGAACTTAAAAATTCTTTTAATTTAATTTACCCGCCTACCAAATTTCATAACGATCCGACCAAATTTACTCAAGTTATCGTCGAACGAACATTCATACATACATACATACATACATACATACATACATACATACATACATACAAACGCCGGATTGTTCCAGTAGACTCGGAGAACTTCGCTCGCTTCGCTCGCTCGTTCAATAATAAGTGTTGAAAACTAAGGCCTTTGCATCTACGTAACGAGATGATTATACAGCGTCCAGTGGTACCTTCACTCACACTAGATGGGTGAAGAGACCACACGGCGCTGCAGTGCCTGGGACAACCAACTTAACTTCAACTTTTTCAATATATTTTTTTTATCGATATTCTGTGGACCAGGTAGGTGCCTATAAAAAGAGTTAGGATCTTTTTAAACACCTTGTATAGTATGGGACTATACATTAATTTAATATAGTCAAATTAACTAAGCGAAATGGCATAAGTTAACTATCGATCGAATTCGAATGCACACTGTATTTTGATCATTATCAACGTCTCAGCTAAATACGGGTTCACTACGCCTTGCCGAAACACGTTTCACCCAGTTACACTTCACCTATGACGTTTCATCTAACCTACAGTAGAACTAACGTTCAAGTCATCTAATGTTTGTTTTAACTATAACCATTTGTTCGAAGCTACACTTCACCTAATTACGATTCAACTAAACACAATTCATCGAAGCATCATTTGTTCGATGCTACAGTTCACCTAATAATAACTAGTGGTTCGCCCCGAACTATGAACTCACCACCATTTGCGCAGGCGCGGGCGCGCATTGTATATATAAACATTACAACCCCATATCTCAGCAACCCCTCGACAGATTTGGCCCATGTTCGAACTTAAAAATTCTTTTAATTTTATTTACCTGCTTACCAAATTTCATAACGATCCGACCAAATTCACTCAAGTTATCGTCGAACGAATATACATACATACAAACATACAAACGCGACACCTCATTTATTCAAATCGATTCGAAGGTGGAACATAGGAACGGAAATACATACGTACGTATGTACATGACGGTGAAAAACAGAAGCCTCCTTTGGGCAGTCGGTTTAAAATTGAACCATGTTACACTAGTGGTTCGCCCCAAACTACGAACTCGCCATGAAAACGCGATGCAGGCGGAACGCGACGCTGGCGGAAAGCGATGGGGCCGCCAAAATTCAATCAAATGACATCTAGATAAAACAACATTAGACTAAACAATTCCTAGATGAAATAAGCTCTCGGACTAATGACATTCGGTGAAATGAACCAAAGGTGTAATGTCATTCGGTTAAATGAAGTCTAGTTTAAGTGTCATTGGATGATACGTCATAGGTGAAGTGTAACAAGGTGAAATGTAATTCGGCAAGACGTAGTGAACCCGCTAAATACAGAGTTTTTTTTGTGCGTTTCACCTGGACTCTTGATAAGTTGTTTGGGCGCATTGGGTGGCCAGTGCGCGAAGTGTCCCTCACCGTTCGACGACGGCGCCGTGTCCGGCGATGTGCTGCTACCGACTGTATGGAACAAAAAAAACTTTTAAAACTTTCGTCCGAGGCCACCCTCGGATGATGTTATATGTTTTTTTACGCGCGAGCGAAGCGAGAGAAGTATTGCTCTCGCCTCGCTCGCTCGTTCAATGTATTGCTACTACAAATTCCCAAACGTTACGTAACTTTGAAAATAAATGAGCGCCTTAGCCCCCCCCCTCTAAATCCGCTACTAATTCGGAACCCAAAGTTTTTTGTTCGAAAGTCCGTTATTGGCTTAATCTTATCTTAAGACAATATTGAGATACAAACTTCAATATTTTTTATTTTGGTTCAGTAGTTTGGATTTTACAACGTTTCAAAGATACGGTTTTATGACGTCACGCGACGGTCTGCATACTGTTGGCGGTCATAGGAACAAAACATTTTAGCGCATAAAAACAAAACTACTGGACCAAAATAAAAAATATTGAAATTTGTATCTCAATATTGTCTAAAGATAAGATTAAGCCAATAACGGACTTTCGAACAAAAAACTTTGGGGTCCGAATTAAGACGATCGGTATTGCTACAACAAATTCCCAAACGTTACGTAACTTTGAAAATAAATGAGCGCCTTAGCCCCCCTCTAAATTCGCTACTAATTAATTATTGTAAGAAAACGGGATTCTTACCACGATTTATTTTCTTTTTGAGTTCCCGATATTTCCCGTTTTCTTACAATAATTATGTTTAAAAACCACGAAAGTTTCAAAAAGCATATTCGCTACTAATTGTTGATGCGTTGGTTCTTACCAACGATTCTCTTCTGCTTCCCTAGCGCCGCGCCGGCGCGGGGCGAATGTTGCGACGCGTGAAGTTGCTCCGGCCAAATCTCTACCGACTGACCGCTCATTGGCGTGGATTTGCTGTAACATTAAATAACCCACTTCAGACAGGTATCAACTTTCGGAAGGGACACCGAACTAAATCCCATAGAATCCGCATTACGTATAAAATCACAATAAAAACCTGTCTCCACAGAAACAAAAGATATCAGCAATAGAACAATACGAAACATCATTTCGACCATACGTCTAATATTCGAATGTCAACCTTATCGCATTAGTGTACAGTTTTACTTTAATTGCATGGACTACGAGCAAATAAGCTCCCAAAGGCAATTTGGGATCTATTTTTCCAGACACATTTCAGAGTTCTATGTTGTATCTAGTTTTATTCTTGATCGAAGGAAAGGGATTATGAATCTACAATTTCGACGCGACTTGTGAGTAACGTTCAAATTCAAAATATTTAACTAGTGGTTCGCCCCGAGCTGTGAACTCGCGACCCCATATAAACTAAACCTCATATCTCGGCAACACCTCGACCGATTTGGCTCATGTTCGAACTTAAAAATTCTTTTAATTCCATTTACCCGCCTGCCAAATTTCATAACTATCCGACCTAATTTACTCAAGTTATCGTCGAACGAACATTCATACATACAAACATACATACATACAAACATACAAACGCCGTATTGTTCCAGTAGACTCGGAGAGCTTCGCTCGCTCGTTCAATTATATTCTCTTTTTATTCTGGTTTCTTTTTTTATATATTATTTTTTTTATTTACATATACTTATAGTATCAAGTAATTAGGTTGTGACTTACAGATTAGAAGAGTCGCTGCCGATAGAAACTGACGAGCTTGTGGACAGCTGATGAGCGGAGCGAGATCCTGCCACGGGCTGGAATACAATTTACAAATAAGTACTAAATTAACTAGTGGTTCGCCCCGAACTTTGAACTCGCGACCCTCTATCTCAGCAACCCCTCGACCGATTTGGCTCATGTTCGAAATTAAAAATTATCTTTGCCTCATTTGCCAAATTTCATGACGAACCGACTACATTTACTCAAGTTATCGCCGAACGAACATTCATAAATACATACATACATACATACATACAAACGCCGGATTGTTCCAGTAGACTCGGAGAACTTCACTCGCTTCGCTCGCTCGTTCAAAAATTTAAAATACCCCCGACATTTTAGCTTCAAATTAGCATATCTCATAAACGGCTGAAGCGATTTTGATAAAACACATTATACTAGTGGTTCGCCCCGAACTTTGAACTCGCGACCCTCTATCTCAGTAACCCCTCGACCGATTTGGCTCATGTTCGAACTTAAAAATTCTCTTGGCCTCATTTACCCGCCTACCAAATTTCATGACGATCCGACTAAATTTACTCAAGTTATCGTCGAACGAACATTCATACATACATACATACATACATACATACATACATACATACATACATACATACATACATACAAACGCCGGATTGTTCCAGTAGACTCGGAGAACTTCGCTCGCTCGTTCAACAAGAACACTCGCTAGAAAACCAGCTTTCTAATAAAAAAAAACCGCATCCAAATCGGTTCACCCGTTTAAGAGCCACGGTGCTACAGACAGACACAGAAGCAGACACCCTCTCACACACACACACACCCTTAGCTGTCAAACTTATAACATCCCTCTTTTTGGGTCGGGGGACTCAAAATAGGCGTACTTGGTTCGCAAAAGAACTATCATGTGCTAAAACCCGTGCCATTAAAGAAAACATTTAGGATGGACTTCAAAACACTCGCCCTCTCACTCTAATTAATACAGTCAAAGCGAGACAATGCTAGGTTTTTAACTCCGTCCTAAATGTTTTCTTTAATGACACGTGTTATACAGTTAAACAGATACTTACAATTTTATTCATCGATTGCAGTTGTGCCGAGTTCGAATTATCCCCTTGACCTTTCGGAGGCTCTTCGTAGTGAGATGGCTCGTCGAAGGAACCCTGGAAATAGAGACAGATTTAGTGACCAGGGTTGTATCTACCGATCCTCAAAATTTGAAAAATTCAATAGTTATTTGTTATGCAAGAATGCAAAATTATTGTTTGCGGCGAGTGCTTGTATTGAAAACCGAGGTAGCGAAGGTTTCTAAAATTGAGCCACGAGCGTAGCGAGTGGTTCAAAAAAAGAAACCTGAGCGTAGCGAGGTATTCAGAAGCACGAGACGCAAATAATATTGCATTCGTGCGAAACACAAAACTTTTCATCTCACAGAAGCGAGGAAATGACTTTGTTAGCCAAGCGGGAAAAACTCTATAGACAACTACTTACAGGCAAAACAGGTCAGTCAAATAAGTTCCTTTTAAAAGCATATTTTACTGTAGTTACGGCTGCCGCACTAAAGTTTTCAGCTTCGTTGGTATTAAAACCATTCGTTTTATTAATAATTTCCTGAAGTTTATTTATCCAGACACAAAAATTATGTAAATAAAAGAATGTTCTTTTTTCCGGGTGCATTCTGAACTTTTACCATGTAATATAAAAATTTCTAGGAGATAAAAAATTAAATTAGTAATATCGTTTGAAAAAATGTATTTAACAAACCAAAACATAATTATCTATTTGATAAAACAGAAGCGAAGCATTTTTTTTATTTACTGGTATTATAAAATAAATATTGTGTACAAAATATTGAAAAGACTATAAGAAGAAACCGCGTTTCTGAATGTTCTATTCCGTGACTTAACCTTTTTAAAAGATGCTTATGCCCCATTTACATTCACAGTTTTGTATAGAGAATGGGCACGAACAATCACTTTCGCTGAAGTACGCGTGTAAATGAACTATGAATGAGGCTCTTTTTTCTCTCGGGACTTGGCATCTTCATAAACGGCCAGTGTTTTTTTCTTTTTCAACACCATAGGGCGCGGGAATGACTGTCCCGGCGTCGCGTTCAAATTTCGAAGCGCACAAAAATTCAGATAGTTTAAATCCGGCCTTTACACGATCGTAAGTTACTAGTAACAGCAAACTTTCCGAGCGTGGGAGATGAAAAAGTTTTTTGAATAGCGTGAGCAACGAAGACCAAAAAAGTCAAAAAAGTAATTCGTGTAAAGCCAAATTTTGGCACAGCTGTAGAGGAAAGCGTCCTAAATAACATACATAAGTACTAAACTGATTTTTTTGATGGATTCAGTGATTGGTAATTTTTTGCTATAGGAAGTATTTGATTCACTCACGAAAAACTGAACAAAAGGACCTTTTCACCCCCTCCCTCCCCCTTAGCTATCCCCTACCCATCAGTATTTTTAGTATGTTGTTCAGGAGCTTTCCTCTACAGCTGTGCCAAAATTTGGTTTTACACGAATTATTTTTCTATTTTTCGTTCGTTTCTTGGGCTACTGATGAAAAGGAGGAACGCCTGCACGATCGCTACAAGCCATAGATAACATGTTGAATGTTTCTGCTTCCCTCTCGCGTCTATACTTTCGTGTGTCAACATTGTACATAATCTTTTATCTAAAACTAGCTTTTGCCCGCGACTTCGTCCGCGCAGACTTATTTTTTTCTCGTGAGATTATTCTGCTATTCGGGGCGGAGAGATATCCAACAAATCAAAAATCATAAATGACTTTGTTTAATTTCAAAGTTACGTACATTTGTGCATTTGTAGTAGCAATACCACTCGCTGACGGTGAAGGAAAACATCGTGAGGAAACCTGAGCGTGTGAGGCATTATACCCTCAACGCAAAAATAGCCAACTCGCATTGAGCACGCGTGGTGATTAAGCTCGAACTCTCTCTCTGAGAGAAAGCCTTTGCCCAGCTAGTGGGACATGTACAATTGTACAGGCTACATCTTACTTTTTTTTTTTTACTTTTCATTCTTTCAGCTACCTACCGGAGCAGTGCTCCCGTGTACCGTGGTATCAGACTTGTCGCTCGTTTCGGGAATGGCGATCAGTTCGCTCTCGGAGGATTCTTGCTCGAGACTCCACTGCTGGTACCGGTTTTCTCTGTGGAAATCGAAACGAATATAAATAAGTACAGACGAATGGTGAGAACTATGTGAAATCCGTAAATTGATATCTTTTGCTGAGTAAAGGCTTCTACATGATCTCTCACACCTCTCACGATCCTGTACCAGGCGCAACCAATGTTTTCCTGCTACTTGGGCTATGTCGTCGGACCATCTGGCTGGTGGTCTGCAAATCGATCTCTTCCCCTTTCGGGGTCGCTATTCCGTAATGGACTTTGTCCAACTGCCATCGGTACGTCTAGCCAGGCATGAAGTTGTGCGTTTTCCGACGTCTACCACTTTTGTGCGGCTTCTTATTACAACGTTCGGTATACTGTACCGAGCATTGCTCGCTCCATGGCTTTTTGGGCAACGTTGACTTTCTTCGTAACGCCCTTGGCAACATCATTTGTCCTTGGTGAAGACCATAAACAGTAATCAATACTTATCTTACTTGTTATGTTTGTCCGGTTCCTCCCAGTGCATGTGCATTTTTTAATTTTTATGTTATTTTAGCCTATTATACAGGGCGTCCTACGGCTATGCCACATGGAGGGAAAGTACCTTAAATATTGTAGATGGAACATTTTACTGAAAGAAGACATTATTTTAATTTAAAAAACAATTTAAACTGCATTCATAGATATTGAAATAATTACATGGTTGAACCGGGAATCGAACCCGTTACATGAGAAAAATAATTACCCTGTAGTTTTATCATACCGATCGAAAGGCTTCATCATAAGGATTATTTTTTGCTAAATAACATAGTGTCAGAAATAAAATGAAGACCATTAATTTTAACATTTACCTGGTAGTATGCAACAACAGTTAAAATTCATGGTCTTCTTTTTATTTCTGACACTATGTTATTTAGCAAAAAATAATCCTTATCATGAAGCCTTTCGATCGGTATGATAAAACTACAGGGTATTTTTTTTTCTCATGTAACGGGTTCGATTCCCGTTTCAACCATGTAATTATTTAAATATCTATGAATGCAGTTTAAATTGTTTTTTAAATTAAAATAATGTCTTCTTTCAGTAAAATGTTCCATCTACAATATTTAAGGTACTTTCCCTCCATGTGGCATAGCCGTGGGACGCCCTGTATACCTACATAAAAGTTTAAAATTACATTCCAACCACTGAAACCTTTGGAAGGTTTATGTGCGGTTGGTTGAGTTAGCTGGCTTAGTTAAGATTTAAAGATTTAGCACGGATTAGTGCTTTATATGTGGCTCCAGGTGGTGCACGGCGTGGTTGGTCTATCTTCAGGGAGGGCTGGCTCATGTCTGATGATGGAGAGACTCACTTGTTCTGTTTTTCTGGTTCCTCCCAGTGCGTGTGCAAGAGATGTGGCTCCCGGTGGCGCGCGGCGGGGTTGGTCTATCTTCAGGGAGGGCTGGCTCAGGTCTGATGATGGAGAGACTAACTTGTTCTGTTTGTCCGGTTCCTCCCAGTGCGTGTGCATGAGATGTGGCTCCCGGTGGTGCGCGGCGGGGCTGGTCTCCGCACCACAGGGGGGAGGAGCCACCGAGGGCTCCGTCTTCAGGGATGGCTGGCTCAGGTCTGAGGATCGAGAGACTAGTGTGAACCCCTTTGCTAGGACGCCACAAGAATAGATAGTAACACTTTATTGTACACACGACATCACGTCGACGCTTACACGCTAGAACTCTACTCAGTTACGTTACGGGCGACTTTACAACAAAAGTGTACAGTCTGAAGTGCTTGTGTTCACCAAAAAATTATAATTTACAAGATTTTTTTTCTAAACTTCTTCTTCTAAACCTTAGGTCCTAAAAATAGTAATGCCTAGGGATTATCATTTGACGTTTCGTTTTTAGCAAAAAGATATGTTTTTTTTTCCTTTGGCGGCGCTGGTTGTGCCTAGGTTTTGGCCTTATAGGTAAAGTAAATACCTCTAGTGCACATGACGACCATGGGAGGGATACGCTTGCACTGGTGATGCTGGAGTTGTGAGCAGACTCGCTGCTCCGGCACCTTCCTGGACAGAAGGTAGTGGAAAGTGGAAACATGCATCCACGAGCCACTCGCAGAGTACCGAAGCACTAGCTAAGGCGGCAAGACCTACCGCACATAGGTCCCGGCACTCGGTTTCGATCGTTTGCTGGACTTAGTGTGCCCTTTTCATGACCTAAGCTGTCGGTAAAAGGGCCACTATAATAAAAAAGAGGTAGTCTGGAGAGGGAAGTGGTGATGCTGGACCTCTACCGTGTTGAGGGCCACTTTCATCAACGAGTTGAGGGCTACATTCACCAACGTGTCAGTACCTCTAGTGCACATGACGACCATGGGAGGGATCCGTTTGCACTGGTGATGCTGAGCCTCTACCGTGTTGAGGACCACTTTCACCAACGCCTGCACCAGACTGCACAGGGGCCCAGATCCGTAGTGGTACTGGGGACAAATTGGGAGAGAGATACTCGTAAGTGTCTGCGAAGCTATCTCAACAATAGATAGAGTTCAAGGTTCAACGATAGCAGCGTGGCGGGAAATCCCATTTTTTCAGGTAATTTTAAGTTTGAAGCAAAATTGCCCCTCTTCCCTTGACGCATTTTTCCAATACGGCCGCAATATGGCGCAATTTACAAAATTTAATATTTTACAAATGTGTTTTTATTGAATAAAACGGCCTTACCTTTGAATAAACATTACAAAGTATTTAAAATCAAAGCATTAGTACTATGCGAATTCAAAGAGAAATTATTTTAAAACTTTTTCAATTTGATCGGGGTTACCCTGAGCAATTTTTGTTTAGCGATTTTTGTTTCACGGCAATAAAATAGAATTATTTTCATTATTGTAAACAATATAACAACAATAATTCAGCCAATTATGTGTTCTGGTTATTAAAACTAGTTTTTTGGGCATGCCACTAGTTTGTCGACCACAAAACAAAATCAGCTTAATTATTTGTTGTTGTTGTTTACAATAATGAAAATAATACTATTTTATTGCCGTGAAACAAAAATCGCTAAACAAAAATAGCTCAGTTTTGCTTCAAAATTAAAAAAAAACTCAAAAATGGGCTTTCCCGCCACGCTGCTATCGTTGAACCTTGAACTCTGTCTTTGTGTTAGCTACAAAATGAGAAAACTGTAAAAACTGGTCCAGATTGATAACATACCTTGTACAAGAAGACCAGTAGCGCGCTGTACCAATGTTTCCTCACGTGTGGTTCGAGTGCGGCCAGAGAGTGTGCCGAGGTGCCTGTGGCCGAACCAGAGCTGCTGCCGCCAGAAGCACAGAACTGAACAAAGATATACAGGGTGTTAAAAGACCGCCAACAGACCCGAAAGCCACGCATACTAGACACCAAAACAAAGTACTTTTTCTGCTGGGAAATGATTTTGGTTTTTTAAGGTTATAATTTTTAAAAATATTTTATCACGCGATGGTCGTGTACCGCACAGAAGCCATATTGCGCAAGCGTATGTATAAGTTTATGTTACTTAAGCTTAAAGTGCCGATGTTTAGAATACATTGCGGGTTGCTATTTAAACGTCGTTTTTTCAAAGAAATATTCATAATTTTGATATGGCCTCTTGGGGAGGTATGTTAAGAACTAGGCACTGAATACATTTCTGCAAAAAAAAAGTTTTGAAAAGTCCGACTTTGAACCTCATTGTCTTGGAAACCGTTGTTTTCCCAGGCATAGTTCCTTGGGCAAAAATGTTCCTTATGATGAGGACAATACGTGGTTTCCCGCTTTGTTGGCGGTCTTTTAACACCCAGTATAACTAAGATGTAGTCTGTACAATGGTACATGACCCACTAGCTGGGCAAAGGCCTTGTGGCGACATGCCACTCACTCTTTCATTCACTCCGCCTGTACACTGTCCTCGATACAATGTGAGTGGAGAGGGTACACGCGGGGACCGCCCGCCACGGTCATTCATTCACTCATTCTCTTGTCTCAGCGCGCTTTACTCTAACTCCGTGATTGTATTTTACTTTATAATTTATATCTACAAGTTTAACATAGAGATACCTATTGTTGTAGTGATGTGACTAAGTGATTGTAATTCTACCTGAACACTCAGACAGTTTTGTTCCTTCTCACCTATCCACTCAACATCTAAATATCCTATAGCCTCTCAAAGAGAGAGTTCGAGCTTAATCACCACGCGTGCTCATTTGCTCAATGAGGATTGTCGATTTTCGCGTTTGAGGGTATAATGCCTCATACGCTCAGGTTTCTGTTCTGTTCGATGTAATCTGCTAGTCTGCTAGAATCTGGTATTTCTGTATCTCATTATTTGTTTTCTTGTATTAATTCCGTTGCTTTGTACGAGTATGTAATTTCGATAAGTTTGCTACCTGACAATTAAGCTCGGTCGCCCAGGTACTAATATATTATCAACGGTGAAGATAGGTGGCTAGTGACTTTTCGCCTAAATTTGTACGGTCGGCCACAATCTCAGATACCCCATGGCAGTTCTTATCCCGCACGGCATAAGGGCGCCAATCGAACAAAAAGGGGTATCTGAGACTGTGGCCGACTGTACGTACTTGTAACAGTAGCAGTGTCGGCTCGGCCATGACAGCGCCCATCACATGGTTCTGATCCAACACTTGCGGCAGGTTGGCCATAAACGCGTTGAAAATGGACGACTTTCTGTGAAAAAAAAAAACAAATATTATAACTTAGAAACAAAGTGAAACATTCGGGACCTCGCGTCTGTAAGATATTGGTTTTATTGTGATTATGAATCGCTAGGTAGGTAATCGTATGAGGTAGTGGCCACCCCTGGTGTCCGAGTTTTTAGGCCACCCAAAGGGTCTCTGACATGGCTTAACGATTGTATCGATGTATCGCTAACAGAACGAAAGATTCGAAAGTACAAATAAATTGAAGGATATTGCGTGACCGATTCTGCTGTTTCTATTTCAACGCGGTCGAAGTTCTATTTCTATTTCTTGTTTTCTGATTTTAGTTTTTAATTTATTGGTGCTCATTGGTTTAAATGTACGCTTACGTAGGCTGTTACGACGGTGTGTTATTGTAATTAACTAGATAAACCTATTATTGGCCTTACTATAAAACACTTTACCTTAATAAATTTATACTCTCTGTTAAGTTGTTAGTTTTTTCAATAAAGTAAAATAAATAAATAGATACTGGCTATTATTTCTTACCTCAAAGTGTATGGTGAAATCTGGAAGTATTTCTCGACAGTATTGTATCCCAGCAGTAAAAATAGATGCCTCAATACAACCTCCTGGGTTCTAGCGACCTGTTTGTCTTCTGTTGGGTGCGCCTGGTCAGACCTATGAGGAAATCATACGATCATCATACTAATAAAATACCAATCATAAAATAAATTAGAGCCATAGGTACAAGCCCGCACCTGTGATCGAACCTGGGTCTCTCGCTTCCAAGTTAATGGTTCTACCCACTAGGCCACCCCCGCTATTTACCACCGTTATTTTATATTTGTAACTCTGCCTGAATTAATTTTTTTTTTTATACGCATAGAAAACTTACCTAGACAGAAACTGCATGAGCAGAAAGACGAGCAGGTTAGTAGTCTCCCTATCAGCTTCCTCCAAGTCCACCGCTTTCGGCAGGATCGCTATGACCGGGTCTTCGGCCGACCGGCCCGACAGCGTGTGGAAACCTTCTGGAAATAAACAGAGATTTAAACTATGGAGTTGTTAAAGTTGTGTTACAGACGGATGCTAAAAATAGTTGGACTCAAAAGGTTACGAACGAGGAAGTCCTAAGCCTTGATAACAAGAAGCGAGAGATATGGAACACCATCAAAAGGAGAAAGGTTGCATATCTAGGACATGTGTTCAGACACGAGAGAAACAGCTTCCTGCAACTTATAATGGTAAAAGTCGCTGGCAAGAGACGCGTCGGTCGAAGGAGGAAATCCTGGCTAAGAAACCTTCGGGAGTGGACTGGAATCGCGAGTGCTGCCCAGCTATTTCGCCTCGCGAGAGACATAAGCCCGGTTTCTGAGTTGAGAATTTTGCTAAGCAAATGGGTAAGTATCGTCCTGTCTCTGCAGATTTCTCACAAAAGAGCAGCCAGCTGACAAAGCAATGCGTAAGTATATGCTTAATAAAATTCTCAACTCAGAAACCGGGCCAAAGAGGGTTATGCAGAGCTGACCACCAACCTTCGCTGAGTCGGAGAGGCACGAAGAAGAAGCTATGCAGCGAGCCATGCTAGGCCTCAGACTCGTGGATCGAGTACCAAATGTCGTGATACGTCGTCGAACGAAGGTTGACGATGTTGGTGATCGGATCGCGAGTCGCAAGTGGAAATGGGTAGGACACCCGGCGAGGCGGGAGGATCGCCGATGTACAAGGGCAGTGACAGAGTGGAGGCCCAGAGCTCGGTGGTAATGCCAGCAGCTCGATGGTCGGATGACATCGTTGTGTCGGCGGAGGGTCCATGGATGCGGATGGTGAGGGACCGTGAGAGGTGGCGCGAGGGGGAAAAGGAATATACCCAACAATGGGCAGAGGTGGGCTGATGGTGATGATGTAACAGAGATTGTAGTCAGTGTGTCAAAATCACCGAACTAAATCCCATAGAATCCGCATTACGTATAAAATCACAATAAAAACTTGTCCCCACAGAAACAAAAGATATCAGCAATAGAACAATACGAAACATCATTTCGACCATACGTCTAATATTCGAATGTCAACCTTATTGCATTAGTGTACAGTTTTAATTGCATGGACTACGAGCAAATAAGCTCCCAAAAGCAGTTTGGACATCTATTTTTCCAGACACATTTCAGAGTTCTATGTTGTATCTAGTTTTATCCTTGATCGAAGGTCAAAATTGACTCCATTACCAGTGACAAAGAGAATTTAAACTATGGTGTCCCACAGGGAAGTATTCTGGACCCTTCTCGCTTTAAAATGTACATCAACATCAAATTGAAAGGGATCGCGATAGATTCAAAAGTTAGACAATTAAGCCCCGGGTCAAGTCTTATTCAAAAATCTATAAGTCGCTGAAGAGTCCGAGTGATTGGGGGTACCTTTGGACACTGTATAAACAAGGGCGTTTTGGTTTCTATCTACAGGGTGCACTCTAAGGCCCGGTTTCTGAGTTGAGAATTTTGCTAAGCAAATAGATAAATATCGTCCTGTCTCTGCAGATTTCTCACAAAAGAGCGTGACAGAGCGATACGTAAGTATGTGCTTAGTAAAATTCTCAACTCATAAACCGGGCCTATGTCGATAGCGGAACTTTAAGTAGGCTGTCTACTGATCGATACAAACAACTTGTACTAGGTGGCGACAAAAATATCAGCCGTTTCATACATTTGGCGCAGTACTGAGTCGACCTTTTGTATGGAACAGCTGATATATTTTTTAATCCATTTTTTTGCCACTTAGTACACACGACAGCACGTCAGACTGTACACTTTTGTTGTAAAGTCGCCCGTAACGCAACTGAGTAGAGTGCTAGCGTGTAAGGGTCGACGTGCTGTCGTGTGTACAAGTTGTTTGTATTGATCAGTAGATAGCCTACTTAAAGTTCCGCTATCGACTTAGAGTGCACCCTGTAGATAAGTAATTAATTCGGAAGGCAAAGTTTTTTATTCGAAAGTCCGTTATTGGCTTAATCTTATCTTTAGACAATATTGAGAAACTAATTTAAATATTTTTTATTTTGGTCCAGTAGTTTTGTTTTTATGCGCTAAAATGTTTTTTTCCTATGACCGCCAACAGTATGCAGACCGTCGCGTCACGTCATAAAACCGTATCTTTGAAACGTTGTAAAATCCAAACTACTGAACCAAAAAAAAAATTATTGAAATTAGTTTCTCAATATTGTCTAAAGATAAGATTAAGCCAATAACGGACTTTCGAACAAAAAACTTTGCCTTCCGAATTGTACGTGGTGGTGATGGTGATGAATTACCTTGTGCGTTGCTAGCCCGTGGCTGCGGTGGTGCTGCCAACAGTTGGCCAAGTCCGAACCGCGACGTCTTGCGCTTGAGCAGGGGCGCAGAGTACTGGCGGGAATACACTTTCTCGCGCTCTGAAAAACAAAATGTTTAGGTTTAAACATGGGTTCACAGCTCGATTGGCTATCACATTAAGGCCCGTAAGATCAAAAAAGGCTAGTTTAAACCCTATCGGTCGATTAACTTTCATACAAAATGCGAGGTTTAATCTAAGGTCTGAGTTTAAACTGTGATTGACCTTACGGCACTTAGCTTACCTAACTTAAGATTTTTTCGTTCGGTCATTGGTTCTTACGTTCGTTTATTTTGTTCGTTCTTTTGTTGACTTATATGTCAGTTTGTTAATTTATTCCAAAGTTTGTTCGCTAGTTTGTCATTTATATGTTTTTAGGGATTCGGACCTCAAAAGGAAAAACGGAAGCATCAAATAATCACTTTGTTGTCCGTCTATCTGTCAAAGGAAGTAGCCGACGGTCGAAGGAGAATCAACATTTTTCTTGAAACTTCAAGGAGGACTATAAGTATGACAGATGTTTTCTGATCTGCTGTTGTATGACAGTGTCATGACAATTTGAACGTTTGTTTTCAGGGTTCCACGCCTCAAAAGGAAAAAGGGAACCATTATATTTTTAAGTCTTATTTTTAATTGTATAACGGTACGGAAGCCTCAGTGCGCGAGTCCGACTCGCACTTGGCCGCAATATTGTTACACGCTCCTATAATTAACACGTACCGTGCCTGGTATGGTGGGGGACGGTGGCAGGCGCGCTGACAGTCCGCTTGTAGGGCCACTTGGCACCGAACGAGGCACTCAACGTGTTGACGGGCGCGGCGCGCGCCGACACGGATAACGCTTCGTGTGCCCGACGGACCTTGTAGAGGAAGTTCTCTGAGCTCGTGTCCGTGCTTACTAGCTCTGGAAGAAAAATATCCTCGTTAAGGTGATAACCTACCCACAACTAGCGCCGCCAATGGAAAAAAACATATCTTCTTTTTGGATGCGTTTTTGCTAAAAACTAATCATCAAATGATAATCCCTATTTTTAGGACATAGGTCCAAGCACCGAAATAAATCCCATAGAATCCGCATTACGCATAAAATCACAATAAAAACTTGTCGCCACAGAAACAAAAGATATCAGCAATAGAACAATACGAAACTTCATTTCGACCATACGTCTAATATTCGAATGTCAACCTTATTGCATTAGTGTACAGTTTTACTTTAATTGCATGGACTAAGAGCAAATAAACTCCCAAAGGCAATTTGGGCATCTATTTTTCCAGACACATTTCAGAGTTCTATGTTGTATCTAGTTTTATCCTTGATCGAAGGGTCCAAGATTCCAGATCCTAGCATCTACGAATAAAACCCGCCGCCGCCAAAAGTGGCCACTTTTGGCGGCGGCTGGTTTTATTCTTAGGTGTTCTACGTTGGAATCTAAACATTAGGCCCTAAAAATAGTTAAGCCTAGGGATTATCATTTGATGATTCGTTTTTAACCAAAAACGCATCTAAAAAGAAGATACCTATGATTTTTTGCCATTGGCGGCATAGGTTTGGGCTTTAATATAATTGAGTAAAAGTTGTAATAGTTGGAGCAGAAATCGGAGTTACATGAAAGATTATGTAATTGAAATTACCGTAAAAAGGAGCAGTTTAAAGAAATGCAAGACAACAATAAAATCAGAACAAAGTTAACTAAAGAAAAAATAACGTACCACGCAGCAAATCAACTCCAAAATCATATAAACTGCAAGAGAAAGAAACGAAAACGAATAAAAAAAAAAAACAGAAATTAGACCTTTTCCTAGAAGTGAAATGTACACTAATAGAAACATCAGAAAACTGTCAAATCCGGAAACATATTGTTACTATTACATTTTTTTTTAAGAAGAACCTATACTAAAAACTAAAGAAAATAAAAATGGCTGTTCGATCTCTTTCTCTATTTCACACTTCACCCATCCCTGCTTCTTTTCTTCTGTTTCCCACTTTGTTAGACATCACATACTGCCGATTTCTGAATTATTGAGAAATTCGCTAAGCAGGCACATAAGTATATTGTTCGGTCTCTGCAGATTTCTCACAAAAGAACGTCCCACTGCTGGGCAAAGGCCTCCCCTTTCAGACCAGGTATGTCGGTCCTGAGCAACCTCTAACCTCTCCGGAAGACATTGGTCGAGATCGTCCCGCCATCATGTTTTTGGGCGACCTCTGGCGGCGACCGCCACAAGGTACCCATCCCTTTTTCACCAAAATCCATTGAAAATATTCGGTGGCGAGTTTCGCCCACCTTTCCGGTCGTATGCGGCAGATAAGGACGGCCCAGCTCCTTAGTGAAATTGACAACTCAGAAACCGGGTCATATAGTCACCTCAGAAAAGATATGTATGACCTTTGTTTTGTGAAGTTTTTGGAGAGTTTTCTTACCCTATACTACAGGGTGCACTCTAAGTCGATAGCGGAACTTTAAGTAGGCCATCTAATGATCAATACAAGCAATTTGTACTAAGTGGCGAAAAAAATGGAGCGAAAAAAATATCTGCCGTTCCATACAAAAGGTCGACTCAGTACTGCGCCAAATGTATGAAACAGCTGATATTTTTTTCGCTCCATTTTTTTCGCCACCTAGTACAAGTTGTTTGTAGTGATCAGTAGAAAGCCTACTTAAAGTTCCGCTATCGACTTAGAGTGCACCCTGTAGAGGTTTTACCTTCGTAGGAAGCAGGGCACCCTTGCCTTAGTAACTTTAAGGTCTTTTGTTGAACGAGCGAGCGAAGCGAGAGAAATTCTCCGAGTCTGCTTGAACCATCCGGCGTTTGTATGTATGTATGTATGTAAATATGTATGTTTGTATGTATGAATGTTCGTTCATACATACAAACTTGATAACTTGAGTAAATTTAGTCGGATCTTCATGAAATTTGTGTTGTATAGTTGGTAGATGTATACAGGGTGTTAAAAGACCGCCAACAAAGCGGGAAACCACGTATTGTCCTCATCATAAGGAACATTTTTGCCCAAGGAACTATGCCTGGGAAATCAACGGTTTTCGAGTTAATGAGGTTCAAAGTCGGACTTTAAAAAAATTTTTTTTCGCAGAAATGTGCTCAGTATCTAGTACGTAACATTTTTTCTCAAGAAGCCATACCAAAATTTTGAATATTTCTTGCATAAAATGACGTTAAAATTGCAACCCGCAATGTATTCTTAACATCGGCACCTCGAGCGTAAGTAACAAAAGTTTATGTCAACTCTTGCGCAATATGACTTCTCTGGGTTACACATCAATTGCGCGAAATTTTTTTTTCCAAAATTATAACCTAAAAAACCAAAATCATTTCCCAGCAATAATTTATCGAAAAAGTACTTTGTTTTGGTGTCTAGTATGCGTGGCTTTCGGGTCTGTTGGCGGTCTTTTAACACCCTGTATAGTCACCTCTCAAGTGGGTCAGATCAACAGACTTGTTGTTGTTGATCTGCGCCTCCAACAGCAGAGCCTCAAACCGGTTCAGGAAGAAGTCCCAGGTCAGTATAGAGCGGTCGCTCAGTGTGTTGTGTAGTTGGTAGATGCAGGCGAGCACCATCACTCGATCCACTATCACTAGGTCGAACTGGCTCTCCAGGCATTGGAGGAGGAGCTGGGGGAAAAACGTGAGTGGATTAGATGTAAACTCTTTCGGCATTTTGATAAGGCCTTTGCTCTACGTAATGAGATGATTTATATGACACCTTCACTCACACTAGATGGGTGAAGAGACCACTCGGCGCTGCGGTGCTTGGGACAATGTTTTAGATGGAGTAAGGCTTGCCCAGCACCTATACCATCCTGACAGCTTAGTCGGCCTAGCCCACAGGAAAGACAAGTCAATACGTGTGGAGCCAACTGAGCCACGGGTTTCCTCACGATGTTTTTCCTTCACCGTTAGCGAGTGGTATTGCTGCTACAAATTCACAAATGTACGTAACTTTTAAATTAAACACAGTCATAGATACATGCCCGCACTGGGAATCGAACCGGGGACCTCTTGCTTCTACCCACTAGACCAGCGGTTCCCGAATGGTTTTCCGCGGAACCCTGGGGTTCCGTAAAAGGCTCTCAGGGGTTCAGCGAAAATGCAACATTTCGATGTTTTTTTCTCCTTTGATACATTTAGGTATGGGAATCTTTATCTTATACTTACAAGATGTGAACACTAAGCCAAAAAGCCTCAGTTTACTTCTTACTTAAGCTAGGGTTCCGCACAAAAACGGTGAACCAAAAAGGGTTCCGTAGCCAAAAGAATTCGGGAACCGCTGCACTAGACCACCACCGCTCATAGCATTTTGATAACTAAGGTCGAAATGAACCAACTTTGACTGACATGACAGCAGTCAGAAGATGTGTCCTTTCCCAGAATGTCCCTTTCCTGTAGTCCCTTTCCCAAAATGACCCTTTCCCAGAATGTCCCTGTCCTGTAGTTCCTTTCCCAAAATGTCCCTTTCCCAGAATGTCCCTTTCCTGTAGTCCCTTTCCCAGAATGTCCCTTTCCTATAATGTCCCTTTCCCAAAATGTTCCCCTGGTTCAAAATGTCCCTTTCCCACGTGATTGTTCAACTGGGTATCGAACTTGGACCTATGTCTAAGCTCTATGGCCGAAGGCTGTAGCTAGAGCAGTCTGCGCGGCATCATGTCTCACCTCAACAGCATGATCGTGTATAGTCCCAATATACAGGGTGGCCCGCTGCGCGACGTAGACGCTGATGTCGTCCATACTGGAGATCAGGTAGCAGAAGGCTGTAGCCAAAGCGGTTTGTAGTGGAAGGCTGCTCTTTATCGGGGTGCAGTCCATGAACCTTTGTGGAAATGAAATGAAAATTATGTATTTGCTTGAAATGTGGAGACGGGGTAAATTGGTTTGAAATAGTTATTTGAATGTAGCCTTGAAATGTGAAAAAGGGGTAAATTGGTTTGAAGTAGTTATTTGAATGTAGCCTTAAAGTGTGGAGTAGATTGGTTTGAATTGGTTTGAACTAGTTGTTTGAATATGGCCTTGAAATGTGGCCTTGAAATGTGGAGAAGGGGTAAATTGGTTTGAAGTAGTTATTTGAATATAGCCTTGAAATGTGAAAAAGGGGTAAATTTGTTTGAAGTAGTTATTTGAATATAACCTTGAATTGTGGAGAAGGGGTAAATTGGTTTGAAGTAGTTATTTGAACGTGGCCTTGAAATGTGGAGAAGGGGTAAATTGGTTTGAACTAGTTGTGTGAATGTGCCCTTGAAATGTGGAGAAGGTGTAAGTTGGTTTGAGCTAGTTGTTTGAATGTGGCCTTGAAATGTGGAGAAGGTGTAAGTTGGTTTGAACTAGTTGTTTGAATGTAGCCTTTCATCACTCAGTCTAAATTGTGATCGTGGTCGGATCACGGGCATCTTCTCCAAGAAAATGATCCGAAGCTAGAGTGAAGGTGTAAAAATTGTGTAGCTAGATAATATAGATTAAAGCACATTTTATGCTTTTTGCAATATGTTCTTTCATCATTTGGCGTGTTATACGGTTTAATGCTTGACATCATCTTTTCCAAGCAATGGGCACCAACCTGATAATAATAGAGACCCTCTCGACGGCAGTGAACCTCGCTTGGAAATCGTGATGTTGGAAGGAGTCCCGGATCAGGTTACAGAACACATCGGCGCCGCCGGGCAGCGTCACACAGTGTAGCAGGATCGGCACCGCCACAGAGCAGATGGGCCGTTCGGTAGTGCTTCACAGAGTGGTGTCTAAGTTAAGTTCGTTGCTGATAGACTAGTTTGGATTTCAGCATGGCCGCAAATAAAACACTAGCTTTTGACAGAGATTTTTGGCGCCATATTTCCGGTTCTTCGTACACTGCTACAGATAGGATGTTAATAATTGACATGTTGTTTCAATAAAAGGGCCTTCGCTGATTTCAGTACAGTATATAGGCTTCTGGCGCCGCAAATAACACACTAGCCAGAAGTATTTTGCACTATAACCTCTGGTTCGCTGCACATTAACACAGATCTATAGTAAAGTTGACATGCAGTCTAAAGAAAAATGCGTACCTATTTTAAATCATTCGCTGATAGACTGATTTGTTATCGATGTCATTGATAATCAGTATTGATGACTAGGACGTAGCACGTGGTTGAACAAAAACAGCCACTAACCTGATAATAATAGAGACCCTCTCGACGGCAGTGAACCTCGCTTGGAAGTCGTGATGGTGGAAGGAGTCCCGGATCAGGTTACAGAACACATCGGCGCCGCCGGGCAGCGTCACACAGTGTAGCAGGATCGGCACCGCCACAGAGCAGATGTGCGAGTGTTGCGCGTCGCACACGTTCCACAGACTGAGGATTGAGAGAGGATTTTATAGAAACAGACGGCCTAAAACGGCCAAAACTTTGAAGCAAAAATGTCGGGGTTTTTTTTGGTATTTTCATTTAGTACGTTAGTTGAACGAGTGAGCGAAGTTCTCCGAGTCTACTGAAACAATCCGGCGTTTGTAAGTTTTTATGCATGTATGTTGTAATGTATGAATGTTCGTTCGACGATAACTTGAATAAATTTGGTCGGATCGTCATGAAATTTAGTAGGCGGGTAAATGAGGCAAAGATAATTTTTATGTTCGAACATGTGCAGTCGGTTGAGGGGTTGCTGAGATATGGGGTCGCGAGTTCACAGTTCGGGGCGAACCACTAGTTAACATCTTAATCGTACTGCCTCGTGGCCACGTAGCTTTTTATTTTAATGTCTTTGCAGTGTGATATGTATATGTGTCTAAATTGTGACTTTTGACATTATCAGTGTGTCTGAAAAGTTTGACCTCATTACAGTACGGTCGGCCACAATCTCAGATACCCCATGGCAGCTCTTATCGCGCGCGGCATAAGGGCGCCAATCGAACAAAAAGGGGTATCTGAGATTGTACCTATATGCTTAGTGTACTCAAATCCGATCCCAAGATTGACATCGCAGGGCTAAGTTTCATATACAGGGTGTTAAAAGACCGCCAACAAAGCCGGAAACCACGTAATCTCCTCATCATAAGGAACATTTTTGCCCAAGGAACTATGCCTGGGAAATCAACGGTTTCCGAGATAATGAGGTTCAAAGTCGGACTTTTCAAAACTTTTTTTTTTGCAGAAATGTATTCAGTATCTAGTCCTTAACATATCTTCTCAAGAAGCCATATCAAAATTATGAATATTTCTTACAAAAAACGACGTTAAAATTGCAACCCGCAATGTATTCTAAACATCGGCACTTCAAGCTTAAGTAACATAAACTTACACCTACGCTTGCGCAATATGACTTCTGTGCTTTACACGTCCATTGCGTGATAAAATATTTTTCAAAATTATAACCTAAAAAACCAAAATCATTTCCCAGCAATAATTTATCGAAAAAGTACTTTGTTTTGGTGTCTAGTATGCATGGCTTTCGGGTCTGTTGGCGGTCTTTTAACACCCTGTATATGCTTAGTGTACTCAAATCCGATCCCAAGATTGACATCGCAGGGCTTAGTTTCATATATACCACTCACACTCACATGCATTTTATAAACTTAGGTACATGCTTAGTGGACTCAAAGCCGATCCCAAGATTTCCATCGTAGGGCTATGCATAACTATCACCGACTACTCATTTCATATAATCTTTTCTAACACAAAAGGCAACTTAATGTAACTATAATGTAAAAAAATAATTATTTTAGAAGTTGATAGTTTAAGTAGTTTTTTCTCAGATTTGTAAACTTGTATTTTGCTATACCGCGTCAAGATACCCGCAACTGTAATAAAATAAAAACAATGTATCACTGGAGGAAGGCACTGGTATTCACAACACAGGTTTTTTGCCTACCGTAAGTACAGTCGGCCACAGTCTCAGATACCCCTTTTTGTTCAATTGGCGCCCTTATGCCGCGCGCGATAAGAGCTGCCATGGGGTATCTGAGATTGGGGCCGACCGTACCATGTCGCACAACATAAATATAATACTCACTTGTCAATAAGCAGGTTCTCCTGGCACCAGATGAGGAACCCGCGGTGGTCCTGCAGCGCGTCCGCGTTGAGCACCAGGACTTGGAGACACTGCAGCAAGTGGTAGAGGACGTCCGGTCGAGATGTGCTCTTCAGTTCCTGTGAAACATGTGACTCATCACAAGGAGGACGCATTTAAAGGCCGAATAGTCTACATTCAAAAAGTCTAAGATCGAAAGGTCTAAAATTTAAATGCCTAATGTTTATAACGCCGAAAGTCACAAAGCCGAAAGATCGTTTTCTAGAATCATTAAAACGCCGAAGTTCTAAAGGCCGAAATTAAAAATTCCGACACGTATGATGGGTACGATCAAAACATGTTAGTTACATTGACTTTGATGGTCTTTTCTACCCCAGCGAGACACGCAAAGCGTCCTAGTCATCTATCTATCTAGATTATTTATTGATAGGCTTTAAGACAGCGGCTATTATAGTGATATATCCTACACATTCAATTTGAATCGAATAAGTGTATATTTAGTAGTTTTTTTTTTAGTTCGTATTTTGTTTTTACGCCGTTGCTAACAGTGGAAACTTTCAATGACTGGCTATTGCTATTTAAAATTTTCTTACGCTACTAGTTCACGAATTTAGTTATATATAAGTTATAATAATTTTGTAAAAAATAGCCATGTAAGATGGCTGAGTTCTGCAAAATAGGTTTTTCGCATAATGTCGAAATTGGCTGCATTTTACACCATGATGGCTGTTTTTTACATAATTTGTTAGTGCGAATGGCTGTCTTTGGCGTGATTTTGCAACGTGTATTTCCGCCGTTAAGTGAAATATCGACATGGCTGTCTTTGCAAAAAATTCGCCATGTCAAAAATAGTATGGCTGCATTCATAACTCATTTTTGGAAAAAATGCGAGGTGGCTGTTTTCTGCAGAACTAGGTCCAATTTATGATATAGCCACTAGTTTTCCTAAATATTAAATAAATAAATGCAGCCCGATGGTCGGACGACATCGTTGTATCGGCGGAGGGTCCATGGATGCGGATGGCGAGGGACCGTGAGAGGTGGCGCGAGGGGAAAAAGGCCTATACCCAACAGTGGGCAGAGGTAGGCTGATGATGATGATAACAACGGCAATAAGGGCGACTTCCTACACACCTGTAGCAGCTGGTGGATGTACTGCAGCTCCTGGGGCAGCTCGTCGATGCAGAAGTGGAACTTGCCGGCCGAGGTGGGCCAGAAGTTGGTCACATCCTCGTCGACAGAGGCCGCCGCGTCTTGCTCGCCCAGCAAGTTGGGCGTGGATACCTGCTGCGAGTTGTTATACGAATACTGTATTAGCTCCTGGGTATATTCAATGAGTAGTGGACTGTATGTATGTAATAAAATGATGTAATTAACCAAATAATCAAAATATAGGTTGTCGACACGACAAGAGCAAAAAGGTGAAGTGAAGTTGCGCTGGCTCCGATAGGTGGCGCGGCCGGCGCGACCGGTTTAGGTACCGCGGCGCCTGCGCCCGCGCTCTGCAGCATGACGTAGGGCTCCAACAAATACGTTGGTTAAAGCTGGGTTTTCACAGTCTTATTTTACTAAAACCAAAAGTCCCATCCAAGAAAATAGACGCCTCTGATTGGTCAATTCAATCCGAGCTAGAGACAAGCTAGCTAAAATGTAAACGCTCGGATGGAACCGAACAATCAGAGGCGTCCATTTTCTTGAGTGGCGCTCTTCATCTTTTAAAATTTGACTGTGAAAACGCGGTTTAACACTTGAAAATACTTGGAACAACTTGGTCGTGAACCGTCAAAACCGGTTTATTAACTAGAAAATTAATCTAATACTTTTTCCACGATTAAAGTTGGGAGATTCACGGTGCTTATTTTTTATCTTACTTTTTTACAGGCGGGTTACGACTGGATGAGAAAGGCAGCAAACCGCCATCACAGGATTTTTTTGGTAGAGTTGCATTGCGTTGTTTGGTAGACCTATGTTCAGAAATGGACCAACAGAGGCTGCCAATGATGATGATTTTTTATCTGCCCTCCGTAGCCATTGACAGAGAAAAAAAAACGCTTCTTTCGGCCCCAGAATCCACGGAGTAAAGGGATAGCTACAAAATTAGACGACTAACAATGAGGTTCTAAAATTCGCATCGACATTTACTTGGCTCGGTAGAATAGAAGAAGTGGTAGACCGACTGCACGGTATCCAAGAGGTTGCGGGTTCAAGTCCTGTCCCGAGCGAATTTTATAACTTTATAGACATATTTTCAAGTAACTATTTGTGATACTTACATGTGCCGTAGCAGTAGCCACATCGGTATCAGTCAGAGTGATAGTGTGTGCCGTGGCCTGCATCGGCGTTTGATCGGACGGTAGCGACACGGCCATGTCCAGTTGTTCCGTGATCGTCTCCACCGTCGCTGTCATTATCTGTGTTTTCAAATTGGCCGGGTTATAGCGGGCGTTGTGAAGGGAGGTGGTGCTTTTCTGATGCGGAACTCTCTGCCTGCCCCTTAGACCGGAATTTATGTCATCGTGGTGTGAGGTTCTTATGTCACTTTATGTCATTAAGGTGTGAATTTTGTATGTCAATTTATGTCATCAGAGTGTGAGTTTTGAGCAACAATTTAAGTCATCGTGTTGTGGGAATCTTATGTCACTTTATTTCATTATGATGGTTTTTATGTCATCAGTGTGTGAGTTTTGTTTGTCAATTTATGCAATCATGGTGTGAAAATAATTATTGTATGTCAATTTATGTCATAATGGTTTGAGATTTGTATGTAAATTTATGTCATTATGGTGTGAGGTTTTTATGTCAATTTATATCATCATGGTGTGTGGTTTTTATGTCAAATTATGTCATCATGGTGTGAATTTTGTCTGTCATCATTGTGTAAGGTTTATATGTCAATTTTGCGTTGCAATAAACTGCGGGCATGCGTGCGTATATTTTATATTGCACAAATAATCAGTTACTAGTTATTTCTGTAGAAATATCTTTCAGTCAACGCTTGTTGTGGTGGTGTTAGAAATAATATGCAGAACATATTTACACTCAAGCGAATGTTTCCTCTGTTGAATAGAATATGCCACTGTGTGTCAATGAGATCTATAGGTATGTATAGCTCATAGCTAAGGGGGCAAGAGAGACTTATGTATATTTTATTTGTTACGAGAAAATCTTCCAGAGATCTCTTGTACAACCAGTATTAAAAGATGATCTCTGGTCTTGTCCTATTAGACAAGCCGCAAAAGAAGTTAATTTAAACTATCTCGCATCAAATAAGCACCAGTTAGTTTTGCCAAAGCGATATTTTCTTACTAGTGCTTTCGAAAGCTTCAAGTGTTTTTTAGCTATGTTGTTTGAAAACTAACTAATCTATTGTTTTAAAATGCAGGTTGCTCCAGGATGGTTAAGTCATATAAATGAAGCGTTTGCCTCATAAATACAAACCATTATTACCCTACTCAAAAAAAGGAGAAGGTACCGGATTTGATCCGTATTTAAAAAAAAAATTGGTAAGTATCTCAGCACTTTTTTCGACGTGAACCGATTTTTAGAATTCTTTTTTTGTTTGAAAGGGTATACTTCCCATGTGATCTGATGAAGATCGGAACCCCTCCACGGACAACAGCAAATCATTCGGAATAAGTGCAATAGCTTAATAACAGTGTACCTTTTCACCAGTAAAGAAGTTTTATTTTTTATTTTGTCAATTTTGTATTATTTTAAATTTACTATTTTAAACACCGATATGACGAAAAAATATATCGGCTGTTGCCTTAGTACTAAAGCTTTTTAAGCCAATAGTCTGTATTTTTGAGAACAACAACCATTTGATGACAAAACCTTCCAGCAGCATTTGTATTAAAATTCTACTTTGATTTTCAAGCATTTAGGTTGTTATTAATATAAAGTTTGGCAGAGAATTATGTCTAACACAACTATTTCTAACTTAAGCTAATTTCGACCCTGATTGAAGCAAACCATAAAAATCTAAAGTGCAAATAAATCAACACAACACTCAACATGACACAGAGAGGAACATAAAGAGCTTTGCGTTTGGATGACTGACATAAGCCGCGTTTACACGATTTTAGTACACTAAAACGAATTGAGTCATAGTAAGCTAAGGCTTCTGATTGGCCATTTTAGTGACGTGACGTAGCGCTGTAATGAAAACAACCAAACAGAAGCCTTAGCCTACTTTGTCGACGCGCTCCTTCCTAATATACTAAGACCGAGAAAACAGGGCTTTAACCGCTTGATTGGCGTAAAAAAATGTCCAGTACCCTCAGAGCGTCTATGAGCCGAAGTAATACCAATTGGTTAATATTGGTAGCATTTTGCAATATGAAATATTTGGTCCACTTTCATATTTGTCAGATCTAACAGAAATAAAGTGAAAAACTTATTCCTTCATCTAGGACAGAAGATTTATGCAGCATTTGGTGGTTTCTCAGTGACCATCTCTCTAGAGTACTCTTTACCCATGGGACTAAAACACACAAGTTCAAATTCGATCTTTATCGTAAGGCTGTAAGTTCCAATTTATGACTGCAGCAACACGGCCACCACCAGTAAATGGATCCCACCTCTGATGTCGAGCCAGTATGTACGGAACTAAGTGCCGTCATCGAAACGCAAGGCCGGAGACAAAGATAGCGAAAAGAGTAGTGTGAAGGCACGTTTACACACGGTCAGTGCACAAGTAAGTAAGTGAGTAAGTAACTATTTATTGAACAAAAGAAATCATTTTACATATTAGTTCAAGAGTTGTAGAATAAAAGTACAAATGGCGGTGTCAGTGTCGCCGCCGGCGCGATTGACTTTAAATATTCGTGTGCGAAGATACAAGTCAGCGCTGACTTGTTTCCACTATACCGACTTCAAATCAATTTACGTTGGGTGTCTTTCGGGTTACCCTTGGCGGTATTGCGGTCATATTGACAAAGCTTTAAAATTAATTTATCTTTGCATTCGCATAGTCATGCTTTGATTTTATATACTTCGTAAAGTTTACTCAAAGGTAAGGTTTTTTTCTACAATAAAAATATAAAATGCGTCTTAATTCGCGAAATATTGAATCTTGTAAATTGGGCCATATTGAAAAAAATGCCTCAAGGGTAGAGGGGCTGCACTGACTTGCCTCGATTTCGGGGTCAGTCACTGACCCCGTGTAAACGTGCCTTTAGAGAAGGAGAGACAACATACTTGCGTGTCCGCTGGGGACTTGGTGAGAGCCGGGTCGGAGCCGGCGCCGTCGTTTATAAGCGACAGTTGCATGAAGTGGACAAACTGTGCGCACGACATTAGGCCACGGTCGGTATTTAGGACGGACATATCTAACACGCAAACAAATTGATAGTTCTGATTTTTTTAATATGTTTTTCCCGGTTATTCGAGTGCTGCGAAGTTAGCACAGGTCTTTCGAAGCTGAAAACTTGGATATACGCTACTGGTAGTAATACAAAAAAAAAATATAATAACAACATTTAAAAGTCCAATAAATAATGTAAGTATTCAATAAAATTAAATTTAAATCAAAATGTCATTGTGTATTAAATAAAATTGTATAGAAACATAAAAACAGCAGTATAAATTGGAATAAAACACAAAATAAAAACAGTACCTACTTAACATTCTCCGATGCAATTAATTAAAACTGCATTGTCCATTTTTTGTATCAACACCCGCAGGATGCTGTTGGAGCTGTTCAGGGAACATTCATTATATGGAACAGCTGTTTTAGTTAGTAATTATGGAACAGCTGATATTTTTCGCTCCATTTTTTTGTACAAATTATTTGTAGTGATCAATAGACAGCCTACTTAAAGTTCCGCAATCGTATTCGATTGCACCGTGTAGAAATCACGAAAATCACAAATTAACGTCTTTTTCAGATTTTTTTTATATATTATAAGGATTACTACCAGTAGCTTATATCCAAGTTTGCAGCTTCAAAAGACCTGTGCTGACTTTGCAGCACTCGAGAAACCATGAAAGACATATTAAAAAAATCAGAACCAGTCGTTTGTTTGCAATTTTAATTTTTTATATGACCGTCCTATTTGGGGAGCGATTGAAAACAACAAGGGGTTATAAAGATTACACTGGTCAACATGACAGTTTTCCTGAATTTTGATATGCATTTTTGAATTAGTGATGAAAACGGCTCATTATTCGCGTATTTTCAGACATTTAAAAGAAATTGTTCAGTAATTATTGCAACTGCAAGTAGACCAACGTAGAATTGACAAAAAAAAACTGCTGAAACTTCGACAAAGCAAACCTTTGAAAAATGACGTAATTCACGTCATACACTGTCCAGAATTTAGTAAAAAATAATGAACCATATAATTTTTAAAAATTAGAGTAAAATATTGAGATCAAACCTTTGTTTTTTTAAATCGCACCCTAAATTCCGATCATTTGACATTAGACAGGGTGTTAAAAGAACAAGCTGAATACTACGTAATCCGGACATAATTCTAGCCACAGATATTTTTGACCATTTGTTTTTTAAAACATGAATACTGAACGGGTACACACGACAGCACGTCAGAGTGTACACTTTTGTTGTAAAGTCACCCGTAACGTAACTTAGTAGAGTGCTAGCTTGTAAGGGTCGACATGCTGTCGTGCGTACGTGGCTTTCAGTTCTGTCGATGATCTCTTAATACCCTGCGAGACATTGAGTTTTATTGGTACGGAATGTTGCTTGGAAATGGACACTTGTGACGACAAATATCAGGCTCAAACCCTCAAAACGAAAAGATGTGTTCAAAGTTCAAACCACGACTTTAAAACCTGGTTCTTTGGAATTGAATAGTTGTGTCGCATAATTTAAATCTACTTTCTAAAGATACTGTGAGAAGAAACAAATTCAAGACAATAAGTAAGACATGGCTTTAGATATTCTAGAAACAGTTGGATATCAAAAGTGCCCATCTCCATAGCAACAGACTATCGTAACGTATTCTTTAGGTTCGCGAGTCTAGCGAAACGCATAAGAACGAACATTGAAATGTGTCACGTAATCACCGGCCTCTATTACACGTGTGCGATGGACTATATTTGAACAACGTCTTTTTGAGGCAATTCGACAGCCGCCATTTTGGCGCTGATCGCAGTAGTGAGCTTATATGAAACTAAGACACCGTACAGGGCCCTTAGCCTGTAACGCAATTTCGGGTCGATGGCGTCCAGGCAGAAGGACAAAACCGGAGTTTCCTCGTTTTTCTCCTACAACCAGACAACTAATCCTCTAGAATTAGAATAATAATATTCTTTGCAGTACTACAAAAACATTAAAAGGACAGACAGCGTTAGTAAATCGTAATTGAAGCCGTGAACTGACAGCCCATTTTGGCACCATTGCGTTATAGGATACAGGCCCCATTCCCGGCGTATGACTTGAAAAATTACCTTGACTGCGCAGTAGACGATTTTTAGGTCTCTTTGGCGGGGGACAAGGGGCGCGACGGAATTGCTATTGCTTCGGACGGCCCCGATTGGTTAAGTTTTGTTTGACATGTGCGAACTCATCCCCACTACGCAGACTTTTGCTCAAGTTATGCGCCGGGAACTGTACATTACACGCAAATACATACCTAAACCCCCCTCCAGGGGCATAAAACCACGACAAACATTTTTATCTCGCCATCGACGATCGCCATCTTGGTTTATTTCATTTCGTAAAACAAGGTGGCTTCAGTTAATAGCAGGGTAAAAATATATTATGTCGTGGTTTCGTGCCGTTGGCTGGTTGTGTTAGAGGCCAGTGGTTAACAGTGACACTTTGGAGTAGTGAGGCCGAACTGTTTTTTGTTACTTGCACTACTTGTGTGGACAAAAAGATGGAAGATTTAATATGAATTGAGTGACAGTAAAGTAGAGTAAGTACAAGAGATTTCATTGACTTGTATTATAGTGTTAGTGGTTTTCAATGGCTAGGCAAAACTATTATGATATTTTTAATGCCACCCTAAATAATTTTAAACAAAGAAATAAATAAAACCCCTTCCCATAGTTTTCTTACTTAGACCAGTATTCTTTTAAATTCTAAAATTAATATTATGTTTGGTCAAGACATTGAAAACCACAATAATTTAGTTATTTAGTTACGGGACATGACATGCAAGTATTTTAGTTTCCATTTGCATTAGAACTACCTACATTTAACGTTGTATTCGTTTTTATAAGTGAGTGTTAACATTTTACATTGTTTCAGTACTTTAAAGGGCAGATACTACTAACTAAACTGTTAATCTCACCACTAAGGTGGTATTAAGACCACGACGGCGACTTGTAACATCAACCTAGAATGGTGTTCGGGAGATTACTAGCGGCCGTATTCAGTATAATCCATTAATCCAACGATTTTTTTAAAAAGTTTTTTCCTCGAAATGCTGTAAAATGTTCACAGATCTATCTGACATCATAGGAAAGGTTTCAGCCTATGCCGCGCATACTTTTCAAGGCATTTCATATCTTTTGGACTCTTATTCCAAAACAATAAAGTTCACAAAATGACAAAATGGCATAAAGCTTCGGATGACAGAAAGTCCTGTTAGGGTGGGTTATAATCTAACCCGTTAAGAGAGAGGTATTGGCAAAAAATGCACCTAAAAAGTGCCTTGCCCTTCGTCTTAAGGCGCCGTGCATAAGAAAAATGTACAAAATCGATTCCTGTATCAGATACACTAAACGAATCGAAAAAGTGCACATGTAGAACACTAGAATTAGGTGAGAGCTATCTAACACGGACAGTTTCGTGTTGACATTTATAAACGTTTTGAAGATATTTTAGCTGGAAAAAAAATAGGCGGCGAGCTTTTTTTCAGCGAAAATATCTTGCAAGCTGTTATGGATATAAACATGAAACTGGCTGTGTTAAATAGCTCTCACCTTATTCTAAGATTCTATATGAGCATTCGATTCATTTAGTGTAATTCCCATATCAAGGAATCGATTGCACATTTTTCTTTGCGCGCGGGCTGTTCACTACGCACAGCGCCTTAAATTATAACCAAATGGTAATCAACCAGACAAACCGACCAAATTGAACACGCCCTTTTGAGACCAACCGTTTCCACTCACCTACTTCCACTCACAAACAGTCCGCCCCCACCACAGCCTAGTAGACACACAGCGGAGTCAATTACCAGTATACAGTGGCGGATCCAGGATTTTGGTTTGGGGGGGGGGGGGGCTTGAACCCAATGAGCGTAGGTTTTCAAGATTTAAAATTATACAAAATGTATTTTTCTAGAGGGTCTCATCAGACAGTAGCGGATTCAGGGGGGGCTAAGCCCCCCCCCCCCCCCCCCCCCCAAAAGCATCTGAGACCCTATATCAAAATAAAATTTGTATACTTTTTTATCTTGAAAACCTACGCTCATTAGGTTCAAGCCAACCCCTCCAAAATCCTGGATCCGCCACTGGTCTCAGATACTTTTGGGGGGCGGCTTGAACCCCTTAGCCCCCCCCCTGAATCAGTCAATTACCGGTATACATACATGGGGCATGTGGACGAGTACACCACCCACGTTCCTATCCCCGGCTGTGGCTAGCGGGTGTGCTAGCGAGATGAGAGCGTCGACGGAGGCTGCCGGCGTGCCGATGGACTTTGAGCTTCGCTCCTCTTCCGATTGGTGCTTCTTGGTTTGCGAGTCCGGCCACAGGTCCTCTGTTGATAGCTGTGGGATGTTTTTTTTAGTTATAGGTACCTCTGTTCATAACTTGTATTCACATCACACTTTGATATTACTAGTTGGCCCCGAACTGTGAGGTCGCGACCCCATATCTCAGCAACCCCTCGACCCATTTGGCTCATGTTCGAACTTAAAAATTATCTTTTTAGCTCCGGCACAAAGATCTATCGCCGGCGAACGAAAAAAACATAGAAGCATTTCTTCAAGCTAACCCATCCTTTAAAATCGACACACGCATCTACTCGCGCAGACCGCTTTGTTAAAACTATTTTAAACCAATAAGAAAATAAGAAACTCCGTCATTGGTGGATAGTTCTCGGGCTATTGATGTTATTGGACGTATTATATTGACAGAGCGTCAAACTGACGTCTTCTCTAAGACACGTCTATCAAACTACTAAAATCGTGAGAGGAACCATCTGTAGACTCCGCCCATACGAGAACTATACAGGGTGTTAAAAGACCGCCAACAGACCCGAAAGCCACGCATACTAGACACCAAAATAAAGTACTTTTTTGATAAATTATTTCTGGGAAATTATTTTGGTTTTTGAGGTTATAATTTTGAAAAATATTTTATGACGCAATGGACGTGTAACGCACAGAAGTCATATTGCACAAACGTAGGTATAAGTTTAAGTTACTTAAGCTTGAAGTGCCGATGTCTAGAATACATTGCGGGTTGCAATTTTAACGTCGGTTTTTTGTAAGAAATATTCATAATTTTGATATGGCTTCTTGAGGAGGTATGTTAAGAACTAGATACTGAATACATTTCAGCAAAAAAAAAGTTTTGATAAGTCCGACTTTGAACCTCATTATCTCGGAAACCGTTGATTTCCCAGGCATAGTTCCTTGAGCAAAGATGTTCCTTATGATGAGAACAATACGTGGTTTCCCGCTTTGTTGGCGGTCTTTTAACACCCTGTATGCATTAGGACATTTGTCAGGGCTAGTGAGATCTCCATGTTTTATTCTGCTCGCTGCCTACCGCACATAGGTCTTGGTATTCGGTCTCGATCGTTTGCTGGCCGTAGTGTGCCCCTTTTATGACCATAGCTGTCGATAAAAGGCCCTCTATAATAAATCTAAAGAAGTATTGGAGATGGTGAAAAGGATGACCCCTGTAATTTTGATACAGTACACTTACTGGTTTCGGCTTCTCCGGTGCCAAAGCCCTCACAAGTTGCACGGCCAGTTGATGCCACAGCGCCGCGGCCTCGCAGTACGAACACGCGCCTTCCGCCAAGCACTTGGCTACAAAAATATTGAACATTAATTTATATACTTTCTTCATTTTCATTTTCACACTTTCAGGCCCTTTAAGCCGGCCACATACAGACGGAATTTTTCCGTTCGGAAAAACGAAACCAATGCAAACTGCGTACTTGATCTATGAAAATTCCGGACGGAAAAAAACCGTATGTGTGTCGTGGCGGTCCACAGACTTTGTATGCAGTCACTGCGTTCGGAATCCCGTTTCGTTTTTTTCCGTCTGTGTGTGGCCGGCCTTAAAGAACTCAATAGTTTTTTTATATACCTGTCCATTTTATACTATTTTGGCTTGATAAAACCTCAACAGTTTAGTTGGGGCCCCAGTTTGTTTTTCGCCCCAGGGCCCCTGATTACCTTATCTACGCCATTGATTAAGGCGCTGGGCATAGTGAATTAGCCCGCGCGCAAAGAAAAATACACAATATAATCGATTCCTGTATCAAATACACTAAAAAAATCGAAAATGTTCACATATAAAACCCTAGAATGAGTTGAGACCTATCTAACACAGCCAGTTTCATGTTGATATCCATAACAGATTGCAAGATATTTAGCTTGAAAAAAGTGCGCCGCCTATTTTTTTTCAAGCAAAATATCTTCAAAACCTTTATGAATGTCAACACGAAACTGGCTGTTTTAGATAGGTCTCACCTAATTCTAGGGTTTGATACGTGCACATTTTCAATTTGTTTAGTGTATTTGATACAGGAATCGATTTTGTGCATTTTTCTTTGCGCGCGGGCGATTCACTGTGCCCAGCGCCTTAAGGCTCGGTATAAGGCTAACTAGCGCCACCAATGTTAAAAAAATCATATCTTCCTCTAGAAGAAGTTTCTGAAAAAATCCTAAGATGAGCCTATGCGCCATGCTTTTCTAGATTTTTAAGTGTAGATACCCCCTTCGAAATTTACTTTTAAGCTAAAAAATTTTCGATAACCGCCAAAAGCGGCCGTTTTTGGCGGTTATCGAAATTTTTTTAGCTTACGACTAGAAATTGAGTTGGGTACCTACACTTAAAAATCTAGGAAAGCATGACGCATGAGCTCATCTTAGGATTTTTTCAGAAACTGCTTCTGAAGGAAGATATGATTTTTTCAACATTGGTGGCGCTAGTTAGCCTTATACGGAGCCTTAAGGATGACAGGAACTGATGATGATGATATAGAATGTGGCGCCAGGAGCAAGCGATGGCAGGCATCCCCTATTATGTGGTGTTAGTTTGACAGCGAGAGTTGCTTTCTACTATGGAGTGCTCACAGCCTAGTTTGACTATCCATTCTTAATGGCGCGGTCGGTCCATGGATGGGTGACCGCTAGTGGCAATAATATCTGAGCGCTTCCGTGCTTCGGAAAGCACGTGAAACCGTTGGTCCCGGTTGTTAATAACAATGGTTAAGTCATGTCAGAGGCCCTTTGGGCGGCCTAAAAACTCTGACACCAGGGGTGGCCACTACCTCATACGATTAAGGCTCGGTATAAGGCTAACTAGCGCCACCAATGTTAAAAAAATCATATCTTCCTTTAGAAGAAGTTCTGAAAAAATCCTACGATGAGCCTATGCGCCATGCTTTTTTAGATTTTTAAGTGTAGGTACCCAACTCAATTTCTAGTCTTAAGCTAAAAAATTTTCGATAACCGCCAAAAACGGCCGCTTTTGGCGGTTATCGAATTTTTTTTAGCTTAAAAGTAAATTTCGAAGAGGGTATCTACACTTAAAAATCTAGAAAAGCATGGCGCATAGGCTCATCTTAGGGTTTTTTCAGAAACTTCTTCTAAAGGTATATATGATATTTTAACATTGGTGGCGCTAGTTAGCCTTATACCGAGCCTTAACTAACTAACACTATGAATGGTGGTAAAACCCTACCGTGTTCGACGGTGTTCAGTTGGTTAGATTTGAGCATCAGACGCAGCAGCTTGGTGCTATCGCTGCTAACGTTCAGACTGGTGATTCGGCGACGTTGGAGCTCCATCTGTCGAAAGAAAGTAAACCTTAACCACACGGCTGCTGATGAGATGGACCGACGACCTGGTCAAAGTGGCAGGAAAAGACTGGATGAGAAAAGCCCAAGACCGTAAAGAATGGAGTGCAATGGAAGAGACCTACACTCAGCATTGGGTGGCTATAGGTTGAAGAAGAAGAAGAAGAGACACGGCTGCTAAGGTCGCAATACGTATGGCGGGAAGAAACATAATAGTCGCCTGTTGTAAGCTTTATAATACGGCTATTTGTGATCAAGACATTTCCTATTGCAGAGTTGGTCCTTGAGGCTCAAAGATGGATTTAAGAAGGGGAGCCATCATTTCTTATGTAAATTTTGGAAGGTGAGGCTGGAGGAATCTAAATCTTAGGTCCTAAAAATAGTTAAGCCTCGCTTTGAGTACCTGACATTTCGGTTTTTAGCAAAAAACGCATCCAAAAAGAAGATATGATTTTTTTTCCATAAAACATCTCACCTGTTTCAACAGTATGTCGACCATCAGGATGCAGCATGTCAAATTCTCCGGCTTCATGTCTTCCTCCTTCCTGTCATCTTTATCCTCCGATGAGGTGTTCGAGCCGTTGCCTTTGGGAATTTTCTCTGCAGATACAAAATACAGGGTGCACTCTAAGTCGATAGCAGAACTTTAAGTAGGCTGTCTACTGATCAATACCAATAACTTGTAGTAGGTGGCGAGAAAAATGGAGCGAAATAAATATCAGCTGTTTCATACATTTGGCGCAGTACTGAGTCGACCTTTTGTATGGAACAGCTGATATTTTTTTCACTTAATTTTTTTCGGTACCTAGTACAAGTTGTTTGTATTGATCAGTAGATAGCCTACTTAAAGTTTCGCTATCGACTTAGAGTGCACCCTGTAGATAGATAACTTCACACCCCCATAGTTCAAATAATCGAGGGGCCTAAATACACAATGTACAGTCGGCCACACGCTAGGATATCCCTTTTTGTTCGATAGGCGCCATTATGCCGCGCGCGGTAAGAGCTGCCATGGGGTATCTGAGACTGTGGCCGACCGTAGGTACCTCTATTAAATGAAAATAAAAAATACCCTTGACATTTTACCTTAACATTTGCATATCTCTTAAACGGCTGAACCGATACGATAAAAGATATCTAGGGACATCCGCTAGAAAACCTGCTTTCAAATAAAAAAAACCGCATCCATATCGGTTAACCCGTTTTTTTTCAAATACAAAATTCTTTTTTTTATTCCATTGCCACAGACAGACACTCAGTCAGACACACCCTCACATATACAGGGCGTCCCACGGATGTGCCACATGGAGGGAAAGTATCTTAAATATTGTAGATGGAACATTTTACTGAAAGAAGACATTATTTTAATTTAAAAAACTGTTTAAACTGCATTCATAGATATTGAAATAATTACATGGTTGAACCGGGAATCGAACCCGTTAAATGAGAAAAATAATTACCCTGTAGTTTTATCATACCGATCGAAAGGCTTCATCATAAGGATAATTTTTTGGTAAATAACATAGTGTCAGAAATAAAAGGAAGACCATGAATTTTAACAACATTAATCAATTTATCAATGAAAATCACAGTAACAAAAGAATAAAAGTATGAGAATGAAACACATTTTGAATTATTTCTTTATAATCAGCCAGCCGCATTGCGAATATTGCGATGGACCAAATTTTACGCATCTTTCGGCTCAGAATACGGCTCGTTTTGTTGCATACTACCAGGTAAATGTTAAAATTCATGGTCTTCCTCTTATTTCTGACACTATGTTATTTAGCAAAAAATAATCCTTATGATGAAGCCTTTCGATCGGTATGATAAAACTACAGGGTAATTATTTTTCTCATGTAACGGGTTCGGTTCCCGGTTCAACCATGTAATTATTTAGATATCTATGAATGCAGTTTAAATTGCTTTTAAAATTAAAATAATGTCTTCTTTCAGTCAAATGTTCCATCTACAATATTTAAGGTACTTTCCCCCCATGTGGCATAGCCGTGGGACGCCCTGTATAGCGGCCAAACTTATAACACCCCTCTTTTTGAAAAAGGCTGTGGACCTCCATAGATTGATATATTTTGTTCTTACCAGGCGGAGGCTTGACGACCTTCTCGGGCAGTCCCACGACACACTGACTAAACATGTCGAACAGCTGACTCAGCGGGATCCGCACATCCAGGTACGAGATGGTCTGAAACGACAAACATTTAATTGTATCTTATTCATTCTCACTACTACCTATTAACATTTTATTTCATGCAAATATGAGGTTGGGTGTTTTAAAACATTTCGAAGGTTATTCTGTGTACAGTGAAATTTTTGAACGAGCGAGCGAAGGTCTCCGAGTCTACTGGAACAATCCGGCGTTTGTATGTTTGTATGTATGTATGTTTGTATGTATGAATGTTCGTTCGACGATAACTTGAGTAAATTTGGTCGGATCGTCATGAAGTTTGGTACGCAGGTAAATGACGCCAAGACAATTTTTAAGTTTCAACATGAGCCAAATCGGTCGAGGGGTTGCTGAGATATGGGGTCGCGAGTTCATAGTTCGGGGCGAACCACTAGTTAAATAGATTAATTCTTGAAACACGAGAACGGGCAGGATACACATATCAACGAGTTTCCGCTTTAAGTTGAGCGGAAGGTTTCCCTTCATACAATATTTTATAGACCAGTAGCACTTCCAGGCGTTTTCAAGTCATGACTAATAGTCGAAAGCAAAAAGTTTATGTGGATGGGCAGGAAATCCGCTATGTCAACTACAGGGTGCACTCTAAGTCGATAGCGGAACTTTGAGTAGGCTGGCTACTGATCACTACAAACAACTTGTACTAGGTGGCGAAAAAAATGGAGCGAAAAAAATATCAGCTGTCCATACAAAGGGTCGACTCAGTACTGCACCAAATGTATGAAAAGGCTGATATTTTTTTCGCTCCATTTTTTTCGTCACCTAGTGCAAGTTGTTTGTAGTGATCAGTAGACAGCCTACTTAAAGTTCCGCTATTGACTTAGAGTGCACCCTGTAGTTGTATCTACCTCGGCCAGCTAGTAAGCTTCGAAAACAGGCAAGGCAAAGAAATCGATCGCCGCATCGGACACACATAAAAAATTCAAAAAACATACGGCTCGAATTTAATACCTCTTCTTTTTTAAGTCGGTTAAAAACGATGTTCATAAGTACCACGATTTCATAAATTTTTTGGCACTCGATGTTTTGGAACCCCCGTTTTCTTACAACAATTTATCTTATAATCATCACAGGCCAGTTCCTTGGCAGCTTGGTACGTCACGACATCCACCTTCTCTTTAATTGAACGAGCGAGCGAAGCAAGCGAAGTTCTCCGAGTCTACTTCAACAATCCGGCTTTTGAATGTATGTATGTGTCGCGAGTTCACAGTTCGGGGCGAACCACTAGTTATATCTTAGAAACATACCTGGAACCAAATAAGGGCCGGCATGACAGTCTCGGGCGTCGGTTCGTTGGTGAACTTAACGGCTGCGAACTTGTACATATTCTTCTCGTCCAACCCCACCATGGGACAGTCCGGCTCCAGAATCTTGCTCACTACCACCTGAAGGAAGAATTATTATACCGAGTGAATTTTCTGAATGAATTGAAGGGCCGAATTCTAAAAGTCCTCATGTCCATTTTTTCCAATGGCGTTGTCAGTTAAAAATGTGGAAAAAAATGGACATGAGTAATTTAGAATTCGGCCCTTCAATTATTGAATGAGCGAGCAAAGCGAGAAAAGTTATCCGAGTCTACTGGAACAATCCGGCGTTTGTATGTTTGTATGTATGTATGTATGAATGTTCGTTCGACGATAACTTGAGTAAATTCAGTCGGATCGTCATGAAATTTGGTAGGCGGGTAAATGAGGCAAAGAATTTTTAAGTTCAAACATGAGCCAAATCGGTTGTGGGGTTGCTGAGATATGGGGTCGCGAGTTCATAGTTCGGGGCGAACCACTAGTTAGTTTTCAACATATAACTTAGGCCCAGTTTCTGAATTGAGAATTTTAATAAGTAAATGCTTAAGTATCGTTCTGTCACGCTCTTTTGTGAGAAATCTGCAGAGGCAGAACGATACTTACGTAAGTGAATTTCTCAATTCAGAAATTGAGCTACCGAGCCAAGTAACTGTTTATCTTTTGGGATCTTAAAATGTTCCCTAGCACGGGTTTAGAAAAACCAAAAAGAATAACACTTACCTCCGATTTCTGAATTGAGAATTTCACTAATCAAATACTTAAGTATCGTTCTGTCTCTGCAGATTTCACATAAAAGAACATGACAGAACGATACTTAAGTATTAACTTGGTAAATTTCTCAATTCAGAAACCGGCCCAATGACTAGTTAAGGGTAGACGATAGCAAGGTGGCGGGAAATTCAAAATTTTCACAGACTTTTACATTTTGTAGCTAAACTGAACTATTTTTGTTCAGCGATTTTTCGTTCGCGAGAATAAAACCGTATTCTTTTCATTATTGTAAACAACAGAACAACAATAATTTAGCCGATTATGTGTTCTGGTCTACGAAGCAGTGGTAGTGCCCAAAAAACTTGTCGTAGACCAGAACACATAATCGGCTGAATTATTGTTGTTCTGTTGTTTACAATAATGAAAAGAATACGGTTTTATTCTCGCTAACGAAAAATCACTGAACAAAAATAGCTCAGTTTAGCTACAAAATGTAAAAAACTGTGAAAATTTTGATTTTCCCGCCACACTACTATCTTCCAGCCTTAAGGCCATTGCTTTTTAAAAGAGAATAGGAACAACACATACCTTTAGTTCAATCAATTCCTTTTCTGGCACATCGGTGCAGATAGCCTCCATCCAGTCCGGCATGATGTGGTCCCAGATGTCTTGCGTTATGATGCCGTACGGGATTAGGCAGTACAGTCTGTGACAAAAACATAATATGTAAACCATCTAGTATACAACACATCTAGTATAAGTGGAAGTGTCACTTGGACATTCTAACATAGATGATAATTATTTGAACGAGCGAGCGAAGTTCTCCGAGTCTACTTGACCAATCCGGCGTTTGTATGTTTGTATGTATGTATGTATGTCGTATGTATGTATGTATGTTTGTATGTATGTTCGTTCGACGATAACTTGAGTAAATTTCGTCGGATTCTCTGTAAATAATTCGTTTTTGTGTACAATAAAGAATATTCTATCTATCTATCTATCTATCATGAAATTTGGTAGGCGGGTAAATTAAATTAAAATAATTTTTAAGTTCGAACATGAGCCAAATCGGTCGAGGGGTTGCCGAGATATTGGGTTGTAAAGTTTATATGCAATGCGCGCGCGCCTGCGCAATTGGGGTTAACAAAAAGTTACACACTCGCGAGTTCATAGTTCGGGGCGAACCACTAGTGTAATAATGAATTAACCATAACATGGAAGTAAGGAACCGATCCTCCACCGGTTGAAACCCCGAATTCTGGGCTCCGTAGTTAGGAATGTTATGGTTTCGTTTTTTGTATCCCGGAAATGATGTGAAGAGCCGAGCGTAGTTCGAGGGTAGAGAGCAGTTATTCAGGACAACCATGACCAGAGAGCGGTGCAGAGAGCTGACTGTCAGTCAACTAGACATGTGTAGGTAATGCTTGTAATACTAGTGGTTCGCCCCGAACTATGAACTCGCGACCCCATATCTCAGCAACCCCTCGACCGATTTGGCTCATGTTCGAACTTAAAAATTCTCTTGGCCTCATTTACCTGCCTACCAAAATTTCATGAAGATCCGACTTTTACTCAAGTTATCGTCGAACGAACATACGTTACATACGAACGTTCATACATACATACATACGTCCCCACGCACGCCGTAGTACTACAATCCAATTAATGTGATATTAAATTATTTTTACATTTTGTTTAATTTCACATTGAATGTTTTCTGTTCGCCGCTTTATCTTATTTCAAGTTTTTGTGCCTCTAGATCATTTTGGATTTTTTGTAGTTTATCTAGTATTTCTTCCATTTTAAGTTTTGTATAGGAATATCTTGTAGTTTTGAAGTAAAGCGACCTCTATTGTTGCATATAAGGACTTTTTGGTTTATAATTTTGAACACTAGATGGTTCTGATAAATCATTTTTAGTCACGCCCTCTGTTAGGAAGTAGAATAACAATATAATTGATTTTTTTTTTAAATAGATGGCGCTGTTTTGTATTTTCTAATCTGGTTTACTTTGGATTTGGTTATTTTTGGATTTATTGGATTTAAATAGAGTTCTTGTTACGGATTATTTCGCGACCCGTCAAAGTTTATTTTTATCGTTTCCACTGAGTTTTACGTCCGATATCCACAATATTGTTTCCAAACAGAATTTGTATTTTTAGTTCACTTTTGTTAGTTTTTATCACTGGTTTCACTGTTCACTGATTAGATTTACGTTTTTAATGTTACTGAGAGGCAGAAGTGGCGCCCTCTCTCATCCCATTTAACATTAACAACCCCATATCTCGGCAACCCCTCGACCGATTTGGCTCATGTTCGAACTTAAAAATTCTCTTTGCCTCATTTACCTGCCTACCGAATTTCATGACGATCCGACTTAATTTACTCAAGTTATCGTCGAACGAACATTCATACATACATACATACATACATACATACATACATACAAACGCCGGATTGTTCAAGTAGACTCGGAGAACTTCGCTCGCTTCGCTCGCTCGTTCAATTACAAAAGACATATTACACAACGGTGTCATGAAATATTACACATTACACGAGAGAATAAAGCATGGCACATAGCATTTCATTACACTAGATGACATGAAACATGACACATGGCATTTCAGCACACTGTACGTATTGCAATGAAAGTGTGCTGAAATACCATGATGTCATGTTTCATGTCTGCAATGAAGAAATACCATGATGTCATGTTTCATGTCTGCAATGAAGAAATACCATGATGTCATGTGTCATGTTTGGTGCCATGATATAAGGTAATATCACGCGGTATGAAATGTCATGAAATATATCATGACTTCGAAGTGCACTGTTTCGCGCATGTCTACAGTCAACCTCCAGTGATGGAGAGGCACTTCAAGAAGAAGACGAGGTTAGTTCAAATATCAAATGACATTCAAGACACCTGTTACCTCAGTCTATCGCTGCCACCAGTCCAGTCCTGCAAAGGTCTTGAAACGTTGGAAAAGATGTGAAATGTGCCCTTTTGTCAGAGGTCAAGCTACCACGAATGCTTATGACAGATGACGTAACCTGTTCACTGTTCAGTCCATCCTTCTCTTGGAGGCGAGGTTACCCCAGTGCCCCACGACCCGCGCGTACTCGGGCAGTCGTAGCTCACCGGTTCAGTCCTTCCTTCAAGGCGGAGCTCAGCCTATCAGGTTAGTCAGCTCAGTGCTAACTAACACACAGAGTAAGCCAATGCATACTGAGCCAGCTAAAATACGCACGGATCCTAATAAAATACGTTCGGAAGTAAATAAATTTACCCGGACTAAGTGCGTCCGGAGGCAGCTAAATGCGCCGGGAGTCTACTAAAGTAAACGCGCGAGGATTGAAAATCTAGGCTAGCTCCTTCGATCAAGGATAAAACTAGATACAACATAGAACTCTGAAATGTGTCTGGAAAAATAGATGCCCAAATTGCCTTTGGGAGCTTATTTGCTCGTAGTCCATGCAATTAAAGTAAAACTGTACACTAATGCAATAAGGTTGTCATTCGAATATTAGACGTATGGTCGAAATTATGTTTCGTATTGTTCTATTGCTGATATCTTTTGTTTCTGTGGGGACAAGTTTTTATTGTGATTTTAAACGTAATGCGGATTCTATGGGATTTAGTTCGGTGGCTAGCTCGAACGCAGAAGACGCATATTATGATGATAATTAAGCATTAGCCTACGTTTTGGTGTATAATGAAGAGTTTTCTATCTAACCTGTTCAGTCCATCCTTCAAGTGCGCACTCTTGGAGGCGAGGTTGTCCCAGTGCCCCGCGACCCGCGTGTACTGAGCGGTGTGTGGACGCTATGGAGCGTCATTGCTCACCTGTTCAGTCCATCCTTCAAGTGCGCACTCTTGGAGGCGAGGTTGTCCCAGTGCCCCGCGACCCGCGTGTACTGAGCGGTGTGTGGACGCTATGGAGCGTCATTGCTCACCTGTTCAGTCCATCCTTCAAGTGCGCACTCTTGGAGGCGAGGTTGTCCCAGTGCCCCGCGACCCGCGTGTACTCGGGCGGTCGTGGCAGCAGACACGCGAGCAGTACGGAGCGGTGTGTGGACGCTATGGAGCGTCATTGCTCACCTGTTCAGTCCATCCTTCAAGTGCGCACTCTTGGAGGCGAGGTTGTCCCAGTGCCCCGCGACCCGCGTGTACTGAGCGGTGTGTGGACGCTATGGAGCGTCATTGCTCACCTGTTCAGTCCATCCTTCAAGTGCGCACTCTTGGAGGCGAGGTTGTCCCAGTGCCCCGCGACCCGCGTGTACTGAGCGGTGTGTGGACGCTATGGAGCTTCATTGCTCACCTGTTCAGTCCATCCTTCAAGTGCGCACTCTTGGAGGCGAGGTTGTCCCAGTGCCCCGCGACCCGCGTGTACTGAGCGGTGTGTGGACGCTATGGAGCGTCATTACTCACCTGTTCAGTCCATCCTTCAAGTGCGCACTCTTGGAGGCGAGGTTGTCCCAGTGCCCCGCGACCCGCGTGTACTGAGCGGTGTGTGGACGCTATGGAGCGTCATTACTCACCTGTTCAGTCCATCCTTCAAGTGCGCACTCTTGGAGGCGAGGTTGTCCCAGTGCCCCGCGACCCGCGTGTACTGAGCGGTGTGTGGACGCTATGGAGCGTCATTACTCACCTGTTCAGTCCATCCTTCAAGTGCGCACTCTTGGAGGCGAGGTTGTCCCAGTGCCCCGCGACCCGCGTGTACTGAGCGGTGTGTGGACGCTATGGAGCGTCATTACTCACCTGTTCAGTCCATCCTTCAAGTGCGCACTCTTGGAGGCGAGGTTGTCCCAGTGCCCCGCGACCCGCGTGTACTGAGCGGTGTGTGGACGCTATGGAGCGTCATTACTCACCTGTTCAGTCCATCCTTCAAGTGCGCACTCTTGGAGGCGAGGTTGTCCCAGTGCCCCGCGACCCGCGTGTACTGAGCGGTGTGTGGACGCTATGGAGCGTCATTACTCACCTGTTCAGTCCATCCTTCAAGTGCGCACTCTTGGAGGCGAGGTTGTCCCAGTGCCCCGCGACCCGCGTGTACTCGGGCGGTCGTGGCAGCAGACACGCAAGCAGTACGGAGCGGTGTGTGGACGCTATTGAGCGGAGCCAACCGCATACGTGGGAGGACTTTAGCTTCTCCACCATATTGGCTGTCTCGCCTGTAATGAAAAGTTATGGCTTGTTTACACGTGCCGAGTACTCGGTACATATATACAACGTGTTACAAAACATCCTAACTCTTTTTACAGGGTGTAACCTAGTGGTCAACAGGATATCAAATCTGTAAAAAAAGGTGAAAAAAAACAATTTTTATTTTAGAACCTCAAAATTTAAAAAAATATTTTATTTTTTATTTTTGGTATTAGCTCAAATTTTAAAATATGCTTGTGTGTGTAGATGCATATACATAGCTTTGAGTTGTTAAAACATTGTGAAAGTCAATGAAAAAGATATTTAAAAAATACTTTTCTCCCGCCACAGCGCTCACATTTTATTAATTTAAAAATCAACGGTACGTCATAGAGCAAAAAAATATTTAGGTTGTGATCCCTATTACCGGGTGCTATTACCCTGTAAAAAGAGTTAGGTACTTTTGTAACACCTTGTATAGTACCCTGTTGTGAGGAATATATGGAGGAAGGGATACCTTGGTCATCGATAGCTGGTGTAAGGTCGCTAGTTCGGCACTTACTTCTCTCCTTCCAGCACCCAGGTGTAAATTGCGTTTTCTGTTGGTTTGGTAATCCAAACACTTTGGTAGGCACAATCACGCGACACAATTTTATTGTTTTAGAGTTTTTGACGATTAGGTAGTTTCTTTTACTTGAAATTTACGGGGAGCGGATTTCGCGCGTGCGCCGATGACGGTGTAATTTTTAGAGTGAGCTATTGACCGAATGATTGACCGGAAAAAGGAACGAAAGGAATGAATGAAAGGAGATTGCATGAATGAGTATATTATGCGCGTGTGTGGCGATTGCTATATTTAAGGCTGAAAGATAGCAGCGGGAAATTCAAAATTCAAAATTACAAAATGTCAAAAACTGTGAAAATTTTGAATTTCCCGCCTCGTTGCTATCGTCCACCCTTTAAAAGATATTATAATCGGCGTAGACTGTATAACCCGTGTCATTAAAGAAAACATTTAGGATGAACTTCAAAACACTCTCCCTCTCGCTCTAATTAATACAGTCAAAGCGAGACAACGCTAGGTTTTTTACTTCGTCCTAAATGTTTTCTTTAATGACACGGTTTATACCGATTGCTCGACTGAGCATTCGACCAAGCAAAGTGGCGAGACAGTACCTAGTATGTCGCTTGTACCTAGTATGTAAAATATTGTGTGTCCATGTTTCGTTTTTATTTTTTTATCATTGTATTTCCGTGGCTTTTAAAAAACGTCTTTCTATCTATCTTTCATGTATTTGACCTTACCTGTGTAAGCAAAGGAGGTGATGTGAAACCAGTGGAAGAGTACCGACAGCAGACGGCCAAGGGTTTCGTCTGGTGTGTCTTGGTTCGGAGTACAGAGCCCCACCATCAGCCAAACGCCATATCTGAAGAAAGAAGTGATTTTATCTTGACATAGAAAATGTACGGTTAAATTCCTGTAGTGGTTAGTAAATAATAATAAAAATAAAAGGGGGTTAGTTCCGGGATGGAGAAGTTAGTAGCTAGTTAGTTCCGGGATGTTTGACGCATAGGTTATTGCATTAAGTAAGTATGTATGTAAAATTTAAACTTTCGTAAAAAATGCACATGTTTTTTTTTTCACTTTTTTTTTACTTGGCGGCGCCACTGTCGAGTAACGTCATGAAGTATAGCTCATAAAGTTATTTATTTCGAATTTGTGAAGAAAACGCTAGTGAATAGTAATTTCAGTATGCGCGAGTGCTAGATCGAAAGTGATAGTGTTATCTCAGTGAAATACTAGTGATTTCAAAGGAAATTCAGTGCTAAACCAAATAAAACATTTTATTTTTTACCCTCAACAAAAAAAAAAAAATGCTTACCTAGGAAAAACTAAAATTTTGCCAAAATGACGGGAGTGGCCGGCCAGGCTCCCGAAAATGATGCTACTGGTAATGCGCCCCCCAACAAGGATCAACCCAAGAGGATGACACAGCAAATTTTCCATCCAAGTTTTTTCAACACGAGTGCCAGAACCAACTCAGACCTATCGGCTAGTCAGCCAGTGCTCGAGCCACCAGAATGGCAGAAAGTTCCCCAAGCCAGACATAAAAAGAGACGCTTGCTGAAATCTCCAACACCTGAAAAGCTGAACACCTCAAATAGTTTTGACGGATTACCTGTTGACTCTAGTGAGCCTGGAATGGCCACCAAAAAGATCAACAAGCCACCCCCGATAATCCTATACGGTGTAGAAAATATCAAGGAGTTAACAAAGCTTATTGAGACTGAAGCTAGCTCAGACTTTAGTTTAAAAATTGTCAACAAAACCCAGATACGTATAACTACCAGTTTGATAGATTCATACAAAGCTATAATCAACATTATCAGATTAAAAGGCCTCATTGGCCACACGTTCACACAAAAAGATCAAAGACCCTACAGATTTGTGATAAAAAACCTACACCATACTACGCCCCTTGAAAACATTGTGGAAGAAATTGAAAAAAGTGGCAACAAAGTAATTGGCCAAATCATAAATGCAAGATACGGCCCTAACAAAAACCCCACCTCAACTTTCTATGCAAATGTTGAAAAAAGTGAAAACAACAAGAAAATAAAAGACATTAAGTTCATTTACCACCAGTCAATTAAAATAGAAGACCTAAAAAAACGAAAAACCATTGTGCAATGCTATCGCTGCCAACAATATGGCCATACAAAAAATTACTGCATGCGTCCATTCAGATGCGTTAAGTGCGGTGACAGCCATAAAACTTCAGATTGCCCCAAGAAGGACAAAAACACACCTGCAACCTGTGCTCTATGCCTGGGCGACCACCCGGCTAACTATAAAGGGTGTGAAACATACAAAGAGATAATGAACAGGAAAAATAAAATCCAAGCGAAAAGAGCAAACCAACAAAAGCCACCTGATAATGATGTGGAGATCGATGTCAGCGAACAAAACTTCCCAGCGTTAAAACTTAAAGGAGGCCAACCGGTACCAAATCCAAAATCCAATTGTGATTGGTCCCCCAAACCACAAGAGGCTACACAACCTACCCAAAGCCAACACAAGGACAGATATGAAGTTCTTGAGAACATTATCTTACAACAAAATGAGAAAATAGATAAACTATTAACACAAATAAGTGCCCTGATGGGAGTTATAACAACGCTGATTTCCAAATAAAAATGACTTCCTTGCGTATCGCGACCTGGAACATAGATGGACTCATCAGTAGCTCACACGACGTAGAATACTTCCTTAACCTCAACAAGATTGATGTACTCCTGATATCTGAGGCCCATATGACTAACAACAGCCAGATTCGCATACATGGCTATGATATATACAATACAAACCACCCAGACGGCACAGCCCATGCCGGCACTTCTGTTATAGTCAAAAGCTCAGTGAAACATCATGAACTACCGAAATTCAAAACGGAACAAATACAGGCAACCACTATAGCCGTGGAAGATGAATATGGAGGGTTTAACATCTCCTCAGTATATTGCCCTCCGCGTCATAAGATAACTGAAGCTATGTTTACTGACTTTATCACGTCACTCGGCAACCGCTTCATAGCCGGCGGAGACTGGAACTCCAAACATGTCCATTGGGGGTCTAGACTGATAACTACAAGAGGCAGAGAACTAAAAAAATGCGTTGATACTAAATGCCTCACAACCATTTCGACATCAGAACCTACGCACTGGCCGACAGATAGGAACAAACTGCCAGATGTATTGGATTTCTTCATAGTTAAAGGCCTGTCCCGCTTGTTTTTCCTTGTTGACTCATGCTTGGACGGTTCAACCAATCACATTCCAATAATACTCACAGCTAGTACCACAGTCCTCAACTATAAAAAACCACCCCATTTGTATAACAAAAACACAGACTGGGAGTCATTCCGTGAATTGGTAGAAGGTAGAATAGACCTCAGAGTGTCACTCAAAACTGGTGAGGAAGTTGAAGATGCAGTAAAATTGTTCACAAACACTATCCAAGTGTGTTGCTGGAAATGCACACCTGTGGCTTCAGAATCAGCATCAAGGCACAATGCAATACCGTGGGATATAAAACAAAAAATTCTCGAAAAAAGGAGACTTCGGCGGGTGTGGCACGACACTCGCCACCCTAGTGACAAAACTGCTCTCAATAAAGCAATTATTGAACTGAAAGAAATGATCATAAATGCAAAAAACGCCACCTTAGCAACCCACTTAGAGGGACTGACTGCTACAAAAGCCACTAACTATTCCTTATGGCGTGCGACTAAAAACTTCAATAGGCCGCAGAGAGCTAAACCACCTCTTAGAGTGGACGGTTCAAACTGGGCCCGTGATTCACAGCAAAAAGCCGATGCATTCGCCAAACATCTGTATGAAGTATTCGCCCCAAATCAAAGTGAAATGGATGAATCTGACGTGGACCTGATAATTGAGCAGGATTTTCAACTCGACTTTCCGCTTAAACCTGTTACGCCACAAGAACTATTAAGAAATATTAATAAGTTAGAAAATAATAAAGCCCCTGGGTTTGATCTTATTACCAAGAAAGTACTCCAAGAACTTCCAAAAAAAGGAATCATATTTTTAACTACTCTTTTCAATTGCATCCTGAGAGCTTCCTACTATCCTGACCTTTGGAAAGTCGCTCAAATCATAATGATCCACAAAGAGGGCAAACCGGTTCACGACGTAACATCATATAGACCAATAAGTCTACTGCCTGTGGTTTCTAAACTATTCGAGAGGATCCTCCTACATAGATTGTCAAACGCTCTCGCCGAAAGACAAGTAATACCAGACCACCAATTTGGTTTCCGAAGTGAACACGCTACAGTAGAACAGGTCCACAGAGTATGTGGCGTCATCAGAAAGTCTCTTGAAGAAAAAGAATATTGCTCGGCTGCTTTTCTTGACGTACAACAAGCCTTCGACAGAGTCTGGCACAAAGGACTTCTCTGCAAAATCAAATCGCTCTTGCCGCACTCGTTCTACGGGATTCTCAACTCATATCTCTCGGACAGAATGTTCCAAGTCAAAGAGGGAGAATCTACATCAGCGTTCTATACTACAAGAGCAGGCGTACCACAAGGTTCTGTACTTGGACCAGTCTTGTACACCATATTTACATCTGATCTGCCAGAAAGTGCTATATAGCGACATTCGCCGACGATACAGCTTTACTGGCAAGTAATAAAAACCCAGTGGAGGCATCAAGTACCCTCCAACTTGGACTTGACAAAGTGGACCACTGGCTAAAAACATGGAGAATCAAAGCGAGTGCGTCAAAATCAGTCCATGTCACATTCACGCTCCGCAAGGAAGACTGTCCCCCTGTAAGACTTGGAAATAACATCCTTCCACACGAAGAGAAAGTCAAATACCTAGGCATGCATCTGGACCGCAGACTGACCTGGAAGAATCACATTCAAGCCAAAAGGGATGCCATCAATTTCAAATTTAGAGGGCTTCTCTGGCTTCTTGGTAGAAACTCAAAGCTGTCAATAGACAATAAACTGTTAATATATAAAACCATGCTAAAGCCAATATGGACGTATGGGATACAACTTTGGGGATCTGCCTGCAATACCAGCATAAACATTATTCAAAGAGCTCAAAACAACATCCTAAAGCAAGCTGCGAATGCGCCATGGTTCATAAGGAATACGGAACTCCACAATCTTCTAAACATGAAAACAGTAAAGGAAGAAATCAAATGCTATGCAACAACATACAAGTGCCGACTGGCAGCACATCCAAATAAACTAGCAACAAAACTTACCATGGCTGACTATATAAAACGTCTGAAAAGACGTCATATAATGGAACTGGGCAGTGATGAGCAAGATGCCGACTAGCCAAAATAAGGAAATAGAGGAGTTCCCGATGGGGGGCCTTATCTAATAGTAGCTTCGAGCACAAAACATCTGCTTATAGTCACGGACTGATCGCAGATCCAACCAGGAACACAAAAAAAAAAAAAAAACTTTTTTTTTAAATTATACTCCGTGCAATTTTAGTGGTTTTAAAGCCGAAGGTATTTTGTTGCACTGGTGATTCTGAGCCAAATTACAAAATTTAATTAAAAAACGCGCGAAAAAAAATTTACTTCTCCATACAAATGGTGTCGATTGGCGATAGCCGTTTGTATTGGAAAGTGTTTTTTTTTTTTGCTCGTTTTGAAGTAAAATTTTGGAATTTGGCTCAGAATCACGAGTGCAACTAAATACCTTCGGCTTTAAAACCACTAAAATTACACGGTGTATGTATGTAGGTGTATGTTATCTGTATGTTGCTCACCTGCCAAGCAACTGCCTGTCCTCGACCGAAGTGGGGTCGGGTATGTTCACGGCGACGGGTTTATGTTGCTCGGTGTAGCTGTCAGGATCCTCCATGTTGATCGGTTTGGCTTCCTTTAGCAGGCTGAAACAAATTGTTCAACATTAGTACATTCCAGTCCCCGTAGCATGACTTTTATCGAGGCGGATTTATCCAACAAAATGGCGGTTTATCAGTATTTTTGACGTCTATAGTGGGTTATATATCGTCGAGAGCGATATATAACCCACTATAGACGTCAAAAATGCTGAAAACCGCCATTTTGTTGGATAAATCCGCCTCGATAAAAGTCATGCTCCCCCCGCAGACCAACTAATGTTTTTTTTCCATTCATGGAAAAATTAAACATACATTATGCAATGAAAACGATCACAAATCAAGAACCGACTTTTCTACGGATAACTTAGGCTTTGCATGAGATGATTTATACAACGTGTTACAAAAGATACTAACTCTTTTTACAGGGTGTAACCTGCTGGTCAACATAATGACAAATCTGCAAAAAAAAGTTGAAAAACACAACATTTTTTTTATAACCTAAAATTTGTAAAATTTTCAAAACTTTTTTGTTTTTGGATTTAGCTCCAATAAAAAATAGCTGTATTTTAATAGCTTCAGGCTGTTAAAACATAGTGAAAGTCTATGGAAACAGTATTTTAAAAATACTTTTCTCCCGTCACAGCGCTTACATTTTAATTATTTAAAAATCAACCGAACGTCATAGAGCTAAAAAAATATTTTGGTTGCGATCCCTATCATCAGGTACCATGACCCTGTAAAAAGAGTTAGCATATTTTGTAACACCTTGTATAGAGTCCAGTGGCACAGCAGCAGCTGTCAGGATGGTATAGGTGCTGGGAAAGCCTACTCAATCTAAAACAATGTCCCAGGCACTGCAGCGCCGAGTGGTCTCTTCACCCATCTGGTGTGAGTGAAGGTTCCACTGGACGCTGTATAAATCAACTCCTTACGTGGATGCAAAGGCATTAGTTTTAGTGGCACCTTTATTCACACTAGATGGGTAAAAGTACCGAGTGGACGCTTCAATGCCTGGGACATCGTTTTTCAGACGGAGGCTTGATCTATTCGATACTCAACATCCGCAGGTATTTTCACGATTTTTCCACTACAAAACTGCCAGTAATAAATCAAACACACCAGACAAGAAAAAGAAAAATCAAAAAGTTGTTCCGCCCAACGTGGGGCTCGAACCCACGACCCTGAGATTAAGAGTCTCATGCTCTACCGACTGAGCTAGCCGGGCTGGTGACTTTTCCTGCCAAATTACGACACACTATCTTAAAGATAAGAAAAGCTTCGCGTGACCTATTTATTTTCGGGAAGGTATTTTTAGCATACGTACTGCAAATGTAGCAAACGGGCTGTCTAAACAAACGATTATTCTATTCATACAAGAATGTGCGTAGATAACAAAATTCCATTGGCAGCTACCGCTGTTGCTAATCGGTCAATTTGGTTCAATGTTTATTTAACTTTGATAGTCTTGACCTTGATGGATAGATGTCAACACGATACGTAACAAATTAACCACGTGTCTTAAAATATTTAAACGTTTTGTAAAATATACGAAAATGGTGCTACTGGAGTTGTATTTTGCCGTTACCCAGCCTTAGATTAAGAAAAAAGAAAAACGTATATTTACTTGCCACCACAACACACCATAGATCGGATAAGGTCTCTGTTGACCTACCTGATGATGGCCTATTGGCAATGGTCCCTTACTGATGATGACCTCGATCAGATTGTTATGTCTATGTTGTCCTATTTTGAACTCTGTTGTCCTACTTGACGATGGCCTCAACCAGGTTGGCCTGCATGTCTCCGTCCATCTGCCAGGCGGGCGGCAGGCGGGTGTGTACCACGTGATCACCTATGTTGTCCTATGTTGACCTCTGTTGGCCTACCTGACGATGGCCTCGACCAGGTTGGCCTGCATGTCTTCGTCTATCTGCCAGGCGGGCGGCAGGCGCGTGTGTACCACGTGATCACCTATGTTGTCCTATGTTGACCTCTGTTGGCCTACCTGACGATGGCCTCGACCAGGTTGGCCTGCATATCTCCATCCATCTGCCAGGCAGGCGGCAGGCGCGTGTGTACCACGTGATCACCTATGTTGTCCTATGTTGACCTCTGCTGGCCTACCTGACGATGGCCTCGACCAGGTTGGCCTGCATGTCTCCGTCCATCTGCCAGGCCGGCGGCAGGCGCGTGTGCACCACGTGGTCTCCACCGCGGCGGCTGTTGTGACGGTTGCCGTGGCACTGTTGGCAGTACCTGCGATGGTGGACAAAAAGGAGTTATCAACTGTGGAATAAAATATAACTGCTACGTACTAAAAAAACGAAATATGACGGGAAAGGTGGAGGACAAGGGAGCTCGAGGCAGACCACCCGCTAGATCAGTGATTCCTAACCTTTTCAGTCTCGCCACACCTTTGCCCTCCAAGGAAAGCTGATCTTACCCCCTTAAAAATGTTATCCAAGTAAACAATAGTACCTACTCGTAGTTAGTTTATTATCTTACATTTTAACGGAACATATTTTTTTTTCAATCATGTGACTATGTTTTATTGACTTGTAGGCTGGTTTCTATTGAAATAATTGTAAAGTTTTCGTCTTTACGTTCGCTCTGAAACGGCAGTATATCTTTCCTGTTGTTTGTCAAATAAAAGGGCCCGAAAAATCACCTACTTCAATCTATAAAGCCGGACAACTTGCGCTGCCACTCGCGGTAGGAGTGCTACTTTGCGTAATACCCTAACAGAAAAGATCTTTTTCCCCTCAACTAAGGCCTTTGCATCTACGTAATGAGATGATTTATACAGCGTCCAGTGGCACCTTCACTCACACTAGATGGGTGAAGAGACCACTCGGCGCTGCAGTGCCTGGGACATTGTTTTAGATGGAGTAGGCTTGCCCAGCACCTATACCATCCTGACAGCTTAGTTGACCTAGCCCACAGGAAAGACAGGTCAATACGTGTGGAGCCAACTGAGCTTTTTCCCCTACGGGGGCAATTACCCCCAGGTAAGGAACCACTGCGCTTTCCTGTGGGCTAGGCCGACTAAGCTGTCAGGATGGTATAGTTGCTGGGCAAGCCAGCAACTATAGGTACTCCATCTAAAAACAATGTCCCAGGCACTGCAGCGCCGAGTGGTCTCTTCACCCATCTAGGTGAAGGTGCCACTGGACGCTGTATAAATCATCTCATTATTTAGATGCAAAGGCCTTAGTTTTAGTTTTAGTTTTTAGGAACCACTGCGCTAGATGGACGGATATTATGACCAAAAACACCTGCACTGACTGATCCACATCGCGAGTGATAGAGCGCAATAGAGAACCTATAGAACAGTGAGCGTTACTCATGAGCTGGATAGATAGACTGCCGATTTCTGAATTGAGAAATTCGCTAAGCAAGCACTTAAATATCGTTCTGTCTCTGCAGATTTCTGACAAAAGAACGTGACAGAATGATACTTAAGTATTTGCTTAGTAAAATTCTCAATTCAGAAACCGCCAGAATCTTTAGTGACCTGTACCATCGTACATTTATCAATATAGCAGCAATTTATGTAATTTTTTTTGTGATATGATGCGTTACCTGATGGGGTGGTTTCCGTTGTAGCTAGCGCATTCGTTCGAAAAGCAGATCGAATACGCTGACTTGTCAGTGGACCGGCAGTTCTGGAAAACGAAACCATGGTTAATGCACCATCTCTGTTGAAACTCAACTACATCTATCTATAGCGCTCACAGCCTAGTTGAAATAGTAATTCTTAATCGATTGGCGAAGTTAAGCAACATCGGGCGCGGTCAGTCCATGGATGGGTGACCGCTAGTGACAATAATATCTGAGCGCTTCCGTGCTTCGGAAGGCACGTTAAACCGTTGGTCCCAGTTGTTGTTGATTAATAACAATCGTTAAGCCATGTCAGAGGCCCTTTGGGCCGCCTAAAAACTCTGACACCAGGGGTGGCCACTACCTCATACGATAACCTAACCTATCTACTTTCAAAGGCATTGTGATTAAAATTTGTTGGTACTTTAAAAAATATATTTTTGGAGAATTAATTCTCACCTTATTCTCACAGACCATGGAGACCTGTTGCATCGGATGCAAGATGTCGAAAAATCTGCAACAAAAAAAAAAAACAGTTAGTTATTTTGGATTGGGGCTTGAACCCAATGAGCGTAGGTATTCAAGATAAAAAAGAATACAAAAAATATTTTTATAGAGGATCTCAGATGCCTTTAGGGGGGGGGGGGGGGCTTGAGCCCCTTAGTTCCCCCCAAATCCGCTACTGGTTAGTTATCAAGAGCTGGAAATAAAGAAATACTGTATGTCGAGCGGTTTCCTTATTTTCATGCCACCCTGTATAGCTCACCTCTGATCGTGGTGCTCCCTGTGTATCTCATTGGCACACTCTATACACAGGCGGGGGTGTGTCAGAGGCGAATGTAACACTTCAGTGACACCCTGTATAGGTTACATCTGATCATGGAGCTCCTTTACACGCTTTATATACTAGTAAGTAGGTAGCGGTAAGTATATCACACTTTGTGGCAAACAAATACATTTAATTCTAATAATGGTGAAGTTTAGCTCATTTCTGATGTTTAGCTCATCTCTGATGATGGTGCTCCCTGTGTATCTCATTTACACGCTTTATACACAAGTAAAAAGGCAGGGGTAAGTATGAGGCGAATATCACACTGTAAAGTGGTCACCCTGTATAGCTCACCTCTGATCATGGTGCTCCCTGTGTATCTCGTTGGCACACTCTATACACAGGTAGAGAGGCGGGGGTGTGTCAGAGGCGAATGTGACACTGATGCAATGATCTGTTTAGCTCACCTCTGATCGTGGTGCTCCCTGTGTATCTCGTTGGCACACTCTATACACAGGTAGAGAGGCGGGGGTGTGTCAGAGGCGAATGTGACACTGATGCAATGATCTGTTTAGCTCACCTCTGATCGTGGTGCTCCCTGTGTATCTCGTTGGCACACTCTATACACAGGTAGAGAGGCGGGGGTGTGTCAGAGGCGAATGTGACACTGATGCAATGATCTGTTTAGCTCACCTCTGATCGTGGTGCTCCCTGTGTATCTCGTTGGCACACTCTATACACAGGTAGAGGGGCGGGGGTGTGTCGGAGGCGAATGTGACACTGATGCAATGATCGTAGCACACTTTTGCCGCTTCCGCCGAGCCGGCGTTGCCGCACATGTCTCGCTGGCACAGAAACGGGACCAGGTCGTCTGGAAAAAACATTTTCCGAGTTATTTTCATTCGAGGGGCGAATTGTACAGGGGCCTGAGTCTGTAACGCAATGGTGCCAAAATGAGCTCCCAGTTGACGGCTTCAATTACGGTTTTTTATGCTGTCGGTCCTTTTCTTGTTTATGTAGTATAGCAAAGAATATTTTGATTCTACATACAGCGATAAAACGAACCAAAGAGCGAAATAAAGAACGAAGGAAGGAAGTAATGAGTGAATGAAAGAAAGAACAAAATAACAAACGAAACAACGAAAATGGCGACCATAATGATGAACACACTAATTTCCATAACAAAATTTGATCTTTGCAGGCGAGATGTAGGATCTACAGCCGGTTGTAGTTTCCTGTTCGTCCAACAGATGTCGCTGTAAGTAACTCACTTGAAAACATATAGAGCAGGCCTTTCTTGTCGCAGAGCTTTGCGTCGAAGAGATTGTTATAAGTGACTCACTTGAGAACTTGCACAGTAGTCCCTTCCTGTCAAACAGCTTGGCGTCGAACGCGGGCCAGTAGTAGAACAGAAGCTTGGCGGCAGACACGCGCGCGCCGCTGGTGCCGTGCGCGATCACACAGAGCACGTCTTTGACCACGGTGCCCTTCATCGACATCAGGCACTGCCGAGCCTGCTGACTGGACTGGGCTGGGGGCTGGCCCAGCACCTAGACCGGCCTCTTGGCACAGGGGATGGGCCGACAAACTAGACACTGCAGCGTCCGCAAATAACACATAGCTATAAAACGAACGAAAGAGCGAAATGAAGAACGAAGAAAGGAAAGAATGAGAGAACGAAAGAACGAACAAAATAACGAACGAAAGAGCGAAAGAAAGAGCGAAGGAAGGAAGAATGAGAGAACGAAAGAAAGAACAAAATAACGAACGAAAGAGCGAAATAAAGAACGAAGGAAGAATGAGAGAACGAAAGAAAGAACAAAATAACGGACGAAAGAGCGAAATAAAGAACGAAGGAAAGAATGAGAGAACGAAAGAAAGGACAAAATAACAAACGAAAGAACGAACGAAAAGAGCGACCGTAATGATAAACACACTAATTTCCATTTAAAAAATTAAAACCTTTGCTGGCGCGATGTAGGATCCACAGCCGGTTGTAGTTTCCTGTTCATTCAACAGATGTCGCTGTAAGTAACTCACTTGAAAACTTACAGAGCGGCCCCTTCCTGTTGCAGAGCTTTGCGTCGAAGGCTGTTTCTATCGAAGAGCTTTGCGTCGAAGGCTTACAGAGGTTGCTATAAGTAACTCACTTGAAAACTTGCACAGTAGTCCCTTCCTGTCAAACAGCTTGGCGTCGAACGCGGGCCAGTAGTAGAACAGAAGCTTGGCGGCAGACACGCGCGCGCCGCTGGTGCCGTGCGCGATCACACAGAGCACGTCTTTGACCACGGTGCCCTTCATCGACATCAGGCACTCGAGCAGCTGGCAGTGGTGCGCTGGGGAGTTTGAATACAATTTACTTCTTCTTCTTCTTCTTGGCGTGCCTCTCCACTAATGGAGGTTGGCCGTCAGATCTTTATATTCTTTTCTTTTTCTTTTACAATTTACTTACAAGTATTGATGTACGCTTGGAAACATTCCCACTCCCAGCAATGTTTCCACTGGCAATGTTCCCGGAAAGTTTCCGAAAGTTTCCCAATGTTTCCATAACTTCCCAGTGATATTTTTTTTGTTAATTCATGATAATTCTTAAATTATCGCGTTGGTTAGTCAAGTGACATGCATATTTGCATAAGTGTCTTGTCCTTGCAGTGTTGCCGCATGGAGACTGCATGAAATCGGTGTTTCATTAAAAAATCCATCTTAAATCCGTACTACCTATGAAATTCGTATGAATTATGTGTTTAGTAACTTATTATCTGGTGTATAAAGAATCCAAAACCATTTACAAGTCAATAAACAAATATTGAAATATCCATAGTTTAGAGCAAAGTTCCCGTTAAATTCCCAGTTGGGGGAACATTGCCGGCAATGTTTCCGGCAATGTTTCCAGCGATTGGCAATGTTCCCGGGAACGGAACATCAATACTTACAAGGCCCTTTCGAAATATAATAAATCTAATCAGAAAAGGATGTTCCGGGCTGCAACATCAGGGGCCAAAGTGGCCGAAATGATAGCCGACCTCCGATAGGAGATGGCACCAAAAGAAGAAGAATCAGATAAAGCGCTCATGGCTTAATTTGAATAGCCCTTACAAATTGGCATAGGCAGCGGTCAGTCTTAGCTAGTTCGCAAAATCGTAGTGAGAATCCAAATCATATACAGTCGGCCACACGCTAAGATACCCCTTTTTGTTCGATTGGCGCCCTTATGCCGCGCGCGGTAAGAGCTGCCATGGGGTATCTGTGACTGTGTCCGACCGTACAATTCAGCAAACAAATATTGGAATATCTCAAGATTTGAGCAAAGTTCCCAGTTAATTCCCAGTTCCCCATTGCCGGCAATGTTTCCATCGATTGGCAATGTTCCCGGGAACCAAACATCACTAACACGATGTCTTTGTATGTTTTTTACTTCTCTCGGCCACTGATGCAAAGGAACCCACAAATTTATGTAACTTCTAAAATACGACTTTTTGTATTTTCTAAAGCACTATTAACCCATGTTTTAGATGGAGTAGGCTCTGCAGCGCCGTGGCAGCGGCGCTGCAGAGCCTACAGCGAGTACAGCGAGTGGTTTCTTCACCCATCTAGTGTGAGTGAGGGTGCCACTGGACTGGACGCTGTATAAATCATCTCATTACGTAGATGCAAAGGCCTTAGTTTTTATTAACCCATGCTAGGGAACAAAATTCGCTCGGGACAGGAGAAGTCACAACCTCTTGCATACCGTGCAAAAAACGACTGATGATATTGCTTACCAGGGTTGCTGGAGTGTTGAAATACCATCATGATAATGGCTGCGACTGACTGCGAAGCCTGGCTCTCCTCTTCATCGCCCTCGTAGTGACGTGCTGGAATAAACACACAAATTCTTAGCATTGGGTCTAATTTTCTTAATATGCTTAGGTCCACTTGCGTCAACCAGGGTTAGCCAGTTAACTCTGAGTTAACGTCAAAATTTGTATGGAAATGTCAAGTTAACTCGGAGTTAGTTTGCTAACCCTGAGTGACGCAAGTCCGCCTTAGGGGTATAAAACAAAGTCGTGTTAGTTACACCACATATAACTCGAGAACGGGTGGACCGATTTTCATGATTTTTGATTTGTTGGTTTTCTCTCCGCCCCGAATAGCAGAATAACGCAGAATAAGAAAAAAAAAAGTCTTGCCGGACGAAGTCGCGGGCAAAAGCTAGTTAATAATAAGGGTAAATGCATAACAGCTGGCGCCAGCGACTAGAAGACGATAGAAAAAGAGATTAGTAATTTTGCATTACGTGTCTGATGCCCGTTTTCACCTACCACCCCTTACTTCAAAATACCTTTTAACGCAAATTATCAGCGCCTCTGCAAGTTTAGTGGTCGTGGATGAGGGACCAATTATCAGGGGGTAATTTCGTATCGTCCTTCGTCCGTGACCTAGTATAAGTATTATAAGTAGTTATAAGTAAGTGGCATAAGTAGAACAAAGGGCTATGGAGAGAGCAATTCTAGGCTCGTGGATCGAATTCCTAATGTCGTTATTCGACGTCGGACAAAGGTTGACGATGTGTGTGGTGACTGTACGGGGATAAATTGATTGATAAGACTGTATGAATACTGTTAACTGTTATATTGACCAAAGACTAATCTAGAATGAGGGATGATGTACTGATATGAGCCCGCGACGAGTCCGCCCTTGTTGGTCGGCTGCTTGTCGTGAACTAGTTTGTACCGACCAGGTAAAGTAGACGCGTCGCGGTCGCGCTGAATTGCTGACTCTGCTTTATAAATACATGATATAAGTAAACTGTGCGGGTTGGCCCGTACAGTGACAGAGTCTCGATTCCACTCAAAGATCGGAATTTATGGACTAGATAGATAAATATTTAAAATGTTTTCAACAGAAAACTGCGACCATTTCAGTGTCTGTGAAACAGGTCGAATTCTGTAGTCACCTTCTTGGTTTTCCGAAAAGTGAGTGAGTGGTTGACAAAGAGAGAACAGTACTCACTGATGGTAAAAGGCAGTATGTAGTAGCACAGAAGGTTCAATATCTCCTGGTGCAGCGGTACTGGGAACACAGCGACGCAGTAGGCGACCAAGTATGGCAAGTTGTCGATCATATCATACTCCAGGAAGGGCAGCAGACAACCGAGGCACTGGAGGACCGCTTGCCCGAACGCTGCGGGAAAATTCTGAGGTTTACGAATTTGCCATAAAAATATATACGTACACACCTTTTCGACCAGGCCCCTGTTGCACGAACGTGACAACGACAGGCGACAGGCGACAAGTGACAATCCGACAATTTGACAAATTTCTGTTGCACAAAGATTTCGAGCGACAAAGTCATGGTGGAAAATTGACAAATTTGTCGAATTGTCGCGACAATTCGGTACGCAAAGTTTTTTGTTCGAACGTCCGTTATTGGCTTAATCTTATCTTTAGACAATATTGAGAAACTAATTTCAATATTTTTTATTTTGTTTCAGTAGTTTGGATTTTACAACGTTTCAAAGATACGGTTTTATGACGTCACGCGACGGTCTGCATACTGTTGGCGGTCATAGGAACAAAACATTTTAGCGCATAAAAACAAAACTACTGGACCAAAATAAAAAATATTTAAATTAGTTCCTCAATATTGTCTAAAGATAAGTTTAAGCCAATAACGGACTTTCGATCAAAAAACTTTGCGTACCGAATTTGACATAATTCTGTTGCACAAAAGATTTGCAGGCAAAAAGTGAAAAATTGTCGTGAAAAACTTGTCGGATTTGCTTTGTGCAACCATAAATTGTCAAGACGACTCGACATATTTGTCAAATTGTCAGACAATTCGGTACGCAAAGTTTTTTGTTCGAAAGTCCGTTATTGGCTTAATCTTCTCTTTAGACAATATTGAGAAACTAATTTCAATATTTTTTATTTTGGTTCAGTAGTTTGGATTCCGACTGTCACTTACTATGACAAATTTGTCAAATACAATTCGGTACGCAAAGTTTTTTGTTCGAAAGTCCGTTATTGGCTTAATCTTATATTTAGACAATATTGAGAAACTAATTTCAATATTTTTTATTTTGGTTCAGTAGTTTGGATTTTACAACGTTTCAAAGATACGGTTTTATGACCTTCACGCGACGGTCTGCATACTGTTGGCGCTGTTTGGCGGTCATAGGAACAAAACATTTTAGCGCATAAAAACAAAACTACTGAAGCAAAATAAAAAATATTGAAATTAGTTTCTCAATATTGTCTAAAGATAAGATTAAGCCAATAACGGACTTTCGAACAAAAAACTTTGCCTTCCGAATTGTCGGTGAATCCTACCATGGTTTTTTACAATTGTCGAGCGTTGTGCAACGCTTGTCAAGTCCCGACATTTTGTCAATAATTCACCTGTCGCAGTCTGACTTGTTTGTAATGTTTGTGCAACACCATTTACTTGACAATCTGACAAATAAGTCAATATTAGACAAATAAGTTGACTTGTCTACAGGGCCCAGGGGGCTAGTACAGGGCAATTTTTAAATAGCTTTTAACTTCAGACACCCCAACTTCTAAATGTGATTTCCAACAACTTTTGTTCTACGACTTTGGTGAAAGTGCAATTTTTTTTCTCCATTTTTTTAATTTTATTTTCAAACATTGCTTCGTTTTTATTTTTTTAGGCTCAGGGTAAGAAATAGGAGCAGGAGAGGCTAGAGAGGTGGTTGAGAGTGAAGGGACACGAAAGCGCGCCGCGCAGGCCAGAGTTGGAATGGTAGAAATGCACACTTTTAAAGTATAACAAAATTTAATAAAATAAAAAGTATCGAGCTTTTCGAAAAGTCGTAGAACAAAAGTTGTTGGAAATCACATTTAGAAGTTGACGTGTTTCAGAATAAAAACTATTTAAAAATTGCCATGTATCATCACACCCTGAGTCGGGTGTCACTTTAAAAAAAAACACCGTGTATATGTACCTTGGACCCCATACTGGATATGAGGCGCCGAGTCAACCAGCTGCGAGATCGCGTTGAAGAGACCCTTGTAGTCAAGGTTAGGGTACAGGCTCATACGCGCGTGGTCGTTGCCTGGGTCCCTTAGCATCTCGAGAGGGGAGTTGGGCACATCCTTCAGTACACCTATTGAGGGAAAAGAGTGGTCTGGAATGTTATGGAGTCTTTGGTTGGTTCTCATTTGGGCTTTAGCACTTTACGTAAAGTTAAAAACTGTGAACTCGCGACCCCATATCTCGGCAACCCCGATTTGGCTCATGTTCGAACCTTTTTTTTTTTAATTTTATTTACCCGCCTACGAAACATAAGGATCCGACCAAAACTTAAGTTATCGTCGAACGAACATTCATACATACACACATACATACAAACGCCGGATTATTCCAGCAGACTCGGAGAATTTCTCTCGCTTCGCTCGCTCGTTCAATTACTACGGCGTACCTAAATATAATTAACTACCTTACCTACTCGTATATCGAGATTATTTATCTAACGCCCGTCCTAAATCGTAAACCAGTCGATGGGTTCCCAGGTAAAAATAAGAGTTCCGCAAGGATCCATCTTAGAGCCGCAACACCTCCTACAGTGCCCAGACTCTCCATTCACGTGCACCACCGAAGACCTGCTGAAAGCGACACCCAAAGCCATAGCGGTCGTGAAGCACTGGCTGCATGCCCTATGATAATTTTGACACTCTCACACGAATAAGAAGAAGAGCCGCGTCTATTCCTTGTACGGTGGGCCACAGTCACAGATACCCCAGGGCAGCTCTTAACGCGCGCGGCATAAGGGCGTCAATAGAACAAAAAGGGGTATCTTTGGGTGAGGCCGGCTGTACATTAATGGTGCAAAACATGTCAGAGATAGTATAAATTATTTACTTTTAAGATGAGTCATTTGTTTAGATGGCATATAACAGGCTGGATCTTAACATGGAGATTTTGTCCCTTACAGAGCAGAAGACTAAGCATTAAGTACGCCTTTGTACAAACGTTTTAATGTGCAACAAAGAATTAAATAATAATAATAATAATAAGACTTAAGGGTTTTGTTTTTAACCCCCGACCCAAAAATATGGGTGTTATAAGTTAGACCGCTATGTGTGTGTGTGTCTGTGGCACCGTAGCTCTTAAACGGGTAAACCGATTTGAAGGCGTTTTTATTTTATTTAAAAGCCAGTTTTTTAGCGAGTGTTCTTAAATATATTTTATCAAAATCGGTTTCTGAGATATTATGCTAATTTCAAGCTAAAATGTCGGGGGTATTTTTAATTATTTTATTTAGTAATTATGCAGCACAAGCTTTGCAGTCACACAAATCCAGACTCAGGCGACTGTATACTTATAGAGGATATGTCGCGGGAGTCATTACGCAGTTCCAGCGATGTGTGAACTTACTGAGGAGAGTCTGCGAGAAGTATTTGACGGTGTTGGCGATATCGGTGCCCGACGGCAGGGGCTGGATGTTGTGCATCAGCCGCAGCTGACAGTCGTACAGGCTGCGGATCTTCGCGGTGACTGTGGATTGTTAGTGGATAGTTACTCACCTACTTAGGCGTAATGAGATTTAAGGCGCTGGGCATAGTGAATCGCCCGCGCGCATAGAAAAATGCACAAAATCTATTCCTGTATCAAAAACCTACACTAAAAAAATCGAATATTTTCACATATCAAACCCTAGAATTAGGTGAGAACTATCTAAAACAGCAAGTTTCGTGTTGACATTCAAAAACGTTTCAAGATATTTTGCTTGAAAAAAAATAGGCGGCGCACTTTTTTTCAAGCAAAATATCTTGCAATCTGTTATGGATATCAACATGAAACTGGCTGTGTTAGATAGGTCTCAAACTCTCAATTAATTCTAGGGTTTGATATGTGAACATTTTCGTTTTTTTTTTGTGTATTTGATATAGGAATCTATTTTGTGCATTTTTCTTTGCGCGCGGGCTAATTTACTATGCCCAGCGCCTTAACACACTATTTCATATAACACAATCATATTTGGTTTTAAATTGCCAACGTTTCGAGACCTTTGCAGCTTGCTCAGCATGAGCCTGGGTTACGCATTACAAAAGGGGGTTGTAACTATATGTATCTCACTCTTTTGTTTTACGTAGAGCGGGATAGCTAGAGTTATAAACTCATGGATACGCTCTAACCCAGCCTCATGCTACGCGAGCAGGGCTGGTGGTCGCGGTGGACTGAGGTGATAGGGTTCACCTTACAGAGAATCGTAAAATCATATTTTGTCGACTCTCGTCGTAGAGATATCGTATGAACGTGTAGACAAGAGAATACACGAAATCAGAGTTGTAGATCATCCTGGCCCGACTGCGCATGCAACTTGGCCGGTGAAAGAAGGTTACACTGCCACAGAATAAAGGGGATCGCTCGACCATAACAAAATTTTTTTGGCGCATCGTACGGTAGGTACGTACCTACGCACTGAATTGAAAACTTTTAAGGTGCTGACTATCCTACCACGATTCACTAGCGCCCCCAATAAAAATGTAAAAAGTGGTTTCCAAAAAGGTACCTACTCAATAAGTACTGGTGATAGTACTTTTAAAATATAGGGCTGAAGTCCCACAACTAGATTAGATAGCATTTTCACCAGAAACGATCGCTTTTGGCGTTTTGGCTTCTTTGGGTGTTCTAAACTTCTAATGATGCCGATAATATACTCTACTCTAGTCTAATTGATTCGATAACATACCTACCTATTTGCATGATATCATTACATACAATACAATGCCTTCACAGGTTGGAAATAAACAACAGTATTGCAAACCATCTTCAGGACACATTCAGAATACAAGTCACAATAAAAATGTTAATGTACACATTGACTCAAATATGCAACAGTTAAACATCAATCAACCAGTAATTAGGTACCTTACTAGAGTACACATCAAACATTGATATCAGTAACTCAACGTTCAATCATTTGCGACATTCACATAAAATGTTTTTTTGGAACGGTTTTCATTGTGGATTGACTTAGTGGCAAAATTAAATTTCAATGTTAACCAATTAATTCACGTTTTTTATTTAACCCCTCATTTCAAAATACTATAATGCCCATTTCTGAATTGAGAAATTCACTAAGCAAATAATCGCCCTATCTCTGCAGATTTCCCACAAAAGAGTGTGACGAAGGATACTTAAGTATTTCTTCTTCTTCTTCTTCTTCTTCAGCATTTATGTGTCCACTGCTGGACGTATGCCTCTTCATTCTTCTTCCATTTCAGCCGGTCTGCAGCTATTGTGGTCCAGGTTGAGCCTGCTGCGGCCTTGATGTCGTCGGACCATCGTGCAGCTGGTCTACCCACACTTCGCGTTCCTGTACGCGGCCTCCATGACAGGACTTTTCGGCTCCACCTGCCATCCTCTCGGCGACATACGTGTCCTGCCCACTGCCATTTAAGGCGCCACTTAAGTATTTACTTAGTAATATTCTCAATTCAGAAACTGGGCCATAATATTGTAATAAAGCCTCCAAATCAAGCCACAATTAAACAAATAGACCCAGTTAGACAAGTTAAGGCTACGGGGAAGAAAGCACCGGTCCCTCGAGTGCTACAGGCTGATAGAAGACCCAGGGTGACAAACAAAGAGACAATAAACAGGGTGACGAGCAAGAGACATTATACAGGGAGACCAACAAGAGACAAACACAGTGTGACGGCTCACGTCAGGAAGAAGCGAATCGGATTTTGTTTTGGTTAGAGTCTAGAATATCTTTGGGTCAGGGGTTTTTTCTCTTGTATATAATGATGAATGAAAACAATATTTTGGCAATTTTTTTTTTTACTTAATGAGAAGAATGGAACGAATATTTTTTCTTAATAAATCTTATTTAAAATAGGGTTTATTGTTAGAAACTTCTGCCTTTTCTATAAAAAGTCAAAGGCTTGAATACACATTTGACTTAGCTTAAATAATATACTGAAAAAACCTTCAACCCAACCCCCAGTGCAAACAGAGACAGACAGAGACAGCTATATTAAAGAGACCAGAAGTCAAACAGTGACATGAGACGATCAAGGACAAGACAGCAAGGGTCCGGGCAAGTCTACGACAGATAGGGCGAGCAACGTGCAAGCCGTCCGGAGCAATAGGACGGTCGCACTCTCACCTTTAAGGTTCAAAATCGGCTCCATGAACAGATACATGTTAGCCTCCCGCGTCTGCCGCGTCTGCCGCTGCCGCATTAAGGGGGATACACAAAAAGCACTATGCAAGAAGCCGGCGGAGGCAAATCTCTGAAAAATAAAGGCGTTTAACGTCATGCGCGGTTGGCCAAGCGGCTGGAAGCTGAGGTTAGTATCAGACTTGAGGCTCAGCATTGACTGTAGCTACTTTTGTTTCTAAAGTAAAAAGTCCTTTTTGTGATAAAATAAATCAGTAACAGCTTTGATCGTGAAATATAATATGCTTCATTATGTACCGAAGGCATTTGCCCAGCTAGTGGAACAAGTACAATTGTACAGACTAAATAAAAAAAAAAATCTGAACATGAGGTACAATCTTCCCAAACAATAACAAATAATGCAGACACAGATCTGTATCTTGACACGCTGAAGGGGAGCTTTCAATAAACTCTCTAATTTGAATTAGAGAGTTTATTGAATAGCTAGCCAGACAGACATTGATGTCCGTCTGGCCAAAACTTGGCCTTCAATCAAATACCAGCAACAATGTTTTGCTGAGAATCCTAGTATCTGTAAATCTAGATCTTGTAAGCTCCAAAGGCAATGTAATTCCACACATAAGCAATTTTATTGTGGGCACAAACTAGGAAATTACAAAGAAAACCATATCAAAATTTTAATTTGATTTCCACTCTTGATCGGTTGGTCCACCGAAAAGTATCATCGGACTTCAAATAAGTAAGTAAGTAGATAGTTTGGAGTTTTTTTTTATGGGATTAAATGGAGCACCAATTCAAGTAAAACGTATTATGTAACTGCTTGTTGAAGAATGAAGTCAAAGAATTTTTTGGATAAGGCTTCACCAAATCACAAATCCCCATCTTGACCCACCATCCAAGACTTTTATGTAAGAACACACTAGGTTGCAGATAAAGCAGGAAATTCAAGAAAATCCAAGTTTAGCGAATGGAAAAAGAACCTTATGGAAAAAAGGAAACAAAAGCGAAAGTAGCCTGCCAATCTCCAGCCTATTGTGTTGTTTAAAAACTAAGTGCACTCACAGGCCGCCGCCCGGGTCCCCATGTTGATGAGCTGTATCTTGAAACTGCCCTGCATTTAGAATGCCGGACCCAGTCCGTGGCGCCTCGCTGTTTACAAAACTTCTACCGCCAGATCGATAATGTTGTCTCGTCACTGTACGCGCAGTTGTCTAGGCAAAACTCTAACCGCACACATCTGTGAAGAGACCTATATTCCGCCTATCTCACAGCTTCCTCCTCTCCTCTCGATATTGATCGGCGGAAAAGTTTCGTTTGTTTGTTTTCCAGCGAGCTTTTCCGATTCGCGCGCAGCGCAGGTTTTCCAAATGTCAAGTTGACGTTTGGCGACTGACGTTTCGTTTCGCGCATGCGCCTTTCCATCCAGTCTAGTGTTGGGACAAGTTTCGATTATGATTGTGGCGGTAACGTTGCACTCATTCCTAAACTCTAATTTTTAAATCGAGTCCACGGAATGACAGTTGCTACAAAGGCTTTATCTGACAGTAGCATACTAACAACTGTCATTCAGTGGACTCGAATTAAAAATTAGAGTTTAAATCTATTTATTGCGTTTGCGGAGCTCCGGGAACCGGTTGAACCTATCCAATCCCCTTGTACACACTACAGCACGTAGACGCTTACACGCCTGCACTCTACGTGGTCACGTTACGGGCGACTTTGCAACAAAAGTGTACACTCTGAAGTGCTGTCGTGTGTACACATCATTGGCGTTGGCTTGTAGTGGGCCAACATGGGCCAATGTGTACTGGGGCCTTTATTCAAGGCTGTTATTTACACTTAAAAGCCGAATAACTTTTGTTACTTTTCAGTAATTTTATAAAACAACAACCGATAACTATCTCCATACCACAATAGACTAGTATTTATAGGCCCCTCTACACATTGGGCCAACATGGGCGAAGCCAATAATCACAATGATCACCCGCCAACGCCAACATAGACAAATCACCCGTGTACACAAGACAGCCCGTTGACCCTTACACGCTAGCTACTCGGTTACGTTACGAATGACTTTACAACACAAACTTTGGATGACGTGCTGTCGTGTGTACACACGACAGCACGTCGACCCTTACACGCTAGCACTCTACTCAGTTACGTTACGGGCGACTTTACAACAAAAGTGTACACTCTGTCTGACGCGCTGTCGTTTCTACACATTGGCATTGGCGTCTATTGGCTCATATGTTGGCCCAATGCGTAAAGGCGCCTCAACGATTTATAGGTATTAGGTGCGATTCTGTCTAAAACTTATACTAATCTGACAGCACTAAAGTGACAGATAATGCACTAAAGTGACAGATAATGTACTAAAGATGACAGCTATCTGTCACTTTAGTACATTATCTGTCACTTTAGTGCTGTCAGATTAGTAATAGTTTTAGACAGAATCGCCCTTATTGTACTTATTAGATATCATTGTATCCAGTTACCAATGCAACATAAGAAGCCTCTACAAGTCGAACACCCACGTCAGTCAATTGAGTCCATGCTGAGCAAATTGGCCAACCGAGCCATCACAAAAGTCTCTAATGACTGTTCAACTATCGGCCTACTCTACATACAACTTACAAGGCAGTGCAGTGTTAGCCAAACCTTCGATGATGCACTCGCACGCACCATTTCACCTATTTGGGACGGAAACGGTTGACTTTTTCGGGGACACTTACGTTTGGTGTATTGTGCCTTCTAACAAGCCAGTAGTCCGCAATAAAACGACGCATGCCTGCCTCCAGACGCAAGGATGTGCACCATTTCATGTACTTTTCTATATACAGTGGAATTTCGGGGATTTAAAAATAATTCTTCGTAACGGGCAAAATGCCTTCACTCACCCACTCATTCATTGAAACGGAGCATACCTAGGTACTACCTAATTGACGACTTATGTTTCAGCTGGGGATTAAGGCATTTCGCCAGGTAAAAAGAATTAAATGAACAAAAGCTTTATGTCTGCACTTCCATCCATGATCCACGTCGCGAGTGGTGCCAAATAAGCCCGCAGCGCCTGAATAAAACGTCTTCGTTGCAACTGCTGCGTTTCGTCGTCGCTGCTGCTTGCTGTGATAAGTAGCGGCAGCGTAAGTGTAAATGAATGTTCAGCAGGTTCAATGAAATTCCTCTGTAAAACGAAATACCTTGGTACCTTAATTGCATTAACTATCATTATTAGGTATTTTGGCACCTACCCACCTGACTTCAACTGAGGCTCTACCACGAGTTACGTCCGGCAGACCTATGGCGTGTCGATGGCGTCCCAGTAGAAGGGCAAAACCGGGGATTCCTCATTTTTTTCCTACAAATAGCGAACTAATCCTCTAGGATAAGAATCATTATATTCTTTGCTGTACTTATAGTACGGTCGGCCACAGGAACAGATATCCCATGGCAGCTCTTATTGCGTGTGGCATAAGGGCGCCAATCGAACAAAAAGAGGTATCCTAGCCTGTCTCCGAGGGTAGACAAGACAGCACGTCGACCCTTACACGCCAGGATGCTACTCGGATACTTTACCGGCAACTCTACCTACAACAAAACTGTAGGTACAGTCTGACGTGCTGACATGTGTAGGTACGGTCGGCCACAATCTCAGATACCCCATGGCAGCTCTTACCGCGCGCGGCATAAGGGCGCCAATCGAACAAAAAGGGGTATCTGAGACTGTGGCCGACTGTACCTATCCCTTGTTCGTGTTTGCTGTTGCTGAAGCCAGGGCCCTTAGCCTGTAACGCAATCCGCCATGCCTGTAAGGCATCCCGGCAGAAGGACAAAACCGGGCTCTCCTCGTTTTTCTCCTACAACCAGAGAACTAATCCTCTAGAATTAGAATCAAAATATTATTTGCTGTACTACAAAAACATTAAAATGACAGACAGCGTTAGCAAATCGTAATTGAAGTCGTCACCTGACAGCCCATTTTGGCACCATTGTCTTACGGGCTAAGGGCCCTGTTCTCTCTTTGTCAACCCACTCACTCACTTTTCGGAAAACCAAGAAGGTGACTACAGAATTCCTTTAGTTATAATAAAAATTCTAGATGGCGCTGTATTTTAGTAAGAATAAATGTCAAACTAGATCACAGATAACCAAAAAGAACGCCAGATAAGTCTGCACGCGTCGGATGGCGTACCGTGGCGTCGGGTGGTATTTAAGTTGTGATGGAAAATAATCACCTGACCAACCGCTTGACCTGACCCCTAATAATCCTTATTTTCTTGCCATTTCTGTTGTATTATGTTACCGGCCAAACCCGATTTCATGATAAACTAGTTTCGCCTCGGCCAAACCAGTCTAACCTAAGCTCGTATGAACAAACCAGTATAGCCTAGGCCAAACTAGTCTAGCCGAAGCTCGTATGGATAAACCGGTATTTCCTAGGCCAAACTAGTCTAGCCGAAGCTCGTATGGAGAAACCAGTTTGGCCTGGGCCAATCCAGTCTGGCCTAGCAAGAATATTGTACGCTCCAGGATAAACTAGTATGGCCTAGCCCGAGCTGATATTGACGAAATTTTAGGTATGAATGTTACCATATCTCGTAAACTAAGAGGTTTAGCGCAAAAATAACGAAATTTTCGAACCCCTTAAGAACCCCGAAACCAGGCCTTTTACTTATATAGGTGTTCTAAAAACCAACATATAGGGTGTTAAACATACAGGGTATTCCTGGAAGTGTGACAGACAGTCGAAAAAGATTTAAAACAAAGGTTAGGTCAGTAGGTTTGGTTGGCGACACACTGACATACCTACCTACCTCTTTTTGTTTTCGAGTGGTCCTTCAAACCGGACAAAATCGGATATACCGTAGACTTTTTGAATGTAGACTTTTTCAAATTCGGCCTTTAAATGCGTCCCCTACTGTTCAGATAATTACGGCGGGTTAGTACTAGGCTAGCATAAATAAGTATAATCTGCATTACCCCTACTCAAATAGGGCTAGACTGGTTTGGCCTAGGCTGAACTGGTTTCTCCATTCGACCCAAAACACAACACTTCCCATACATGACTTGTACAAGATGTACAAAAGCACTTATAATTTATAGGTAAGGTATTATTATAATGAAAATCCGTGGACGGATACACTTGTGAATTTGTGAAACAAAAATTACGAGCAAGAGCAAGCAAGCGGCGCGCGGCGGGGTAGTTATCTGTGAAAAAACCTCGGCACAGACCAATAGACAGTCTGTGGGCAGACTTTGACATTTTTTCTGGCTAAACTCCATTTTCTATGGTGAGAAGAATAGCGCCATCTAGAGACGTCTTCATAAACAACAAAAAAAAAACCCGAAAAAAGGCTATTAGAATCAAAATATTCTTTGCTGTAAGTACCTACTACAAAAACATTAAAAGGACAGACAGCGTTAGTAAATCGTTATTGAAGTCGTCACCTGACAGCCCATTTTGGCACCTTGTGTTACAGGCTAAGGGCCCAGTTGTGTGAGCGTCACTATAAAATCGTTAAGGCTACAAGATAGCAGCGTGGCGGGAAATTTATTTTTTTTACAGTTTTTTACCTTTTGTAGCTAAACTGAACTATTTTTGTTCAGCGATTTTTCGTTCGCGGCAATAACATAGTATTCTTTCCATTATTGTAAACAACAGAACAATAATAATTCAGCCGATTATGTGTTCTGGGCCCTTAGCCTGTAACGCAATGGCGGGTCAATGGCGTCCCGGCAGAAGGACAAAACCGGGCTCTCCTCGTTTTTCTCCTACAACCAGAGAACTAATCCTCTAGAATTAGAATCAAAATATTCTTTGCTGTACTACAAAAACATTAAAAGGACAGACAGCGTCAGCAAATCGTAATTGAAGTCGTCACCTTACAGCCCATTTTGGCACCATTGTGTTACAGGCTAAGGGCCCTGGTCTACGACAAATTTTTTGGGCAGTGCCACTGTTCGTGACCCTTAATTAACCCTTAACCCTTAGCCCTTAACCCTTAGTCGATAGTAAGGTGGCGGGAAATTCACAGACTTTCACATTTTGTAGCTAAACTGAACTATTTTTGTTCAGCGATTTTTCGTTCGCGAGAATAAAAGATTAGAATTAGAATTAGAATATTCTTTATTGTACTAGAAAACATTTTATGGACAGACATTATTAAAACCGTATTCTTTTCATTATTGTAAACAACAGAACAACAATAATTCAGCCGATTATGTGTTCAGGGCCCTTAGCCTGTAAGACAATGGTGCCAAAATGGGCTGTCAGGTGACGACTTCAATTACGATTTGCTAACGCTGTCTGTCCTTTTAGTGTTTTTGTAGTACAGCAAAGAATATTTTGATTCTAATTCTAGAGGATTAGTTCTCTGGTTGTAGGAGAAAAACGAGGAGAGCCCGGTTTTGTCCTTGTGCCTGGAAGCCATTGACCCGCCATTGTCTTACAGGCTAAGGCCCCAGGTCTACGAAGCAGTGGTACTGCCCAAAAAACTTGTCGTAGACCAGAACACATAATCGGCTGAATTATTGTTGTTCTGTTGTTTACAATAATGAAAAGAATACGGTTTTATTCTCGCGAACGAAAAATCGCTGAACAAAAATAGCTCAGTTTAGCTACAAAATGTAAAAAACTGTGAAAATTTTGAATTTCCCGCCACACTACTATCTTCCAGCCTTAACCTTTGGTTGGCCCGTTTTCAGAAAAAAAACGTACTTCTTTTTTTCTCCACTGATGGCGCTCATAATACGGCAGTCATTTGAAATTTCACCAGTGTTGCCAACGGTACGACAAATTGCCGTAGGTATTCTGTAATAATCATAACCAGTGTAAATTTTATCGCATCACGTAGTTGGGTCGGCATCCTACCTACTATTCTATATTTTATCCAAAACCATTTATGTTTTTGCTTTCAAGAATGAAAATAAGGGATTTTCTGACAGCTAAAAAAAATAAAAAAAATAGTTCTAAAAGCTATGACAGATGGCGTTGGTACGACATGTTTTCTATCACAAAGTAAATTAGTGCTTACTACAGCGAAAATACTTCTTCATTTCATTGCTCTGTGACTTCATCTTTCATCGTCGCAGCCGTCATTCCATTTTACAGCACATGAAAAAGTGCACGACTTTGTTAATGTTCTTGTATGAGTGAATGGTAAATCCGGAAACACTTCATTTGCTCCACAACTAATACCTAAATGTGTTTGGACGTATATACGAAGGCCAACGAGCGCGAATTGGCATAAAAAAAGAACATGTCTCGTCAGCGACCTCTAGTTACAAATTTTGAACTACAACTTATGAGCTGTCAGAAAATCCCCTATTGCAAATAAGACACGGCAATTTTACCGATTGAACCTGGCAAGCCTGATTCTTATCTGTGGTGTTCGTGTATCTTTAGTACTTTCTAATCTGTGGATTTGTGGGTAAAAGCGTTATTTGACTACCGTAGTTTTTGCGCCATCTATGAAGCATTTTAAAATCAGCTTTTAACTGTCAGTTGAAAACGGCTCATTGAAAGTGAGTATAACCGTCTAGAGTGCAAAAACAATCGGATTTTGACACAGTACAAATCACCCAACTATCTACAATAGGATCCAACTGGATCCAAACGTTACACAAGAGCCGTCTATTTCGACCACAGGTCAGAGGTCCTACTCTCATTCTATGGAGAAATAATTACCGATCCATATGGAGAGATCGTAGGACGTACTCAGAGCAATTAGACGTATTCAATCGGCGATTTGGATGTGCTATGCCATTATGAAATGAGAATGAGACAATGGGCATTGATCAGTGAGACATCGATTGTCGTAAATTGAAAACCATTTTGAGGAATAGGGATACTGATTACTATTGGGGGTTTAAATAAGTAAAATTAAAACGGATTATTAATATTTATCGCCAAAAATGTTTACTTAATTTTTCGTTCGATGACGTCCAATGCGGTAGTTCCATTGCCTACAAACATTAGATGATTTGAACGTTAGCTCTACTGTAGGTTAGATGAGACGTCATAGGTGAAGTGTAACTAGGTGAAACGTGTTTCGGCAAGGCGTAGTGAACCCCCTACAAATATTTAAAAAAATACATTCGTCAACAACAACTGTCAAAAGTGTCAAATAACTGAGAAAATATCCTTCCTGTTGACTTGACACTGACATTCGTCAAACGTCAACATATTTTATTTTTTTAAAAGCATGAATGAATGCAATGAACTTAGTAGTACATAATGCCAGTGATGACGTCGTACACAAAACTTTTAGAAGTTTTAAATAATTAATAAAAAAATATTTACATAAAAAATTAAGAAAATATTCAAATTGGTTTCTTATATTTGTCTATATTTTCGATTTATATAATAAAAAATAGGATTTGACGATGCCCATTGGTCGGCAACACCACGGCTTTGTTTCAAGCGCTGCATGCCTAGTACCTACACACGACAGCACGTCAGAGTGTACACTTTTGTTGTAAAGTCGCCCGTAACGTAACCGAGTAGAGTGCTTGCGTGTAAGGGTCGACGTGCTGCCCTGTGTACCATCGCCATATCTAAGTAAGTAGGTAAGTTGGTATTAACATAGATATGATACCTCTTTTTCGCACAAAATACCTACCTCTTTTTCCTCTAGGAGGTTACAGAATAAATGGTTACTTATAAAAAATTCTAGAACTTTTATTCTACATATACACTTTTAATAATTAAAATTATTATTATTTATTGAATTATTCCAATTTCCCAACCGTTTCTGAGCTGTTTTCAACCGTTTCTCGCGCTCACCTCCTAGAGGAAGGGACTTTTAGTATGTTCACACCCTAGGCACCCTTAACACGTTTCTGAAGAAATCGCTTAGGTCCTCGCTCGCGCACTCTACAACCCTTTTATTATTGACTGAACAGGGGCCTTAGCCTGTAACGCAATGGTGCCAAAATTGGCTCCCAGTATTTATTAATGCTGTCGGTCCTTTTAATGTTTTTGTAGTACAGCAAAATAATATTCTGATTCTAATTCTTTCTAATTAGTTCTCTGGTTGTAGGAGAAAAACGAGGAAACCCCGGTTTTATCCTTCTGCTGGGACGCCATCGACACGCTATTGCGTTACAGGCTAAGGCCCCTGGTTGTGCCTCTAGCTGTCGCGCCAACATCCCCTAGAAAGTTTAATTTCGCAAGTAGGTAGATGAATAGCAAAGAGAATGCTTCGGGTCCTTGTCTCACGCGATTTTTTTCTAGGTTTTGCAATAAAATGATTGGAACTAATTTGACCAAGGAGCGGACAATATGATTTTGGCCACAATTTTTTACGAATAATTATACTTATTCGAGCAGAGTGTTGCCTGTCAAAAAATAATATATTTTTTTAAAACATAAAACATTTTTTTGTCGCTACATAGTGGTAGGTATTTCTACTATTTTTTGTAGTCTGTGCTAGATACCTACCTACTACTACTTACCTAGTAGGTACTAAAGAAAAAAAACGTGACCTTTGCAATAAATAACTCTATAAGAAAACCACATCTTTCATTTAAAGTTTTTAATTATCAACCTTAACCTAAGCTTAGAAGTACCTAGGTACCTACTTCACCTGAGCATGGTAGGTAAGTACCTAGGTAGGTACGGTCGGCCACAATCTCAGATACCCCATGGCAGCTCTTACCGCGCGCGGCATAAGGGCGCCAATCGAACCAAAAGGGGTATCTGAGACTGTGGCCGACTGTACCTAATAATAAAATAAGTTTTATCCTGCTATCCCTCAGGGCGCAGGCGGGACATAGGGATCGAAGAAACAGGTGGGTAATTTGAGTTGAGTTTTGAGTAGAGGTGTGTAGTTCGCGAATGAATGCTTCGATTGAATGCATTCGTTATATGAAACCATTCATTCATTCATTCACTATCAATCTTTACATATCACATTCACTCTAGTCCACGTAGCTTAGTTCATTCTTCAAGAAACATTCTTAAATCTACCACACTAAGAACCAAAATTCTGTAAATCTGTATATACTATGTTACCGGCCAAACCCGATTTAAGGATAAACTAGTTTCGCCTAGGCCAAACTAGTTTATCCGAACGTCGTATGGATAAACCGGTATAGCCTAGGTCAAACTAGTTTATCCGAACGTCGTATGGATAAACCAGTTTAGCCTAGGCCAATCTAGTCTGGCCTAGCAAGAATATGTAAGCTTCAGGATAAACTAGTATGGCCTAGCCCGAGCTGATATTGACGAATGATTAGGTATGAATGTTACAATATCTCGTAAACTAAGAGGTTTAGCGCAAAAATAAAGAAATTTTCGAACCCCTTAATATCCCCAGAACCAAGCCTTTTACATCTATACGTGTTCTAAAAACCGACATACAGGGTGTTAAACATACAGGGTATTCCTGAAAGTGTGAAAGACAGTCGAAAAAGATTTAAAACAAAGGTTAGGTCAGTAGGTTTGGTTGGCGACACACTGACATACCTCTTTTTGTTTACGAATGGTCCTTTAAACCGGACATACCGTAGACCTTTGAATGTAGACTTTTTCAAATTCGGCCTCTAAGTGTGTCCCCTACTGTTCAGATAATTACGTTGGGTTTGTTAATTTTAAGAAAAAGTACTAGGCTAGCATAAATAAGTAGAATCTGTATTACTCCTACTCAAATAGACTAGACTAGACTAGTTTGGCTAAACTGGTTTCTCCATACGAGCATAGGGCTAGACTAGTTTAGCCTAGGCCGAACTAGTCTAGCCCTATTTAAGTAGGGGTAATACAGATTCTACTTATTTATGCTAGCCTAGTACTTTTTCTTAAAATTAACAAACCCGCCGTAATTATCTGAACGCATTTAGAGGCCGAATTTGAAAAAGTCTACAGTCAAAAAGTCTGCGGTATGTCCGGTTTAAAGGACCATTCGTAAACAAAAAGAGTTATGTCAGTGTGTCGCCAACCAAACCTACTGACCTAACCTTTGTTTTAAAAATTTTTCGACTGTCTGTCACACTTTCAGGAATACCCTGTATGTTTAACACCCTGTATGTCGGTTTTTAGAACACGTAGAGAAGTAAAAGGCTTGGTTCTGGGGATGTTAAGGGGTTCGAAAATTTCGTTATTTTTGCGCTAAACCTCTTAGTTTACGAGATATGGTAACATTCATACCTAATCATTCGCCAATATCAGTTCGGGCTAGGCCATACTAGTTTATCCTGAAGCTTATATATTCTTGCTAGGCCAGACTAGATTGGCCTAGGCTAAACTGGTTTATCCATACGACGTTCGGATAAACTAGTTTGGCCTAGGCTATACCGGTTTATCCATACGACGTTCGGATAAACTGGTTTGGCCTAGGCGAAACTAGTTTATCCTTAAATCGGGTTTGGCCGGTAACATATACAACATTCACTCTAGTCCACGTAGTTCATTCTTCAAGAAACATTCTTAAATCTACCACACTAAGAACCAAAATTCTGTTACTCATGTGTCTCGCCTTTGTCACCTTTGTCATTCGCGGACTACCGTGAGTCAAAAGATACGTGAATGAACTACTGAGCTATGAACTATGAATGAGCTATGAACTATGAATGAGCTATGAACTATGAATGAACTGTGAATGAACTGTGAATGAACTATGAATGAACTATGAATGAACTATGAACTATGAAAGAGCTGTGAACTATGAATGAACTATAAGTGAACTATGAACTAAAAGAGTGAACTAGTTCAGTGAAGGAAATGAACCATATCATTCTTTTCTTTTCACTGAAGCGTTTCGCGCACCTCTAGTTTTGAGTGACAATAGGCTCGTGAGTAGGTAAGTAGTGGGGCGTGAGTAGTGGGTTGTTGACAGGCTGATGATCGTGATTTGAAGATATGCTGTCAGTCTAGATTGTAAGTACCTATAGGTACTTACCTACCCGAAAAGTACAGAGCATTGTTTCAACACAGTGACAATGGGTTGCGGTTTGTCGCCGTGCATTGCTCACAGTAAAGTTGTCACGAGACCAATCTAAGGTTTAGCAACGCAAGGCCACCCTACGCAATGGGCCCTAACTTAATCTAAAACTTTTGTCAGTCTACTCTAAATTGTTACAATTAAATAGGTGTGTTCCACCTCGATTCTACGAGCAACCAACCACCTAGCTACACTCGAGAGTTAAGAATGAAATTTTCGGAACTAAAGAACAATCTAATTTTGTAACTTTGTACTGAGGTCATCATAACTTCCTAATTAGGACGATTATTGGTGTGGTTTATATTTTTTATTGGTTATGACGGTTACTTCAGAATAAATAGCACTGAATTGACACTTTTCTGTCAGTTTCAGTGTTTTTCTGCATTTTTTGCTTTCGAGTGTCAATTTCAGCAAAGTAGAAAAAGAAGTCCCCATCTCTCAGATATACCTAGATAGTTAAATGTCACCAGTAGTAAATTTCAGGATTATTTTGGTAGGTACCTATCTTCCTAGATTTACAATGCATGGTGCAGGAGCGCATGCCTCTTCTCAGCTAGGACCTAGGAGCCACTTAAAATCATAATATACCTACATCGTAATATTATGAGTGTAGCCGCTAGATACGTTACGTACATTTGTGAATTTGTAGTAGCAATACCACTCGCTAACGGTGAAGGAAAACATCGTGAGGAAACCCGCGGCTCAGTTGGCTCCACACGTATTGACCTGTATTTCCTGTGGGCTAGGTCGACTAAGCTGTCAGGATGGTATAGGTGCTGGGCAAGCCTACTCCATCTAAAACAATGTCCCAGGCACTGCAGCGCCGAGTGGTCTCTTCACCCATCTAGTGTGAGTGAAGGTGCCACTGGACGCTGTATAAATCATCTCATTACGTAGATGCAAAGGCCTTAGTTTAGCCGCTAGATAGAACCTATCAACTACTGAAGTCGTTGGCAAAGTTACTACAGTAACCTTTCTTATAAACTTGACGAAATCCTACGTAACCAGAACGAATGGGAAATGGGGGACAAGAAAAGTTCCGAAGTCATTATTTCTAATCGGTAGAAATGTCACTTCGCATCTATAAAAATAGTACACCTGAGATACAGTGGACACTAAAAACCATTGTGCGCGTCTGAAAAGGTAGAGAATTTACCATAACTAAGACTGCGCTCTGACAGACGAAGTTTTAGTTAGTTTAATCATTAGTTGGAACCATGTACTCTGTGGTTGCAACTTCAGAAACCTAAGTTTCTTACAATGTTTTTTTTTATCACCGAATAAGTAGTCTATCTAAAATTTTAGATTTTTGTGTTGAAATTCTGAATGGATCTGTTGAAAAAGTTTATTCCACGGTTAAGTAAATTGTGAGATGTGTAGAAAAAGCCACACTCAGCTGATAATGAGTGTGGAGTTTTCTACAATCTTGATTTGGATTGGCCATACATTTTCACACTTGATTGTACATCAGCAGTGATTAATCAACGTCGTCAGTATGAGACAGTAAGCCGCGACCATATTGATATGACTTCACTCAATTACGTTACGTGCGCCTTTGGACACGGTGGAAACTGTCTAGTAGGTAACTGTTGCGTGAATTGGAAAGAATTTACCCACTATGTAGGTAGTAGTAGATACAGTCGGCCACCCGCTAGGATACCCCTTTTTGTTCGATTGGCGCCCTTATGCCGCGCGCGGTAAGAGCTGCCAAGGGGTATCTGTGACTGTGCCCGACCGTACACGCCGTCACTAGTGGACTCGGCCCTTAGCCTGTGACACAATGGTGCCAAAATGGGCTGTCAGGTGACGACTTCAATTACGATTGGCTAACGCTGTCTGTCCTTTTAATGTTTTTGTAGTACAGCAAAGAATATTTTGATTCTAATTCTAGAGGATTAGTTCTCTGGTTGTAGGAGAAAAACGAGGAGAGCCCGGTTTTGTCCTTCTGCCGGGATGCCATTGACCCGCCATTGTGTTACAGGCTAAGGGCCCAGGGGCCTTAGCTTGTAACACAATGTCGTATCAATGGCGTCCCAGGTAGAAGGACAAAACCGGGATTTTTTCGTAGTCCTCCTACAAGCCTACAACCAGCGAACTAATCCTGTAGAATAAGACTCATAATATTCTTTGCTGTACTAAAAAAACATTAAAAAGGACCGACACGGGACCGACAGCATTAATAAATCGTAATTAAAACCATCAACCGGGAGCCCATTTTGGCACCATTGTGTTACAGGCTAAGGGCCCAGGGCCCTTAGCCTGTAAGACAATGGTGCCAAAATGGGCTGTCAGGTGACGACTTCAATTACGATTTGCTAACGCTGTCTGTCCTTTTAGTGTTTTTGTAGTACAGCAAAAAATATTTTGATTCTAATTCTAGAGGATTAGTTCCCTGGTTGTAGGAGAAAAACGAGGAGAGCCCGGTTTTGTCCTTCTGCCGGGAAGCCATTGACCCGCCATTGTCTTACAGGCTAAGGCCCCAGGTCTTTGTGAACACAAAATGCTTACGGCGAATTTGAAGCTAAAATATCGGTGGTATTTAAAAATGTTCATTCAGTAGCTTAGATGATAGAGTTCTCTCCTGTAAATAGGGACTTTTTCTAACTTCTGGGGTAAACAGTGTAGAGCTAGCCTTATTATGCAAATCCAGCCATAGCCGTTGAGGCTTGCACTGTCAAATACCAAATCAATTCAAGGCTTTATTTGTAGGCTTTCGTCAAAAAAAATGTCTGTTTGTACGTTTGTTTGTACATGTATCGTAGCGAATCGCGATTGACGGACATCAAATTAGGTATAGTGACGATTTGAAAGACGGCCCGTGTCAGAAATGATGCGACTTTTGAACAAATGCCCATGTTGTGTTGTTTAGCCGTGAACTATTGCGAGTTTTGTAAATTTTCTTGCTTAAATCGGCACGTGAGAGATACTATCCTGACAGACACGTGTAAATATCATCGTTTTACATCATTTGGTCCATTAGCCTCTCCCAAAAATATTAATTGTTGGCGATTTTCTGACTTTTGGCATCAGTTCGTAGCCCGCCGGATGTCATCCGCCCAGAACGCCTAGGTGGACGGCCTTGCGATGGCCTGGTATTTTGCCTCGGCCTTCACTCTTCCGCTTTTAACGGCTTCCAGCCCATGGACCCAAAACTTAAAGATATGGCTAAATACTTCCAGATACAGATATGGCTACAGATGTGGCTACAAACTGACAGACGCTTAGAAGATAGCAACGTAAAAAGAACCTGTTTTTTTTTTTAGATAGAGATGCACTGAGAAAGATCCTGAAAATCGTCTCCTAAGGGGTGAAATAAAATTTACCTCTATGTTAATTTAGCAACAGCTTAAAATATAACAGACGGAAGTCAAAATAGACATTATTTTTGCAGTCTAAAGCCAGAAATGTAAAGGGTCTGCAAGTTTGTATGGAATTTTTTGACGGGGACAAAGTCGTGGTTTAATATTCCTACGGCGACATTTTGCTAGCAGAGGCCTTAGACTGTAACGCAATGCCGTGTCGATGGCGTCCCAGCAGAAGGACAAAACCGAGTTTTCTTCGTTTTTCTTCTACATCCAGAGATCTAATCCTCTAGAATTAGAATATATTCTTTTCTGTACTACAAAAACATTAAAAGGACCGACAGCATTAATAAATCGTAATTAAAGCCGTCAACTGGAAGCCCATTTTGGCACCATTGCTTTAGCAGGCTAAGGCCTCAGGGCTTTTCATGTTCATCTGATTTTACTCAGTCCTCTTGGGTCGCCGGTCGTCCTCCGCCAAGCCCCTACTTTCTATTAGTTAAAATCATATAAACAACTCGCCATTGTTCTTCAAACGTAGTAAAGTAGACTTTATCTAGCTTAGCCTAGTGTATTTTATTGTATAATTTGACCACAATGTCTGCGGATCTGTCTCAAACTTACACGTAGGTACAGTCGGCCGCACCTGGGATACCCCTTTTTGTTCGATTGGCGCCCTTATGCCGCGCGCGGTAAGACGCGCACATACAGATACATACAGATCATCGTCATTGGGATAGAATACTCCGTGCAATTTTAGTGGTTTTAAAGCCGAAGGTATTTTGTTGCACTGGTGATTCTGAGCCAAAATACAAAATTTCATTCCAAAACGCGCGAAAAAAAAATTCACTTTTCCATACAAATGGTGTCGATTGGCGATAGACGTTTGTATTGGGAAGTGTTTTTTTTTTTCAAATTCTTCAAATTCACAAATCGACGTAACTTTGAAACAAAGTCATAGATACATGCCCGCACCGGGAATCGAAAATGGGAACTCTTGCTTCAGAGTCCACTGTTCGCTTCCGAGTATAGGTTACACTGTTAATTATTGAGGCTAGTTAGTTATGTCCACAGTTTGATAGGTCGTCGTGTGTCTCTATACGTCAGCATGTCGGTGATTTCCATTCACTTAACATCGATCGCTACCGTTTCCGCATCTCACGTGATTATTAGCTCTTTTTTGTCATCGGCAACATGTAAAGCTGTCTCTACGATACGTGTAGGCTTCTGCACGGTGACAGAAGTGTGGTTACGGCGCGGCGGTACATTGGTGATCTTCAGTCTTGCATGAGGCGGTACATTGGTGATCTTCAAGTGTTGCATGAGACGGTACATTGGTGATCTTCAGTGTCGCATGAGGCGGTATATTGGTGATCTTCAGTGTTGCATGAAGCGGTACATTGATGATCTTCAGTGTTGAGATGTCATACCCTAGTTCAAGAGCCATCAGAAAAAAATAACGAGCGTAGAGTTGTCCATTTTATTATTGTAACTGCCTGAAACAAATCATTTTAATTTTGTTTAATAACAAGACACATTATCACCCAATTACATACCGTATCGCATATTATTTCAGTCGTGCGGGTTGAAATAGTTTACAATTAAAAACAAAAATAAAATTAAAAAATACCGACTTCACTGCTTTCGAGTGATTTGCTACCGTCCGAAGTTCTTCATCACATCATAAGGGAAGTATACCTTTACAAACAAAAAAAAATCCTCAAAATCGGTTCAAGTATAAAAAAAACTCTGAGGTAACAAACATAAAAAACGGGTCGATTTGTCAACTTTTTTGAAGTCGGTTAAAAATACTCTTGGACCTCTTAATCAGGTTTGAATAACACATAAATTGCAAAGACTCTTCTTGACCTGCCTATTACCAAGGATTATTACTGAGTCAATTATTTAATTCCATCTACCCTTTTGCGAATTATAAGCGTGAAGCTATTTATTTTCTTTCGAAAGACCAATTATTATTTGTCGAAATACTGGGGCCTTAGTATGTAACGCAATGGTGCCAAAATGGGCTCTCAGTTGACGGCTTCAATTACGATTTGTTAATGCTGTGTGTTTGTAGTACAGCAAAGAATATTCTGATTCTAATTCTAGAGGGTTAGTCCACTGGTTGTAGGACAAAATTAAGTAAACCTCGGTTCTGTCCTTCTGCTGGGATGCCATCGACACGCCATTGCGTTACAGGCTAAGGCCCCAGGTCAAGTCAAGGTTCACTTCCCCTCAATTAATGTGTGACTTGATACACATTTCGTTTCACCTATTGTGAGTGTATGATGATACAGAGGCCTTGACTTTTGCGAGACAAAATAATAAGTAGCCTTTGATCTAGCTGGCGAATCTGTATCACAATTTTATTAATTGATTTAAGTGGCAGCTAAACACATACACAATGGCTTGACTTATGGACTTATGGACTTATGGATTTACGATGTTTTCCTTTACTGGTCCAAAAACGACGTGAGGAACGGTTTGTTCACTTTAGTTGTATTGTGAGATTAGAATACGACAATTCAGAACAAGAGGAATCAGTGACGCTACATTCCTTTGGTGCTCAACGGTCTCAAAGCTCACAGCTGTTGCGAAAAAATAATGTACACATCCCAACATCCAACCAATGACTCCATTGAATTAATTTTCCAAGTTACCTACATTTAGAATGTTTCTCTAGCTAAAAGAGAAGAAAAAAAAATAGATGAGGAATCCCTGAAATTTCTAATTAGCAGTGTGCTCGCAGTTTAAGCCCTCTCTATTTTCTTGAGATAATGTACGAGTATGTAGGTACCTAGCTAAGATATCTACAGCCAAGCGGGTATAAAAAGTAACAACCTTCAGTGATAAGTTGCTAGCTGATCGCCTGGCCAAACTGAATTGAATCACGAGTATGTAGGTACCTAGCTAAGATATCTACAGCCAAGCGGGTGTAAAAAGTAACAACCTTCAGTGATAAGCTGCTAGCTGATCGCCTGGTCAAACTGTATTGAATCAAACTGAACTATCCCATCCTGGCTACGTCCCTGCGCGGGTGGTGGATGCCTTTCTAGCGAGATGGCAAGGCTGCGCGCGCGCCGCTCCGCGCAGTCTTCGCCGGTCTGCGCTCGTCGCGTGCGCATCTTCAGCTAGCGTTCCAATCCACATTTGCGGTAAAACCATATTTTTATTCCCTTGATAGCGGTTGCGTGTCTCCAAACTTCTCCTTTGGATTTCATTTGGCTGAGTTATAAATTGTATAGGTAGTTATATTTATTTATGAATGGTGTTTGGGATATAAATTAATAATTAGATGGGTTATTTAATTAGTTAAACAGTTCAGCTAATTAAATTAAAAATAACTGAAAGAGCTGGAGCAATAAATCTTGAAACTTTACGACTGAAAACTAAATGAATTGTCAAGTAAAAAATCATGTTTCTTTTTTTTTTAATTAGGTGGCAAGCAACAACTTAACCCAGTCTTTGTCGAATTGGAAACAATACCTACCTATCTGTTTTAACAGCAGCAGAAAAAAATGCCTAATTACCGCGCAACTCTTGCGCAACATTTAAAGATTTTTAGCTCGGCGTGTGAAGACAATTGTCTCGCACTCTGAGGCAAAGATTGGCACTTTTTATGGAGAGATTAGCTTATGTTACGCCGCACTGCAGATTATACAATATAGGAATTACTCGTGTTACCACAAAGTCATATTGTCATAAGCCTGTGGCCTATTGCCATAAGCTCTGTGGCTTATTACGATTGGTATTTTGCTAATAAATATACTGAGTATTTCTTGTTTTAAGATTATTCCGCAAAAGTGTCTTCTTACAGTCGCTAGTTAAAAGTTTAAATGTAGAAGTAGGATATAATTTGTAGTATGGGTAGTTTGGAAATACGCAACTGAAAAGTGTTTTTCTTTCAGTGAATATATTACTAGTGTTTGTGAAAAACTTAACGACTTTCCCTTTTCGAACTTTGTGAACGGTTACGAGCTTTCTGTGCTGAAACTTCGAGTGTGGTGAGTTACACTTTGATTTCAATTATCTGTAATTTAAGTATTATATTGTGCAGCCTAGATTCTAGTAGTACGGGTCCAGTCGACCCCACGCTAGGATACTCCGTTTTGCTCGATTGGCGCCCTTGTGCCGCGCGCGGTAAGAGCTACCATGGGGTATCCTAGACTGCGGCCGACCGTACCTATCACTATCTATAACATGATATAAAATATATGAAGGGCCCAGTTCCAGGGCAAACGGGGATTCAGAATTGAAATAAGAAAATTGTGGTTTGGGTCGTTAGGATTTTGAAAGTCTCTACCTTCCACACTATGAAATAATTACAGGGAAGGTCGATTGTCAATTGATTATTTTATTGATTTGAGAGAAGAAAAAAAAAACATGTCTATATTGCGAAAAAAAAAAGATTTTTTATAAGATAAAAAATCGCTCGGGACAAAACTAGAACCCGCAACCTCTCGCATGCCGTGCAGGGGCTCTACCAATTGAGCTACCGAGTCAAGTAACCGTCGATACGAATTTCCCAACCTCATTGATACTCTTCTTACGGACGATGTCTTGTGTTAGTGCTTTACAAAATACAAAAAGTAAAAAAAAGCTTTATCTTTCACGCACTGACGGACGAAGGCGCCAATCTTCTTAAATCAAACCACACGTTTCGCTAATCCAGTCGGTCCAAATAAAATATAATAAAAGAAGAATCCACGCCGTATTTTGACACCAAAACAAAAACAAAGACAAAACGTAACTGGGGCAAATTCTCCAAGAGCTTATTATGCAAAGACATAAGGTGTTGTTACCCATAAGTGTAGTATTGCTGCCGTTATAAAAACAGAAGGATCAGTCCAAAGTTCAACCTATTGATTTTAAAGAGTAAACAAGTGAGGTGACATATTTCTATTGTTTCGTCGACTAATGTCATTTTCTCAAATTCTGAGCTTCTGATAGATTGAAGTAATTTTTTTAACATTTTGTTACTGTTTATCTGGAAATCAATAGGCCAACCAATAACTTTGTGCGTCTGCTGGGTATGATTTTGTTTGTCCCGCATTTATTTGGGTACATGCAACTTAGTAGATGTAATCAAATCTGCAGTATCAATCATAGTAGGAAAAAAAATTGGTGAAGAAATGTATCATCGATATGGTGTTTTAATAAGAAACGCTGCAACATATTTTCACCTACGCAATGGAGTATCTTCATTTTCATGGCCTAAAAACTCTGACACCAGGGATGACTACCTCATAAGATAACCTAACCATGTCACCGTCTTCTGTGATGACATTTTCTTCGTCTCGTATCGACAGCAACTTCATACGTGTCACGCGCCCAAAAACTTCTTCACAACATCAACAGTGCTGAGTGACACCTTCATGAGGTCCTGCCAAACTGGGGCCTGAGGCTGTAACGCAATGGTGCCAAAATAGGCTCCCAGTTGACGGCTTCAATTACGATATATTAATACTGTCGGTCCATTTAATGTTTTTCTTTGCTGTAGGTACTACTACCTACAGCAAAGAATATCCTGATTCTAATTAAAGAGGATTAGTTCGCTGGTTGTAGGGGAAAAACGAGTCTGTCCTTCTACTTGGACAGCATCGACACGCCACCTGCACTGTGGACTGTCAGGGCAGGGGCCTAATTCCCGGGAATTGCGAGATTCATTTCATGTCACGAAAAATGTCATGTCATTTCGATCTCGACTGGTCCCGACCACTCGAGTTGATGTCGAGCGAAAAATCTGGCAGAAATGTCATGCCTTAGTTATTTCTTTGTCTTTCTTTATTTCTTTCTTTATTTAGTAATTAATTAATTCAATTAATTTGTTTAGTTGGTTATTTATTTACTAGTTAATTAATTAAATTATTTGTTTATTAATTTGTTATAGGGTTATATATTGATTAATTATTTAAAACATTAATTAAGTATTGAAATAATTTTAATTTTAATTATTATTTTTTTATTTTATAATTTATTTTAATTTAATTTATTTATGATTTTGTGATCATAGATGTGACATTTGCAGCAAACTGAGATTTTTCCTTCGAGATGCAAGATTCCCTAGAATTTGCCCCATGACATGAGATTTTTTTTCGAGATGTGTCGAACGCGAGATGCCCGAGAATTAAGCCCCAGGTGTAGAGACGCAAAGTTTTCTGTGCAGAGACATCTGTCCTTATTATACTCTGTAGCGCTGTGTTGTTGCCCATAAGCACAGCACTTAGATGGGCTTAATTCAGCATCGCATGCTTAACTGTAATGGACCTCCATAACCGCCAGTTTCTTAAATATCATTTGGCAACCAAAAGTAGATTACATATTTTGTAAAATTACAAAAACGGGATTAAAATATGACGATCAGAGATCATAAGTTTCTTACGTTTCTTATTTAGCAATTGATTAATTGAACAGTGAATTAATTCAATGGTATTATAATTTACTCAGGTGGCAAAAGACTCAAGATCGTACTCAAGTAGGTGATCTCAGAAAAGTCAAATACTAATTTCAAGCCTTGGCTAATGTACATATCAATCTCAAGATAGTGTCTATCAATATGCTGAGAGCTACTCAAGTTTAACATTACCCAAGGCTTGATTAGTATTTGACTTTTCTGAGTTCGCCTACTTGAGATTGAGCTCAAGTAGGTGACCTCAGACGACCATTAATACCACCTTCAATTATGGTATTTTATGTTAACTGGTATTTTTTACACCTTCAATTATGGTATTTTATGTTAACTGGTATTTTTTTAAATTAAATAAATGTAGACGCTGCGTGTTATCACTAGTCAAGTGGCAAATCTACAGCACCTAATAAGTTTTTTAGTTTGGTGGGAATTCATAAAATAGGGTGTTAATTTCAGGGTCTTTCAGTTACCTTCAAGTTGTAATGTTTGTCAGTAATAAAACATAACTTCTGTAACTGGATGATATAGTTTAAGGGCAACTTAATGTTCTGTTAAAGATGATACGGCATATTAAGTTTCGTTCTTAAAGTGAAAGTGAAAACAAAAACTGTCTAAGTCGGCATTTTGTCGATTACAATCACAATCGCTAACTATGTGTTAGGTAGAGGCCTGTTGAAAAGTTTTAATTACTTTTTGTGCTAGGGAATATTTTTTCAACTTATTATAAATGCTTAAAGTTTTAATTAATTAAGTTATATTGTTTACCGGACAAAACGTCAGCTTTGACTTAATTTGTGGTAGAAATGTAACAAAAATAACCCGTTTCTTTTACTAGCATAATCTGTTTTTAGAAGATAGCTCCTAAACCACCTAGTGGAAACTTCTACCCTCTAGATGTACTGTATGTAACTCTTTGCATCTACGTAATGAGATGATTATACGGGTCTACCGGCTAAGACGAAGCCGATTACAATTGGCGAAAATCGAAGTTCGATTTATGAAAAAATGTACTGCCACCCAGTTAATTTTACTGCCACCCAGTTAATTTTTTCATAAATCGAACTTCGGTCTCGCCAATGGTAGTCGGCTTCGTCTTAGCCGGTAGACCCCCAGTGGGACCTTCACTCACACTACATCACTAGACCACAGAAAAGAACGCGCCAATATGCGGAATCAAATATGATTATGAAGACGATGTCACTTACGCATTTTCGGAGGACGTTACCGGCGTGTTTCTGTTGCATGACAGACTCTTCTTGGCTAAAGATCTTTAAAAAAACTTATGCAATCACAGTAAAAAAGAGCTCAAAACGATGCTTTCACTGCGTGATTGGCACAAAAAACAATACACAAGAAAATCACTTATTATATTATTAAAATAAATAATAAAACCTCAGTCCCATTCCTATGTAAATAATCGTTGGTCCCTTCCACTCTTTATGCAATTTATCACTATGGCTCAATATCCGATATTAAATATTTTAGGAATTTAGATGCGTTTAATATTTTTTACTGTACGTACAAAATAAATATTACAAAGTATGTGAAATGGAAGCACGATTTTTGCGAATTTATTTAAATACATTTCGCCATTCAAAATCGTCAAACATAGAGGGGAAGAACCTTTAGGACAAACATAAATACATGTGTATTAACGAGCCGCGCGCGCGTTGATGTCTTTTCTATGGACAACACTTTACTCTATCGGGCAGTATTTCTGCATTCAATTTTAGAACTTAATTCAGGCACAGTAAGATAGACAACGGTATCTCGAGTGACAACGGTATTCACCAACGTTTGCTGATGTCTTTTTTATCACTTGAAAGATGATAATTTATGATCAAATTATATGCTCAGGTAGTAAGTAGCAGTTGACTATCAGCGGCACGCGACTTCGTTTGCGATTTCATGAGATGTGCAATAAAATAAATGACGGATTTTATGAAAAGAAACGTGTGGAAGACGTAATTGATCTCAGATATTAATCTGTTATACTATAGTCAATTATTAGATATGATAGTATCGTGTGAGTAAATTATTCGATAGATTTGAACGCAAGTGTACCTTCAAGTAATAAACCTCGGTTCTGAAATGCTCATAAACATTAATTAATGTCGATGCAGAAAACGTCTTTACACTAGAAAACTTCATAAAATACGTTCAGTTTTCTCTAAGAACCTTGTTAAGTTAAGAGCGTATAGCGTACAGAGCGTACAGTGAGCGTTGTTTATTTATATGGATAGTATTGTTTCGTTTATCAGTGACGACGACAGATACAGACAGTCCAACAAATGTTATAGCAAAAAAGGAAAAGCTAGTGTTTTGTATTTTTTTTTGTAGCCTCTTTTGTGTAGGGTTAGTGCTTTAGAAAACACAAAAAGTAAAAAAGGAAAACCACTCGGGTCGGCGCCTAGATATAACGAATCCTCAAGTCTCGTTCTCGAATCAGACAAAACAAGAATATACATATAGGATATTGTAAGCATTCGATCATTCGTCAAAATGAACCACACTTTATACTTGGCACACAAAAAATATAAAAAAAACATAATTATTAGGTAAGTCGACATGTACAGTCGGCCACACGCTAGGATACCCCTTTGTGTTCAAATGGCGCACTTATGCCGCGCGCAGCAAGAGCTGCCATGGGCTATTTGTGACCGTGGCCGACCGTACATGGCAAGCTTATTTCTGCAGAAACTCTTCCAGACAACTTTTGGTATGGCAAAATGGCTCAATATGATGGCGGGAGGGGACGTACTTAGTTAACAATAAACAATATCATCAAATAAACCATCATAGTGTGAGAATTATACATCTTCACACGTGTAACATTTCGATTACCTTTAACATTAGGCAATAATGAGATGAGATTGATGGTAGACTGCAGTTGTATTCGTACAGTCAAAGCCAATTCCTTTCAGTTCAGATGCGGACCGCGCCGGCAAGTCACCTTATTGCCAGTGGCGTAGCTAGGCAACTAAGGGCCCTGGGGCAAAAAACAAACTCCTCCCAATAAACGGTTTAGGTTTTATCAAGTCAAAATATAACTAGTGGTTCGCCCCGTACTATGAACTCGCGACCCCATATCTCAGTAACCCCTCGACCGATTTGGCTCATGTTCAAACTTAAAAATTCTCTTGGTCTAATTTACCTGCCTACCAAATTTCATCACGATCCGACTAAATTTACTCAAGTTATCGTCGAACGAACATTCATACATACATACATACATACAAACGCCGGATTGTTCCAGTAGACTCGGAGAACATTGCTCGCTTCGCTCGCTCGTTTAAATAGGTATATAAGGTGGTCCAAATAAGTTCAGAACTTTTTTTAGATCTTAGGGCTATCCAACTTGGGGAAATTTTTAGCTAAATCAATACGGTTTGGTGACAGGGTCTGAGGGGGCCCCCTGAGCTTAAGGGCCCCGTGCCTATGTAGCTAAGCCACTGCTTATTGCATTGCACAATGTGGTGTGTGTGACAGTCACCACTCAGCCCACAATCTCCTGGGAGGGCACGTCAATATTGTGGTAGAGGGTTCTGACAATATAATTATGATAACACATTTATAGAGTACTATACCAACCAGGGGCCTTAGCCTGTAACACAATGGTGCCAAAATGGGCTCCCGGTTGACGGTTTCAATTACGATTTATTAATGCTGTCGGTCCAGTGTCGGTCCTTCTAATGTTTTTGTAGTACAGCAAAGAATATTATGAGTCTAATTCTAGAGGATTAGTTCGCTGGTTGTAGGAGAACAACGAAAAAATCCCGGATTTGTCCTTCTACCTGGGACGCGATTGATACGCCATTGTGTTACAGGCTAAGGCCCCTGTTGTCGTTCAGTATATCAGGAGGCTAACAGTCTCGGAAAGAGCATATCCGAGCTTGATATGAAGGCGCAAAATCGGCCAGAATGGAAAACTGTTTTGGGAGCCCTGTGTCCCTGATTAGGGATAACAGGAACTGATGATTACGCCGTGTAGGGGCAGTAAGGCAATACCAAAATCATAATTGTTCAAAATCAGACAATGAGAGAAAACATTACAATAATCATAATAATTAAAAGCTCAAACAAATATATCGATTAAATTAATACAAAACCTTAAATGGTAGCAGAATGATATAAAATCGTAATTAACATTTTTATTGTAATTAATATTGTTGCATCTGTTTTTTTATACAAATTGTAAACTCTAGCTAGACTCATGACTTTTCAATATCATTTATTTACCCTAACAGTTTGTAAAACATTGAATTGAATTTGTGTAAACACTGTGTGACGGTGCGGCGGTGCGCATCTGACATTTTAGAGCATTCGCCACTTACCTTACAATTTATTCAGACTAGGTACCGTTGCGAGCAAAAGTGACTTTGTAAGGAATTTAACGTAACTTAGGTGGTAGTGTGAAAGCAAGTGAGACACAAGCTTTAGACATTAGTAAGTGTACTTTGACACATTTCAAACTTTAATGTGCGTGAACTTCAACTCGGTTAAATCTTTTACTTTGTGGCAAATAATTTAACGTAGAATCATGAGAGGTGGCGCGAGGGGAAACAGATGATGATAGATATAGGCTGTCAATACCAAAACAATTTTTGGTGTGGTCATGTCCACACCAAAAATATTAAAACCCCAGTATAGATAGTTTCGTTCACTTCATATTCTTTGCGACTGTACATCGGAGTGCACAAATCAAACGCAATCCTCTCTAGTAAATTGTAAATAATTTAGTTCAAATTCCCTCTTACTTCGATCCGCTGGTTTGCATATTATTGGCAGATGAAATGACAGTGGACGAAGATCCAACATGGGTTGAATGTAACTGGTGTTGCTTAACGTTGACTCAAAGCTTGGCTGAAGTGGGCCAATTAGAAAGGTTTGGTGTCCCAATCGAACAAAACTCCTCATGGAAACAATTTAAAATTAACCCCAAAATAACTGCCACCTTATGGCTAGAAGCGATCTCTACCATCATCGCTTAGTTAATTGGCCATAACGTCTTCGTATAGCCCCATCACAAAAGTCAGAGCAATTTAAACTGCGTTGGCCTTTTGCCTCGTTACGTAATTCTGCACCTTAAAGTTATGACGGACAGTGGTGAGTGGGTTATTCCTTCTTTACCACAGTTTTGTTTTACCACAATTTTTGCGTTCATACAAAGCTTCCTGTTTTACCACACTTTTCAAATATATACATTTATTATTTCTGACTTTTTCTTTTGCCATAATTTTCTAAAAGTACAGTCGGCAACAAAGCTTTATGAGCGCATTAAGTAATTTTTCACGTTTTCGAAATTCGGAATATTTTCAACGAAATTCATCCCCGGACCTTCGTCCAACAACTGACGATAAGCACGTTATGAACCTGAAAGACGCCAGGCTCCTATTTGGTTGCGCCTATTTGGGTGGTAGCCTCTTACTATGGTATGCAAGCCTAGTGCTTTGGTTCCGAAATGGTGAGTCTTTACGACTTTATGTAAGCCTAGTATTTTTTCATCAAATAACCCTCCTTTTGGGCAGTTGGTTAAAAAGTTCATCCAAAAGAACCACTAAATAAAGGATCAACCGGAAAACAGGGTTAATAATAAAGTATTAAATTGAATACAAATATGGTACTTTCTGTGTAGCTTAACTGTACTTTCCATAGGTTGTGGTGAAAGAGGAACATGTCTTTGATTTAATTTTAATGCCGCAGTAGTAAAACAGAAAAGCGAAAAATTGTGGTAAAAGAAAACTGTGGTAAAAGAGGAACAACCCTGGTCAGTGTCCGTTGCACATTTGGCCGCAGGTCAACATTCATGACAACAATATAAGTAAATCATGAACGAGCAAAGTAGTGGATACCGGTGACAATAGCTGTAGGCCTTTTCCCTGACCGTTTCACTCACCAATACAAGCTAGGGCCTAACTATCGGGAATCTCGTATTCGACACAATCTCGATGGAAAAATATCATGTCATTTCGATCTCGACTACTCCCGACCGCACGAGTCATGTCGAGCGAAAAAGGGAATTATCTTGCAGAAATCTGCCTTATGTCGAGGATGACTTCGTGAGAATAGGAGATGTGACATTTTAATTCAATTCAATTCAAAACTTTTTATTTCGGACGAATCCATAGTGTTAGTTATAATGTTATTTGCCGCAAAATGAGATTTTTCTTCGAGATGTGTCGAATGCGAGATTCCTCAGAATTAGCTCCCAGAACTTGCTTGCATGGATGACTCGATGAAATTAAGTTTCGCCAAATAGTGAAAGTTGCTCCTATTGCTAAATAGAACTACCTACCCCTAAATTATCAGTAGTATGACAATCTATCAAAATTATCTCACTCGGGCCTACTACATACCATATCGAGAGTTTTATTTTCATGGTATGATTCATGGTCTCTTTACATATTCCCTGTATTACATGCTTTTGTAACGCATGTAGCCTCTTCATTAAAAATAATGTCAATAAAAGTTATCTTCTTCAGTTTTATTATTTTATCGTGTAAGCCATCTTGTGGTCACTTGCTACGTGCTGACTTAAAAAAAAAAACTTGTTGCATAAAAAAACGTTAAGAAACTCAATAAAAATATTTCTTTCGGAATTTGCGCTGTTCCTGATTAGGTATTAAAGGAACAAATTATAATAAATCTATGGCAGTAACCCGGCAACAGGTCTCTAGGGAAATCTAGGCCTTAGTAAACAAGTACGTATTAGTCGCAAAAACTTCCCACTAACGCCGTTATTAGCGCGCCGCAAGTTCGCAATCGCTCGCAATTTCGCCCCAAAGGTCGCGGCCGCTACTGTGCCGTATAACGACTCACACACATCAGATACGTCGTTGCAACATACGTGTTTCCTAATGGTGTAGGGAGAGGAATGAGAGGTAGCGGACCATTTTTCATGAAATTCAGCTTTAGGCACTTGTCAAATTCAATCCCGAAAATGAATATGGTTTTAGGGACATCCCTCGTGATATAGAAGCTATGCTTAACCCTTTCTCGAGCCGTAAGTTCATAAAGTTGTCCAGTGACGTTACTTTTGTCGAATATGTGGTGGCAATGGGATGAAATTGATTGGGTGAAATTATGAAAAATTCGGTAAAAGCTATGCTGTCATCGGGTCCGATTTTAGTGTGTGGAACTGGGACCTGAGTCTGTAACGCAATGGTGCCAAAATGGGTTCCCAGTTGACGGCTTTAATTACGATTTATTAATGCTGTTTTTGTAGTAGAACAAAGAATATTCTGATTCTAATTCTTGAGTATTAATTCGCTGGTTGAAGGAAAAAAACGAGGAAACCCCGGTTTTGTCCTTCTAGACGCCCCTTAAGCCCCTGGTATGTAAGTACCGGGAAAGACGCCAAAAGCAGCGCTTTTCTCTCATAACTTAGGCCCAAGAGCATCAGTTTGTGAACCCCGCGCTATTGTGGTGTACTAACGCAACACGTAGATTCGGCCACTCGATACGCCAACATTTTTAACCGACGACGGCGAAGCAAAACAGAGGGTTATGTTTTTGCCGCGCGTCCGTAGGCAGGCCAGGCACTGCAGCGCCGAGTGGGCTCTTCACCGATATAGTGTGAGTGAAGGTGCCACTGGACGCTGTATAAATCGTCTCATTGCGCACGCAGATTAGACAGGCGTTTTTAAGCCAATCGTTGTATGTGTGTGGGCGTACGTGTGTGTGAGCTATGTAAAAATGCAGTCAACCGCACATCGCTTACACCATTGCACTCTACTGAGTTACATGGGTCTGTCTAATGACTTCCACTTTAGGGCCTGTAAAGAGGCGCTAGAGTCCATGGAACACGTTCTGTGTGACTGCAATGCTCTAGCTAGTAAACGCATGATTGCGTCTGCTCGGGATAACATGCCCTAGACCGGAAGAATACTTTTAATACTTTTTTTTTTTTTTGGTTGACAATTAGTAACTGAGTACAGTCAGCCCAATCAATATACCTAAGTTCCTCAACCTCGGTGGCGTTCTAAAGCTTATAACCTCGATATTTGCTCGTACGGAGCAGGAATAAGGAAGGATGACACAAAAGATCCCACTGAGTCAAAGTGTCCCATACTAAGTACCTAATACGATAAGATACTGTCTACTGAGTTATAATCTGCAGAAAAGATTGACACCAAAGTCAATAAGTCGGATAATAAATTTATTTTATTAGGGCTAGCAAAACCTTTTCTCCGTTTGTAATCCTCCTAAACTCTAATTTTTAATTCGAGTCCACGGAATGACAGTTGCTAGTATGGTACTGACAGATAAAGCCTTTGTAACAACTGTCATTCCGTGGACTTGATTTAAAATTTAGAGTTTAATCAATTGTAACGATTACTTACTTACCTCTATAGAAGCACAACTCATCATTGTGTTTTTATTGTGATCTAATTCAAATCTGTCTAATGTTTTATGTATTGGGTCGTCGGCTTTAAGTTTTTATCTTGTGGTAAATTATTACATATGCCCTTCGGCGTAATAGGTGACCGAGTACGGTGTGAACGCATTTTTGGATAATTTCAATGATAGAATGGATTGTGACGTATTTTAATTATATACACAGCTAGGCTGAGAAAAATATTTAAATGGTCGGCATACAAGCACCAAACGTTGCAATAATAACTGAAACAAAGGTAGAGGTTTTTCTAACGCCGTTATTTTCTAAAGATTTTGATAGAAGTATTAAAAGTGTTTTTTTCATGTGTTCTGAAAATTTTCAGAACAAAATTGGAACTCTCTGTCTCTATCTATTTCTATAAGTACTTTGCATTGTAATAGGTGTGTCATATATCTTTCTTACTTCTTGCTATTTACGTCCAAAGAATAAGTGGATTACTCATTGGTATTTCTAGCTCTGCTATGAGTCAAATAAACTTTCGATAATTGTGATGCGTGCCTTTAAAGTCGAGTGGGAGCCAGACAATGCGAGTTTTTGGGTAATTTGTTAGTCAATAGACATTCAACCGTCTAAAGATTGCTTTGAATTCTAGAAATGGTTTGATCGCTATTTTGGCTCTTGTGTAATAGACGCTTTAATAGGTAAATACCCGATAGACCTACTGGTATAGTTAATTTTGGATACTAAAATATTGTATTGCATCATGCTGGATGCTGGAGTTATGGTGATTGAGCTAAAATAAAAATTTAGAGATGAACTAGACTTCCTTCACATTGAGTAGGTATTTTGACTGTTATTGGACCTCCCAACATCAACATCATTCATCATTGGCAGCCTCTATTGGTCCATTTCGGAACGCATACAGGAACGCGAAGTGTGAGCAGACCAGCTGCACCATGGTCGAACGACATCAAAGCTACAGCAGGCTCAAACTGGACCACAATGGCCACAGACCGGCTTATATGGAAAAGACATGAAGAAGCATACGTCCAGCAGTGGACGACACGACATAAATGCTGAAGAAGAAAGAAGAGAAGAAGAAGATTGGTCCATTTCAGGACATAAGTATTAGTTCAGACGATCTCTCAGCTCATAACGGTTGTAAGCAATGTAACTTATCTATGTTAGATGCTTTATTTAGCGTCCTGTGGCACCACCACTACAATCAAACTAGATTATTCTACTACTAAGTTTTAGAGGAATAATAGTAAAGGTCTTTAATATAAAGCTAAAGTAAAAAGTCAACGTTCCGAGAACACAAGAGGTTGAAGTTGAACTGTTACAAAATGGCCCCTCTGTAGACAGATAGTAACCTACAAACAAGAGGTAACCGCAAACTGGGGTTAGCGCAAAGAAATTGAGATCTAATCTGCTCGACATAGAGTTGCGGTACATTCCTATACGATGCTTCATTTTAAATTACATTGGACGTAACGTAAGAATCGCAAGATGGAAGGTTTGTATTTTGTTTTCGGAAGTTTATTTTTTTTATGTGGGTCAAAGTTAACCTAGTGTAAATTGCAGCAACAATGTGTTTTGAAAGTTTTATTTTAGGTTTTATTACTAGGCTACATTTTTTTTCTAGATACATACTCTAATAATTAGGTTATTATTTTCAAACCACAGGGCTAGTCGTGTAAGTTATTATCGAGTAATATAAAAAGATGGTCAACTCTATTTGGATTTGATTTGAATTTTGTAACCTAGCAGTTCAGTCTAGATAGCGGCACTGGCAATTACTTAATGCCACACTTGAAACAAATCTTGATTTCATGTGTACCGTAAAAGTTACTTTTCTCTCCTATTATAATCACTGGGGAGCAGCCCGGACACAGTAACAAGTAATGTGTTTTAAATAGCTCCACTGCGATACATTCACCGCTTGTTTTTCTATAATCTGTGTGTCTGCTTGCGAGCGAGCTGCGTTGCGCAAGCGCTTCCGTAACCCCCTGAACTGCGACCTGAGGGCCTGGCGCGAACCATACGTTGCGATTACGATAGGGAAATTAGTGAGTGAAGATGTGAAGGTAAAAGCGTCATAATTCCTTTAGTTTGGTGTAACAAGATAGGACTTTCATACTACATAAGGTATACAAACGCTGTACCTATTTGTATTTCTATTGTATTTAATAACACTCCAAAAAAAAATCTTTTTGTGCACACAATAAAAACTAGGTTCTAACCTAACCTATTAATATGCAAACAAGTTTTTTTTGATAAGCATTTAGTATTTTTTTGGTGTGCCATTAAATATTTTCCTTTGTATTTTGTAAGCGGTGAAACCGTACTTACTCATTAATAAATGGCCACTTTTGGCGGCGGCGGGTTTTATTCGTAGGTTCCAGGATCTGGAATCTAAACCTTGGGTCCTAAAAATAGTTAAGCGTAGGGATTATCATTTAATGTATAGTTTTTAGAAAAAAACGCATCCAAAGAAAATATATGATTTGTTTTTCATTGGCGGCGCTAGTTATGCCTATATTTGATTTGGAAATTAGTTAAACCTGTAGTGTATTTGGTATGAATCTTACCATGGGTTCTAGTTTTGCAATCGTTACGTTTGATTCGTGGTGTGTTCTCTTCGGGAAGATGCGTGCGGCGCACGCGCATGCGTAAGATGTAGCTAATGACTCACTTAAACCGCGGGCGCCATCTTGGATGATGTGGTGATAAGAAGTGTTAGGGCAACTGTTACAATACAACTGAATAGGTTTCTGCTATATTGGACCGGTGTGGGAGGGGTGTCAAGTGACATCTCGCTTTACAAGTGACAGTGATGCTGACGTCCGACTGTACACACAAAGGGAAAACATACCCCTCCCGCACCGCTCCACTACCACTGGAACCTACTCAGTTATGAGTTATGTCTGTAGTGGCTGTATCTTAAGGCCCAGTAGTAAGCACAACTAAAAAAAAACATATCTTCTTTTTGGATGCGTTTTTTTCTAACAACTCTCCTGCAAAATCTCAACGCGAGGCTTACGTAACTATTTTTAGGACCTAAGGTTTGGATTCTAGATTTCTTTTCCATTGGCGGCTCTAGTTGTGCCTAGGTTTGGTTTGGGCCTTAACATAACAACATGAGTTGCGTTGGGAACAGACCTACATTAATAATAATAATAATAATAATTTCTTGATTTCAGGCATCTTTTTTTTAGGCCCATAGTTATAAATACCTTAATCTAAACAATACATACATTGGATGAACCATTTGCCCTAGCCTTACTTGCCTCACTGAATGTCACGGACTGTAATAAAGTCTAAGATAATTTAAAGCATTCGATTATTGCTTGCAAATCTCCGATTACTTATCAGATTAACATATTAAAAGGGAAATTAACTAATAATCATTGCCAAACGTAAAATAACTTATTGCTCAATCAAATAACATCTTCACAAATGTAAATAAAAGAATTGCGCTGTACATTAAATTACATTGTACTATTTGTTTGGCCAGCGATTTACTTATTATTGTAACATTGTATAATTTCCAATGTACAGTTAACCGCAGGATATAAATTGTGGGTAGAGCTCTCATCTAGGTCGACTCGAGCAGTAGCTACCTATTTAATTTTGTCCAGTGGTAGGCATTTTCCCATTTGTTTTAAGGTTGTTTTTAGGTTCTTGAGAGTAGTCCAGCAATCCATTCCAGCGCTGGAATAATGTAAACCGGGCATAATGTCTACTCCAATGAATAGTTAGAGATATTTTTTACAGGTCTTTTTCATTTTGTTATTTCTGGAACAAAGTGCAATTACCTGTAAAGGTAAGAAAAAGTTGTCAACAATTCGTCCCTAACTAACGATTGGAGTATTAGGTACAGCCACACGCTATGATACCCCTTTTTGTTCGATTGGTGCCTGATAAAACATGTCTAAGGCATTGCAGCTTCTGAGTGGTCTATTCACCCATCTCTTACAAGTGGCTTTACCTCACTGTACTAAACTTAATCGGTGTAATTTAACTTTAAAAGGTCAAAAGTCATGACGTTCCGTCAGTGGAGTTTAGTCTCTTTTGCTATCGATCTTGGCTCCAAATTCGTTCTACGCAACTATGAATTGGACCAATAATTATTGACTACGTTTAGCAAATGGGTTAGTCCAAAGGCGAGAGAGGTAGAAAGCTCAAATAAAATGTTGTGAATCGACTAACGGAATTGTGTAAACGACCTTGCCAATGGGTGAAGATTGCTCGACTTGATTTAACTGCAAACAAAACATGCAGGCTCAAATGGGATTCTGAAAACTTTGGGAAAAAACAGAAGTGGCACGATAAAAGGTTGTCCGACATTACATTTGATTCTACATTCAAACTATAATTTTACGATAACTCTGCATCGAGTCTATCACTGACTTTACATTATTGAGTCGCCTCGATTAACGGCCATCCGATGAATTTGTTATTTTTATTTCGAATTTCCCTTCATACCTAAGGTAACCAATGGGCATTGATCAGGGAGGCATCGATTGTCGTAAATTGAAAACCATTTCGAGGAATAGGGATACTGATCACTATTAGGGGTTGAAATAAGTAATATTAAAACAGATTATTAATATTTATCGCCAAACATGTTTACTTCATTTTTCTTTCAATGACGTCATCATTGGCTCTAATGCGGTAGTTCCATTGCCAACAAATATAAAAAAAATACATTCGTCAGCAACAACAACTGTCAAAAGTGTAAAATAACTCAACTCTGTTGACTTGACACTGACATTTGTCAAACGTCAACATATTTTTATTTTTTAAAAGCACGAGTGAATGCAATGAACTTAATACATAATGCCAGTGGTGACGTCATACACAAAACTTTAAGAAATTTGAAATAATAAAAAAAAATATAGTTACATTAAAAATTAAGAAAATATTAAAATTAGTTTCTTATATTTGGCTATATTTTCGATTTATAGAATAAAAAATAGGATTTGACAATGCCCATTACCCATAATAATGTTAGCCACCATCACATCCACTTATGCACCCGAGGCTCAGACCAGTCACTCGCAAAAGTCATGGTCAGCGTCCCCCGAACGGATCCACTTTCGAAAGGTTGGTGCGATGTGTTGTTGTTGTTATGAGGTTTGGTGTATCAGACAATATTGTATTGTAACGTTACTTTTTCCACCATACATACACTAAAATACACAATCCACAAATTTTCCTTACTACAGTTATAAATAGACGGATGATACAAATTTCTGGAAAGACAGAGTAGGTACCACGAGTGCGAAAAAGCTGTGCCGGACGTCTGCCGGACGTCTGTCATGTATCCTAATACTATAGTAGTAAGGTTGTTTATACAACTTATCACTTTAAGTGACAGTGACAGTAAGCACTCGTGGTAGCTGCTCTGATCTTTGATCTAGTTGAAACCTCAACTAGATCAAAGATCTGTATTTTAGGTTTCCAGGCCTCCCATTTACAGGCAACAGTATAGCTATATTGTGCTTTATCATTTTGTAATAGATAGTTCACTAAAAGTAAAAAAAAGTAAAATGTTTATTACCAGCGTTATGAACACACGGCAGCACGTCAGACTATACAGTTTTTTTGTAAAGTCGCTCGTAACGTAACTGAGTAGAGTGCTAGCGTGTAAAGGTCGACGTGCTGTCGTGTGTACATACCTAGTCATTAAAAAAATCATAGGACCATCTACCTATACAGGGTGTTAAAAGACCGCCAACAGACCCGAAAGGCACGCACACTAGACACCAAAATAATTACTTTTTCCATAAATTATTGATGGAAAATATTTTATCACGCAGTGGAAGGGTAACGCAGGGAAATCATATTGCGCAAGCGTTGTCATAAAATAAAATTATGCTAGGTGCCGATGTTAAGAATACATTGAGGGTTGCAATTTCAATTGCAGTCTATTGGATAATACTCGTAATTTTTTTACGTATATTTTAATTCTATAACCGACGAGTTTCTGTTATCGAGTGGTGACGACTGATGTTATCGTCCTGTCAACCTGCCAACTTACTGCACATTTCCCGATAAATCACACATTCAAATACCTAGCAAAATTGCGACAGACACTCTACCAAACGGCTTTACTAGGAAAGCGGTAGCCGGCATGCGGTTTTTTACCCGACACCACACATGCAAAGGAGGATAATTACATCGTAATGTCATTGTTTAATTACAATACGAACTTATGTTCCGACCTCGTGCAAACGGTGTTGGAAAAAGTGCAATAATAGTAAACTATTTTACAAATGTTTGTCACGGTATTGGATTCAGTAAAGTGTGTCATTTTTGTAAAATAATTATTGAAAGGAAATCCGCTCGTTTTAGGTGTCGATTACAAGCGGTAAGTAGTTGGATGTTTTCCTTCGTTTGCACTTGCAATGTATTGCTGCTATTAATTTACAAAATATAGCTATAGGTATGTACTAAGTAGATACAATTTGAAATAAAGTGTAGGTTTTTAATCAGGAGTTTATGGTTCTTTAGTCGCCTTTTTTCTGTCTGTCAAGTACTGTAAAAAGTCGTATCTTGAGATTTTTTTGCCATATATCCCGACATGACAACAAATCCATTGAGCGCATTGTAATGCAGGGAAGGGTGGAAGGCACTAGAACTCTGGGAAAACCACCGATGCGATGGACTGACCAAATCAAGACCACTGTGGGGAAAACACTGTATGAATGCACCCGGGAAACCTCTAACCGAGTTAAATGGCGTGGTATCGTAAGGCGCGCAACATCAGCCACTGATAGTAGGTACCTACTACATGTAGACCACGACCGCTCTGAAAAACAAGAGCGTAACGACGAAGAAAAAGAAGAAAAAGTCGCCTTTTTTTTTGTATGCCTTATGCCAAACCAAAGCCTCCCAACTCTTAACAAAATTGAAATGCAACAGAGGCCTATAAGGCTGGGGTTTTTCGATAGGATCAAAATTGTTGGGAATAAGCAGCTCTTTCCCCTCAAGCTTTGTATTTATCAAAAAACAGAAAAATCTAAAACATGCTATAAATTCCCTGTCCTAACCATCAAGCTGCCACTTCTTCCACGATATCTGACATTAAGGGTGGACGCTAGCAACGTGGCGGGAAATACAAAATTTTCACAGTTTTTTACATTTTGTAGCTAAACTGAGCTATTTTTGTTCAGCGATTTTTCGTTCGCGGCAATAACATAGTATTCTTTTCATTACTGTAAACAACAGAACAACAATAATTCAGCCGAGTATGTGTTCTGGTCTACGACAAGTTTTTTGGGCACTACCACTGCTTCGTAGACCAGAACACATAATCGGCTGAATTATTGTTGTTTTGTTGTTTACAATAATGAAGAGAATACTAAGTCATTGCCGCGAACGAAAAATCGCTGAACAAAAATACTATAGTTTAGCTACAAAATGTAAAAAACTGAAAATTTTGAATTTTCCGCCACGTTGCTATCGTCCAACCTTAATACCACCGATAAAAATATAATAAGAGTTGAGACGCCAAAGATGCATGTCTCTATGCAAATTAATAAATACCAAAGTTTTTCGATACGGGTCACCGCGCGGCCTTCCCATAACAAACAACCTATGGTCTTAAACTCATCATCATCGTCACCATAACAGTTACCAGCTAGCATGCATGGATGGCACGCGAGGCACGCTGCGTGACATCGTGTCACGCAATCACTTTCCATCTCTATGGCGATGGCGATTGTTCTTGGTAACGATAATTTGTGATTTACTGTGTCGGTTTTAACTTTAAACAAACACATGTTTAAAATGTTCCAAATAGTTATTCTTTCAAACAAGATATTCAGCCTTTTACGTCGATCAATCCAATTGATCGAAGGCATATTAAATATGTTGATGGCTTATTTGTCTGAGCACGTATAAATCATGTTATACGTGCTGAGCATCCGACTAGGCTGGTACCTATTAGGAGAGCTCAGAGGAGCAACCCATCTAAACATGTACCAGACAGGGCAACCTCGAAACAGTCGTAGAGATACGGTGGGCGCTAAAATAAATTAACAATAAAGGACACTCAGCATCAGAAAAATCACCCCTTTTGAAACAATGACTTCAAAAACCTTTAATTCCTTCAAAAATGTTTAAAGATTCTTAATAAAAAGGAATATAGAAATAATTAAATTAATTTGTGTTTTTCTTTACTAGGGTAGAAAAAAAAGGACAAGTTGATTTTCGCGAAAAAAAATAGATTTTCAATGCGCTTCTAATATTTAATAGAGATAGGCCCGGTTTCTGAATTGAGAATTTTGCTAAGCAAATACTTTGCTATCGTTCTGTCACGCTCTTTTGTGAGAAATCTGCAGAGATAGGACTATACTTACCCATTTGCTTAGCAAATTTCTCAAATCGGAAACTGGCAGATAATGCTTCAAATTACTTTAAAACCTAGCTTCTTACCTAACCTATCTGAGTATAGTATCTGCCTTTAGTACAACATCTTTAATACATACCTAACGCCTGCTTTTGAACAGTTCAATACCTAATTTCCATCTTATCGACTCTACCCTAGCTAATTTTATACTTTCCATCTTATCACCGAGTGTACGGTAGTCTGTATTGTGTACGAGAGTCACGAATTACCGGAGTTGTATCCACTGCCGAGCACGAAATCTTCCTAGCCACCATTTCTCTCAGTCAGCCATGAGTTACAAGACCTCTCTACACCTCACTCCAGAGTTCAAGCGTGTGTTGTCTATGATTTATATCGCAGATACCGTACAAAAGGTCTCTACAAAGGTTCCCCTAAGGCCGGGCACATACTTGCAGGCGGAATTTTTCGGTAACAGAAAAACGAATCAGGATTCCGAACACAGTAACTGCATACAAATCTATGAAAATTCCGGACGGAAAAAACCGTACCTTTGTGTGTGGTAGGTCCATATACAAAGTGTTACAAAAGTACCTAACTCTTTTTACAGGGTAATAGCACCCGATGATAGGGATCATAACCAAAATTTTTTTTTGCTCTATGACGCTCCGTTGATTTTTAAATTAATGAAATGTGAACGCTGTGGCGGGAGAAAAGTATTTTTTAAATATTGTTTTTATTGACTTTCACAATGTTTTAACAACTCAAAGCTATGTTAATGCACCTACACACACAAACATATTTTAAAATTTTTGCTAATACCAAAAACAAAAAAGTTATAATTTTTTTCAATTTTGAGGTTATCAAATAAAAATTGTTTTTTTCAACTTTTTTTTACAGATTTGACATCCTGTTGACTAGGTAAAAAGAGTTAGGATGTTTTGTAACACGTATTTGTATGCAGTTACTGCGTTCGAAGTCCGGAATTCCATCTGTGTGTGGTTGGCCTAAGTGACGAATTTACCTATTGTCTAACTTTGAAGAAATACAATTCGGGAATAGAGACATTTCGGACTGGTAATCCGCAGTTTGATACTGTAAGTTAAAGTTACTGGGTCTTTATAAACGGGTAGTCTGTGATCGCGTGAGCAATAAAGGTTACATTTCAACTGATCAATCAAACAATTAACTGACAATCATGTGTCGTGAAATACGTGAAAATGGCTTGCGTTTTTGTTGTCCGGCCTTGGATTTGTGTGCGTAATTCGGTACGCAAAGTTTTTTGTTCAAAAGTCCGACAATATTGAGTAACTAATTTCAATATTTTTTTATTTTGGTTCAGTAGTTTGGATTTTACAACGTTTCAAAGATACGGTTTTATGACCTTCACGCGACGGTCTGCATACTGTTGGCGGTCATAGGAACAAAACATTTTAGCGCATAAAAACAAAACTACTGAAGCAAAATAAAAAATATTGAAATTAGTTTCTCAATATTATCTAAAGATAAGATTAAGCCAATAACGGACTTTCGAACAAAAAACTTTGCCTTCCGAATTCGTTATTAGAGGAATCAATTCGCCTGCAGTTGATTTGATTACATCGCTACTTTGGTGTTCGAATTGATTTGTTAGGCTGCCAGAAACAAGATGCATGCGTTTGATATTTTTAGCTACAGTTTTCACTTTCGTATACTTATACGAAATACTTTTCATAACGCCCATATCTCGACAAATGAAACGCGACAAGCTAACTCTATTTTCAGACAAAGTTTTGATCTTCAAAAATAGGAAATAGGGAAACTGACAGCGTATGATAAATTAGGGGTACGATACCTAAGCGTGACTTGAGAGATGAGCTAAGTGTCAGAGTATTAAGGGTGGTATTCTAGAACGCTACTTAAACTCAGTTTAAACAGAGTACACTACTAAACTCTACTTAAACTGAGTTTAAACAGAGTTCAAGGAGCGTTCTAGTTTGAACTGAGTTTAAACAAAGTTTAAGTAGCGTTCTAGTTTGAACTGGGGGGTAACCCTTGACGCTATTGCGATCCAATTGAAAAAGTTCAAAAATTAATTTCTCTTTGAATTCGCATAGTAATGCTTTGATTTTAAATACTTTGTAATGTTTATTCAAAGGTAAGGCTGTTTTATTCAATAAAAACACAAAATGCGTCTTAATTTGTAAAATATTAAATTTTGTAAATTGCGCCATATTGCGGCCGCATTGGAAACATGCGTCAAGGGTAGAGGGGCTGAGTTTAAGTAGCGTTCTAGTTTGAACTGAGTTTAAGTAGCGTTCTAGAATACCACCCTAAGTCTCCTCTATTTTGTTTCAGATTTAAGAATCGGGAAGAGTCAGACAAAGAGGTTTCGTCAGTCAATAAGGTATGTTACAGATATCATCGTTATCGTTATCGTTGTTATATTATCGTTAGAATAAAACAGACATTAAGTTTTATGCAACGCTGCCAAACAAATATCTTGTATTCGGGAGCCATTTTTACAGAATCGACATCCTTTTGACCAGTAGGTTACACCCTGTAAAAAGAGTCAGGATATTTTGTAACACGTTGTATATGTATGTACTGGCGTTGCGTGTTCTATCTATCTATCTGTGTTCTATGTCCCTAATATTTGACCCCGTACCCAGTGTATTTAGACTGACTAAATCCTAATTCTCTATTGTTCTTTAAATTACAGACGTAAGTATTTTTTGTAAGTAATTGGTAACTTGACTGATAACAACTAACTGCAGTTTTTTCTGCAACAGCAACAATCGCACATTTCTGCATTCGCAACATTCCTTCAGTCAATGAGGAACTGAAACGTTGACCGAAGTGTAGGTAACAAAGTTGCACACATATCAAAACAAAAGAAAATCAACAGAAAGGTCACACAGCGTTGAGTTATTTTAAACTCGAACTTTCGCAATCACTGCAAGTATAGTTTTTTTTTTTTTTTTGTAAACCTTATTAAGAGAAGGGTCCACTAGAGCCACCAATGAAAAATGCGTTTATTGATAAAACGGGATCCATCTATTATACAGGGTGTTAAAAGACCGCCAACAGACCCGAAAGCCACGCATACTAGACACCAAAACAAAGTACTTTTTCGATAAATTATTGCTGGGAAATGATTTTGGTTTTTGAGGTTATAATTTTGAAAAATATTTTATCACGCAATGTAGAACCTAAGGCTCTGGGATCTGGGATCGCCAGAAACTCTGGTATACAGGCGTGAATTTATGTTTGTATGCCAAATCAGCTACCGGATCGTGCTTCTACCATGTTTACGTACTCTGTGTACTTAACCATCTATGTAGCTAGTTGACAATTAAATACTAATTTAATTTCACGCCACGAATTTCCTAGTTAGTTCAGATTATTGAGCTCTGTTCCCATGCTGCTATTGTTGTAGCGTTATGTAAATAAAATGAAGAACAGTGCAGGTTTCGTTGTCATCCATTATGCAATGCCACACGATCTTAGACGGATTCTGGGGCAATGAAGAGTGTTACGGAGTTCCCGAAAAAGTAATCGGGTATGAAGCAATATTTTTGTTTCTTCTTCCAAAACGCTAAAACCAGTATTTCTTGCCAAGCGACCCAATATATTCGACGCTCCCTACATTCATCAATTTTCTACCATTTCTGAGTCATGGCTTTTACAAAAAACTGACGACCAACATACATGAAGAAGAAGAAAGCAGTTCACGGCTATGGAATCGATCCGCGTAAGAAAACCTGCACTTCTACTGCATCTAAATGATTTCTTACATTTTACATTTCAAACAAAAAAAGTATCATCAATATCGGTTCACGTAAAAAAAGTTCTGAGGTAACATCAATAAAACAAAAAAACGTGTCGAATTGAGTAATTCCTCCTTTTCTGTCGGTTAAAAAGTACAAAAGCGATGAAAATCAGGAAAAGGAAACCGACAATTTGTACTGCGTCATTTGACATTTTAAAATCATAAATCACCGATGCAATAAAAAGTAGGAACTGCAAAACCAAACCACTTTGCCGAACCTAAGTACATCCTAGTTACACGTTCGCCTTGATTGCCAAATTACTTTGCAATCGTCATAGTCAATTACCAATTCGGTACGCAAAGTTTTTTGTTCGAAAGTCCGTTATTGGCTTAATCTTATATTTAGACAATATTGAGAAACTAATTTCAATATTTTTTATTTTGGTTCAGTAGTTTGGATTTTACAACGTTTCAAAGATACGGTTTTATGACCTTCACGCGACGGTCTGCATACTGTTGGCGCTGTTTGGCGGTCATAGGAACAAAACATTTTAGCGCATAAAAACAAAACTACTGAAGCAAAATAAAAAATATTGAAATTAGTTTCTCAATATTGTCTAAAGATAAGATTAAGCCAATAACGGACTTTCGAACAAAAAACTTTGCCTTCCGAATTACCTTATTTTTTTCTCTACATTCCTAGGCAGAAATGTCAACTGGTCTATCGAGCTAGATGGACTCTAGGCTGTCCTAGCCACGGCGCATTATGTCCGAAAGGTCTACCATTGACATTACAACCAAATAAAGTACTTGATTCTGTGCCATTAGGAACTGAAGTCGATTCGATAACTTCCGGTTTATGACACAAAGTTGAAAATACATTGGTTATGTCCCTAACGGTAACTCGGCGCTATTGGGGATGATTTATACAGGGCATTTTTAAATAGCTTTATTCCTGAAACACGTCAACTACAAAATAAATGTGATTTCCAACAATTTATTCTTTCAATTTTTTTTGCCAAAAATAAGAGCAGATTAGGCAGGAAATGAGGTAGAGAGTGGAGGGGCATGAAAGCGCGCCGCGTATCAAATGCAAACTTTTAAAGTATAAGAAACGATCAATAAATAAAAAGTATCGAGCTGTTCGAAAAGTCGTCGAACAAAAGATGTTGGAAATCAGATTTAGAAGTTGATGTGTTCCGGGAATAGGGCTATTTAAAATTTGCCTCGTATACGCTACGCCTTAAAACAACACAGCTGCAATGTTTTGAATCAGGGTCTACTTGAGGCAATTGGCAATAGTGGGGACGAATGGCCAGAGTAAAAACTAGGCTGAGCGAAGTTCTCACGGTTTCGTCTCTGTATACACGAATGTTTTGTTGTTAAGGTCAAGCTGAGCTTTATGAAGCGAATGCATTCATGATTCAGCCAGAAGTACCAGTGTACGTTAAGGGACTGCCCACTTTCCCAGCATCATTTGTACATACCTACACACGACAGCACGTCAGAGTGTACACTTTTGTTGTAAAGTCGCCCGTAACGTAACTGAGTAGAGTGCTAGCGTGTAAAGGTCGACGTGCAGTCGTGTGTACTTATGCCACCATCTTCTTGTAGTCCCGTCTCCTATCAGAGAGGTAGGCAAGAAGGTTGACTACCTTTCGCCACAATGGCACCTTAGAAAAAAATGTAACATATTCTTAAAGGTTCTAGATCTTTTGCCAATACATTTTCATTACTAGCACAAGTGAACTGTACAAAAGGCGGAAGCCGAAAGCTCTACATTTATTGGTGGTTTTTATGTCCCTTATTTGGTCTCCCCATTATCATAACTTGGATATTTTTGGGGCTAAGAGGAATTAATTGCTTTTCATTAGATTGTGTGTAATAAAATACAAAAACAATAAAATCATTTTGTTCATTGAATGGTGCTGAACTTCTAGTGGTTTCGTTTTGTGTTCATGATTTATAGACAGTTTAATTGTTATTAATTGATGGGTTGTTGAGCTGTTTTGTGTTCAAGGTTTTGATAGGCCCATTTCATGTGTGAAATAATAATGAAGGTAAGTACAGTAATAAATAGAGCAAAACTTTAAAATAGTTTAAAAAAAAAATGTGTGACCACGTTTTGCGCAATTGATTTGCTATTAATTGTCACAGTAAACGTTCGAGAATAACACAAGTTACTGGTTACTTTACTTCTATTTCTCTTTCGCTGGCTCTCTTTCGCTTTTTTAGTTTAGTTGCTACATCTCTGGCTACATGAATGAATGCTGAAACAAGGCTTCAGTCGACCCCAAATTGTCAGTTTGTCGACTTGAGTCATTGATTTGTCTATGAACAAGCCCATCTCGAAAAAGCTACTTAGAGGACAGTGTAATAATTCGGACAGTATCTGTTCTCTGGACTCCGAGTAGATACACAGCGCTCTATTGCTCTCTCAATCAGCAAATCATAGTTAAGGGTGGACGATAGCAACGTGGCGGGAAATTCAAAATTTTTACAGTTTTTTACATTTTGTAGCTAAACTGAGCTACTGTTGTTCTGTTGTTTAAAATAATGGAGAGAATACTATGTTATTGCCGCGAAGGAAAAATCTGTTTTTTGGGCACTACCACTGCTTCGTAGACCAGAACACATAATCGGCTGAATTATTGTTGTTCTGTTGTTGACAATAATGAAAAGAATACGGTTTTATTCTCGCGAACGAAAAATGGCTGAACAAATTTTTTTCAGTTTAGCTACAAAATGTAAAAGTCTGTGAAAATTTTGAATTTCCCGCCACCTTGCTATCGTCTACCCTATGTAGCTTCCCCTTAAAAGAATCGTCGGACCACTCTCCTGGGCCGGATAGCGTGCATTGTGCGGATTGTGCCTCGCGTGAGCCAATGGAAGAAAGTTCAAGGACGCCGCTACGCCTAATGCTGGGTAGCGTTAGTAGAAAAATGTGCGTTTTGATAAAGACGTTTTTCCATGGGTATTATGACATACAAAATGTCCCAGGCACTGCAGCGCCGAGTGATCTCTTCACCCATCTAGTGTGAGTGAAGGTGCCACTGGACGCTGTATATCATCTCATGCAAGGCCTTAGTTTATGACATACATGTTATAGTGTCTGAAATGAAACCAAACTGTTGGTTGTGGAGAAGTTTGTGTTTATCGAAGTGTAGCTGAGCGAGCGAGACTTTCTCAAATATTTTACTTACTGCCGGTAGGACTGAAACTGGTCTAAAATTTGCAGGATCTTGCCTATCGCCATTTTTAAATAATGGTACAAGCCTGCTGTTTCATGAGGTCCGGAAATAGACCTTCATCTATCATCATCAGCCTGTTATAACACCCACTGCTGAGTAAAGGCCTCTTCATGCTCACGCCACTTCTCCCGATCCTGTGCCAGGCGCAACCACGGTTTTCCGGCTACTTTGGCTATGTCGTCGGACCATCTGGCTGGTGGTCTGTCTGGTGACCTTCATCTATACACTTGTTGAAAATACTAGCTAGGTGTGGTGGTACCCCTAGTGTAGTTGTAGTTGTGTTTGTAGTTTGTTTGTTGTAGTTGTAGTGTGCCGCAAAAATCACAATTCCTAGCAAGAATGGAGATTTAGCTCGAACTAACTTCAAGCCCATTACACCAGAAGCATACTCCATCCCAACTGTAACGGGATAGGATTACCATTATTCTCTTTCTGCCATTGCTTAAACAAAAGTAAAGAATCCCAAAACACAACAAAAAAAAAACCCCTGACACGTTTTAATGAAACGTCCGACGTCCGAAAAGTTGTTGCTCTTCAATTAAGGTCATTGTTCGGTGAAATGCGCTCATTAAATTGCATCAACTGCCACGAAAATACATTGAACTTTACGTCAGTAGGAATTTGTTTACTCTCGCGCATTCGTATCTTGCCTGCCTTTTGGGACGATTCGCAAAGGTTTATTGCCTTTGGAACTTGATTTTTTACGAAAGTTGCTCTCGATACGCCCAAAGGTAGTCTTTCCAAGTTCACTACACCATCTGCGTCCGTGAAAAGACCTCAGAGTCAAGGTAGGAAGTGTTAAGCTGGCATCTTCTATACTTATAATAAAACTCTAGCGAAGTCAATTCTGTACATTGAATATTTTTAGAAAAAAACTAGCAGGGGTTACTAAGTAAACTATACTGAATACACAAATGCAAAAAAATCGGTTTATGTCTGTCTGTCTGTCTGTCTGTCTGTCTGTCTGTCTGTCTGTCTGTCTGTCTGTCTGTCTGTCTGTGTGTTACCTCATCACGCGAATACCGCTGAATAGTTTTCAGTCAAATTTAGGACCGTGATAAGTCCTGGTTCTGGGCACAATCTAGGCTATCCGATGTTCAGAATACATTGCGGGTTGCAATTTTAACTTCGTTTTTTGTAAGAAATATTCATAATTTTGATATAGCTTCTTGAGAAGAAATGTTAATAACGTGATACTAAACATATTTCTGAAAAAAAAACGAAAAAAAAAGAAAAAAAAGTCTGACTTGGAACCTCATTATCTCGGAAACCGTTGATTTCCTAGGCATAGTTCCTTGGGAAAAAATGTTCGTTATGATGAGGACTATACAGGGTGGCTCAAACATAGACGTCAAGCGAGAAAATCTAGATAGCTGACACCGAGGGCTACCCGAATCACCCCCATGTATGTTCAGCCATTTTTTGTTATTTAGAAGTTATGAGCCTTCAAAGGTTTTTTTGAAAAAAAATACCTAGCATTTAATTTTATTTTTTAACTTTTTTTTCTTTTGTTTTTTCAGCAATATTTTTTATTCCTTAGAGTCTCAGATAAATTATCTATCACCAAAAAAATAATTATTAGCTATGGACTTTTAGAAGATACCGCTACTTTGATCCAAAGTCCAAAAATGTTGTTTTCAAGAAAACATCACTGAAATAGTTAGTATGGAGAAAAAAATAAGTAGAGGTCTGAAGGACTTTTTATTGATTTCAAAAACTTTCCCAAAGCCTCATTCTTCAGAATAATACAAAAAACCTGTCACTTTAGAGGACTTTTATTCAAGTAATTTGCGATCAAAGTCGAAAAACTGGAGTTGGAAGACATTTTATTTCAATCTCTTTTAATTTATTTTGGTTGATTCGGACAAAAAACATTTTTTCGTGAATTTCTAATGCAGATCCTACTGACAGATGATTTTAAGTCGATCCGCAATGTTTTTTGTCCGAATCGACCAAAATAAATGAAAATCGATTGAAATAAAATTTCTTGCAACTCCAGTTTTTCGACTTTGATCGCAAATTACTTGAATAAAAGTCCCATAAAATGACAAGTTTTTTGTATTATCCTGAAGAATGAGGCTTTGGGAAAGTTTTTGAAATCAATAAAAAGTCCTTCAGACCATAATAACTATTAAATTAAAATACCCCCGACATTTTAGCTTCAAATAAGCATATTTTATAAATAGCTGAACCAATTTTGACAAAACATAACTAAGAACATTCGCTAGAAAACCTGCTTTCAAATTTAAAAAAAAAAACCCTAAAGCTTCCAAATCGTTCACCCATTTAAGAGCTACGGTGCCACAGACAGACACACCCTCATAAACACATACCTATACAGACACACTCACAAAGCTGTCAAACTTATAACACCCCTCTTTTTTGGTCGGGGGTTAAAAAAACCTTCCTTTTGAGTTTTCCTCCACAGTCGAATTTAAATTAAATGTCAAATGTGTAAAAACGCATACGAAGTCGCGGGCACAACTAGTATTCGATAAAATCACTACCGGTTGTCAACTATCAAAAGGTTTTATTGCTGGAAAATAGTTCTCCTTGAATGCAACCATCATCTTTGACAAAGTCAAAGTCAAAGGGTTTTATTCAATATGCCATAAATAAATTATTTACATTGAACGTCAAAATAGGTATTATCAAAAGTAAAAGGAAGTATACAGGGCGTCCCACGGCTATGCCACATGGAGGGAAAGTAACTTGAATATTGTAGATGGAACATTTTACTGAAAGAAGACATTATTTGAATTTAAAAAACAATTTAAACTGCATTCATAGATATCTAAATAATTACATGGTTGAACCGGGAATCGAACCCGTTACATGAAAAAAATAATTACCCTGTAGTTTTATCATACCGATTGAGAGGCTTCATCATAAGGATTATTTTTTGCTAAATAACATAGTGTCAGAAATAAAAGGAAGACCATGAATTTTAACATTTTTAATACAACATTAAACAATCTATCAATGAAAATCACAGTAACAAAAGATTAAAAGTATGAAAATGAAACACATTTTGAATTATTTCTTTATAATCAGCCAGCCGCATTGCGATGGACAAAATTTTACGCGTCTTTCGGCTCAGGATACGTCTCGATTTGTTGCATACTACCAGGTAAATGTTAAAATTCATGGTCTTCCTTTTATTTGTGACACTATGTTAATTAGCAAAAAATAATCCTTATCATGAAGCCTCTCGATCGGTATGATAAAACTACAGGGTAATAATTTTTCTCATGTAACGGGTTCGATTCCCGGTTCAACCATGTAATTATTTCAATATCTATGAATGCAGTTTAAATTGTTTTTTTAAATTAAAATAATGTCTTCTTTCAGTAAAATGTTCCATCTACAATATTTAAGATACTTTCCCTCCATGTGGCATAGCCGTGGGACGCCCTGTATAAATCAAATACTTATTACTATATGTGTAGTACTAAGTAAGTATCTAGCAACTTTTTTTTCTCCAGCTTCACTAGCTCTGTATGCTTAGCATGGTCGTTTTGACACTCTCTCGAACTCGAGTGACAGACGTGCCGTGTCTATTGTGCGAGCATGGCAGGCGGGATTCGAGATGGCAATAGATTAGGGTCATGTCGAGCAGAAAGTAGATATTGCAATTTTTAAGAAAAATGTTGTATTTTTGTCTCCATCGCCATGTTGGCGTAGAGCCAACTCGAGCCCGACCGACAAGTTGACAGTTTTGCATAGAGAAGGGCCTATCTCGGGCTTACCATGCTGCACGTACTGATCGTTCTTGGAGAAGAAGCATGGACAAATGGCCGACGGAAATCTAAATGACTTAGGGTGGCATTAATAGTCGTCTGAGATCACCTACCTGAGTTCGAGCTTGACATGACGACTATTAATGCCACCCTAAATAATGTGACCATCCCGCAAATATTTGTCGAGATCGTCTCGCCATCTTCTTCATCTTTCTTGCGAACGCTACATACACGCTAAATCATCGGTCTGTCAAAGACCCGTCAGTGAGAAGCTAACAAGCTAACAACACTTGCCCAAGACAGGTTTGAGATTTAACGATCTGCATAGAGGAGAGAATGGCTATTTATTGTCACTGGCACCGAGTGCGAATGGATGTGTCTGAAAGGAGCCTAAACAGTTAGAGATGATCTAGGTACTTACCTACATAATTTTCAGTAAAGAAAATTACCAGTAAGCAAATGTTTCATACTGACGTGGAGGCAACGTCGCATTCCCTGATGCTCCACAGTGCAGTTGGCAGGATCAAGTAAGCGCGTTTTTGGGACGCTTTCGACACGAAAGAAGAAAAGTAGAGGAAATAGATGCTCGCTCGACATTTTGGAGTATCTTTTTCACGCGCCGCTGTATGTATCAAACATGAACTGATACTCAGATTGTGCCATGGCAGTAAAATCTTATGGGAAATCTAACCCTAGCAATCGTGGTATCTAGTGACTGGAGGTACCTGTACAGAAAACAGCACGTCAACGCTTAGCACTCTACTCGGTTACGTTACGGGGTACTTTACAAAAAAAAGTGTACACTCTGATGTGCTGACGTGTGTACACACCTACAACGGTACCTACGACTTTGCAAAGTGCAGTTAAACTAGCATGAATTACCATTTTCCACGAGATGAAAATCAGAGAGCATTAAAATAATGCGCTATCGAGCCGATCTACATGCTAGACGTAGAGGAAACAAAAGGCGTCTTTCACGCTCCATTTTTCTTAACATGATCGGAACGTTTCTGTTTCCCGTTTGAAAGGACAATTGACTTCCTGCACCAGGACAGCCGCATTCAAGAGACACAAATAAAGCCTTTTAAGGTGATCCAGATTGGCTGAAAAGGCTTTCTAACTTGAAGGTTAACGAAACAATAATAAAGCTTTTAACATCTGAACAGCTAGATCTTGGTATTTTTCATAAGAGTGGTGATAGAACGATGGACTCGGAAGCGAGAGACCCAGGTTCGATTCGTGGTGAGGGCATGTACCTATGACTTTTATACATGGTATGGAGATGGTATATCACATACAGGCTGTGATATACCATCGTGTGAAACAACCGACCAACCTATTACCATACGTAAACTTTAAATTAATGCGAGGCCTTGTCCTTTCCAATGAGAAGCTTAAAGAACTGGATCAATCGCCTCCATATGAGTGCACAGTGAGTAATGCATCAGTTTATTGAACGTAGCGAGCGAGTGAACCGGTCTGTAAGGTCAAGGTTGCACGAAAACTGACCATTTATCGATGACGTAGAGCCCCTTACCGCTTACCTATGTGTGAGATGTGGATAGTTGTTAAAGTGTTACGCATTGATAGTAAAGTTATAAAACGCACCACACAGGTGCGTTTTATCGATCGGTAAGATCGGATGCGTTCTTGCGATATCTGTTTTCCGTACATTTTGAATTAGGAATGCCATTGCGTTCCTACCGCAGCAGTGTGTAATTCCATGGCGATCCTAATACAAAATGTACTGAAAACAGATATCGCAATAACGCAAACGCAAAAACGCGCCTGTGTGGTCATCAACAAGTTTTTGGCCAGTGCCACTGCTTCATAGACCAGAACACATAATCGGCTGAATTATTGTTGTTCTGTTGTTTACAATAATGAAAAGTATACTATGTTATTGCCGCGAACGAAAAATTGCTGAACAAAAATAGCTCAGTTTAGCCACAAAATGTAAAAAACTGTGTAAATTTTGAATTTCCCGCCACATTGCTATCACCTTGAGTACTTAGAAATTTTCAGCCAAGGTAATAATTTGTTTTAATCCTGCCATGGGCCTGTCATACAGCAGATTTTTTTTTTTTGAAAAATACTAAATTGATGTGGTTATCCATTCGCCAGACTACAATCTCTACATTCCTGAAGCTTTGCGCCTTCTTTTCTATGTATCTTTTTATTTGGGCGACATTGTACCATTTACACACTTTTGATCACACCACAGATAGTGTCAAATAGCAACTTTCAATTAACATCTTTACAGCCTTGTCCAGGGCCCTTAGCCTGTAACACGATGGTGCCAAAATGGGCTTCCGGTTGACGATTTTAATTACGATTTATTGATGATGTCAGTCCAGTGTCGGTCCTTTTAATGTTATTGTAGTACAGCAAAGAATATTAAGAGTCTAATCCTAGAGGATTAGTTCGCTGGTTGTAGGAGAACAACGAAAAAATCCCGGTTTTGTCCTTCTACCTAGGACGCCATTGATACGCCATTGTGTTACAGGCTAAGGCCCCAGTTGAAGCATTACTGAAAAAAGGCCTCTTATTATGCTCATGATCATTCCCATGAAAATCTCTACTATCACCATTTTGACAAATTTGGTAGAGTTGGAGTAGAGTACGAACTAAAACTGGTAGAGTAATCGGAAGAGTAGAATGCTAGTTGACTCTACTGTTTACTAGTCACACACATGACGTGACGCAGAAGCCGTGGCCATCAAGCGGTAGGTAGCAGCTAAACACCGCAAAACACACCCGAACACAATTTAACAATAACAATTGTCGTTAATTCAATTAAGCACAACAAAACAATCGCTAAGCCCATCATACACAACTCCAAACATTTGTTAAAGACTCAGTTGTTTTTTAGGCTGACTTGCACAAAACAACTAGGTACGTTCGTACTTAATCGTGGGAACAGAGGGTTTTCTCAAGTTCATTCAGAAATTCCTTCATTGGCACAAAATATCTACCAAAATAGTAAGATCTAAAAATTCATAAGCATTGTTTTAAATTTAATATCGAAACGTATGCGTCGAAATCGCGATACTAGTCGTGAAACCGTAAAATAAATATGTAATCTGCCAAAATATTCTCTCAACAAATCGAGGTCAAAGCTAACGCAATGGACTCTACCGACCGGACCTTCGATGCCTCACTACTTTGAGCAACGTATGTCCCAAATATTCATCTTATAAGGGGGAGACAATGCCTCTCCCACGTTCGAGATTCTTAATTATCGCACTTATATAAGAAGCTTCGCGTGTCGCGCGGGGTTAGGGCAGCGGCACACTAAGGCCCGTAGTGTCAATAACCGTTAAAAGGTTAGTCTGTTTAGCTTTTAAAAAAACACAACCTCTCTCTGTCCTGCGCCACTTCCAATCCTGAACCTGAAGTTCGCGCAATTTGAGATTTCGTCAATTCAGCGATACTTGGGACGTCAAATAAGGATAGGTTAGGCAGTACATAAGGGCGTTTGAACTATAATATGCATCTCACTCTTTTGTTTGACGTAGAGTGGGATAGGTAGAGTTAGAAACCCATAGCTACTCTCTAACCTATCAATATGCTACGCTTGCAGGTCGACGTTCAAAAGTTCGCCCTTCGTATGCTTATCTTACTGCTGTACCTCTTCCATTTTTTCTACGTGACCGAGCCAGCGGAGTCTTGCAGATAGTCTCTCCGATTATGTAGGCGTTTTTCCGGATCCTAAAAGTGCCGTCTGTCATGCTAGCCATAATGTCCTTCTACAATTTGTAACTTTATTAAGTTCCACTTTCGTTAACCAGGGTTAGGCCCGGTTTCTGAGTTGAGAATTTTGCTAAGCAAATGGGTAAGTATCGTCCTGTCTCTGCAGATTTCTCACAAAAGAGCGTGACAGAGCGATACGTAAGTATGTGCTTAGTAAAATTCTCAACTCAGAAACCGGGCCTTAGCCAGTTAATTCTGAGTTAACGTCAATAATAAATAATCGTATGGAAATGTCAAATTAACTCAGAATTAGTTGGGTAACCCTGACTGACGCAAGTCCAGAAGTGAAAAAAAAAAAAAAGAGTAAAAGTGAATATGACGCAAGTCCGCCTAAGTATAATTAATTATTGTCCTATGTTATACTTTTATCTACCGAATATTGTATTATCTCTGTCCTCTCCGTCCAAAGATTGCCTGGCAAAGATCGCTGAGCCCGCCACTTGTACGATTATATTATGTTGAGAAAATAAATTTATAAAACTTTTGGTGCACACACGACAGCACGACAGAGTGTACACTTTTGTTGTAAAGACGCCCGCCCGTAACGTACCTAACCGAGCAGAGTGCTGGCGTCGACGTGCTGTCTTGTGTACATTATAGAGTCATCTATCTATCTAGTCATGCTGAAATAAACAAATATGGGCTACGGGGATGCTGTGACTGCGGAAGCAGAGCGCTTGTGGTTTGAGGTGAACGGTTAAATTTAATATGTGCAGTGAAATTGTTTGTGTGGTTAACTGATACGTTGCATGAGCTTTTATTATGAAGGTGCACGTAGAGAAAGGTTTAATTATTTGTAGTCGGTGTTTGTAGATGTATAATAATTGTATCGCAAATTAGAAACATGATTTTATTTTATACGTAGCTGTAAATAATTTATTTATGCTACGAAAGAGTCCGGACGCGGAGTAGAGGCAATTTCGGTCACTGGCCTGTTTATACGCGTCTCTCTCACTCCCGCGTAATTGTAATATTGCAATCTTGCTCAGCCATTGAATCTGTACGAACGAGACGGTAATATAATTACGCGGGAGTGACAGAGACGCATATAAACCGGTCAATGACCGAAATTGCCTCTGCTCGGCATTTCTATGAAGCCTAATCCACAGGAAAGAAAAGGTCACGACTCACGACAAAGCTTATATCATTTTACGAGTAGTATTTCAAGTAGTAATATGTCTTTATATAGGTATCTAAAGTATCTATGTTTACTCAGAATTTTATGTTGTCTAGCAGATGCCGCTGCTGAAAATCGAAAAACTAAATAACGAATCACGTTTACGAAAAACTAAATAACGAATGATCGTTAGTCTTCAGTGTGTATCAGCCCTTATCCAGAAAGACACCGTATAGATGACAAACGAACACACACAATCCGACACTGTTTTGTTGCCACTTGTCACAGAAAAAAATCCTATTAACCTTTCAAGCAGGAGGGTCTCCCCCACGTCTCCCCACAGTATTATACCGTTACGCAATAGTCAATAGTCTTCATGTAATGCAAGAAAGTGTCGAGTGTATTCTTGAATACCTACGCGTTTGTGAGTTTTATTAATAGCATTAGGTTAGTGTTACATCCTCGCCTACGTCAAATTGGGCTCGAAAGGTTAAGTGTAATACCTACCACCTAAAACAATCTTATAACCATGTTATAACCTACTCAATGCCATCGAGGTAAAAAGGTTACGGTGGCCAATTTTCCATGGTAACAAACACAGTAGTTTTTGTCCTCGAAATAACATCTTGACTGAAATATTTTTCATGGTTCATGGTATATATTTTGTCCGAGATGTCGCCTACTCGTATTTCCGTTACATTTTTGAGCATTTTTGGGCAAGCCTACTCCATCTAAAACAATGTCCCAGACACTGCAGAGCCGAGTGGTCTCTTCACCCTTCTAACTGTGAGTGAAGGAGCCACTGGACGCTGTTATTCATCGCATTACGTAGATGTAAAAGTCTTTTTCTTTAGCACCTCTACTCTCTCTCTTTCTCTGCTATCAATAGACCTTTCAATAAGTCTTCATTTGCTCCAACAACGGTACATATTTTACAAAAGGTTATCATAGTTTTTTAAAGAATTGATCCATCAGGCATTGTTGTAACGGTTATATACTCATGAACACTCTCTCTGCTTACTTATAAGGGGCATAATAATAATTGTTATTGAGATAAGTATATAGTCTAACAAATTATAACAATAGGTCGCTCTAATAAGTAAATAGATAGAGCCTAAAAAGCTCTGACTTATATGGCAAGTTATTAACTTGTTCATATTTTGGAAGATACTTTAATCTTGATGTAAATAGCTGCTCATGTTTCTATTAAGTTAAAGGTAACCCACAACTTAGCATCCTAGATTTGAGTTTACTTTGCCAAGGAAAGAATAAGTTTAAATAAAACAATAGCGTCCACTGCATTTTAACCTTAATAACAAAAATAACTCCATAAAACAAATAACTGGGTCAAATGCGAAGTATAAAATAGCGCCTTGACATCTATTGTGTCAAACGGAGGTATTTCTTGAATAATAATGGAATAATAAAAGAAATCGTTGTTTAGGTTGAAGAAAGGTTTTGCGTTATTTCCACGATTTTTTAAGTGTACGTAAATATATGATTATTTCTGATAAAATGCCAGAATTGTTTGGCTCTGGCTAAACAATTATTTATTCATACAATCAATTTTGATATTATTATTTTTTATTCTCAGATTTTTTTTTATTAAGAAAAACGGGCCAACTTATTACTTCTAATTATTATACGTACCTATGATAATGTGACTTTGTGACTGCACGTCTGTCATTTTGTAAGTTTATTTTCTCACAACACGACCTCTGGGGGTGAGGGAACTATTGTCTAAAGGTAAGTAATTATAATTAATTGCCACTGAATAGTTAAATCATTTTATTGCTGTATTCTGACGGGTGATCTAACAAGGGACCTTGTCTTGTTGAAAAGTTAGGTTCGGTAAATAGATAGTTACAACTTTTGTTCTAAGATTTCCCGAATGGCCCGATATTTTTAATTTGTTGAACGTTTCTTATTCTTTCAAAGTTGGCATTTTGTTCGTTCCATTTCAGACCTGCCTGAGCGGCGCGTTTTCATGCCCCTTCAGTCTCTACCACCTTTTCAGCCTCTTCTGGGGGTCTACCGGCTAAGACGAAGCCGATTACCATTGGCGAAAATAGAAGTTCGATTTTTGAAAAATGTACTGCCACCTAGTTCATTTTACTTCTTCTTCTTTGCGTGCCGTCTCCTATCGGAGGTTGGCGATCAGTTCATTTTACTGCCACCCATTTAATTTTTCATAAATCGATGTTCGATTTTCGCCAATGGTAATCGGCTTCGTTTTAAATACCCGGTAGACCCGCTCCTATTTGACCCTTGACGCATTTTTTTCAATAAGGGGCAATTTACATAATTCAATATTTCACATAATAAGACGAATTTTATATTTGTATTGGACAAATAGCCTTATAGGCGAAGCAAATAAAATAAAAAAAAGCGTTTTAAGGAATTAATTTCCAGAAAGCTGGATATCATTTTAATACCTTCATTTGGTCCTAAATGCGTGTAATCCGAGTTTGCACCGTCCCAGGAGGTAAGCTCAACTTTTGGGGGCCAAAAAACCGCGAAACGGTATATTAGCAGGCTAAGGGAACAAGATTGGCCCACGAAAGCGATCTGGCTGATTTTTATGGTGGTGCACCGATTTAAGCCAAGGTTACTGCCAAAAATCAGCCCTCGATCTTATTTTGTTTTAGAGATATTTGACATAATACCAAATCTTCAAGGTAATTTTTAAACTAATATTTTAGGTAATCCACGCTAGCTAGAATAACCAAATAAAATCACGATGAATGACGATAAAATAAACTATTAAATTAAACTTTTTACGGTTTTTTGGCCCCCAAAAGTTGAGCTCACCTCCTGGGACCAAATGAATTAAAATGATATCCAGCTTTCTGGAAATTAATTCCTGGTTTTTTTTTAATTTGACCTTTGAGTAAAAATTATAAAGTATATGAAATAAAAGCATGACTAGGCAAATTCAAAGAGAATTTAATTAAAAACTTCGTCGATTTGAACGCAATAGCTCACAGGGCCGAGAATCTAGGAATAATATTTCAGCTAAATCCGACCATTCTACGAACGAACTTGACTCGGCTTTTGTCTATGCTTTAATTTACAATGTCTGCATTTTCAAACAATATCTCTACAACGAGCAAAGCTTTAGGCAACAAGACAAGAGATGCCGTAATATGGGTCTTTAGCAGCTTCTAGACGTGATGAGGACTAAAAACAAGCAACAACTAGTTGACCTAGAGTCACGTTTTGTGTATCCCCGGCGTGACAAAAGTGGCACGTTAAAAATAACACGATTTTGCCAACTATGGTCTAGTGCACATCCATTAGAACCTAACATTAAAAGTTCAAATCGTTCATAGAATCCTTGACATAAGTCCGCCACCAACCGATTACATCCATTCAATAAGTTTAATGTAGCTTCAGTTTTATTCCCACGAAATTGACATTTCGTATTGTATTCGCACTTAATTAGGTATCCGTGTGTTGAGTGTAATAAATATTCAATGGTGCTCAACTGCTTATTAAAGACGTGTAACTAACATTATATCTGTTTAATCATTGTTTAGATCTAAATATTTGAGTCGAGCATGACTTTAATAAGTATTGGTCCCTTTAGCTTACATACAAGAATATTTTGTAGCAAGTTAATTTATGGGATTAGGATGACTTATAAATTAAACATAACTACTTTAAAAAAACCCCAACATTTTAGCTTCAAATTAGCTCATCTTATAAACAGCCGAACTATCTCAGAACACTCGCTAGAAAACCTGCTTACAAATATAAAAAAATTGCATCCAAATCTGTTCACCCGTACGTACGGTACCACAGACAGACACTCAGAGAGACAGACAGGCACACAGACATACGCACAAACTTACACGCGCTCACACACACACATACACATAGCGGTCAAACTTAAAACACCCCTCTTTTTGGGTCGCGCGGGTTAAAAAACAAAACAAGTGACAACCGTTAATGTACGAGAAACCGAGAGTTAGAATCTTATCTAAGTATTATTGTCCAAGTTCGTATAAACTTAAAACACCCCTCTTTTTGGGTCGCGCGGGTTAAAAAACAAAACAAAAAGTGACAACCGTTAATGTACGAGAAACCGAGAGTTAGAATCTTATCTAAGTATTATTGTCCAAGTTCGTATAAACTTACAAACTCCCACACTTTTCAAAAGCCGAAGCTTGTGAACGACAAAGATAGTATAATCAATCAATTCAATAACGTAATAGAGAATTAGATCACACCATCATCATCACACTTAGAAAGATCACGTATTTTGTTACATAACATTATGATTGGTTATTAGTTTGGCGACTCAAGTATTAGTTTCATGCCAAAAGGTCGCCGATACATGCTCAATGCTTGAATGAACTTTGAACAATAAGTAATTGACTGTCCGTTTAAAATAAGAAAGTATTGGGTGATGACGAAACCGTAGAAAAATCTCTCATCGCTTTTCAACGTGATGACATTTTCTCTTTTGTATTTTGCAAACGCTACGCAATGAGGGTGCGTTTGGAATGCTGGAACCAAACCAAACCAAACCAATGGCGTGAAAAAACTAAGGCCTTTGCATCTACGTAATGAGATGATTTATACAGCGTCCAGTGGCACCTTCACCTAGATAGGTGAAGAGACCACTTGGCGCTGCAGTGCCTGGGACATTGTTTTTAGATGGAGTAGGCTTGCCCAGCACCTATACCATCCTGACAGCTTAGTCGGCCTACCCCACAGGAAAGACAAAGTCAATACGTGTGGAGCCAACTAAGCATTTTCCTCACGATGTTTTCCTTCACAGTTAGCGAGTGGTATTGCTACTACAAATTCACAAATTTACGTAACAAACGTGGTGGTCTAGTGGGTAGAACAGTGGACTCTGAGGCAAGAGGTACCCGGTTCGATTCCCAGTGCGGGCATGTATCTATGACTTTGTTTAATTTCAATGGCGTGAAAATAAAGAATTTTTTTTTTCTTCGTCGTCACACTCTTGTTAGAGCGGTCAAACTAACGAATTTCGGGCGAATTTAAAGCGAAGCTAATGCGCGGCGAATTCGCTGCGAGTTCGCAACGTGTTCGCATTCTACTCACTACTGAGCCTTTACGGCGAACTCGATACTGTGATAAGGCTCTAACGATTAAAACTGCATAAAATATGATAAGTCATCACATATTAAACCGGAAAAGAAAAAAAAACGACCTTACAATATTTAAGAAAAAGTATGGATGGAACCAAAGATACAAGTCTTGCGTACTGACACGTATTAACGTTGTATCTCTATACATATTACAACCATTTCACAAATTAACGTAAATTAAATCGTACCTCTGTAAACGCCACCTTCTGTAATAGAACTTGGTATCGATAGAAAAACTACTACTGGTCTACCTACATTGTAGAGTATCGTCAATACTTCTCCAATAATGATTTAATGACAGGGTAATTTTTTAGACAAAAACGTGACGGTAGAGTCTTTCTATCGTCAGACAGTAGACCTACTTATGCTGGTTATGTCATTTAATTCGTATCGTGATTTACTTTCTTTTGAACCGCAATCAATATTGCCTTTTGTTATTCTGTAATTATTTTATTACTGGTAGAAAGAGAGCTTTTATTTCCTTTGACGTAATTTAGTAAAAGTTTTATATTATTTATTTTGGAGCTACGAAGAGCTTTTTGTACGTACAGATTATTTCCTCTTTTTAACCCCCGACCCAAATGTTATAAGTTTGACTGCTACGTGTGTGTGAGTGTGTCTTTCTGTCTGTGGCACCATAGCTCTTAAACGAGTGAACCGATTTACGTGCGGTTTTTTAATATTTAAAAGCAGTTCATCGAGTGTTCTTAGTTCTTAGGTATGTTTTATAAAATCGGTTCGGCCGTTTATGAGATATTCCAATTTGAAGATAAAATGTCGGGGTATTTTAAATGTTTAATTTAGTAGTTATTAACGAAAAAGACCTATGATTAAGTAATTGGTGAAAACCAATTTAAGTGAGGAAACCCGCAGTTTAGTTGGCTCCGCACGTATTTCATGTGGTCACAAGTCCTCAGTTTCTGATGATTCTGTCTTTATTCCCAAGTCCTACTCTGATTTACGTTCCTGAGTTTTCTTTCAAGCGAAAAGATCTATGATTAAGTATTTGGTGAAAACAAATATAAGTGAAGAAACCCGCAGTTTAGTTGGCTCCGCACGTATTGACTTATCATTCATGTGGTCAGAAGTGCTCAGTTTCTGATGATTCTGTCTTTATTCACAAGTCCTACTCTGATTTATGTTCCTGAGTTTTCTTTCAAGTTCCTCCGCCATTAAGCCCATCAAAAACCGATTTCAAGACACAATAAAAGGTCGCAATACTCATCTCATTTCACGGCTGTTGGCTCCATCTGATATCGGCGACCTATTCTCCGCATTCGATTGTCCGACCGACGAAATGTGCGCAACGTGTCTGGTGCTAGTTTGGTTTGTTTGAATGTTTAATTACTGTTGCAATGTGTGTTGGGCTAATTAATGTCTTATTTACTGACCTGTAACTATGACTATTGTATAGAGCGTGGGGCAATGAAATGATAGCCGATTTCAGTATCTGAAGGGAGCCTGATGTCCTATTCTATAAGGTATCTACAGGGTGCACTCTAAGTCGATAGCGGAACTTTAAGTAGGCTGTCTACTGATCACTACAAACCACTTGTACTAGGTGGCGAAAGAAAATGGAGCGAAAAAAAAAACAGCTGTTTCATACATTTGGCGCAGTACTGAGTCGACCTTTTGTATGGAACAGCAGATTTTTTATCGCTCTATTTTTTTCGCCACCTGGTACATGTTGTTTGTAGTGATCAGTAGACAGCCTACTTGAAGTTTCGCTAGGTATCGACTTAGAGTGCACCCTGTAGAAGGTAGAATGCCAATCTACATAAAATGAGCAGCAATTAACGTAATCCAATTTGATCTAGGTTTATCATTATCAATAGCCTATTTAGGAACCTTCTAGGCTCAGCAATGCAACTTCTTAACACGTCCTCGGCATAACATTTACTGAGTAGCCATTTCACCCATCTAGGGTAGTTTAAGTTAACGTATCTCATATGCACGTACACACGACAGCACGTCGTCCTTTACACGCTAGCACTCTACTCGGTTACGTTACGGGCGACTTTACAACAAAAATGTACAGTCTGACGTGCTGTTGTGTGTACATTTACACACACAAGTATGGCTCATCCGCCTTCTTGAGATAAAACATCTGTACATACCGAAATCTCACACAATTTGAAAGCTACTTTTTACCCGACTACGCGAAGCAAAAAGGAGGGTTATGATTTTAGCAGCGTATGTATGTATGTATGTATGTATGTATGTAAGTATGTATGTATGTATGTATGTATGTATGTATGTATGTATGTATGTTTGTGTGTTCATCTGTTCCCTCGCAGAGCCTAAACTACTCGGCCGATTTCAACAAATGAGGTGTCGTTGGATTCGTCTTAATCACCCAGGTAACATTAGATAGTTTAATTTTGAAAAAAACCAAGATGGCGGCTGAACTGCGCCCTAAAGTGGTGGACCTAAAAATAAAAATTATCGGATACCATCGTCATGGGTATCAAATGAAAGGGCTTTAAAATACCTTTTCAAAAATGTATAACACATGTAGCGTCAACATAACAAATAGAACAAAAAAATCCAAAATGTGTTTTTTTTTGCCCTTCTTGGTTCTATTCTGGGTGATCGTCCAAAATGACTTACTAAAAAGCTCAAAAAAAAATAGAAGTTTAAAACTAAAACCCGACTACTAAAAGGCTTAAAACAAGACCTGTTTATCCTTAAAATAGACTCAGAGATAATTAATCGTAGTCGGAGGACACCACATTCGCATTTGATAACCCGATGGCCTCCGACTACGATTAATTATCTCTGAGTCTATTTTAAGGATAAACAGGTCTTGTTTTAAGCCTTTTAGTAGTCGGGTTTTAGTTTTAAACTTCTATTTTCACCGTAGTATAGAGCTCTACTGCGTACACCTCTACACTACTAAACTAGTACTTATCTTCCTAATACGTAATTCGTTTCTATCTCCTAATCAAATGAAGCCTCACATTGACCTTGCTTTCGGCACCGTAGGGTCGCGTATTTCGAAACCACCGTAATGGATACATCGTTAATAACGAATTTAGATTTGCGCGATAAAATCGCTAGCGGTACGAAGGTCGCCGTTCGGTTCCCAGATGCGTGTTGTATTGTTTTGTATGTACGGTCGGCCACAGTCACACATACCCCATGGCAGCTCTTACCGCGCGCGGCATAAGGGCGCCAATCGAACAAAAAGGGGTATCCTACCGTGTGGCCGACTGTACCTAAACTAAACGTTCCTAGCCCGGTTCATAATATTATATGTATAGGGAATTTAAAAACAAAACTTACCTTTAAAACAATGGGCGTTTTTCATAGTGAAAACATTGCAAAAAAATTAAATGTCAAAGGGAACAAAATATGTCCATTAATCTGTGGTTTATATGAAAACAAATAAACTAGTGGTTCGCCCCGAACTGTGAACTCGCGACCCCATATAAACCTAACAACCCCATATCTCGGCAACCCCTCGACCGATTTGGTTCATATTCGAACTTAAAAATTCTTTTAATTTCATTTACCCGCTTACCGAATTTCATAACGATCCGACCAAATTTACTCAAGCTATCGTCGAACGAACATTCATACATACATACATACATACATACATACATACAAACGCTGGATTGTTCCAGTAGACTCGGAGAACTTCGCTCGCTTCGCTCGCTCGTTCAATCACAGATTAATGTACAGTCCTTTAACATTTATGGCAGCATTTTACACTAGGAAAAGCGCTTATCAAAGTATGACTGGGTCACTTCTCTGCTGAGATTCACCTCTAGCTATTATATTATCGTGATCGATAGAGCCCTCTTACAGCGCTTTCTATCTTTCCCTATCTTTCTCTCTCTCTCACTCTCTCTCTTTCTCTGTTGATCTATCTACCTAGAGAGGAGGCCCGATGATCTTTAAAAGCTTGATATTGTCCAACTTGCGATTTCCTCACGATGTTTTCCTTCTAATTGGTACCTACTGTATATTTTTTTATGATTCACGATATTCATACATTATTTGGTTCGAAGCGGATCGAATCACGGTTAGTTTTGTCATTTACCTACAAAACTAACCGCGATTTGACCCAATTAATGCTACTGCTGCTTCTCAAATTCAAGTGTGTAACTTTTTGTACATGTCACCACATAGATTTGAACCAAGTAAGGTAGGTGAAGAGAGACCCATATCTACCCGAACCCGGGTAGAGATAGGTCTCTTGCTATTAATGTATGTAATACCATTCATAACTTAAACACGACACCAATCTATTTAAAATCCCATAGAAAACACTTAAACAAAGCAGCAGCAAGATTATACCATTAACTTACACGCTAACACGCATAATCTCGGAAACAAAAAGTCCAGATTCGTATCAATCGTGTTGATCCATAATCCATCGATCTTTCACATCTAGAACACGAAATAACTTCATCAGTGAGTGCATAATACCGTCGGGTTGGCCCCAATGTTTGCGCAAATACCATTGGCCCTTTTTTGTTGGCGGTTGTCGTTAGTTAGGTTAACTTAGCGTGTTGACAATCAACTTTTTTTAAAGAAAGAGTTTTCCTGAGAATTTAACATACCTACAGCTCATATCACACGTTGGCATAAACTAAAAACGTATGTCCTGGATTAACAGCTCTATAAAAAGGCGAAAAAAGTTTTTAATTTGATCGAATTTCCAAACCATTCACTTTGAAGAATCGATATCATTTACGAGTATAACGCCAACTATGAATAAATAATCTTATTTTCTTTTATGATTCGTTCTTTGTTACGGAAACGCAAATTCACCAATTTATTTTTTAGGTCCAAGAAGGTTAGGGCTTGGGGGCGGCTCTAGATTTTTTGGCGGACATCCGATGCTAGTTTTTTTTTATTGTTAGCGCTAATTGGCGTCAGGTGTCAGGATGGTAAAGGTGCTAGGCAAGCTAACTCTATCTCAAACTATGTCCCAGGCACTGCAGCGTCCGAGTGGTCTCATCACCCACCTAGTGTGAGTGAAGGTGCCACTGGACGCTGTATAAATCATCTCACGTGACCTACTTTCGAGCATGGCCCAAACATTGGGCCCACATGCCGCAAACAGTCCAGGAAGACTACAACCCACTAAAAAGCGAATTCGAACGTGTGAACATAGAACAATCGTGGGACGGATTGCTGTAAGAGTGAAATTGGCCGATCCTATCTCTCCCCGAGGGAGATTTGTTGATCCGATATTGTATAAACTGTTGTCGGTATTGTATAAAACTACTTGGGTACAAGTTGTGTGTGAAAATAGGTCTTTGATTTACGCACGGCACTGGGCGGGGCCTGTGGAATTGAGAAATACTTACGTATAGCTTTTTACTTTGACATTTAGCATGGAACCATGGAGTACCTACGTATTAAAATTTTCACGGTAAATGAGAGTACGCGAATTAAAGTGGCTTACCTTGTAGCTTCCTACAAAAATATTGATATCATTTCCGTAAACAAAAAACCGACAAATTCTCTACAAGAGGGTAAATTATTATGGCAATTATTAAGTGCTTTGCCCTATTTTTAAACAAAGTCATAGATACATGCCCGCACTGGGAATCGAACTCTTGCTTCAGAGTCCACTGTTCTACCCACTAGACCACCACCGCAAACCGCCACCGCCTTTGCAAAGTTACGTACATTTGTGAATTTGTAGTAGCAATACCACTCGCTAACCGTGAATGAAAACACCGTGAGGAAACCCGCGGCTTAGTTGGCTCCACACGTATTGACCTGTCTTTCCTGTGGGCTAGGCCGACTAAGCTGTAAGGATGGTATAGGTGCTGGACAAGCCTGCCTCATCTAAAACAATGTCCCAGGCACTGCAGCGCCGAGTGGTCTCTTCACCCATCTAGTGTGAATGAAGGTGCCACTGGACGCTGTATAATAGATAGATAGATAGATAGAGAACACTTTATTGTACACAAGAAATTAATTATTTACAAGAATTTTCTTAACCTAATAGTACAGACGGCGGTCTTATCGCTAAGAGCGATCTCTTCCAGACAACCTTCGGATGGACTGGAAAAGTAAAAATAGAGAAGGTAATAAATTAATTACATAAACACAGGACATAAAATAATGTAATACTTACTTATTTGTGCATACAACTTATGAATAAGTAAAATAAAATAAACAAGTACCTAGGTAGTTTAAATAAATATAATTTTATCAATAAATAAATACAAATACCATACATACTATACCAAAATAGTTAGATATATATAACTAAAATAGATACATACTATACTATTTTTATAAATGCAACCACTTTACACTTCACCAGTAAGGTAGAATTTTTTAACCAGAGCCTTAAAAATCGGTAGTGACTTGGCCTTCCGCACTTGTTCTGGTAGAGCATTCCAGAGATGGCCTGCTTGAAAGGTGAAGGAGGATTTATAGAAACCAGTGCTGTAGGTAGGGGTATGGAGACGAAGATTGAAGGATGAGCGAAGATTAAGGCTGTTGGCTGTATGTAAAAACTTAAACCGCTCTCTAAGGTAGGAAGGACTGGCTGGATTGAACAGTATTGTATAGAGAAGAGAAAGAATGTGGGTATTCCGACGAAGGCGAATAGGGAGCCACTTGAGCTGAGAGCGAAATTGAGAAACGTGGTCATATTTGCGTAAACCAAATATGAACCGGATGCAGTAGTTTTGAAGACGCTCAAGTTTATTAAGTTGCTCCTCGGTGAGATCAAGATAGCAGGTGTCAGCGTAGTCGAGAATCGGTAGGAGGAGTGATTGAGCTAAAGCAACTTTAGTAGCAGTAGGAAGAAAATTACGAAGGCGTCTAAGAGAGCCACCAGATGAAAAAACCTTCCGGCTTACCATTTCAAGTTGCGGTGCCCAGGATAACGTGCTATCCATCATGATGCCAAGGTTTTTTACCACTGGACTAAACGGGATTGATACTCCATCAAACATCACCGAAGGAAGTAAGTCCATGTCAACCCTAGAAATGTAATACCCAATTTTAATATACCCAATTGTAATACCAATTAATATTATTTGAGTTTTGTTCGGGTTAACTTTAAGTCCATAAGACACGCTCCAGTCCGATATCGTAGTTAGGTCACTATTAATATCTCATTACGTAGATGCAAAGGCCTCAGTTTTTTTTGCCCTATTTTTATTTTATTCAATTTCCACTGGATAGAGCTTACGGACTTGAATATCCGGCGATGTAATCGGAGGACCGGTTTTGAAGTCCAATACCTATCCCAGATCGAATATTTTTGTGGTTGACTGTTTATAATTATGTTAAATTCAGTGAGACTTTAGAAATGTAATGTAAAACTTCAGCGAACGTACTAATGTAATGTAGGTCTGTAAGCACGTCTTTATCCTCGAAGGACTAAATGAAACACCAACACATACTTTACTATTTAACTACACTCTTAGCCCCGGTTTCTGAGTTGAGAATTTTGCTAAGCAAATGGGTAAGTATCGTCCTGTCTCTGCAGATTTCTCACAAAGAGCGTGACAGAACGATACTTAAGTATTTGCTTAGTAAAATTCTCAACTCAGAAACCGAGCCTTAGTAAATTACAGACATGGTTTCCGAATTGAGAATTTTACTAAGCAAATACTTAAGTATCGTCCTGTCACCAGTCACGTTCTTTTGTGAGAAATTCGCAGAAGCAGAACGATAGTTAAGTGATTGCTTAGCGAATTTCTCAAATCAGAAACCGGCAGTTAGGCCCGGTTTCTGAATTGAGAATTTTACTAAGCAAATACTTAACTTAAACATTTATAAAAAATACTTAACTATTATTATTATTATTTATTTATTTAAATTGCATAACATAACAGTAATAAATACTAAGGCGTTACTGTTATCACGTTAACTATCGTTCTGTCACGCTCTTTTGTGAGAATTCTGCAGAGAGAGGACGATACTTACGTATTTGCTTAGTGAATTTCTCAATTCAGAAACCGGCAGTTAGCAAATTACACTCAGAGCAATCATCCTATGTTTACTTTACTTATTCAAGTCACATCTCTATTCTTTAGGTGGAATCCTAAATCCATAAATCTTTAATCCTAAGACTTTGGAAAAGATATTATTTTGTTTTGATTTGTGGTGTTTTTAACGGTGACTGAAAGATTCACAAGTTACGCGAAATCAACATGGAAGAGATCGTTTAATGTCCGGGTACAATTTCTTCCGCACATTCCTTCGAAGCCTGCGAAACGCTCGTGCGTTGCGGCTTAGGCCTCTTTTTTACATTATCATTGCCTCATTAGTAAACGTTCTCGTAACGATATGGGAATTGCCTAAAAAATCTATTCTGTCAATGGTTCCACTGTTCGGGACGATGCAGAACTGTATGTAGTTGTAGATTTAGGGTGGTATTCTAGAACGCTACTTAAACTCAGTTTAAACGGAGTTCAGACTGTCGATAAAGCAGTGCATGTTTTGATATGAAGGGAGGGATATTCAAATCAAAACATGCACTGTTTTATCGACAGTCGACACAACTAAACTCCACTTAAACTGAGTTTAAACAGAGTTCAAGGAGCTTTCTAGTTTGAACTGAGTTTAAACAGAGTTTAAGTAGCGTTCTAGAATACCACCCTTAGAGAACTCATTTAAAGAACAATGTTAACTTATTGTTTTTTTTACGTTACAGGTCCATTGAAAGAGTTTTAATTGGTAAGTGCCTGATGTTTAGATTTTTTTTATGGTTGCCGCTAATTGGTGTCAGCTGTCAGGACTCAGGATGATATAGATGCAGGGCAAGCTTACTCTAATTTCTCAGGCACTGCAGCGTCCGAGTGGTCTCTTCACCCATCTAGTGTGAGTGAAGGTGCCACTGGATGCCGTATAAATCATCTCAGCTCATTACAATGTTAAAAATTGTCTATTGATGTTAATCCTTATCTTAGGTAAATATCGTGTTATTTAGGGTAGCATTCTAGAACGCTACTTAAACTCAGTTCAAACTAGAACGCTACTTTAACTCTGTTTAAACTCAGTTCAAACTAGAACGCTCCTTGAACTCTGTTTAAACTCAGTTTAAGTAGAGTTTAGAAGTGTCGACTGTCGATAAAACAGAGCATGTTTTTATTTGAATATCCCTCCCTTCATATCAAAACATGCACTGCTTTATCGACAGTCTGAACTCAGTTTAAACTGAGTTTAAGTAGCGTTCTAGAATACCACCCTTAATTTCTTTAATTGAAATTCTAGGGTCTATCTTTCCATAATAGTTGATGACATGATTATCAGGGATTTGTTCACAAGCACCCTAAGCTTTTTCAAAAGTACGACGAACTGCTCACCGATACAAAATTGCCTCTAAATAGTCTGCAGTTACGCTTCGCTTACAAACTGTTGGAAAGTTAACTGAATCAAATCCCAGATCATACATCTCAAACCAGTGAGAGTGAACCCAACCAACCTATCATTACGCTCTTACTGACCTTTGTCTCCATAATCATAAGGTGCATTTTGCCCAGTCCTAGAAGTGGAAAGAGATTTGCAAATCTTAGCTGGATGCTGACAGGTTAACAATGTGAGATGAATGACGTAATGACTCTTTATGAGTTTGATTTTTATCAGTCTTTAAGACGCTGCTTAGAAAACGAAGACATGTAGGTACTTACTTGGTAATGATAAAATCATATTGTAAGTACGTAACTACTAAAGAGTTGTGTGACAAAAGTTTGAAAGTAAAAAAAAACTCATAGAAACGCTGCAACGCATGCAGGGTTCGAATTAGGGCCCTGCGGTTAAGAGACCAAGGTCCTACAAACACTCCCTTTTAGTTCTTTGTTAATTTAAAGAAATTACTTTCAATAAACTAAAAATTCAAGGTTTTTAAGCTATGCCAAATGAATTGTAGTATGTAGTATCTTTGGTAAAATCGTAGATTTTTAAAGTATAATAATGGTGGTCTTTATTATTTATCAGCCAAATTATTCATACTTTTAAGTAAACCCTAAAACTAAAGCTAAATTAAATTAAAATTAATATTACCCTAAAAACAACACAAAAAAAAAATGCAAGCCTTCTGAGCCGCTGCAGCTGGGGAGAGTAACCCCTTTAGATGGCCTGGCTAATACGTAGATTATACAACGTGTTACAAAACATCCTAACTCTTTTTACAGGGTGTAATCTACTGGTCAACAGGATGTCAATTCTGTAAAAAAAAAATTGAAAAAATGAAATTATATTTCATAACCTCAAAATTTAAAATGTTTCATATTTTTTTTTGTTTTTGTTATTAGCTTAAATTTAAAAAAATGTTTGTGTTTGTAAGTACATGTGCATGTGTTTGAGTTATTAAAACATTGTGAAAGTCAATGAAAACAACATTAAAAAAATACTTTTCTCCCGCCACAGCGTACACATTTTATTAATTTAAAAATCAACGGAACGTCATAGGCAAAAAAAATATTTATGTTGTGCTCCCTATCACCGGGTGCTATTACCCTGTAAAAAGAGTTAGCATCTTTTGAAACACCTTGTATTGTATTGTATAGGTAGTGTATGAATGTCGGAGTATGATACAGGTTCATTGGTTGACCCGGAAAGATAGAAGTCAGCTGTGATTGCCTTTGCTGTTGTCTGTAAAAATAAACCTACTGTAAAAACGTCAACCAGAACAGATAACTAACATGTTTGCTATAATACATGTATGATGCACAAACCACGACGCAATCTTACAAACTTACAACATACTTTATTATGTAACTTTTACAAGTGTCACAAAATAAATATAGGTTATTAAAATATGAATTGGCCAGCTACTCTGGATACATTTTTATTGATATCGTATCATCGTTTCGTAATCTGTAACAAAAGACACCCACACACCGGCTTTGGATGTGCGGTCATTTCACCCACACAATAAATAAAAGAAGACATACTGAAGTCGTAAATATATCAAAATTACCCAGACAATCGCCCCAAATTGCGGCAAAAATCCAAACTCTATGTGATCCACTAACAATAAAATCCACAAGCAAACTGTCTGACGTCAACTTTTAATCAATGTAAAGCTTTCTTCAATGAAAACGGACTTTAATAAAATTTAGGGCATTGTAAAAAAAACCTGTTAAAAGGGGATCGTTCAACTTATATCTATCTTCCAAGCTTTAGTCCCACATGTTGGTGGGGTCAGCTTTCCTAATTTTCTCTCTCAACTTCGCCCTGTTCTTGGTGTCATCTTCGGAGGCTCCGCATTCTATGAGGTCTTTCTTGACCATGTCCTTCGGTCTTCCTCTGGATCTCCGCCCGGGTATGGATAGACGCAGCGGCTCGTTTCCGATCTTTCAACTTATCGATAGAAAATATCCATTTCAACAGCAAGGAAGCACTTCGCAACTTATCAAAGTCAAACTAAAGCAATAAACGATGAAGATGCATAACATAGGAACATCAGCTGGTAGAGATGTTAATGCCAGTATAAATAGGCAGTAAGAGTGGTGCAATGGCACAAATAAGTGGCCACTACAATAGATTAGATCACATACCGCGTCGCTTTCCCGGCGCTCGCGTGCGCCTCTGCCGATCATCGACCGATGGCGGCACCGGCGATGAGAGAAAAGCGGGTAACAATTCGTCGTATGCCGCGCCTCGAGTTGAACTTTAAATTATTTTTACTCAAAAACGCTCGTAATGTGGTCATTACTTTCACCTTCGGTCTCGGCCTTCATTCCAGCTTGTCCATCAAGGGCTGCAATGCTGACCGCGCTGTGATGGCCTTGAGCTGCGCTACGCTGCGCTCTGTCGGCCATCAAAAGCGCGCCAGAAACGCACCCATTAAAGACCGCGGCAATAATGTACTAATACAGCGTCCAGTGCTACCTTCACTCACATTAGACGGTTGAGTGACCACTCGGACGCTACAGTGCAGTGTCTGGAACATTGTTTAAGACAACCTTAGAAAAATCATGACTTATCTAAATCCTACAGATCCGGATCGCAATTGTCCAAATGTTGATTCTTCAATCGAGTGCAATTCACGCTAAATGCACGTACAAACGCTAAAACCTTAACCATCCTCACTCGCATGTCACGGGGCTTTTGGCAATGCAAAAAAACCGAAGCGATAGTGACAGTGGATTGACGGTTGACTCTTTGGCGTGAGGTCCCTGATTCGAACCCGGTGGCGGCATAAACCAATGACTTTTGGTTGCCGGCCGTTTTTTCACTATCATACTATCCTACGGTGCCTCATGACGCAATACTACGCATCACTACATACTATCACTTTGAATAGGCCTGAGTCACGTATGTGCGTCACAATTTTCTCGCAAACGTACGCCGTTGAGTCTGTGCGTGACTTAGGAAGATTCTGTGCGTTCCAGGTACGGTCGGCCACAATCTCAGATACCCCATGGCAGCTCTTACCGCGCGCGGCATAAGGGCGCCAATCAAACAAAAAGGGATATCTGAGACTGTGGCCGACTGTACATGAGCTTTTGAGGGGCTCTATGAGGGGCAATATAAATGTGGAAAAGTGTACAATGGGTAATAAACGATGACGCACGTGTATGACGTATAGACGCGTTGAAAGGCATCGTGTAGCCAAATAACTACGGTCTCGGCAAATGTTTCGATGACGCGTTAACGCGTCAAGGGCAGCGAATGTGTTAACCCAACAACTGAAGGTCCATTGTCTTGTGCAATCGTGAAAACGGTACGATTGCTAGTGATTCCAACCACCTAATACAAAACCCACTGCTGAGTAAAGGCCTCTTCATGCTCAAGCCACATCTCACGATCCTGTGCCAGGCGCAACCATTGTTTTCCGGCTACTTGGGCTATGTCGTCGGACCATCTGGCTGGTGGTTTACCAACCGATCTCTTCCCGTGGTGATGATGAATACGAAACGCTCACAGCTTATCACTTAAAGACCCAGTCCACTTTCACTGAGCACGGCCGGGATGAGTCTCGAGCTGAAATCGATTCAAGATCGCCTAATTGCATGCCGCCGGTGCAGTAACCGCGCGTAATGTCGGGTAACCGCTCTTAATTGTCTGTTTATTTGCTGAGAGGCTGTCTGATACGCCTTGTTGGCTTTAATTTTGGCTGTTGTATGGCACTGTTGACTTTAATTGCCCTATAAAAGAGGGCTATCAAAAAATCTTAAGTATGTACAGTCACCCACACGCTAGTTTACCCTTTTTTGTTAGATTGGCGCCCTTCTGCCGCACGCGGTAAGAGCTACCATGGAGTATCCTAGAACGTGGCCGACCGTACTAAGTTTCCGTATCAGCGATGGGCAGCTTATTAGTTTTTGGCAATGTTGTTATCCCGTAATGTTGGACTTTTATGTAGGTCCATTTGAGGAAGAAGTTCAGTACACAATTTTCTGTTCCATACGGTTCACTACCTTAACTCTCTATGGTTAATTTTCGTACTTTTTTCTACTTCTTCTTTGTGTTTTCTATCGTAGGTGGGTGATCAATTTAGCTATCTTGTCCTCCAAAATTGCCAGAACATAGAGTCGGCAATTTGCTGAAATAATTGGTGTAGGTTTTGTAGCGTCGACGTCTTGGGTCGTCCTAATACGTGCACAATTGCACATACTTGTCATTACATTTATCTGTGCAAAAATCCCCAGGTCATAAACCTCACGTTCAACCGTGGGCAGGAAGACTTAAGCTACTTCCTTCTAGGTCACGTTTCCCACAGTAGCGAGGTTTCTCTGCGTCTATCTGGACGTGCCCTTAGCTCATAGATTGCATGATAAATTTGCCTCGGTTACGTTTAAGGATTAAGCCTGCAATGCTATTTGATTTGACTTGGGGCTTATTTTGATACCTACTTGGAAATTAAATGTTTGAAGGCGGAAAAACTTGACGAAAACTGTTACTATAGGTTCATAACACCGAATCTAAGAAAGTTAATCGTTTGACTGTTTCCTTACTTAATTTAAACACAGATTTTAACGGATTTAACACTCGTTTTATTAACTTTTTACATTGTCCAATGTTTCGAGTCATATGTCACTCAATGTCTCTACCCAATCGTATGCAGCAAACCAATCTGGGGGCACGGCAGTGCCCCCGCCAGGTCGAGCGCGAAGCAAACACTGCCGTACCATCCTTTACTGGAACCATTTCGCCGCATTTTCAGGCCCCTATTTGAGAACCTCTGGATAAGACCAGAACGCAGAAATTTTCGTCATCTAGTAAGCTATAATCACACACTTAAAATCCAAAATTTCAAGTCTGTAGGTCATTTAGTTCCGAAGTTAAGCGAAAGCAAAGTTTCGCATTTATGACACACACTCACTCACTCACTCATGATCATCATAATAGAACTAGTACTTCCGATAAACTCAGAGAGCTGAAATTTGGTACAGAGTTAGGGTTTAATGGCCACATAAAGGGAAAACTATAAAAACTAGGATAATCGAAGATCTGGAGTACCTGGTGACCCTGATTAGAAAACACAAGAGCCCTAATAGAACTAGTACTTCCCATAAACTCGGAGAGCTGAAATTTGGTACAGAGTTAGGGTTTAATCGACATATAAAGGGAAAACTATAAAAACTAGGATAATCGAAGATCTGGAGCACCTGGTGACCCTGATTAGAAAACACAAGAGCCCTAATAGAACTAGTACTTCCCATAAACTCAGAGAGCTGAAATTTGGTACAGAGTTAGGGTTTAATGGCCACATAAAGGGAAAACTATAAAAACTAGGATAATCGAAGATCTGGAGTACATGATTAGAAAACACAAGAGCCCAACCAAACTATTATAGATCGACATATACCGCCCTTACAAAAAATATTCAACTTTGTGGGCCGCTTCATTTGATGTCAAAAATCGAAGGTCTGAAGTATCTGATGAAGAACCCTCAGCTGTCCGGGAAGCACAACTTCAAGATAAACGTTTTATCCCACTATCGGTTAGCGGCATCTCGGTGCAGAGCGGTGAAATAAAGCAAGATGGCGATAGCCGATAATGGGATAAAACTTTTATCGTGATATTGTGCTCCCCTAGTTGGTCTCAGCTGTATTATAGATTATGGTAATGCCCTTCTACTATTGGTACATAAAAATATCGACTGTCATTGCAGAAATCCAGCGTAGTGGGACACATCTTCTAATTTAATCTAGCCTATAGCGTCCTACTGCTGGGCGAATGCCTCCCCTTCTGCTTTTAATACGCATATGAATAAAAATTAAAGGAAATCTCTGGATTAGAATAGACTGCCTTTTATACTTATAATTACAATTAAACAAAAAGAAATAGTCGAACGATTAACTTTATTCTACTCGAACATTACACAAATTAAAAAACTGTTTCCAATAAGAAAATCTAATGAAATAAATCAATATGCCCACGTTTCTACAAAAAGAAGTGAAATCCCACCAAAAACATTCTGTAAAAACTAGCCAGGTCTCGTTGGAGCTGCTTGTTTATCTCTAAAAAGTAATGAAATCTAGACAAGGTCGTGCCAAGTCTAAGGTTCCTTACTGCGATTTCTTTATTATTATAGTTAATGTTGTGTGACTTGGCCGTTGAAGGGTATACAAGGGTACAAAACCAGGTGCTCCATGATACCATTACACCAATCTGACGCCAGAACCGCTTGTCTACCCTTCAACGGCCAAGTCACACAACATTAACTATAATAATAAAGAAATCGCAGTAAGGAACCTTAGACTTGGCACGACCTTGTCTAGATTTCATTACTTTTTAGAGATAAACAAGCAGCTCCATCGAGACCTGCCCCCGTAGCATGACTTTTATCTAGGCGGATTTATCCAACAAAATGGCGGTTTATCAGCATTTTTGACGTCTATAGTGGGTTATTATATCGTCGAGAGCGTTATATAACCCACTATAGACGTCAAGAATGCTGATAAACCGCCATTTTGTTGGATAAATCCGCCTCGATAAAAGTCATGCTACCCCCGCAGGCTAGTTTTTACAGAATGTTTTTGGTGGGATTATATTTGCTCGAATCTAGTTCATCTTTTACTTTTATGCCCATAACCCATGATTTAGTCCCAAGTTCATATGCTGCCGACTGTACCTACATAGGTACCTCAATAGCCAAGGAACTAACTTCCGAGCTATCCATAAGTTTATCGCAAGTGGACAAGCCCAGGCAAGGCTGCGAAGGTAAAAGCGGCTGACCTTAGGGTCAGACTTTCAACTTGCCATACAGCCTCCGCATCGGCGACCTGCGGTTTCGAAGGATCTATTCTAACGCACGGGTCAATGAGAATGGATATTGTTTGGTTACGGAGATCATTGTATTGTATATCGTGGGTATATTAGGCATGCGTTAGTTTTCTAACTTGTGTGAAGGCTATAGGCTTGTTGAGGTTTGCTCTGAACGAAATGTAAAATAGACAATTACTAAGTAGTATTCTACAGGATCGTGAGAGGTGGCGTGAGCATGAAGAGGCCTTTACTCAGCAGTGGGTGCTAACAGGCTGATGATGATAATGATGATGATTCTGCTTATAGAATAAGTAAAGTATGTTGTTCCACCATAAGATTTAATTCATCTTCCCATTTTCCGCTCCAAATTATACTAAATAGCTTTTGCCCGCGTCTTCGTCCGCGTGGACTACAGAAAAGGAATATGTGCTTTACTTTGCTCTTATGTGTAAAAGCGTTGAATAATTTGTGTAGCATATGTGTTATTCTATTTTATAAGCTATCTTCATTAAAATTGTCAGCCAAAGTCGTCCAGTCGCTTCAGCGTGAAAGAGTAAAAAACACACACTCACAAACTTTCGCATTTATAATATTAGTGGGAAGGGAATTGATGGGATGGGATAAGGTGTGGCAGAACTTCACCAAATAGTATCTGAAACAGCTGATTAAGTAGCATGTGTTTCTTCGTTTTCATGCCCTAATGAAAAATTGTTTGTACAATACTGTTTGGCTAATACTTTACAATCTACTATCTAAAGTGCTAACATATTAAAACTCTTTGGTATTCGTATTATTAGACGTTACAAAAACAAAACACCATCGCAAACCACTTCCGAAACGTGTTACGCCTTAATTATTTCGATTTATAAAACAACAAAGAAATGTAACGCATATTGCTATTGTGTTAGAAAACAAATTTGGTAGCTAAAAGGGAGCGGCTTGGAACAATGAACCTGTGTCAAGGTCGTGATTAGTTAGCACATTATCTCCGTTATTAGGGTTATCTTGTTACATTGTTGTTGTTGATAGCAGGTGACTTTGGAAGGTCAATCCAGTAAAATAAAGCACAGTAGTCACGGTAGCTGATTGGTAGATTGAGTTAAACTACCGCTCGCTAACGTTGATGAAAAATAGAAGTTAAAAACTAAAATCGGTTTATCAAATGCGAATGTGGTGTCCTCCGACTACGATTAATTTTATCTATGAGTCTATTTTAAGAATAAGCCGGTCTTGTTTTAAGCCTTTTAGTAGTCGGATTTTAATTTTTAACTTCTATTTTTTTTTCTGACTTTTTGAGTAAATAATTTTGGATGATCACCCAGAATAGAACCAAGAATGGCAAAAAAAACACATTTTGGTATTTTTTGTTCTATTTGTTATGTTGACGCTACATGTGTCATACATTTTTTAAAAGGTATTTTAAAACCCTTTCATTTGATACCCATGTCGATGGTATCCGATAATTTTTATTTTTATGTCCACCACTTTAGGGCGCAGCACAGCCGCCATCTTGTTTTTTTTTCAAAATTAAACTATCTAATGTTACCTGGGTGATTAAGACAAATCCAACGACACCTCATTTGTTGAAATAGGCCGAGTAGTTAAGCCTCTGCGAGGGAACAGATGAACACACAAACATACATACATACATACCCACATACATACATACATACATACGCTGCTAAAATCATAACCCTCCTTTATGCTTCGCGCAGTCGGGTAAAAATATCGCATAGCGACTATCACGCCCGCCCTAGCATGTCCACAATCGCAAGCAGTTCGATCTTTCTTAGGTCCGTAATATCAATCACAGTTTAAACTTAGACCATAGATTAAACCTCACATTTTGTATGAAAGTTAATCGACAGATAGGGTTTACACTAGCTTTTTTGTTTAAATTGTGATTGATATTACTGGCTTTAGTGTTTAACCACACTATGCCAAAATTTCGCGACCGAAGTTCGGCGTGATAACGCCTGCAATGAACGGTTAAAACGATTTTGATGAAACATATCTAAGAACCACCGCTAGAAAATCTGCTTACAATTTTTAATAAAACGCATCAAAATCGGTTCACCCATTTAAGAGCTACGGTGCCACAGACAGATAGACAGACACACATACATACAACATATAGGTCAAACTTATAACACCCCTCTTTTTAGGCCGAGGGTTAAAAATTGAGCTTTACGCCCAAATTACGCCATCAACGCACATGCTTCGATTCACGCAGCACTATTAGCACATTTATTGTTTTAATAAAGCCTATACGGTTGAACGCGGAGTGAACCGGGCCGTGAAATAAGTGAACCTTTGCCGTTGTACACGGAAAGAAGTAAATCATCTCCATTTGTATTCTTAGTTACAGTGAGAGTCACTCTAGGATACGATTTGACAGACGCACGTATGCCACGCGCGATAAAAGCTATAAACCGCGCGTGATGAGAATGGGATGCGACCTTTTGGAACTAAGACGCGCGCGGTAAGCAAACTCGCGTCGAAGCTACCTTGTCAAAGTAAAATTAAGTAAATTTTCGATCAACTTTGACAAGGTTCCATCCCATTCTCATCGCGCGCGGACTATACCAAGGGGGTATCCATACGTGTCGTGATCGTACGTTGCATCGAAGAAAACGTAAAATTTTCAAAATTGTTATTAAATTAAAATTGTGTCTATGTTTCATAGTATTGTTTTTTTTTTTTGTTGCTGAAAAGCAAAAACATCGTAAGCTATACTGGTGTTTCTGATACCTATTTATAAAAAAAGCTTATTAGAAACTTGGTTTCCCATACAATTTGCATTTTCAAAAGGATGTTCAGTTTCACCAGTGAAGTCTACAATTTATAAATTTTCAGGGACAATAAATCACCTACGAGTATGTTTTGTACTAGAGTGGCTAGTTTCGCTACTTATTTGGTTTTACTGTGTCTTTACAATGGGAGCAGAGCACAGGATGACCGGTAGGTAACACAATGAATAATGGGAGCCTTTGCAATCCTACCAGTGTTTGGTACCCAAGTGTTATTAGGTTGGAGATTTTTAAATGATGTGGTTTGCCAATTGATTGTGTTCTCTTCACGTACAAGCAAGTGGCAAAAATCGGGTTATTTTCCACTAGGCCTTGGTTTTTTGAAAAATTGCTGTTTATACATTCCTCACACCTTTGTTCCAGTACGAAATAAATAAACATTTAAGCAAAAACTTTATTCCTTTTACTTAGGCCTTTAAATCTACGTCATGAGATTTATACAGCGTACAGTCTGTGGTATCTTCACTCACAAAGATGGGTGAAATAAACACCCCGACTGTCAGTCTAACCCACAGAAAATACTTTTGATAAATGAAAATAAAATCAATTGCAATTAATCAAACGCGCTCTGTCTATATAAAAGACATCAACGCGCGCGTAGAACTTCGCGTGAAAGTATCAAAGCGAAAATAGTGCCAACCACACAAATAAGATAAGTCAACTGAAAAGTGGCAAGACTGCCTAGCCTTGTAGATTACTTAAGTAAGTTATCTTATTTGGTCTAGATTTCTGCAGCACTATTTAAACTCCCAATTGCGCTTGCGCAAGGCCCGAGGCGAGAATTTGACGAACAATACCTTTAGCCTCCGATCTAACGATAAAAGAACAGCCGGTAGGGCATAAGAGTGGCAAATTAAGGCTAAGTTAACGACTAAGTGTGGATAGTGCAAACTTTTCAAACAGATGGCGCCGCGATCCGTAAGTTTTTAAGGTTGGAAAATTTGCATCTTGGGTTCTTGTCTCATTAGAGCCTAACCTGAGGTTATAAGTTGATGTCCTGTCTCAAACGATTTCAAAATATTATCTGGGTGGGAAGGTATGTTATATTTGAACAACTTCAATACGAAACATTTCTCTGAAATAAAAACAAATTGAGTAACACCGCGTCGCGCCTAGCGCCTCTAGAGACGCGATAATTATTGGCTACATAGTCATAATTACGATTCACAATGACACGTTTAACATTCCTCACAATTGGTAATTAAAATTAAGCAATGATCATTTATTACAGATGTGATGAATACTTATTTTGATGAGCGATGGTGACCCCTAATTTGATACGAATCTCTTTGACGGAGAGGCGTGCAAAAGTAACACCGTTAAGAGATTATAATGGTGTGAAATTCAAATGCAGATGATATGGTAATTGTAAGGAAGAACCAATTAGGGATTTCAATATTGGTATTGCGTTGATTTAATTATAATGCACAGAGCTAGGCGAAGTGGTAAACTAGTCAGGCTGCAAGCAATAAAAGGCCTTACAATTACGTGTATAATGCGCGCGGTATGAGAATTGGATGCGACCTTTTGGAACTAAGACGTGCGCGGTAAGCAAACTCGCATCAAAACAACCTTTTCAAAGTAAAATAAAGTATATTTTCGATTGACTTCGACAAGGTTCCATCCCATTCTCATTGCGCGCGGATTAAAATTGGTGGAAATATTCTAATAATAATACTTTTGCTACGGTTTAAGATTTCAATTCACACAGGAATTCACTTCACAGTAATAAAGGCAACATAAAATGAGCAAAGGTCGTTCAAAAACACTAAAGCATAAAATAATAAAAAGGCATTCAGCAAAACTATCTAATCACCTTCCAAATTGGTCATTTTATGGGCTTCATATAAAAGCCTATTTGAAGTGGCAAAGGTTAACGATATTGTGAAATTTATGGGTTCTGTGCATTTATTAATGTAAGCACTTGTTAGATTGAAACATACTGTGGACTTGCTGGTGCGTAATTTACTACTGATGATGTCGTTAGAACCATCATTTGAGGTGCATACAAAGGCGATTCGTGTCAATGTCCATGAAAAAAAAACCCTTTGCCAATTTATTTATGGAACTGTTACATTCTTCATAGATTTGGATATGTTATAGACATACATATATTAAACATCTGTGAAAAACCCTTTTAAATCTTTAGTAAGTAATGAATAGAACATAAGATTTCCTGTCTACAAAAGAACAGAAATTGCGAGTTTCAACGTTTAGTATTTTCCGAAAACATAGTACCTAAGAAGAATGTTTAATTTTTTACAGATAGTCTCTGAGTTTAGATAGAATTGCCCCCAATAATTCCGTAACCGGTACTTTCCCTCCGACCTAGCTACACAAGCAAACAAGATGCGTTTATCTCGCCACAGCACGCCACCGTTGCACCGTTACATTTCTTTGAATCTAAAGCAGGTTGCGTCACCGTGCAATCATAACCGCGAGTTGTGGGCAAACCCTCCCGTGCAGACCGGTCATAGGTCGAGAGATGTGCTATCAGGCGGGCTTGGACCCACTGGCGTCATGTTTACGACCCAATGTGAAATAGCGACTTTAATTAATTGTGACATTTACTCATAATTTGAGTGGGATCGGGTCGAATGGCGGTCAATCCACGAAAACTTAGATGGACTTAGGCCCGGTTTCTGAATTGAGAATGCAAAGTTAAGTTTTTGCTAAGCAAAAACTTAACTATCGTTCTGTCACGCTCTTTTGTGAGAAATCTGCAGAGACAGGACCATACTTACCCATTTGCTTAGCAAATTTCTCAATTCAGAATTCGGCAGAGAGTGTTGGGGTGTTGTTTTGGTCAGTGACACTGACACTCTACTCAAGGTCGATAGTTTGAGTGACGTTTGAAACTAAATATAAGTTTTTTTATGGACAATTACTTACCTTGTTATTGTTTAGTTGTTCTATCTATAATAACCGTGACGCGCGGACACCTTCGCCACGCTCTATGTGGCGCCCGACTCGCCGCAAGCGTTAGTATAATAGTAAGGGAGGCCACAATTGAATAATTTATGTGTATTTTTCACTGACACTTTGGTATTTATTTTGGTAGTATTTATTTATTTTTGCCTTCAGTATTGTGTAAATAATTACCCCTGAGTCGGGTGTCACTTTACGAAACAACACCTTGTATATTTGTAACCGCGCTTGACTTTGAAGACTCCACTAACCAGAATCTAGTGGTTAGTTGGTAACTTTTATCGCTTGTAAAATTGATCACTGAGCAGTGTTTTGGGCATTCTACGTATAATAAAATTAGTCAGATATTTCTATACTCAACACTGGAATCAATTGCATCAAGCTGCCTATTATTTGTTTCATGCTTTGTTGTTTAAAAGTATCCAGTAACTATAGTACCAAAATTTAGTTTTTATAAAAAAAAGGGACCAACTCCATGTAGCAACGGGCCCATCACCCATCAATCGAATGAAATGAGACGTTATTGGTAAATTGTCAGTCTGTCCGTCCATCTTTGCCTCTTCCATTCTGTATACTCCTATCGATTGCGAATTGCGATAGATATTTGTCATGCTTTTGTGTGCGCAGACTACTGGATCACGAATTATTGATCCACACGTTTTGTGGTCTGAGATAGCTTTGTAATAGGTATAGGTAATGGAAAGATACTCGAAGAGGGTTTCTCTTCCGACCGACAGACCATATTTTTCACTTCTTAACCATCTTGGGACTGTATGTATGGAGAGTCTTCTTTTTCGGAAACAAAAGAATGGATTAAATCCCAATCGATTTTTCCTAGATACAGTAAAATTTTTTTTTATGTGTATAGGTCTGATGCATTTTTTTTTTCCTTAGAACCCTTAAAGAATTTATCCCCTTGACTGGCAGAGCGACTTTCAATTCGGCGATATGACCAAAAAAGGTGTTTTCGAGAGATGATTACATCGAGGAAACTTTCACGAATTATGTTTTTCTTCTCAACAATACTTGATAAGACCTTCTAGTTTTCATTGCCAAAATTTTGTATTTGTTGCTTTTTGCAAGGGTTGAGAAATTCAGTTAGAAATCGTCGAAAAAAATAATTCCTCTTAACAATGCAGTTGGTTTGGTTGGTTCAAAGACGAGGTGTCACATCCGAAAGAAGAATGAACGTTTGTTTGTACTAAAGATCTATAGGCAGTAGAAAGCTTCCTCTCAATTTTGTTGCTAGATTGATATCAGTAAGCCTATCGCTTCTGGGTCAAGTTGTGATCTCTTGATCTTTATTTTATTTATCCTTTCTCTGAAGGAATGGGCATAATAGAGTGATGGATACGTCGTGGGGTCGTATTGATAGAAATATAGATAACATATTGGTTTGATATCTTTCGGCATTTTTTAGGCAAATTTGACCCTTAAACTTTCGTAAGCACTGCACATTTTGTATTTCGTAAACTGTTAAACTTACTTGTATTTATGTCAATGCAGCCGACTCAGCTCCATGATTAAGGTCTCCAAATGAGAACCAAAACTAGTCGGCTACATCGACATAAGTACAAGTAAGTTTAACCGTTTACGAAATACAAAATTTGATCCGCTAATTGTCTTGTATTTTTAACATAATGAGTGAGATAGTGCCCTGTATTTTATGCCTGTATTGTATCTGTATCTGTTTTGAAAATTGAGGCTTCACGCCTTCACACAGAAACGAAGAAACTTTATTTTACGTAAATCTTTTTCTCACCATCTTGAAAGATCGTATAAGGTACTTCTTTAACCAAACTAGCAATCTGCGAGTTTACCAACATTAGCCAACCATCCCTTACATGACAATGGCTTCGAAACGGCAATTACATGCAAATAGGCAAGCCAAACAGGTGACTTCCTGATTGCGCTTCCCTTCAGCTCTGACGACGATGTGTTGCCATTGGGTCGCTCATTTTAATCCCATTCAATATGGTATTGATATTGATATTTATGTAGTGTAGTATTTCTTAGTCACATAGCTGTATACTAATCGCTGTCGGCAAAGAAAAACAGGGTAAGAAATGTTGTGTCTGTGCTTTTGACATAATTAACGTGATGCATTCGTGATGATTAAGCCAGATTTCTTTGAGAGAACCCTTGTGTCCAGCAGATAGAACCGCATTTCAGGTATCAATATTTGCTTTACCCGACGCATACACATTGATAACGATGACATTGTTTTTGCATTTGATAAGGCTATCAACGTTGAGCGAGGTAGAACGAAATTTCAGGGATGTATCTGCTCTCTGCCCATCTACGCTTTCGGCCCATAAAGGGACAAAATGCAGGATCCAACTGCAAACCACCAGTTGCGAAAACCCCACGTCTTTGGACCTCACAGCCTTTTTCCCAAGCGTTATGCTTTCGTCCGTCACGAAAGCGCGATTCTAAATTCAGATTGGTCGAGATCGACACGACTTGATAGGCTAGAGGATTGTCATCTAGCTTCTTCATTCAGTGACGGGGAGGTTTAGAAAAGTGACGTTTTATACAGTAAAACAACACCCACTTCTATAATGGGGTAACCAGAGGATAACTTTTTAAAACGTTATACTAAAAAAACTTCTTGAATTACCGCTTTTAAGAGGCCCCTCCAGGACCGTGGCATTATCGATGTTCCCAAGATAGTTAGACTGCAATAGACAGTGTAATAATGTAAGTAAATAACAGCTGAAAGTAACCCCTTTTTCGGCGCGAAAAACGCATCGCTTTAATTTCTTTTAGGCTTTAATCTATACTTATAATAAAACTCTAGCGAAGTCAATTCTGTACATTGAATATTTTTAGAAAAAAACTAGCAGGGGTTACTAAGTAAACTATACTGAATACAAAAATCCAAAAAAAACGGTTTATGTCTGTCTGTCTGTCTGTCTGTCTGTCTGTATGAACACGATAAACGCGAACACCGCTGAATAGTTTCCAACCAAACTTAACATGGTCGTAACTCACGTTTCTGGGAGTAACTTAGGCTATCCGATGTTTAGAATACATTGCGGGTTGCAATTTTAACTTTGTTTTTTGTAAGAAATATTCATAATTTGGATATGGCTTCTTGAGAAGGTATGTTAAGAACGTGATACTGAACATACTTCTGCAAAAATAAATTAAAGTCCGACTTTATTATCTCGGAAACCGTTGATTTCCCAGGCATAGTTCCTTGGGCAAAAATGTTCGTTATGATGAGGACTATACGTATACGTACGTATACGTGGTCTCCCGCTTTGTTGGCGGACTTTTATTTATTTATTTTAACACTCTGTATAATAGCACGCTACGACTTTTGGCATTTGGGGCGCATATTGTAAATGAAAAATCGGCATTTGTTTTTATTTTATTTTGGCGGAAAATGTTAGTTCTACAAGCGTAGCATAAGGCCGGGTTAGAGCGTATCTATGGGTTTAAAATAATAGGTATCTCACTCTTTTGTTTGACGTAGAGCGGGATGGACAGAGCCATAGATACGCTCTAACCCAGCCTTATGATGCTTGCTGGAGGGAATAGTGAGTGGTTTTCGGTGGAGGTCGGACGAAGTTTATCGATGTTAGAAATGTAGTACTGTTGCGTCGCGGTCGAAATGTTCTGGATTTAAACCCACGCGAGGTTGAAATTTTTTTTGTGCCTTTTTTTAAATATTTACTCTACTGAGCCCAACTTGATATTAAAAAAATATATTTTGTTTGCCGTAGAGCGGGATAGACAGAGTTATTTGCGGTAGATACGCTCTAACCCAACCTTATACTTTGCTTGCTGGCTTAGCATGAGAATGGGTAAGACCTTTTAAACATTTTACTTACTTACTTACTTACCTTATCTATGGGCTTATAACTTTATCTATCCCACTCTACGTCGAGGGAGATACATAATAAACCCCCATACTTCCCAGGCAATTCTTATGCTAAGCTTCCTGGTATCTTACACGGGTGATACCTTATCTAAACAAAACATATTTTATCATAAATTTATTGTTTAGATTAGGGCATACACACACACAGACAGACACACATTCAGGCACACCCTCATAAACACATAAACAGACACACACACAAAGCTATCAAACTTATGACACCCCTCTTTGTTGGTCGGGGGTTAAAAAAAACCTTCCTTTTGAGTTTTCCTCCACAGTCGAATTTAAATTAAATGTCACATGTGTAAAAACGCATACGAAGTCGCGGGCACAGCTAGTTTTATTATAAAAACTATTTGCAAACCTCCGTATTGGTCATCTACTGATATAAACCAAGTTTCAGAAAAATCCAGCCTGTAGTTTAGAAATTAAACCTGAACTACGTTTGTATGGGAAAATGGTGCTCTAGCACCCTCTTAATCCTCAAGCCTGCTCGACGGGATGTCAACGTTATAAAATAACTAGAAAATTAACAAAAATTCAAAAACCGACTTTGCTGGTGAAAAGGTACAGACACTGTTAGGTATTAATTCCGATTGATCTACTGCCGTCCGATAAGGAGTTCCGTTCTCCATCTCCGAAGTTCCTCCTCAGATCTTCACTTCTGACTTGCCCAGCACCTAATACCATCCTGACAGCTTAGTCGGCCTAGCCCACGGGAAAGACAAGTCAATACTTGTGGAGTCAACTAAGCCGCGGGTTTCCTTCACCGTTAGCGAGTGGTTTTTTGCTACTTCAAATTCACGAATGTACGAAACTTTGAAAAAAAAAACAAAGTAGTAGGTAGGTACATGCCTGCGCAAGGAATCGACTTGGGTCTCACGCTTCCGAGTCCAATAGGCCACCACCACCGTGGTCAAAGGGCCACTGAATCAAGGCGCCTGTATTTGCCAAGTCGACGGTCGTCTGTTTTGATTATTTAATTGAACCCCCGCCGTCTACGGCAACTTGTTATTGGAAATTGATTGTCTTCTCGTTTGACGTAAGTTTTTGAATTATGTGGGCCCTTAAAAGGTTGGCGCCTCGTTTCGTTGGCTTGAATCTTAAAATTGAACAAAAGCAGACATATTTATTTGCCCAGAAACTAAAGTTAAGAGGAAATTCAAATTTAAACATGTGAATTGTGTTTTTGACTGCGCAGTCACGAAGTCGCGGGCAAAAGCTAGTAGTACGATAAAAAGAAGCTGTTCATGCAAAAATATTACGTCAATCTGTTGAGGTTGATTCATTGGGACTTATAATAATGATAAACAAACACACTTTCACGTACCTATAAAGTATGAGCATTTTGTGATTTCGTGGTATGTTATTCATACCTACCTAGACCACCTAGACCACAGATCAGACAATGTTTCTACGTATATCCTGGACGATAGTTTATACAACAAAAAAAACTAAGGCCTTTGCATCTACGTAGGTAATGAGATGATTTATACAGCGTCCAGTGACACCTTCACTCACTCTAGATGGGTGAAGAGACCACTCGGCGCTACAGTGCCTGGGACATTGTTTTAGATGGCTTGCCCAGCACCTATACCATCCTGACAGCTTATTCGGCCTAGCCTACAGGAAAGACAAGTCAATACGTGTGGAGCCAACTAAGCCGCGGGTTTCCTCACGATACAACCAAAATAATCATTCTAATTTTAACCAAGCCATTCATCAAACTCGACTACAAAATCGTGCCAAGGCTTCAAACTTTACCTGACAAATCCCAACAACTAAATATCACGGTGCGAAAGCGACCTTTCCCGATAAATACCAGTGTTAATTGGCGACGTGTCGCGTGCAGTAATGGCTACCGGAAGGGCGGCCATGTTGTCGTGACGTCACTTCCGGCTGCGCTCGCGTACGCTCCGCGTCGCATCTCCACGGCTTGTTTGTTCTACAGGGTGTGTGGAACTGGATGTATGAGGAAGTTTGCGGTGATGGTTATACGGTGTGAGCTCGAACTCTCAATCATGACTATAGGTTCGATTCCCGATTTGAGTTAATCCTTTTAGTTTTTTGGCTCCTATTAAAAATTGTGACATAAAACGCCAAAGGGAAACTGCCAGTGAGTTGAAGAAAAAAAAAGTTATTTTGAAGAAATATTTTTTTACATTGAGAGTTATTTTTCGACCCTGATATTCTCTGTAATCTGTAATCCTCGGTTATCCTCTGTATCCCCTGTATTATCTAAAATAATCACCGTTAATATTATTATTCCCGTTTTTGAATGTAAAAAAAGAGAAATTTTAACAAGGGCTATTTTATGTGTGACGTGAGTATTATGTTAGGTACTGAGGAAGTTCATCGAGCTAATGACGTGAGAGTATAGGTTAATTGACAAGCGCTGATACAGTATCATAGAGGTAGTATACATTATAATGTGGGTTTTATGTCCGTAATAAAACGAGGCGCTCTCAGGTAAGAAAGTGTCATTAGAACAAATGTTGATACTATACTCTATCTACAACGTTTGAGAGAATAGTTCTCGAAATTTTTTAGGGGTCGATGATGATGATACCAGTGGAAGCTTTTAAGGGTGGCATTAAAGATAAAGATAAATTTATTTTTCTCGCCACTTTCTTAAAGGTAGGGTAACAGACACATAGATAAGACAAAAATTTGTGGAAAGCTGAAGCCTAAACTAGACCAGAAGATCTGTATTTTAGGACTCCAGGCCTCCCATTTACAGGCAACAGTGTAGTAAGTTCGTAAGTTCACTTACTTATAGATACGCATAGAAAAAGACTCACTACACACAATTTATTATGAGTGAACTAATAAAAAATAGTCGTCGACTCAAGATCGAACTCAAGTAGGTGATCTCAGAAAAGTCAAATGCTAATGTCAAGCCTTGGCTAATGTCAATGTCAATCTCAAGATAGTATCTATTAAAATGCTGACAGTTACTCAAGTTTGACATTAGCCAAGGTTTGACATTAGCATTTGACTTTTCTGAGTTCACCTACTTGAGATGGAGCTCAAGTAGGTGATCTCAGACGACTATTAATACCACCCTTAGATGCTTTCGTTATTTCGTTATCTCTTCCTGACAACGGAAAGTCACGTTTTCCGTTCTAGCACTAGCGCATCCTGTATGCGAAGGTATAAGTTCAGTTGTTTAGTATTTCAGATAACACGTGGGTCGTGTGCAACGCGGATCGTGTGCAGCTGCCGTGTGAAACTCGTGGTTCGAGTTTATTGTGCTTATGACGGTTGGGAAGGACGGCGCAGAGACCCTGAGCTTAGGATTATGCAATAGGTACAGTCGGCCACACGCTAGGATACCCCTTTTTGTTCAATTGGCGCCCTTATGCCGCGCGCGGTAAGAGCTGCCATGGGGTATCTGTGACTGTGGCCGACCGTGCTTGCTTTTGCAGACTTATTTTTACCCCCTATCGATGTTAGCGTAGACGAAGTCGTGCGTGGTGTGTTAGCCTATCTCTATACCAAATTACCCTAGCTTGTGGCCGACTGTACCTACAATAGGGGGTACCCCCGTGTTTTATTTATTTCTATGAATCTTAATAAAATTAAGTATAAGCAAAGTTCGTAACTATTCGTTTTTTTTTTCAGATTGCCATGAGACGGAGGTGGGCAGGCTCCGGTATCAAAATGTCGACATCCATGGGAATCGTCTGTACGCTTCTCATCATAGGTAATGAGATGACCCCGCTGCCCTCTAAGGACAGTCTAGCTATCTGCTTTGACAATGATCGTCTAGTTTGCCTAAAGTTACTGTGTAAGTATTGATTCCTAAGAAACCATTTAGATTGCAATGATAAAATGTAATGTCTTAAGCCAAAATACTGGGTGAATATTTAACTGAGCACTTGATTAAGTAAATTTTAGGTCTCCAGGTTCTTCCTGTAAGTCCTATTGCTATATAGATTCTTCCTCTTTTAGTCTCACTAAGGACAGTCCTATCAACACCTGTACTGTACTTTATTTGATTCCAATCAATCATTAGCTGTCTCTAATTAAAATTTGGTTGAATTACCATTTATTTCATGGCTGCTCAAATCAACAGCTTAAGGCCGGATGAGGTAAAATTGGTTCAATCACCAATTATTTCATGGCTGCTCAAATCAACAGCTTAAGGCCGGATGAGGTAGAAGCCAGAGTTTGGTTTGCTCAAATCTACAGTTCAGTGCCGGATGAGGAGTAAACCTTATAAAATCAATAATAATATAAAGTCAAAAGTAAAAGTCAGCCCTAAATTCATACGCCTTTCGTGTCTTTCATTCACTCCCCTTTTTCCCATTCATAAACACACTCAACATTTTATGAAGTCTGTCGTCGCCCTAACCTACCTAATAGAGATCAGCTTTATATTATTTGTATTACATCGCTTTAATTGAATCATTTGATAAGCGATTATAGTACCAGTTTCAGATGCGAGGTAGCCGAACCTTGTTGTGTACAACTAATAGAGGCTTGAATCTTTCTGCTGTGCTTTTGGCAATTAATCATGTATTAAATATTTTCTGGATAATAAGCATCTATTTTAGTGCATATGAGAGAATGCTCTTATTCATCAAGATGATGAGCGCTTCTATTCGTGAATGATACAGTTCGAATAATATGGTCCGCAGGACTCGAATATCTCTGTATTAAAACTTGAGGAACTGATTTATTTACGGACATTGGTACATTTTTGAGATATTATTTATTGATCATTTCAGCTTGCGCGTAAGATTGAGTGGATTTATTTACGCAGCTTGGTTTGAACTCGTATGTGTGCTAGTTATAAATGTGACTTAGAATCTTGTGATTTGCCCAGTTCAATCAAAAGGATTTAATTAAGTGTCAATAAGAAAAATGGTTCTTAGGTTTCAATGTATCTGGAATTAATTAATGAGTAATAAAATATGCAATCATTTTATCAGTCATATTCCTGAAGGGATTTAGCAATATTTTAGTGAATCTTGTTTCTAGCTATATTTGTGGAGATGAAAGGAAACAGCAAGGTTTGAAGTTTGAAACATTTGAATATGCGTATATTAACTTCAAAAAAAAAAATCTGACTGTGTAACGTGTGACTTGAGATTAAGTCTCAGTCCAGCTTGGTTAAATGCTTTATATACAATTTGACGGAAGGAAAAACCTTAAGAGCTGAATCTGAAAAAAACCTTCCAAGCATCTCAAAATATCAAGAATAATCAGAATTCGTTTAACGTCTATATTCTTGAATTTTCTCTTAGTACATGAAATATTTGCATCGTCCAAAATGGATGTGCGAGTTAAGCTCAGATATTATATTAATTTAATTATTACTGTGACTCATATTTCACAGTATTATTGGCAAATACAATGCCGAGTATTTACATAATTATTATCCACTTTGTGCACTTAGATACCATTATAATATTATTTGACCATGTACGGATAGCGTCAAAGTTTCCGCTCAATTTTATGTATTAATTATTCGTATGAAAATAATATCAGTGAGTACAATTTCTCAACCTGTATTCTCGGAGGTAAAAAAATAGATTTCCATACATTTAACAACAAACAATGTCTCCAGGTCTTACGGCTTTGATTTCTACATATTTAATAGAAAATATCAGTAACATTCTCAAACTGTACTCGATTCATACATTTTATAGCAAACATGTCTTTATTTTAAAAAAGGCTTTAGTTTTCACACATTTACGTAATGACCTTCATTGGGATTCGTTCATTTATCATTCATTTGCTCTTGCGAATTCATAATTATTTTGGGCTTTATTGGCAAAAGTCAGATTATTTCAAAATTGGGCAAAAATCGGGAAACAATCATTATAAAATTGTTCATCTGTTCTGAGCAGCTTATTTATAATGTACTTTGTCATTTTATAATCTATCACCGTCTTTAACGGGGCTGCTCTCAATTAATTAGTGTGTTATTTAACCAGCTTATTCAGAACAAATAAAACGCACAAATCACAAATAATCTGAATTAATTCCGCATTGTCTTGTTACTTTAAAATATCAAATTTACTCTCTCGTTTTCGTCGTATAAAATATATTAAATTTATGGTTATTTAATTCAGCAATAATTACGTCAGAATAAAGTCAATGCGGCATTGTTTTGTAGATTAATTTACTTAACTTTGAATCCGGCTGTTCTCCCAATCAAACTGAATTTAAGTACATTAATTTATCTGTCTCCAATCTCGTTCCAGGAACTTTAATTAAAATTAGACCAATATTATTCTCAGACCCTCTGTCACAACCATTCTCTAGTCCCGCTCAAGCTTGAGTCCCATCTGGAGTTAAAAGAGAACAAAAAGCGCGTAATATCTATTTGGGATTTTTACCTCTGTCCTCATATAACACAGAGTTTATTTTAGTCTGTCACAAACATCCCACTCAAAACCAACACATGCGCTTGATTTTCAGGTCTCTTGGTTTTTTTTTGTTTATCAGGAATTCCTCGCGTTAAGTTTTGTAAACATACTTGAAAAAATAATTTATGTGACGTTCCACTTTAAATAAATTATGGCCACTCCGAAACTGTTGCAGTGTTGTTTATTGAAAGCGAGCTTGAACGATACAAGGTGTTACAATGAATAGGGCTAAATCACATACTATCACACGCCTCCCCCCGGAGAAACTAAAAATCTAGATTTTTGGTTCTCTACGTAAATCTAGCTATCATCTTTCATCAGTCTAGGCCTAAAATTAGTCCTTGAGACTCGCTTCCGCTCGCTTTATGATAAAAGAAAAAAAATCGCTACTCTGTACACTCATTAATTCAATAAGTACTCATAATACGAACATACTACTTTAACTCCAAAATCTCCAAATTAAAGCGACTTAGCTCTTTGTATTTGCATCACCAAAGTCTTGCCATTCGTGGTATTTAAGGTAATAGAGTCTAAATATTGCGCGCTGTATAAACCTCCATAAATTTTCATCTAAGCATCATCATGTATTTCATCTGGATTTCTATCACCCTTTTCTAATAATAATCCATGACTCCTAGTCACACACAATATTTAACATCCCAAAACTTTACGACTCTCCAGTCGAATCAGAAAAGCTCTAATTAGTCCATTATCAAATGTTCACTTCATTAAATCTTACTACGGCAATCACGTTTTATCACGATGTTTTATTCACGTCAATCAATTTAAAGCCCATATTGTTGTTTCGTGTGCGTATTTAATTTTGAAAGAACCAAGTTCAACGCCAGTGAATACAGAACTCCTACCTACTCGTAGGTACCAAAAAAAACATTCTACCGACCCAGCCCGCTTTTGTCACAAACACCATCTCTTCATAAAAACTTAAGTTCCCCGAACTATCGTGTCCTCAAAACTCATCGCATGGTCTCGGCTTGTTTTGTCTCAATTAGCTGGGCTTATTTCAAAAGATTACTCCTCAAACTATTGCGTGTCGGCATTTCCCAGAAATAACAGAAACAGCCACACGTGCAGTGAAGTCTGCGTTAAAAAAAATCTTGACTTACGTCCAACCGTCAATAATATCTTGCTAAAGGACCTTTTGTCTAATGCAAAACAATGTTGGCTTATGTTCACAAATAACCAAATTGTTTTATTGCTCCATAAGTAACAATAGTTTGGGTTTCAAAATTACCGCTTTCTCTCACCGACCAATCTATTTCCTTCGAGTTATAGTGTGAAATAATTTCAAAGATCATTAATTTCGCCTTTAGCAATGAATGTATTTGACAAAATCTTACATTGCAAAAATATTTTGATAATTTCTCTTGCAAGGAAGTTAAAATGGAATATTACTCAAGTCAATAAAATCACTATAAAACATAATTATCTCTCTCTCTCCAATATTTTCCCAATTACCAATCGATATTGCGTATACAGGATCTACTACATAACTACTAGGTATGCAGTTTGGAAAACATTGTACAAAACCCCAATTTCATATCTAACTCCAAAACAATAATAAAATTACGAAACATTTTAAAAACAGTCCAAATACCATTCCTTATCAGTTTTGCGTGCGTCAACTCTACCTGCTCCTTTTTTTCCGTCCTAAGCGACCCTCACAATTTTTTTGTGCAGTTTCAATGCAATCTGTGACTTCACCCCAGCTCTTTGTCCATCGCTTCTCTAGCAGTTTGTATTTTTAGTCAATAAAATTGAATCAGTGTCGGCTACCCAAATTGACTTTAAATTACTAGATGTTTCCACCATTTACTCTATTCTCACTTTATCTACACTGCTGGGCAAAACTACTATCAATACTAAGTAAATTATATATCTCGATCGTTTCCAAAAAGACCACGGCTTTAACACATAAGCACCCTCTCTCATCTAAGCACTAGCTTTCTTTCAGACCCAACTCTAACTTGTTATTTGACTCAATTCATTGCACGTCAAAGCTTTGTTATTAGTTTATAAATGCCCTTATAATCAATTACTCTCGTCATTTGAAATTACGGAATCATCTTCATTCAGCGCACTGCCGGTATCTATGTAATCTTAGAATACGTAATTTATTCAAGTTATATTATTTATTTTTACTCCCAACATGTCCCAGACAATCACTGAACTAACTGTTTTTCACTAGATGCTGCGCATAATAAAATATTACTGATCAAAACAAACGCGCAAATTACCTTTCTATTACTTGTAATCTACCGAATCTAAACGTATTTTTCGTATACGGTATTACTTTCGTTTACGGTTTCGTTCGTTTTCTACTTATGAGCGTTCTACGAATCATTATGTAATCTGGCGGAATAGGTACTTGTTCAATTTACAGTAAAACTATCCGCTAGCAAATAATTTCGTTAATAATGCGAATAATAATCCAAGCGCGCTAAAAAAAACAAAACTGGGGCTTCCGCAATTATTTTCCAATATTCTTATTAATTTGATGTATCATGAGAATTTGCCTAAAACGTCACAAAACATTCCACTTTTTATAAGAGACCCGAAATCAAGCGCTGAAAAATGACACAAAATATCTTACAAAATAATACACAGTACATTATATCAACCTTTGCCAATAAAGTGCCATCAAATTATACCAAATTTTTATTTTTTTATTTTTGTCTATTTACCTCTCTATTTACCTTTCACCTCCCCCAGATCTTTTGACTTTTGTAAGTTTCCAATCAAATAAAACCCTTTACTTCCACACTGCAAAAATATCTTCTCTCCACCAATAACACATAAACATCCCTCAATGATCTCTCTCTCTCTCTGAATCAATATACAGGGTGTTAAAAGACCGCCAACAGACCCGAAAGCCACGCATACTGGACACCAAAACAAAGTACTTTTTTGATAAATTATTACTGGGAAATGATTTTGGTTTTTTAGGTTATAATTTTGAAAAATATTGTATCACGCAATGGACGTGTGACACACAGAAGTCATATTGCGCAAGCGTAGGTATGAGTGTACGTTACTTAAACTTGAAGTGCCGATGTTTAGAATACATTGCGGGTTGCAATTGTAACGTCGTTTTTTGTAAGAAATATTCATAATTTTAATATGGCTTCTTGAGAAGGTTTGTTTAGAACTAGATAGTGAATACATTTTTGCAAAAAAAAAAGTTTTGAAAAGTCCGACTTTGAACCCCATTATCTCGGAAACCATTGATTTCCCAGGCATAGTTCCTTGGGCAAAAATGTTCATTATGATGAGGACAATATGTGGTTTCCCGCTCTGTTGGCGGTCTTTTAACACCCTGTATTTATCGCCAATTAATTTTAATATCTCAAATCAATCTGACCTCAATGCTGTGCTTTCTCTCCACTTCTTCAAATAACAATATTCAACTCTACGCAATGTATCTATTTTCCAAATCAATATTTATAACCGCCTACGTTGTGTATTTTTTTTTCGTACAAATTCGTTATTTAAGTTGCGTCTGATTTTGACACAAAATCTTAAATACTGGTCATCGTGCGCCACGTGAGATGACCCCGCTGCCCTCTAAGGACAGTCTAGCTATCTGCTTTGACAATGATCGTCTAGTTTGCCTAAAGTTACTGTGTAAGTATTGATTCCTAAGAAACCATTTAGATTGCAATGATAAAATGTAATGTCTTAAGCCAAAATACTGGGTGAATATTTAACTGAGCACTTGATTAAGTAAATTTTAGGTCTCCAGGTTCTTCCTGTAAGTCCTATTGCTATATAGATTCTTCCTCTTTTAGTCTCACTAAGGACAGTCCTATCAACACCTGTACTGTACTTTATTTGATTCCAATCAATCATTAGCTGTCTCTAATTAAAATTTGGTTGAATTACCATTTATTTCATGGCTGCTCAAATCAACAGCTTAAGGCCGGATGAGGTAAAATTGGTTCAATCACCAATTATTTCATGGCTGCTCAAATCAACAGCTTAAGGCCGGATGAGGTAGAAGCCAGAGTTTGGTTTGCTCAAATCTACAGTTCAGTGCCGGATGAGGAGTAAACCTTATAAAATCAATAATAATATAAAGTCAAAAGTAAAAGTCAGCCCTAAATTCATACGCCTTTCGTGTCTTTCATTCACTCCCCTTTTTCCCATTCATAAACACACTCAACATTTTATGAAGTCTGTCGTCGCCCTAACCTACCTAATAGAGATCAGCTTTATATTATTTGTATTACATCGCTTTAATTGAATCATTTGATAAGCGATTATAGTACCAGTTTCAGATGCGAGGTAGCCGAACCTTGTTGTGTACAACTAATAGAGGCTTGAATCTTTCTGCTGTGCTTTTGGCAATTAATCATGTATTAAATATTTTCTGGATAATAAGCATCTATTTTAGTGCATATGAGAGAATGCTCTTATTCATCAAGATGATGAGCGCTTCTATTCGTGAATGATACAGTTCGAATAATATGGTCCGCAGGACTCGAATATCTCTGTATTAAAACTTGAGGAACTGATTTATTTACGGACATTGGTACATTTTTGAGATATTATTTATTGATCATTTCAGCTTGCGCGTAAGATTGAGTGGATTTATTTACGCAGCTTGGTTTGAACTCGTATGTGTGCTAGTTATAAATGTGACTTAGAATCTTGTGATTTGCCCAGTTCAATCAAAAGGATTTAATTAAGTGTCAATAAGAAAAATGGTTCTTAGGTTTCAATGTATCTGGAATTAATTAATGAGTAATAAAATATGCAATCATTTTATCAGTCATATTCCTGAAGGGATTTAGCAATATTTTAGTGAATCTTGTTTCTAGCTATATTTGTGGAGATGAAAGGAAACAGCAAGGTTTGAAGTTTGAAACATTTGAATATGCGTATATTAACTTCAAAAAAAAAAATCTGACTGTGTAACGTGTGACTTGAGATTAAGTCTCAGTCCAGCTTGGTTAAATGCTTTATATACAATTTGACGGAAGGAAAAACCTTAAGAGCTGAATCTGAAAAAAACCTTCCAAGCATCTCAAAATATCAAGAATAATCAGAATTCGTTTAACGTCTATATTCTTGAATTTTCTCTTAGTACATGAAATATTTGCATCGTCCAAAATGGATGTGCGAGTTAAGCTCAGATATTATATTAATTTAATTATTACTGTGACTCATATTTCACAGTATTATTGGCAAATACAATGCCGAGTATTTACATAATTATTATCCACTTTGTGCACTTAGATACCATTATAATATTATTTGACCATGTACGGATAGCGTCAAAGTTTCCGCTCAATTTTATGTATTAATTATTCGTATGAAAATAATATCAGTGAGTACAATTTCTCAACCTGTATTCTCGGAGGTAAAAAAATAGATTTCCATACATTTAACAACAAACAATGTCTCCAGGTCTTACGGCTTTGATTTCTACATATTTAATAGAAAATATCAGTAACATTCTCAAACTGTACTCGATTCATACATTTTATAGCAAACATGTCTTTATTTTAAAAAAGGCTTTAGTTTTCACACATTTACGTAATGACCTTCATTGGGATTCGTTCATTTATCATTCATTTGCTCTTGCGAATTCATAATTATTTTGGGCTTTATTGGCAAAAGTCAGATTATTTCAAAATTGGGCAAAAATCGGGAAACAATCATTATAAAATTGTTCATCTGTTCTGAGCAGCTTATTTTTAATGTACTTTGTCATTTTATAATCTATCACCGTCTTTAACGGGGCTGCTCTCAATTAATTAGTGTGTTATTTAACCAGCTTATTCAGAACAAATAAAACGCGCAAATCACAAATAATCTGAATTAATTCCGCATTGTCTTGTTACTTTAAAATATCAAATTTACTCTCTCGTTTTCGTCGTATAAAATATATTAAATTTATGGTTATTTAATTCAGCAATAATTACGTCAGAATAAAGTCAATGCGGCATTGTTTTGTAGATTAATTTACTTAACTTTGAATCCGGCTGTTCTCCCAATCAAACTGAATTTAAGTACATTAATTTATCTGTCTCCAATCTCGTTCCAGGAACTTTAATTAAAATTAGACCAATATTATTCTCAGACCCTCTGTCACAACCATTCTCTAGTCCCGCTCAAGCTTGAGTCCCATCTGGAGTTAAAAGAGAACAAAAAGCGCGTAATATCTATTTGGGATTTTTACCTCTGTCCTCATATAACACAGAGTTTATTTTAGTCTGTCACAAACATCCCACTCAAAACCAACACATGCGCTTGATTTTCAGGTCTCTTGGTTTTTTTTTGTTTATCAGGAATTCCTCGCGTTAAGTTTTGTAAACATACTTGAAAAAATAATTTATGTGACGTTCCACTTTAAATAAATTATGGCCACTCCGAAACTGTTGCAGTGTTGTTTATTGAAAGCGAGCTTGAACGATACAAGGTGTTACAATGAATAGGGCTAAATCACATACTATCACAGTAAGTGTCTCTTCCACCAAATTACTATTTGTAGGCCCGTTTTCGTATCGAATTTATGTCAGTTGAACTAATATGGACGGACGGTGGAATAGGGCAGTCACGGAATGGTGCAGAATGGGTCGACGGTCGGTGGGTAGATCGAAAGCTCGATGGTTCGAGGACATTCTCAAAACAGCGAGAGGACAATGGACGAGATTGGCTTTAGACCAGGGGACTCGTCATCCTTGATAATTATAAGATGTATATGTATATTTGGGTGCTAAGAAAGAGTTAAATGATCTCTAATTTCCGACGCTAACGGTACAAAAATGAATATCTCAAGTCAAGTTTAACTTGATACTGATTGATAGAGCCCTGTTTCACAATGTCGGTAATTATTAGGTCGCGTATCTTATCTAACAAATAAATCCACTAGGTCATATTACATGTACCTAGGTACGTAGCTAAATAAACAATACCTTACCGAATTAAGTTTTATGGCCCAAATGTCTAGAAATTGTAGGTTGAGTCTAGACCCTAGCAGAATGTTGCGAAAAACAATTAATTGTTAAAGGCCATCTATTGCAAAGCCTCCGTTATTATAAATATTATTTGTTCAGGACTAAAACTGTGATGAATTTTAGTTTTCATTTTTAAAAGTTGGTTGTATGTACCTCGTTATAAAAAGAAAACTGAAACCTCATTATTTTGCACATTCAATCTGTTTGTTTATCTATCATCGTAATGATTCTTCTTTTGATATATTTTTAACAAGATACATAACAATAACACTTAAATAAATGATGTTTAGTCGCGTCATTGTAGTAAAGCATCATATGCCTAGTAAAGTCTGTTATTATGGCATATTTTATCGCACAAAGTGATGTGTCGTTTTACCAGCATTACGGTCAACAAAGGGGCAACATTGCCGGTCTACTTTGTCCGGTAAATAGGCAATATTTAAAAATCCTACATGTCTCTATTTTACGCACACCAAAGCTTAAGGCGCCGTGCATATTAAATAGCCCGCGCGCAAAGAAAAATGCACAAAATCGATTCCTGTATCAAATAGACCAGGTACACTAAACAAATCGAAAATGTTCACATATCAAACTCTAGTGTATTTGATACAGGAATCGATTTCGTGCAATTTTCTTTGCGCGCGGGCTAATTCACTATGCACCGCGCCTTAATTCATTTCTAGTCAGCAGACCAATACTGTAATTAGGTACAAAAGGACCAAAAAGTCGCCATCCTTTAGTTTCAATCACATCTAAGGCTTAAGCAATCGCTAACAACCAGATGAAAGGTGACTAGAGTCACCAGTTAGAGTCTACGTAGAAGGTCCATTATACAAGGCGTTGTTTTATTAACACGATAATGAAGCAAAAATAAATTCAGTGAAAAATACCCAAAAATAATAAAATAATTGTAGCCTCCCTTACTATTCTAACGCTTGCGGCCGCACTCGCATTATCGGGCGCCACATAGCGCGCGCGCTTTATTGTCGCGGTTTTTATAGAAAAAATTGAATAACGTAATTTGTGAATAAAAATTTTAAAAATATAAAACTTATTTTTAGTTTCAAGCGTTACTAATACTATCGTCCCTGGGTCGGGTATAACCAAAACAACACCCTGTATATGATTTTTTTTAGCAACTAACAAAAACGTGCTTGAACCCTAGATACTTTTAATGTGAAGAACAATCTTTAACTCAGTCCAGTGAAAGATATAAAAGACCAACGTTCTGTTTGCCTTTACGTCGTATTATGCTTGCGCAAACGATTTTTAACGGGACCCGGCGCCTAGCGCATAATAATTATTGTGATTTTGTGATCGGTCTCTATCTAGAGTGGGTTTTGTAAGTCTCCGACCAGCCACAGCCCACAGGTGAGCGTTAGGAAATGTTTTCTAGACGATTTTTGTCCTTTTATCTCCTTTTTGAGCAAAATACTTAAGAAGCTCGTTGCAGCTGATATACTTTACTTACTTTAAACTTTATTGCACACATGAAAAAAGATATAACATAAATTACATAAAAGAAAGTGCCTATGACTGCATTAGCGTATTGACGGTGACGGTGTACCTATACTTCAAGTTTCCATATAGTTACTCGGAACTGTTAAAAAATTCCTATTCCGAAAATAACGCCAACCGAAAGCTCATGACTTTCAGACCCACAGCGAATTGGCGATTTTTACGTTGAGCATATCGCACCCCCCGCAGAATAAACCCGTAAAGTGCTATTACGGCTTTTTTATTGTTATTGCAGAAACGTCATCTCCGATGCCGAATACATAAGTGTAATTTTTTTCAGACCCTGAAATACCATATTTAAGGAGATATTTAAAAATATGGCTTTATTCGTCTGACCATACTCAACAATTTGAACGAAGAATAAAACCGCAGTCATCCCTTACTGATACATTTATTGTATGCAGAAATTACAAAAGCCTTTACGGCTTTATTCTCGTGAAATATTTTGATCACCATGACTGTCATGCATGTTTACAAAATAGGAACCGATTTTGCTATATCTGTAAAACCGTTTAGCTTTTTGTTGTTATATATTTATTCCAGTAATGATGTAATAATAAATCTAACAATATGTCATCGATGTGGTAGTCACTATGAAAGGACGATTTTGCGAGGAATAAAGAACAAGAAACAGCTATAGATAGACGAAGATATCTTAAGTTTATGTCTCGTATGATGTAGTAAACCTTATGGAGAGAAAACGGCTACACAAACTCTCACAACCGGACAATATTGTACAAGAAAAAAAAACTTGTGTACAATACGAGTGGTGGGCTCGAAGTTCTATAAAGAATGGAACAACCATGATATGGAATTTGGAGATAAAGGAGATGGCTGGGTTACGTAAAGGATAAAACCGGAATTCATTGATTGATTTCCCAGTCACTGCAGCAAGTGGTCACTGCACCCTGTGGTGTGAGTGAAGTTGCCACTTACTTACTACGCTGGCTCAGCGACTCGAAGTGGACCTTGGCCTCCGCAACCAAAAGACGCCATCTCTCTCCGACCTGCATCACTTCTTTCTAATCTTCCACTTGGAGTTCGCGCAAGTCCTTTGAGACTTCGTCAAAACAGCGATACTTGGGACGTCCAACTGGTAGACGAGCACAAGGTTGCCGTTCGTATGCTGTTTTAGCTGCCCGATCCTCTCCCATTCTTTATACGTGACCAAGCCAGCGGAGTCCTGCAGTTTTAGTCTCTCCAATTATGTTGGGCTCGGCCATATGTCCGGCGCTTTACCGGATCCTAAAGGTGCCGTCTTCTCCCTTGGTGGGTCCAAATATTTTTCACAGGATTTTTCTTTTCCGCCACCAGGAGTTTGATCTTTTCTTTTTGCGTCAGTGTCCAAGTTTCACATCCGTACATAAAGATGGTTCTTATAAATGCGTATTTTCGTTCTTCTTGTTAGGTGCTTGGACGTGATGACTTCGTGGAGAGCCGCGGAGTATCGGAATGCATTTTTAATTCTGATCTCTATCTCGCCTTCTCGGGTGTTTGGATCATTTACCATTAAACCTAGGTACTTGAACTTTGTTCAACCTAGGTCCTAGGTAACCTCAACCTAGGTACTACGCCTTTGTAAGTAATTGCCACTAGACGATGTATGATCTCATAAGGCTTAAGTAACACCAAGGTTTCTGCATACATTTCATTCTGTATGCAGGAAGTATAAAAATCCGCGTGGAAATGCTGTTTGCCAATATACTGATCTATGAAACTGGTCCTTCAATCCTTTGATCAAAAGTAACTGGTTAAGGCTCTTAAAAGAGCCAAAACTGGTAAATTACTAAGACCAGATTAATTCAAGCCCATTAAAAACATACTCTAATAATTATGCGCTCTCCAGGTCTTTCAAAACCTTTTACAGCACTGGGATATTACCACAAAATTGGTTAATTTCAACCTTTCTACTGACATGAAGAAATACTGCGAATACCGCACAATAAGTTTGTTAAGCCAGGTATGTTTCTCTTCATTCTTCATGAAAGGATCAGAGTGAAGTCCAATGAGCATAGGTATTGCCAATAGCTCTTTGAGTTTCAGGTCAGGGCTAAGAACCAGATAAGTCTTCTTTGCACCTACCTAGACCACAAGTCCAGAGACTTACAAACTGACGTTTTAATTTGCTTGATTGCACAAGAAAGAATACAAGAAGGCCTTTGATCATGCTAAGCCCGGTTATAGGTACTAATGCCCTGTCTACAAGACGTTAGAATTGATCGCAGAGATAAGCGAACAATTCAGAACCTTTACTGGAGCCAGACTAACACGGTGATAATCGTCTGTGAAGAAGCCAATCAAACTGGTAAAACTCACAGGCTCTAAGGTAACCAAGTTTGTATTTTTCTTCTGTTTTAATAAGGTTTAAGTTGACTTTGGTTTTTACCTAGGTTTGTTTATGAAGCAAATAAAGGTTTATCTTCTATCCATTTGCTATGCGATCATAACTTCCAGATCCAGATCAGGAGGCTTCAATGTTACATCTAGCCTATAGAAATGTACGACGGTTGTGAATGTATATGAAAAATGGATCGTAAAGATCAAATAAATAGGAAAATTGAAGCTTTCGAAAAGTAGTGGTATCTTAAGTATAAGGATAAGGATATGTCATACAAAAGAGAACTCATTTAAAACATCCAATAGAAATAGATAAGTAATTAATGTGATTAGATACGATAGGCTTCTCCAATTATCCTGATAGGCAAAGATTGAGGAAGGAAAAAGCGTCGGCAGAAGAAGAAAAAGTTTGCTGAAAACCATCAAAGAATGAACAGGAGTGGTCACCATATAAGATCTCTTAAGTCTAGCTAAGGACAAAATGACATAATGAACAGCCGACTGCCAACCTCCAATAGTGGAGAGGCACCATTAGAATAAGAAGTTTCGAATTAAATTGTTATTTAATGATTCAAACACTTCCAAAAACAAAGGGATAAAAAATTGAAAAATTCACTTTTTGTTAACTTTATTGCCTTTGTTTTTGGAAGTTTTTAATTTCATTGTGTTTTTCTTCCATCATACTGTCGATTTTTAATACGATTTGTTTCGTTAACTACTTTGGGTAGGTATTCAAAATTTCCTGGACTCCTTTACCTACTTATTTTATACAAGTCATTGCTACAAGGGGCACTTATGGAGAATTAAAATGTATATGAAAAATTGTAATGTACACTTACATTTCATATTCTTAGAAATTTGTACCAGAATAAAAAGATAATGAGCCATTATCTAACCGAGTCACTTTACATATGCCGAGAATAAAGCCATAATGTGCTCTTACCGAAAAGAGTATCTATGCAAAATATCAGCGAATATTCCTATAATACTATGATGCTGTAAATGTTCGGTTTCGATTTTACAACGAATAAAACCGTAATATCACTTTGCAGTAATAAAACAAGATTTTAATATTGGTATCATACATTTTGTTAAATAACTTCCGTAGTGTTATCTATAGATTAATAATGTTTCAATATGTAGTGAGCAAAAATAATACCTGTAAATTGATACCTAAATGACTTTTCTACCATATGTACTTAGTGAGTTGTGACGAAAAATCAGTTTTTATTTTTTCCTGAACAATTACGTTTTTGATGTTACGGGTTTATTCGCCGGGGGGTGCGATATTACTATGTGCCTCAGGGCCAGTTTCTGAATTGAGAAATTCACTAAGTTAATACTTAAGTATCGTTCTGTCGCGTTCTTTTATGTGAAATCTGCAGAGACAGAACGATACTTAGGTAAGTATTTGATTAGTGAAATTATCAATTCAGAAATTGGAGGTCAGACGCTTAGGTTCCTCATGACGCTTTTCTTCAGGGAAAAAATGCAATAAGTATGCGGCAAGAAAAATGGAACTAATTTACCAAGTTTTTACCAAAACCTTTTCCCTGTCTATTTAGAGTCAAAGTTCTTAAAAATCGGCCACCGATGCCCTTTGTGAAGCTTCTCAAAGACTGACACTGGCTAAGTATAAGTAAGTCGCCAATCGAAACGCATGTAACTGTCTACGGACAGCAATTGACTTTCTGACCCTCTCGGAGTGCGTAGGTACAATTTGTCATTGTACAATTTTAGTCAGCTTGGAACGGTGTGTGGCCATAGCCCGCTAGTTCTTATGGAACGCGTTATAAGATCGAGTATCGATCGCACAATGTTCTTGACTCTACAATACTATTACCTCCTAATGATCCACTAGCGACCGTACTTGTAAACGAAATAATGGTTACAGAAGGTCTGGTTTTAGGCGAGTTTTTTTGTTTTTATTTATTTCCTTGGAAAGGGTCGGAAACTGTGTACTGACCCCAGTGGCGGCGCGAGTGGTGCCTTTCCCTTTGCCTTACTTAAATAAATAAAAAATGCGTTAGTCGATAGCAGGATTAAAACGTGTTGTATCGAAAAGCCGAAGCTAACCTTTTATTCATTACAACTACTTTTTAAGTATTGGTTGAATGTCGACACTTTCGTTTTCCTTTACTTGGAATCGTGGTAAAGGTTAAGTGAGATATCAATAGGATGTACTTTAGGGTTCCGTAAAAACGTAAGATGACCAATCTAGTCCAAACTTGAGTCCAATCTGTAATATTCTGTTTGTCACAATACGGGTCCCAAAGGTAAACCTACCTACATCAGTTACGATGGCAGAGGCTCTACCACGAGTTAGGTACGTCCGGCAATAGTGAAACTTGCTTTGTCGGTGCCGTAGGTCTGGACGGACGTATCTCGTGGTAGAGCGTCAGTTCCTACCATCCCAAGACACCAATATAGGTACAGGCAGCCACACGCTAGGATACCCCTTTTTGTTTGTTTGGCGCCATCGGATATCCTAGACTGTGACCGACCGTACCCAAAGTTCCCAATGCAGTTTTCAATTCCGGCCAATTTTGCGCCTTCAACTCAAGCTCGGATATGCTCATCCTAAGACCGTTTCCCGATCACCACATCCCGAAGGTCACCACATCACGACGACCCGGAAGACTGTCCCAGATGTGGAAGAGATCCGTTTTTTCCGAGACGAAAGAGAAGGGAGCAACTTGGCCAGAGCTGCCCCCCTAGCCCTGAAACAGAGATAAATGGAAAGCCCTTGTGTCGGCCCCAGACTCCACGGAGGAGTAAAGGGATCAAAGAAGAAGACTGTTTTCTTCCTGTTGGACTTATTTGCAGTTTTAAGGCTTAGTCTCTTTATATGGTGCTGAAAAATAGATCACACACAGCCTTTTGGATCCGTGCGGTCGCGTGCGCGTGACCCACCGAACTAAATCCCATAGAAAATAAAAAAAAAACTTGTCCCCACAGAAACAAAAGATATCAGCAATAGAACAATACGAAGCATCATTTCGAACATACGTCTAATATTCGAATGTCAACCTTATTGCATTAGTGTACAGTTTTACTATAATTGCATGGACTACGAGCAAATAAGCTCCCAAAAGCAATTTGGGCATCTATTTTTCCAGACACATTTCAGAGTTCTATGTTGTATCTAGTTTTATCCTTGATCGAAGGCGTGACAGGATTGTGCGACATAGCCAACACCACTTTCGCAACTTTATTTTGTCGTCTCGTTTTATTGGAGTAAATTAATAGCTTTTCTGGAGCTTTATCGTAGTAGGTATAAGTAGACACTGTTTTATTAAGTCTTTGGTCTATCATTAGTTAATGACATAGCGCACGAAAAGTTGCTCTATTAATTTGCCAGATTGATATCTATCTACTTAACAAGATTCTAAAAGGCTTGTTTCTTTTGTACAGTCGGTCACACGCTAGGAAACCCCTTTTTGTTTGATTTGCGCCCTTATGCCTTGGTATATGTGACTGTGGAAGACCGTACCTACACTTCTTTTCTTTCAGGCTAAATTATGTAGACTTGTAGAGGGAATGGAAAACTATATCCCTAACTCCACATAAGTAGGTACCTAACCTGTGTGTCTGATAAATGGCCAATTCACTCCTCTCTGGGTAAAAGCTGCTGAATCATCTAAACACAAGAAGAAAGAGGTACAGTCGGCCACACGCTAGGATACCCCTTTTTGTTCGATTTGCGCCATTAAGAGCTGCCATGGGGTATCTGTGACTGTGGCCGACCGTACATAGTACCTTAATAAGGAAGCATATTGACGTTCAGTCCCGATTGGTTCCAGAGTATTGGTTTATAAAACGTCATTGTAGGATCCATCCGTTTGTTAGATTATACGCTGACGGTTGCACAACGTTGCGCAACGACGCGTAACTCAGGAAACAAGCGTCGATAACGTTTGGTTTTATGTCAGATCGCGGTTTTGCGGTGATTTCTTAGAGCCTGGGGGCTAATACTCGGGAATCTCGCATTCGACACATCTCGAAGGAAAAATATCATTTTGCGGCAAATGTCACATCTCCTATTCTCACGAAGTCATCCTCGACATAAGGCACGAGATTTCTGCGAGATGTTTGCCTTTTTCGCTCGACATGACACAGGTGGTCGGGAGCTGACTGAGTACACACGACAGCACGTGACGCTTACACGCTAGCACTCTACTCGGTTACGTTACGGGCGACTTTACAAGAAAAGTGTACATTCTGACGTGCTGTCGTGTGTATACGTAGATACGTGCTGAACTAACCCGCATCAACGCGATATTTTCCTCCACGGTGAACTAACCAAAGTAGGCACTACAAAGTAGATATCTAACGAGTTATTATTGGGTACTTACAGAATGTTAACAGTAGGCAAGGCAAGCAATACTTAAAGCTAAACTTTAATCACCATCTAATGAACTATAACAACGAAACATTTAATCGACGCGGTTGCATTGTCTACCGACTCCACCGTGCTTCACAATGGGCGGTCGGCCCATCGATAGAACACAGAAACAATCGCTAAATTAAAACTACCTATTAAGGTGAAATACGTCTCACAACTAGCGCCGCCAATGGAAAAAAAATCATATCTTTTTTTTGGATGCGTTTTAGGCTAAAAACATCAAATGATAATCCCTAGGCTTAACTATTTTTAGGACCTAATGTTAGATTCCAACGTAGAACACCTATACGAATAAAACTGGCCGCCGCCAAAAGTGGCCACTTTTGGCGGCGGCTGGTTTTATTCGTAGATGCTAGATCTGGAATCTAGGACTTATGTCCTGAAAATTTACAGCTACTCACGCTTGAGCTTAACATTGACAGTAGCCAAAGGGTCATTTTGTTTTCTGAGATCACCTACTTGAGCTCGTGCTTGAGCTGACGACTGTTAATGCCACCCTTAGATATCTGTTGCAAACAATAATGTGAGCTTATAAAAAGATTTAAGATGTACCTACACACGACAGAACGTTGACCCTTACACGCTAGCACTCTACTTGGTTACTTTACGGGCGAATTTACAACAAAAGTGTACAATCTGACTCCTAAATCATGCGACCTAAGCTTTGGGCAAAAGCTATTCTGCGTATATCTATGGAATGGAACCATTTCATTTTATGACAACAGAAGCTTAGGAAAATAACCACTTTATTTATGTAGCCTACATTTACGACGCTCAAACAAACGTTTACAATCAAACGGGATGATTGGAAAATCATTGCAAAATTCTTACGTCGTGTGCCAAATAAATATTTCATGTTATGAGTGTGTCGTCAAATAAATATTTCTCATAAGTACCTACCTATGCCAATAAGCTCTTTGTTGCCCAATGGATCAAATCAAACACATACCTAAACATAAGCCCCCGCGCATTGATTTACGTTTTACGTATGTTGCAGTAAACGCACCAACACTTCACCGCAATACGACAAAAAAAGCTTCGCGCACGGCCATGTCTGATTCTTGTATCTATACAGGGTGGTTCAGAAACATGCTGTCATACCAAAGGGGGTCGCATAAGATCTCCTTCAGCTTTGCAGCCCTCTCGCTCACACTTTTCAACATTTTAATTTATTGTAAGAGAATGATTCAACTTTGGACGATGAAATATAGTTGCAGACACAGATAATTAAGCTATCGACATGTGGACTAACTTTTAATTTCATATTACTAGGAATATAACTCTCATCAATACAAGCAACTTTTACTATGGGCCCAATCGGGGCCATGTGCAAAATCTCGAAAAAAGTATATCAGCTAATTTGTAGTGCTGGGCCCTTAGCCTGTAACGCAATGGTGCCAAAATGGGCTGTCAGGTGACGACTTCAATTACGATTTGCTAACGCTGTCTGTCTTTTTAATGTTTTTGTAGTACAGCAAAGAATATTTTGATTCTAATTCTAGAGAATTAGTTCTCTGGTTGTAGGAGAAAAACGAGGAGAGCCCGGTTTTGTCCTTCTGTCGGGACGCCATTGACCCGCCATTGCGTTCCAGGCTAAGGGCCCTGGTTTACTCGGGGGTAGACACAACCGACCAAGTGTGGATGCAATCAAAGAGCCGGTGTCGCTGCTTACCCTTACATTAGAAAATGTAATGGTAGAAAAACAAAAGTTGTTGGCATTCACTTGCCCATACTTTCAGTTTTTCGAGTGGGTGTTGTACAAGATGTTCAGAAATTGTTTAAAAAAATTGTTCTTTATATCTACCTATCTAACCGTTGACAACTGACACCTAAGTCTAACAAAAGTACTTTCAGTTCAGTTTCACCAGTGGGTGTTGTACAAGATAGGAGGGGTACCTAATTGTTAAAGTATTGTATGCAAGAAAGTGTTTGCATTAACAGGTCCTATTGTCATCAGCCATTAATATTAATATAGGCAGCGATAGGTGTTATGCGTGCCTAATGGAGTCAGAGGTGATAGCAGACATGGGCGTCAATGTAGAGCTTATTGAAAAGCTAAATGTTTTCTGAGTGCTGTCGTATAGACCTCAAATGAAAAGGCAGAGAAATCTTTACCTCCCATCCCAAATGTAAGGAGCTAGATAACAATATGTTTTTTATCATTCCTAACATTCCTAGCGGTGGTGGTCTAGTGGGTAGAACAGTGGACTCTGAAGCAAGAGGTACCCGGTTCGATTCCCAGTGCGGGCATGTATCTATGACTTTGTTTAATTTCAAAGTTACGTACATTTGTGAAGTCGTAGTAGCAATACCACTCGCTGACGGTGAAGGAAAAACATCGTAAGGAAACCTGAGCGTATGAGGCATTATACCCTCAACGCAAAAATCGCCAACCCGCATTGAGCACGCGTGGTGATTAAGAGGGAACGCGGGTAACCTCAAAGCCATACAAAAGGGGAGACCTGTTTCCTCCCTGGATAATTGTTTTAGAAAAAATATGTTTATGCTATTCAATCTATATTTACCTCTGCCATGTCCCTATGTTTTCCTTTTTTAATTATTTTAATTATTTAAATAAATTTTATTAAATATAATAATTAAAAAAGGAAAACATAGGGACATGGCAGAGGTAAACATAAATTGAATGGCATAAACATATTTTTTCTAAAATCATTATCCAGGGAGGAAACAGGTCTCCCTTTTTGTATTTTTTGTATGGAGCAGCCGGCTACCCGCGTTCCGTCTTAAGCTCGAACTCTCTCTCTGAGAGAAGGCCTCTTACTTTTTATTCCTAACATTACATTTTTAAAGTATATAAGAGAATAACTGCCGATTTCTGAATTGAGAAAGTCACTAAACAAATACGGAAGTATCGTTCTGTCTCTGCAGATTTCTCACAAAAGAGCGTGACAGAACGATACTTAAGTATTTGCTTAGTGAATTTCTCAATTCAGAAACCGGGCCTAATTCAACTTTTCACAAATGAAAAATACTTTTACTCAAAAAAGCTCGTAATGTGGTCATTAATTCGACAACCTTCTTTGAGCAAAGGAGGACTTGCGGGCTACTTTGATTAGGCGCCAGAAAAGTTGTATGGAATTTCATTAATGTCGTGTTTTGCGGCCAGAAAAACTGTATGAAAATCCATTAATGTCGAGTTTTGTTTCAAAAATAGAACTCAAAAATCAGGCACGAAAAGTATTTATTTAGAATTTGGCTGTTTGGGTGCTGGCAGTCTACAAATTGCATAGAAAAAAAAAGCGCGGCCATATTGTTTTCGCCGCTTCGCGCGTTGTTCGAAGTGATTTTTTCTGTGCGTGCTGTTTTTGTTATAAATAAAAGTGAACTCTTCAAGCAACGAATCCTCCGATTCAATGTGTTTAACAACGCCGAACATAAAAAGGAAGCGAAATAAGATATTTGAAGGTACCTATTGCAACGGAAGTCAAAGGAAAAATACAAGTTTATCTACGAAAAGTTTGCGGAATGAAAAATCAACAGAAAGTAAACTAAGACAAAAGGTAAGCTGGTTCTATTTAAATTACTCGCATTGTTTGAGTAAAGCACTATACAAGCCTTGGTCTGCAATGAGTGCGCTTCTGGCCACGCTATTAGACATGTGTAGGTAATGCTTGTAATATTACAAAAGACATATTACACAACGGTGTCATGAAATATTACACATTACACGAGAGAATAAAGCATGGCACATAGCATTTCATTACACTAGATGACATGAAACATGACACATGGCATTGCAGCGTACTGCAATTAAAGTGTGCTGAAATACCATGATGTCATGTTTCATGACTGCAATGAAGAAATACCATGATGTCATGTTTCATGTCTGCAATGAAGAAATACCATGATGTCATGTTTCATGTCTGCAATGAAGAAATACCATGATGTCATGTTTCATGTCTGCAATGAAGAAATACCATGATGTCATGTTTCATGTCTGCAATGAAGAAATACCATGATGTCATGTTTCATGTCTGCAATGAAGAAATACCATGATGTCATGTGTCATGTTTGGTGCCATGATATAAGGTAATATCACGCGGTATGAAATGTCATGAAATATATCATGACTTCGAAGTGCACTGTTTCGCGCATGTCTACACGCTATGATGGCCTCGAGCTTAGCTTAGCTACGCTCTCGGCTCTCAAGCTTGGTCATCTTTGCAGCCCTTGCTGTCCGCGCTATAAAGGCCTCGACCTTCGGTCTCGGCCTTCATTCCAGCTTGTCCATCAAGGGCTGCAATGCTGACCACGCTGTGAAGGCCTTGAGCTGCGCTACGCTGCGCTCTGTCGGCCATCAAAAGCGTGCCAGAAACGCACCCATTAATGACCGCGGCAGTAATGTACTAATAATAACCAAGAAAAAAAAACATGCCACGCATATTTTTCAACTTACTTTTGTTTAATATTCCTAGTTATTGACAAGAAAAAAACTGTTTTCTGAAGAAAATAATCCTCCTTTGGATAGTCGGGTAAAAATTGAAGAAAACTGATTTCTTTATGAAAAAGTTGGAGTGAAAAACGGATAGCTAGAAGAAGATACATTTTTGCATATTGTTATAGATTCTGATGATGTTTATGACTCGACTGGACATTGTTTATTAAGTTATTTCCTTCACTTTCGTCTCGTAAATTTAACGCTTCACTTGTTAGGTCTTCATTCATCGTAAAAAATGTGCCGCATGCCTATCATATCAAGGTAGGTAGGCTAGAGTACCTACTCTTCTCTTTATTTGACAGAATCACGTTAAGTTGTTAAAAGGTTTTTAATAAGGTAAGAAAAAAATGCTCCGGGACAGGAATTAGCAACCTTTGGCATTGCTCTACCAACTGAGCTACCAACCCAAGTAACTGTCGATGCGAGCCGAGCCAATCAAAGTTCCGCTATCGAACTCGAGTCCTCCCTGCAAGCGTAGCATAAGGCTGGGTTAAGGGTCGACGATAGCAACGTGGCGGGAAATTCAAAATTTTCACAGTTTTTTTAAATTTTGTAGCTAAATTGAGCTATTTTTGTTCAGCGATTTTTCTTTCGCGGCAATAACAAAGTATTATTTTCATTATTGTAAACAACAGAACACTTCCCTCTCCAGACTACCTTTTTTTATTATAGTGGCCCTTTTACCGACAGCTTAGGTCATGAAAAGGGCACACTACGTCCAACAAACGATCGAAACCGAATGCCAACAAACAACAGAACAACAATAATTCAGCCGATTATGTGTTCTGGTCTACGACAAGTTTTTTGGGCAGTACCACTGCTTCGTAGACCAGAACACATAATCGGCTGAATTATTGTTGTTCTGTTGTTTACAATAATAAAAAGAACACGGTTTTATTCTCGCGAACGATAAATCGCTGAACAAAAATAGTTCAGTTTAGCTACAAAATGTAAAAGTCTGTGAAAATTTTGAATTTCCCGCCACCTTGCTATCGTCTACCCTTAAAGCGTATCTATGGGATTATAACTCTGTCTATACCGCTCTACGTCAAACAAAAGAGTGAGATTCATTTAGGGGTTTATCCCCTAGATACGCTCTAACCCCGCCTTATGCTACGCTTGTGGTAATGAAAACGAAGAGGTCGAAAGAGAAATTGGTTTGCTTATTTAGGTAGGCCTTAATAAGCAAACCAATTTCGATGTGTTGCTATCAATGACATTCCAATGTTATATTTACCTAATTGGCATCAACCTCGCCTATGAATCTACTGTAGCGTTGAAAAGCTTAAACACATCGTCATGTAGATATTGTTACAATCTACATGGTGTAGTGGGCTTGTATCGGCCATTGTGTTCTGCAGTTTAGATCCGCTATTCCATATCTATCAGTTTCATATGTTGTTAGGTTGTTTGTATGATACCGCCCCTCTTAGGTTGTGGTTTTTGTGGAGGCATCCAATTTTTTTTCTGCAACTCCTATCAGATTTAAATAGACAATCCAGGCCTAATGGACATCGTCTACATTAACATTTTTGCTAGAAAATGAACACCACTTATTGGATACCTACTCAATCTAATTAAACGTAAATGCAAAAATATGGGTGATGCTGATGACTAAGGGTGGTATTCCAGATCGCTACTTAAACTCAGTTCAAACGAGAAAGCTCCTTGAACCCTGTTTAAACTCAGTTTAAGTAGAGTTTAGTAGTGTCGACTGTCGATAAAACAGGGCATGTTTTGATTTGAATATCCCTCCCTTCATATCAAAATATGCACCGCTTTATCGACAGTCTGAACTCTACTTAAGCTAAGAACTTATGGTAGGTAAAGAAACCATAACAGGACGACACACTATTTTTACTTATTAAGAATAACACATTTTTTATTTCTTTCAGTAGATTTTTTTCAGGAGATATTCTTGATAACAGTAGATACTCTTATCTAAGGGTGGTATTAATAGTCATCTGAGATCACCTACTTGAGCTCGATCTCATCAGAAAAGTCAAATGATAATGTCAAGCCTTGGCGAATGTCACACTTGAGTAGCTGTCAGCATATTAATAGACACTATCTTGAGATTGACATTGACATTAGCCATGGCTTGACATTAGCATTTGACTTCAGAGATCACCTACTTGAGTTCGATCTTGAGTCGACGACTAATAATGCCACCCTAAGGCCCGGTTTCTGAATTCAGAAACCGACAGTTAGTAATGCAGCAGCGAAAATTCCAGCGAACCGAAAGTCACACACTGTTAAATCGCTTAGCCACCCGCTATCGCTCACCACCCAAGCCTATCCCCATAAATCATCATACCGATCTCGACAAGCGCGATATCGATACATAAACTATTCGTACATCAACAAGTGAAAGTCCTTCAGTGATAAATGACTGACAAAATCACATCGAACCATGACATTCCTGGCTGACTACCCGACAGGCTAGATAGTACGAAGACGGAGGTCACCAAAATGGCACGGATGTGGATTTTTAAAGGCGCTCATGAGTTAAGCTGAGCATTCACTGGTAGAGAATTTATAGTCGATGAGCTCGATGGGTCGATGACATTGTCAAAACAGCGGGAAGACATTGGACGAGATTGGCATTAGACCGTTGGCGTGAAAAGGAAGAGGCCTAAGCCCAGCAGTGGGCTTTATTTGTGGGCTGGATAGATAGATAGAGCATCAGAAATTCTAGTAACACACAAACTTTTTTCTAAAGAGCGAATGCCGCCATTTAGTAGACACTCTTGTTAGATATATTTATCCTAACCGATGAGGAAGAAACAAGTAGAAAAGAGCGTAGAAAAAAGTGGAGGCGGCCCTCTTAACTAGGCTGAATTTTTGGCTGGAGAATATAAATTTCTTGAGCGTTCGCTAGAGTTATTCGTATTGACAGCTTAGTTTGCTCCAGATTAGGTATTCGCCTTTGTAGATACCCTTGTTGGTCGCACAGGAAACTGCTTCAAAGGTACTCTAGGTAAATAAAAGTTAACATGTGTGGGTAGGGTAATCTAGGTAACCTCCTCGCATAATCTTGCAAAGTTTTTATGCTACTTAGTAGAGTATGAAATGATTATTTGGACCCGGCTTGGCTCCAAGCATAAGATTTGCTTGGCTAAAAGCCCTCTACATTTTAAGAGCATGATCACCAGCTCCGTAATCATCGGCGAATGATCAATATTTTTAGTCTGTCATCGCCCTAATATTAAAAGCGGCGTCATGGCGCGCGTAGATGACGCTGATGACTTTTAATAGACTTAATTGTTCTCTATTGGCCTGCCGATAGTTATCCAATAGATATTGTGATGGTTATGTGAGTTATGGACGTTCGCAGGTGATAGCTCCGCGGATGTTTTATCGTATCTAATGTCTACTGAACAATGGAGTCCGAAATATGTTCACTCGCTTTCACAATGGAGTGGAAAAAGGAACATCGTTTGCTAAGGAAACCTTCAGAGAAATCTCTTCAATCAGGGGCTAATTGTCAGGATAAACCACATTTGAGATTCCCGAAAATTTACTTCTGCAAAGTGTGCTTAGAAGATCCTAACTCTTTTTGCAGGGTGTAACCGTCAACAGGATGTCATTTCTGTAAAAAAAAACGTAGATTTTTATTTTTATTTTAATTGAAAAAAAAAAATCTGTTTTTGTTTTTGGATTTTGTTCAAATTCAAACACTTGATTGTGTGTGTGCATTTGCATAGTTTTAAGTTGATAAAATATTGTGAGAAATCAATGAAAACCATTAAAAAAAAAAACACCTGTCACAGGACAGCGCTTACATTTTATTAATTTAAAAATGAACGGAATCGCAAGAAGCAAAAAAAATATTTGGCATGTGGTTGTCACCGGGTGCTAGCTATTACCCTATTCAATTCAATTCAATTCAATTTATTTCAGATTCGCATCCATATTTTGTTAGTATAATCTTAAGAATTACGTTAGTACAGCAAAACCTAAAAATAAATTATAATTAATAAATTCATTCATTCATTAAATTCATTCATTCATTTAATATTATTTATATATTTACAGGGCAGACATGATGGACTCTCCCCTCCGCGGACACGGTCATTTCATTTAGTATTAAAAAGAGTTAGGTACTTTTGTAAAAACTTGTATTTCGATACGAAAAGGCTATTTTCATTGAGTGGAACCTCCCCCTCGACCAATCTAGTAGGTACACTGTTGATGCTAGCGACGAATTAAAAAAATTAAGTGCGTTCACTAGAAACAGTTTTTATTGCGCTAAACAAAAAGGGGAACATACAAACAGTGCTTTGTGGCTAAAATACTTTTTTTATCAATTTCAGGTGCAGTGCAATCTACTGAAGGAGCTAGAAGGCCCGCTCAAAGAAGAAAGGTATTTATTTAATCTACTGACTTTCTTTTTCACTTATTTATCAGTCTCCATAAGATACTGAAAGCTCGAGTCAAAATTACGGAAACAGCCGAAACATTAAAAGTTGGTTCCCACTTACAAATCTTGTTAAAAGGTAGTTTTGTTGAATCCCCTCGATCTTTTTTATTATCTTCATGTTTTCTTCACAATAAAATTATGAAGATGTAGGGACGCGAATCTTACGATTAGGTAAGGCAGCCATGAAATGTTGCACAATGGGTCGAACTACCTAGCCTAGACCCTGGGTCGCCAACCTTTTCAGACGAAAGGGCCAAAAATTTAATTAGCTTCCTTAATATAAATTCACATTGTAAATAAAACAAATGCGCCCAAGAATTCATCGATTGACCCTTAAATTTAATAATAATAAAGGTTTCCTTTGCTATAAATAGGGACAGAGCGCGCAGCGCGCCCGAAATTTTACCGAATTAGCCCTTAACTTTCTTGATAGAGATTTATCAGTTATGTAATTTTTTCGAAGATGGAATTGATGATTGAAAGAGCCGCATGCGACTCGCGAGCCGCAGTTTGCCGACCCCTGGCCAAGAAAGTCAAGCTTTATTTTACCTTACATACGTACAAGACACTGTTCAATTAACTAGGTACCTACTACTTAGATACTTTAACCCACAAGCTATTCTTGTACAGACAGCTTATACACCGTGGAATTTTAGTGGTTTTAAAGCCGAAGGTATTTAGTTGCACTCGTGATTCTGAGCCAAATTCCAAAATTTTACTTCAAAACGAGCGAAAAAAAAACACTTCCCAGTACAAACGGCTATCGCCAATCGACACCATTTGTATGGAGACGTGAATTTTTTTTTCGCGCATTTTGGAATGAAATTTTGTAATTTGGCTCAGAATCACCAGTGCAATAAAATACCTTCGGCTTTAAAACCACTAAAATTCCACGGTGTAGTGTTATGATGACGATGTAAACTTGTAAAACGTAGTAATTGCGGGGTTCAGTCGGGTGGGCGGGGCCCGGTATTCTCGACGCAAAGATTCCGGGTTCGCGATTTAGGTAAACACCGAGATTTGCTGAACAAAACACTTGGATAAGTCTTGTGCTTTGTTTCAACACGTCTCAGCGGAGTATTATTGTATAAGACATCTTCGAGCTCGGAAATTACTTAATTCGCCGCCAATCTCGTCAGCGTACGACGGCGTTTAGTTTTATGGTAATTTTATAATATTGAAAAATTACTTCAAGTTGCCACTGATGTACCTCGTCAGTAGTCAACTAGTCAGCAACAAGTTAGAATTGTTTGTTCGATTGAAGCACTTATGTCGCACGCGATAAGAGCTACCATGGGGTATCCCAGCGTGTGGCTAGCAGAACACCATGTAGCTAGAGACAAAATCGCTATTAAGTCAAAGTTTACTTACATATTTTCTGACAAAATTGAACAAACTTGGTAGAAATGTGCAGTGCTTACGAAAGTTTAAGTTTTAAAACTTGGTAGAGCCATTCAATATTATTATAATGTTTTGCGTGATGACCGTAGGCTGCGTTAGAAAGTCTTCTTCGCGGATATGACACCCACGTTAGAGGCAGTATTTTGATCAAAGTTATTGCATTTAAGGTCCAACGATATTTATTGTAAACAACAGAACAACAATAATTAAGCTGATTTTGTTTTGTCGTCGACAAACTAGTGGCACTGCCAAAAAAACTAGTTTACGACCAGAACACATAATATTTATTTTATTGCCGTGAAACAAAATCGCATGAACAAAAACAGCTCTATTTAGGTGCAAAAAACCGTGAAAAAAATGCAATTTTCCGCCACGCTGCTATTAACTATAAAAATTAAAAAAAATACTGTGTTAACTTTGAATTTCCGCCACCTTGCTATCGTTGGACATAAGTGCATAAGTTGGCATAAGTGCCACGTTAAAAATTGAGTCATTAGGGTAGAGAAACTTCGACTCACGCCTACCTACCTACTAATATTCTGGAGGAGTAGAGAGCGTTCAGCCTTGCCCACTGCGGATTGGCGATTTTATAGAGAACTTTTTTTATTTATTACCAGCTTTTGGCCGCAACTTCCTGCGCAGACTTTTGTGTTCCCTACATTACGGGGCGGAGAAAAATCCAACAAATCAACGATCATACAATCGGTCCAGCCTTTCTTGAGTTATAAATGGTGTAACTGACCCGTCTTTGGCACGGTTTCTGAATTGAGAATTTCACTAAGTAAATACATAAGTATCGTTCTGTCACGTTCTTTTGTGGGAAATCTGCAGAGACAGAACGATACTTAAGTGCTTGCTTATCAAATTTTTCAATTCAGAAATCGGCAGTAAGTCTTATATGAATGTGTCGAGATGAGATTTCCTCTCATAAAGCAAATCGTCTCAATTTCCAGGACGTCCAAGAGGCCATGTACCTCCCAGCGCCCAGCGTTGAGACCCTCAGCGAGCTGGCTGAAGCGATGGGCGCCGCTGGGTTCGAGCACTACACAGAGGGCAAGGCGTTGGTCAAGCGACTCATACCGCAGAACAGCGAGCCTGACCTAGATGTCATCAACCAATCAGGTACCTTCACATATTTCAGTCAGAAAATACCTTCAAAATATTACCTTCATCACTTCACTCAACCAATAAAGCGCTGTTGGCTTCGAACACTAGACGGAAAGCAAGGCGTTGGTCGAGCGACTCATACTGTAGAACAGCCAGCCCGACCTAGTGTCATCAACCAATCAGGTAGGTACCTTCACATATTTCAGAAAATAAGTCCCAAAGATTAGCTTCATTTCTTCACTTGAGCAATAAAGCGCTAATTCGAGCACTTCACGGAGGGCAAGGCGTTGGTCGAGCGACTCATTCCGCAGAACAGCGAGCCCGACCTAGTGTCATCAACCAATCAGGTAGGTACCTTCACATATTTCAGAAAATAAGTCCCAAAGATTAGCTTCATTCCTTCACTTGAGCAATAAAGCGCTAATTCGAGCACTTCACGGAGGGCAAGGCGTTGGTCGAGCGACTCATACCGCAGAACAGCGAGCCCGACCTAGATGTCATGAACCAATCAGCCCCTGTATTATCTAAAATATCCACCGTAAAAATAACGGTTTTTAAATGTCACATAAAAGATTTGACATTTAGAAATGTGCATTTGAATAAGGGCTATTTTTGAGTGTTTTGACGCTCAAAGGTTGAGTGTTTTTTTACATAATAGACCCGCAGGTACCTTTTCATCCCTTCACTTGAGCAATAAAGCGCTAGTTAGAACACTTCACTGAGGGCAAGGCGTTGGTCAAGCGACTCATACCGCAGAACAGCGGCCCGATCTACCAATCAGGTAACATCATTCAAGCAACACATGCAGCTATCTTCGAGCACTACACGGAAGGCAATGCGTTGGTCAAGCGACTCATACAGCATTACAGCGAGCCCGACCTAGATGTCATCAACTAATCAGGTACGGTCGGCCACAATCTCAGATACCCCATGGCAGCTCTTACCGCGCGCGGCATAAGGGCGCCAATCGAACAAAAAGGGGTATCTGAGACTGTGGCCGACTGTACCTTTTCATATTTTAGTCAGAAAATACGTCCCAAAGACTAGCTTCATCCCTTAACTTGAGCAATATAGCGCTAGTTCGATAACTACACGGATGAGGGCAATAAGGGTTGTCCGGAAGAGTATAAGACAGTCAAAACTGTTCACTTGCCATAGCCGCGTCTAACAGAAGTTTCAAATCTAGTTCTACATAATATATTTTTTTACCTGAAATGAAAATGTAAAACTATTCACAGATGCAAACTCAAGCGTCTACTCTGTTCAAAAATATCTCTAACACCAGCAGCACTTCGAATCAGTTGTTTTAATCCCTAATTTTCCAAATTCCAGGAGTGATTGGCAAGGCGGGCGTGGACTTCCCCGCGTTCCCCAACATCCCCGCTACTGGATTCAACTGTAAGAACGTGCCCACTGGATACTACGCCGATCTGGAGACCGATTGCCAGGTAAAAAGCCAAATTGAGTTACAAATCAGCAGGTCACGAACTATAACTACTATTTCTTCGACCATCCTGATCCAGTCATTACTATACTCTATCCACGGAGACAAGTTAATATAGCGTTCTCTCTGTTACGTAATACCATACAAATGACAAAGACAAAACAAGACAGTGGGCGTAAACCCTTCTGAATGCTCGTACACACTGCGCTACTTTTTGCGAGAGTATTTAGCGAATTTGTATTTTTTGTGACAGTTATAATGCAGAAATAAAAACAACAAGCGTCGTAAAAGCTAATTATCGTCTGCGATGAATCATTCACTAATTTCTTGAACAATCGCGCCAGAGCCAATTTTCATCAACAATGAACAATGAGTCCAAAGAACACGTCAAGTCACGGAACAATAACGATACGGATAAAATATGCACACAGCGCGTCTGCACAGTACGGGTACCACGAACAGACTAAAATGTACACGTACTCTGTACACTGCATTAACCGTCATCGCTGACGTTTCCCTATTAACTTGTCTCGGTGGATAGACTATAGAAATTTGCTTAAGAGTGATCGTTGCGTGAATTACGTCGTCTTCTGATTAGTCTTCATTTGACTCACCTTTTGACGAACCCCTGCCTAACTCTAACTGATCCAAACATCCTTGCCCCCAGGTATTTCACATTTGCGACACGTCGCGCAAGATCTCCTTCCTCTGCCCCAACGGCACCATCTTCAGCCAATCGCACCTCATCTGCGACTGGTGGTTCAAGGTGGACTGCGCCTCCGCCCCCGCCCTCTATGAGTCCAGCGCCGAGTACTACTCCAGCGAGCAGAAGAAGACGCACAAGATCACCCAAACACTCACCAAGAACCGCGACTTGCAACAGATCAACTCCGACGCCAGTAACATTAGAGAAAGGCTTCCTCAACGCACGACGGTTAAAGAAACTCCCGTCCCAAGCACGACGGAACGATTCCTAAGACACAGACAAAGGTTGCAAGGCGATGCCCCGGCTAAACAAGGAAGAAGCTTCCAAGGTTTTCCGGAAGTATTCCCGACGCCACGGTCCCAATTGCCACCGGTCCCGGCAGGTTTTGAAAAGAGACGGAATAATCTAGTCCAGCTAATCGGAAACAACTTTGGCGGACCAACTAGAACTACATTGCCTGCGTATACCGATGCCGCTACCTACAGAACAACAGCCCCGGCTGGTGACTTCAACGGCCTACGAGAGATGCAAGTGGCCGCCGAATCAGCTTCGTTCGCCAACAACAACAATAGACAGTACCTCACGGATTACCAAAAGAACTTGCGGCAGTACCCAGTTTACACGCCTACAGCTAGACCGAACAAAGCCAAATCTAGTCCAACTTTGACCACACTTTTTGTCCACGATATCCGCGAGAAGCAAAGCCCAGCGCAACAGGTGACTACGACCAAGAGGCCGACCTTGCTCCCGTACACTAAGAGCTACGTGAGCGTTGCCGGAAAACACGAACCTTATACCAGACCCGGTGTCTCGCTACTGAAAGACTATTTGGAAAGAGAGAAGAACAAAACTTACACCACAACTGAGAAGATAGCTCAAGCGACTGACAGATCCGACATCCACAGTCGTTCGTCTTTTGAAACCGCAACAAAGATACCGCAAACCACCAGGAGCGACACTTATTTCACAGACACTGCCTCCTCTGATCGCTTCGACGTCTATTCCACAAATAACTTCAACCAGTACACCACGCCAGCCACCTACCAGGAAAGAAGAGAGAGGCTCATGAGGAAACTGAACATGGATACGTTTGCTCCGACTGAAGCCACTTTACCCACTACTTTGAACGACAAGTATGGTAAAAGGCCCGGCTTAGTCGTACCGCCATCTCTGACGCCCAAAACGCTGCACACTTTGGCTATCTACTACGCTACTGCTTTGGATAACTTGTCTACTACAGAGGCACCGCAAGAGGGCTCTGAAACTACAACTACAGCTATCGATGATTACGAATCGTTGGACGATGGTCTGCCGCCATTGTTCAGCAGGCATACGTTGAACAAGTACAGCAAACTCTTCGCAGGAATGCAACACGCCGATTTACTCGAAGAGATCAAATTTGACCCCAATGGCACTTACAACGAACTGACAGACGATTTATCAGTGCAGCAAAGTCAAAACCCCATTTCGTCATCACCACAGATCAGAGAGTTAGCTCAGGTCTTCACGCATGCTTTGTCAGCTTACTTGCAAGACCCAGTTCAATTCAGAAAGGTTCTGTCAGACATCAGACCGACCCATCCATCCTTTGCCGATATGGCGACGACGACAGACGAAAGCATCTTCAATACTGAAACCACCACAACAGTCAACGAAGAGGACGATGAAATTCTAGGCTTTTCTGATGACAATAAAACCAGACCCGCTTTAGCTCAACTTCGAGACGGCAAAGCTTTGAATCCTTCAACGATTTATCCTGTATATTCCGAAACTGCGACATCTCCACCTAAAGAACTGTCTACAGAATTCGTTACAACCACTGAAGCACCTCTAACTACCACCTCTATTAGAAGTATCTTCAGATGTTGCGGCAGAATCTCTGCATCGTACACGACAGCGTCCACGTCAGGTCCCAGCGGTTTCTCAACCACTCCCGCACCCTTCACAAACACTATTGCTTCCAACTACAACATCAACAATGACACAGATATTTATGTCACAACGACGGAGGATAACTACGCAGTGCCCAGATATGGAGGCTTTCAAAACAATACGCAAGCACCAAACGATTCACCCTACGGTGCGGAAGTGAGCCCAACTGGAGCAAAACCATTGAGCGAGTATGTTGAAATTACAAACTTGCCTTCGGAATGGGGAGTAGACATCGCCGACTCCACAGCAATACCCGTAACTAGCGCCGATATAAACCAGTTCGAAAGCAAGAAGATCAAGCCAACGACTTACTCACCCATAACAACTAACCCCGTCTATTTCACCGAAACAGACAGCGTGGAGTTGGAAAATGAAGAGGAACTGCAAAGAGCACACAGCCAGTCTTTCTTGGCCCCGGAGAACAACGTTCGTCAGGGAAAGAATATCAACTTTGAGAGTGACAAAAATAGCTTCAGAAAGCCGTCCGAAGATCTGGAAGCGCCGACAGTGTCCTTCGAGCCTGACACCACTACTATCCAAACAACCACAGCTGCACCAACCACCACCACGTACAAAACCGACGACACCGAAGTTCCAACAACAATAACACCAGACTACAGCAGCGTTTTCACTTCTCCTGAAGACGACAGATCAACCAATCAATTCCAGTGGTCAAACACCTTCGAGAACTGGCAAAGTACCGTTGTTTTAGACCCTATCACTTTGAACGACGGGCTCACTGCTATAGGACCTCAAGGGCTTTCACAGTTGGCTAGTCAGACCACGGCTTGGGCGGTGAATACTAACGTGAACACGGCAACAACTCCCTCAACTATCGAGTACACAGGCACGAATGAACAAGATTCCTCTCCCTCGCAAGTTTACAGCCAAACCACACCAGCTAATTACGTCGAGGAAGAAAACAGAAGCGGCAAACTGAAGCAAACCACCACAGAATCGACACAAGACTTGACGACGATCGCCGAGACTGTAGTCGAAAAAGCTAAGGAAATAATGGGCGAAATGAACGCTACAACTACTGAGAAACTTATGAATGTCATGAAGAAGACCAAGTCGAAAACTGTTAGGCGATTGATCTTGCTATTGGTACAGACGTGTGATGATGACCATAATAGTACAGCGGAAGCGTCAAAACGAGCTTTACTAGAAGCTTTGATGCAAGTCTCACAGAAAGACATGGATGAAATCGCGAAAGAACAAGAGGAGGCTGACATACTAACCACCGCAAGCGATTACGACCCTTCCAGGTACACCAATGCCCATAGAAGATCGGAGAAAGTCCTCGAAACCCAAGACGCTAGATTGCCAAAGCGCGGACGCTCAGGCAAAGCTTTGAATTTCGATCCGAGCGCGATCAACTCCCTTTCCAACCCTGTGACGACAGAAGTGACGAAAGCAGAAACTATAGTCGAGACCACAGTGTCAAACACGACTCCGATGCCTTTTACGAAGACAACACCAACTATCCGAAGAGGGGCGAGGAAGTTCTTAGTCCGAACAACGCCTATAGATAGCAAAGTGTCCAAAGGGCCCTTTGACACTCCCATAGCCGAAGCTCGCGTGGCGTCGAGTGGCGGAGATGTGAAACCAGCGTCGGATACAAGGGCAATAGAGTTATTAAGGTCTCTTTATACAATTGCAGCGAGATGGGGGTGAAGTAGAAGCTAGGCTAGATTTTAATGTTAGAAATGTTCACGGTAATTTTGTGGATTTGTAGCCAGATTATTTGATCACTCGTAGTTCAAAAGGAGCGTAAAACTGACTACGTTTGTTGAAAAAATAGCGGCACGAAACAACATTAAAAATAAAGGAAAAATCTGGCTACAAAATTACAACTTTACATTTTGATGTTGCATTCTGTAAATATGATTTCGGTATTCTAAATTCAAATTTTAAGTTGTTTTCTATTTTGTTTAAATGAATGAATTTATTAGAGTTAATACTAATGGAAAGTAGTTAACTTATTTCTTTGTTATTTTTGATACTTTTGGGGATTGAAAAGAGTTTGAAGGCATTTACATTTTCCTATGTGAAATGAAGACATCATATTATTATTGTAAAGAACTGCTGATTTGAGTTACCTAAATAACGTTAAATAACTTTAAGTTTTAAATACTCTGTTATACACTGCCAAGCTATATTTTTATTGTAAAAATACTTTTGTTTTTAAGTAGTTTTAAACTAGATGTACCTATTATTCCTAAGAGACATTTTTTTATAAATAAAGTTTGTAAAATATGTCGAGTATATCATTTGCATTCATAAAAAAGCTTCTGGACTCAAAGTACAACGTTTAATTAGGTGTAAAATGGTTTCAAAGTTTAATTAGGTCTAGGGTGGATCCTTCGCTAACAGATATCGCTAGTTTCGTAAAAAGCATTTCTAATTTTGTATTTTTTTCTGCTAAGTGTAAGACGGCTGCTATGCGACGCCAAAAAAAACATATTATTTGCAGAAGTATCAAGCAGATATGATCTCTATTAATGGTCCAGCAACTTGCAGCTATTTCAAGCCGAGCAAGCTACGAGAAAAATAAGCTTAAAATGGAAATAATTTAAACATTTATAATAAGTTGAAAAAATTCACTCGGGACAGGACTTGAACCCGCAACCTCTCGCATACCGTGCAGGCGCTCTACCAATTGAGCTACCGAGTCAAGTAACTGTCGATGCGAATTTCTTCAACTAGTCTCCGTCAACTGGACGGGGGGCGCCTAGCACGCACGGGTTAGTGCTTTAGAAAAAACAAAAAGTGGTTAAAATGGAAAATTAAAGATCAAATAATAATAACCTTAAGATTTATTAAACTCACTTTACATAGAAAGATATACTGGAATCCTCATCAAGGACTGCTTTTTTCAAGTAATTCAACTAAATCCTGCACTTGGACTTACGCCCTTGTCTTAGCCTCCTTTGTCGCCTCGAACTTGGCCATATAACGCTCCACCTCGGCGTCTGTCACCTAAAATAAAAGAAAAAAAGTTATATTACCAAAAAAGTTACAGACATTTGTAGGGTTCCGTATACGAAGGGTGCCAAACGGGACCCTATTACTAAGACTCCGCTGTCCATCCGTCTGTCTGTCTGTCTGTCTGTCCGTCCGTCTGTCACCAGGCTGTATCTCATGAACCTTGATAGTTAGAGAGTTGAAATTTTCCCAGATTATGTATTTCTGTTGCCGCTAAAACATCAAATACTTTGTAAACAGAATAAAATGAATATTTAAGGGGGCTTCCATACAACAAACGTGATTTTTTTGCTCGTTTTTGGTCAATATTGAAAACGGCAACAGGTAGACGCTCGAAATATTCACAGAATATACTTTAAAAATAAATAATTAAATTAAAATAAAACAAATATTTAGGGGGGCTCCTATACAACAGACATGATTTTATTGCCGTTTTTATAGATAATGGTACGGAACCAGTCGTGCGCGAGTCCGACTCGCACTTGGCCGGTTTTAAAAATGTTTCTAATGTTGGTGTCTAATAAGTACCTTGTGGCCGGCCTTGAAGTAGGACTTGAGTTTCCTGTTCTTCTTCATCATGAGCTTGGCGGCTGCGATGGCGCCGCGCCGCTGCAGCGAGTGGTAGCGGTCTCGGAGCAGGTTTGCTGCGGAATAAGGGCACGGTTAGTTAAATCAAGGACAGGAATGCAAGAGGTTGCGGGTTCAAATTCCGTCCCGAGCGATTTTTTTAAACTTATAAAAATCTCTACACCGTGGAATTTTAGTGGTTTTAAAGCCGAAGGTATTTAGTTGCACTCGTGATTCTAAGCCAAATTCCAAAATTTTACTTCAAAACGAGCTAAAAAAAAACACTTCCCAATACAAACGGCTATCGCCAATCGACACCATTTGTATGGAGAAGTGAAATTTTTTTTTCGCGCGTTTTGTAATGAAATTTTGTAATTTGGCTCAGAATCACCAGTGCAACAAAATACCTTCGGCTTTAAAACCACTAAAATTGCACGGAGTATAAGGTTAATTAAAGTCTGTTTTTCAATTTTTTTTAAAGTGAATATCGCGGATCCTCAAAAGTCACTACATATTAGGTACTGTTACTTACTGTTTACTTTCTTACATACAATATATCTAAAACGGCAGTTGTGGTCAAGCTAAGATGGCGGCCGTAATCCACTTATACAAGGTGTTACAAAAGATGCTAACTCTTTTTACAGAGTAATAGCACCCGGTGATAGGGATCACAACCTAAATTTTTTTTGCTCTATGACGTTCCGTTCATTTTTAAATTAATAAAATGTGAAGGCTGTGGTAGGAGAAAAGTATTTGATAAATATTGTTTTCATTGACTTTCACAATGTTTTAACAACTCAAAACTATGCAAATGCACCTACACCCACAAACATATTTTTAAACTTGAGCTAATACCAAGAACAAAAAAGTTATGAAAAAAAAATTTTTTTGAGTTTATAAAATAAAAATAAAATTGTTTTTTCAACTTTCTTTTACAGAATTGACATCCTGTTGACCAGTAGGTTACACTCTGTAAAAAGAGTTAGGATGTTTTGTAACACGTTGTATATCTACAGCCAGACGGGTAGGTACTTACCCAATGAAACCTACTCGATGGTATTTACTCAATTATACTTGCTCGATGCTCCTTGTTCGGCGATACTTGCTCGATGGTCTTTGCTTGATGGTATTACCCAATTATACTTGCTCCATAGTATTTATAAAATGATACAAACTTGCTCGATGGTCCTTACTCTATGTTCCTTGCTCTCTGGTACTTTATAATCATGATAGTTACTTGTTAAAACTTAAACTTTCGTGAGCACTGCACATTTTTCTATTAAATCACGTTTTTACTCACTAGTAATTTGTCGGTGTAGCCGACTAGTTTCGGTTCTCATTCGGAGACCTTCTTCATGGAGAACGAGACGGCCCTCGCGACGCCGCGGCTAGTCTCGAACTGCGTTTGAGTAGCCGCTGCGCGCGCGCTGAGAGCTGCGGTGCGGGGGGTGGTGGGGGCGCGGGGGGACGCGGTGGCGCGCCCGCCCGCACACGCATAGCTGGACGTCGCGAGGGCCGTATCCTTCTCCATGAAGAAGGTCTCCGAATGAGAACCGAAACTAGTCGGCTACACCGACAAATTACTAGTGAGTAAAACCGTGATTTAATAGAAAAATTGTTACTTGTTACTTGCTCGACAGTGTTTACTCAACGATACCGTGCTGGAGGGTACTTGCTCGATGTTAACAACGATTCTTGCTCGTTGAAATTTGACTTACGGTTGCTCGAGATCTGCCGCAGGTCGCCGGTCAGGCTCGACGGCTCGACGAACTCCGGCTCGAGCTTGGGCGTCTTGTGTCCGGACAGCTGCGGCGGCGCGGTCGCTTCCTTCACCGCGCGTTTAGACTGCCTCGCCTCGCGCTCCGCCGCCTGCTGCTGCTCCTTGGTGAGGATCGACGACTGCAGCTTGCGGAGGCTGGGGGTGTAAATGGGGCGTCAGTTTAAAGTAAAAGTAAAAATATTTTATTGCTACCAACGGAAAAATATGCGACCTTAGGACATACAACTACCTAGACTAAACTTAACTAAACTAAACTTGACTAAACTATACTACAAATATATGTGTGTAAGAGGGGTGTATGAGGGTGTGTGTGTGGGTGAGGGTGTGAGATAGAGGGTGTTTGTTTTAGGAGAGATTTGGTAGGTCTGCCTTGCCTCCGCCGCTTTTTTCTGCTCCTTGGTGAGTATCGATAAGTGGAGCTTGAAGAGGCTGAGCGTGTTAATGGGGCGTTAGTTTATGCCAATGTTTGGACAAAGAAGTCTGGCAGTAAACCAGTTCATTACACAATCACCACACTTACTACCGTTGTTGTATTTATTAGATAGATAGATATGTATTTTATTTAAAAGCCACAACACAATACAAAAAGTAAATCAGAACAACCATATGTTACAAAATAAAATTATAAAATTATTATTAGGTACATAACTACATTACAAAATGTATTATTTTTAAGCACGAGATCCTTGGAGTTTCTTAACCATGTTTCTTCTCCTAGTACGATCAGAGCTAAAGTCTAATTCTTCATTCAAGATAGTACACTGACGTTTACGGTGTGACCAGTCTCTGGTGAAAATTAAATAGTGTGGTGACAAAACGTTTGACATGAATCGAATTGCGTAATCGATATAATCGATTTATAGGCCGATTGATGAAAAGCTTATTATATGAAGTTAACTAAAAACTTATTAATTAGAAATGAGAAAGAGTGTTTTGGTCCACTTTTTTGAGGAGTGTTAAATGCGTTAAAAATTGTGTTTTTAAATGATCTATGGAAATATTGCGTTCCAAACGTTTTTTTTCCTACCGGAATTCCTGACGCACGGGCTACCATGCGGAATTTCGTATTTCGCTTTTTTTTGTGACTGAGCTGAATCGCACAACGAGTGGAATGCATCACTATAACAATAAATATGGCAACATTATTTTGCAAAGTGACAGCTAGCATCTGTCAGTTTACTATCCTGAATAAAGAATTAGACTTTAGTGAAGCTGGAAAAAAAAGTAGCTAGATACTTAGTATTACATAGTAATCAATTTGTTTGATTATATACTTTTGATAACATTTTGACGTTCAATGTAAATAATTTATTTATGGCTTATTGAATAAAACACTTTGACTCACGTGTAAAGGTCGCTTATCTTTTTCTTGTTGATCTTCCTCTGCTTCAGCCTCTCCTTCTCTACCAGCTGCTCGCGCTGTTTCCTCCTCGCCTTGTGGTCTTTCTTCTTGTTCTTGACAGGGGGGTTGACCGCCCTGTACTCGTTGTCAGAGGCCGAGTCCGAGGACTCGGCGGCCTCGACGGCCTCGGCGGCCTTGGGGAGGCCGGCGGACATCTCCGCGCGCCATTGCTCCTGGGGGACGAAGATGACGGGATCAGAGGCTCTACCACGAGTTACGTCTTTGCTTATAGACATAGACATTATTATTGATAATATTAATTATAAGTCATTTGTCTCCCTCTCCCTCTCCCTCCCCCTCCCCCCCCCCTCCCCCTCCCCCTCCCCCTCCCCCTCCCCCTCACTCTCCCTCTCCTCTCCCCCTCTCTCTCTCTCTCTCTCTCTCTCTCTCTCTCTCTCTCTCTCTCTCTCTCTCTCTCTCTCTCTCTCTCTCTGAGAAGACCTTTGCCCAGCTAGCTAGTACAACTTACCTCATTCTCCTTAGCGCTCAGTTTGCTGAACATGGCGGTGGTGACGCGGTGCAGGTGCGCCTCCCTCTTCATCATCTTGGTCTCATGCTGCACCACCTCTTGCAGCAGCTCCTGGTGTTCCTGGGGAGGAGATGGTAGCGTGAGGATGTGGTGAGCGAAGCCTTGGAGACGAAGCTCGTTACACACAAGAACCCGAGACGAATGCGGTTTGAAAGTTGTCAGTCAGGGTGACATTAAGAGGGAGCACGGGTAGCCTCAAATCCATACAAAAGGGGAGACCTGTTTCCTCCCTGGATAATTGTTTTAGAAACAATATGTTTATGCCATTCAATCTATATTTACCTCTGCCATGTCCCTATGTTTTCCTTTTTTTTATTATTTTAAGTATTAAAATAAATTTTATTAAAATAATTAAAATAATAAAAAAGGAAAACATAGGGACATGGCAGAGGTACATATAAATTGAATGGCTTATACATATTTTTTTCTAAAATCATTATCCAGGGAGGAAACAGGTCTCCCTTTTTGTATTTTTTGTATGGAGCAGCCGGCTACCCGCGTTCCGTCTTAAATATCGATGGTTTTGAAGCTTGTCTCACTTGTCTCCCACTCTTCTTTATATACTAACTAAGGCCTTTGCATTGTAATGAGATGATTTATACAGCGTCCAGTGGCACCTTCACTCACACTAGATGGGTGAAGAGACCATTCGGCGCTGCAGTGCATGGGACATTGTTTTAGATAACGGTGAAGGAAAACATCGTGAGGAAACCCGCAACTCAGTTGGCTCCACACGTATTGACCTGTCTTTCCTGTGGGCTTGGTCGACTAAGCTGTCAGGATGGTATAGGTGCTGGGCAAGCCTACTCCATCTAAAACAATGTCTTTATATAACCTGTGCCAATAAAGAAAACATTTAGGATGAACTGCAAAATATACAATCAAAGCGAGATAACGCCAATTTTGAAGTTCATCCTTATTTTTTTCTTCATTGAAACGGGTTAAATATTATTATCGCATAGTTTTAGAACCTATCCTGAAATACAGAATACAGTGTTCTAGTTCAGGCAACGTGTACATTTTTACCTATGTAATACTTAATATTATTGAAATAAATGATTTTGAATTTGAATGGACTTGTGTGTGAACCTATGACTGTATGTTGCCATAATTAAATAACTTAAAAAACCAATAGTCTTTCAAACAAATTCAAAGAATATAAAAAAACGCATTCGTCTCCGCCACGCCTTCGGTTTCATAATTATTGTTGTTCTGTTGTTAACAACACTGAAAACAATACAAAACTGTCGTGAAACAAAAATCGTTGAAAGAAAAATTTCCCAGTTTAGCTACAAAATTGAAAATAACTTTGAAAATTGTGCATTTCACGCCAAGCCATCTAAAACAATGTCCCAGGCACTGCAGCGCCGAGTGGTCTCTTCACCCATCCAGTGTGACTGAAGGTACCACTGGACGCTGTATAAATCATCTCATTACGTAGATAGATAGATAGATAGATAGAATACACTTTATTGTACATCAAGAAAATCAGGTATTTACATAGAATTTTCTTACAACTACTTAATGGATATACAATGGGCGGCCTTATTGCTAAAAGCAATTTCTTCCAGACAACCTTTGGATGGAGATCGGGATATAATAAAATAGACGGAAGGTAAGTGTAAGTACATGGAACATAGGAACATACATAATTAAATATAGTAGCAAAATAAATAGATGTGATAATCATTACATAGTTAAACATTACCCATTTAATAATACTATAAACCTACATACTATATGAGTACATAAACTAATAGACGTAAATAACCATATGTAAAGATATATTAATACATGTAGTTATCATAAGCATACACATACACACATACAAAATAATATATACAAAATATATACAATGCAACAACAGTAGAAATGTACCTATGTATTACAATTTACTGGCAAGGTAAGTGACTCTTTACCAATCCCTTGAAAATAGGTAAGGATTTAGCTTTTCTAACCTCCACAGGCAGAGCATTCCACAGTCGTACTGCCTGCACTGTGAAGGAAGCACCGTAAAGTTGAGTAGTATAGGATGGGGTACTGAGGACAAGGGTGTGTGATGAACGGAGATTAAGGCTGTGGGTGGAATGGAGAAACTGAAAGCGTTCTTTTAGGTAGGATGGGGTAGCTGGATTGAACAGAATGCTATAGAGGAGAGAAAGAATATGAGCATTCCGGCGGAGTCGAATAGGGAGCCACTTGAGTTTATTGCGATATTCGGAAATATGGTCATATTTGCGAAGGCCAAATATGAACCGAATGCTGAAGTTTTGGAGACGCTCAAGCTTCGTTAGTTGCTCTTCAGTAGGTCGAGATAGCAGGTGTCAGCATAGTCGAGAATTGGTAAGAGGAGTGATTGTGCTAGTGCAACCTTAGTAGCAGTGGGAAGAAAGTTGCGAAGTCGCCTTAAGGAGCCAGCTGATGCAAACATCTTTCGGCTTACCATATCCAATTGTGGTTTCCATGATAAGGTGCTGTCAATCAGAATGCCCAGATTTTTGACAACCGAGCTGTATGGTATGGGTATACCGTTGAAAATCACCGGAGGGAGAGAACATAAATCAAGTCTGGACACAAAATACTGGCTGCCAACGACAATTACCTGTGTCTTGTTGGGATTCACCTTCAGGCCATAAGACTCACTCCAGTCAAGAATACGCGCTAAGTCCATGTTGGTTGTATCAATGGCTGTATTGAGGTTGTCGAGAGATGCCTGTGTATATATTTGTAGATCGTCTGCATAAAGGTGGTAGGAAGAAGAGAGCTGATAAGAGATACTATTAATGAAAATGGCAAAAAGAAGCGGAGAGAGCACACCACCTTGCGGGACACCGGCAGTTAATCCATCCCAACTAGAAAAGTTATCCTCAATACGAATACGTTGCCGGCGCCCGTGTAGATAACTACGAAACCAGTCAATCACCGTTGGAGATATGTTAAGAGAACGAAGTAAAGCTAGCAAAATATCGAAGTCAACTGCGTTAAAAGCGTTGCTGAAGTCGAGTAGTGACAGAACCGTTAGTTGACCGTTCTCCATACCTAAACGCATGTCGTCGGTGATTTTAACTAGGGCCGTAACAGTGCTATGGGCAGGACGGAAACCGGACTGGAAAGGATTAAGAAGATTGTTTTTGGTGAGAAAAATGCTTAATTGGGCGTGGACTAAACGTTCAAGTACTTTGGAGAGGAATGGCAGGATAGATATTGGACGATATTCAGAGAATGATTTGGGATTGGGTTTTTTCGGAAGAGGAGTGACCTGGGCTTCCTTCCATACCGTCGGGAATGACCCAGAGGATATGGATTTGTTAAGGATTTTGGTGATGACGGGGGTGATGATATCAAGGATAGGTAATAACATGTTACGGCTGATAGTATCACTACCGACTGCATTTGAGGTAATGGAGATGATATTCTTCTTAACATCACAATCGATGAATTGACTAAGACTAAAAGCAGAGAAGTCAGGAGTTGGAAGTGAGGAAAGATAATTGAGAGTCGCAGCTTTCTTAGTACCGTCGAAGGTAGACGCAGAGGAAAAATGTTGATTCAGTAGATCAAGGTTTAAATCTTGTGGAATGGATTCTTGTCGAGATTTTCCAACTCCTAGTGATCGAAGAAATTTCCAGACCTTGGCTGGATCCCCGTTCTCAACGGATTCATGAATGTGGCGTCTTTGTGCATCCCTACACACCTTGTTGCAGCGATTTCGAACGGTTGTATATTTTTCTTTGTTGGCATCGGTCGGGGAAGATTTGTATTTCGACTTGGCTAGGGATTTTTTTGACAGTAGGGTTTTAATGTCGTCGGTGAGCCATGGTGTCGGAAGATGCCTCATTTTAACTGCTCGGATTGGAGCATGGACATCATACAGTCGAGTGAGGAGACTGTTGAAAATATCAACCTGTTCATCGACTGTCTCCGCAGCCGTAGCTGAGGACCAGTCGATGCACGAGGCATCATCTCGGAGTTTGCTGTGATCCATGCTACTAAAGTTACGCTGCATGAGGATTCTCGGCTTAGCTTTTGGAGGGCGGATTTTATAAGACAAGAATATTAAATCATGATAAGAAAAGGAGGCGGCGGAACTTTGGCCATGATGAGCAACATGAACGGAGGAAGACACTGCTATGAGATCTAGAAGAGACGGAATACAATTTGGAAAATGGTGTGTGGAACTAAGTGGGAGAATGTGCATGTTGCTTGCGCGGAATACTGAGTTTAGGGATTTTGAGCGAGAGTCATTCTTGAGAAGACAAGTGTTGAAGTCACCCATGATAATTGAATGACTGTAGGAGGGAGTGAGGTCTTCCAAGAGATTCTCAAATGATGAAAAGAAGTTAAGTGATCGGTTAGGGCTGTAGTAGACACCAAGTAGGACTTTGGTATGAGAAAGGAGAAGTTCAAGAAAGAGGTGTTCACCTGCATTGGCGGGAGGGGGCTGCGCTGACATGCTGATAATGGAGTAGGGGATATGGGCACGTAGGTATATTGCAACCCCACCGTGACCCTGTGGACGGTCATTCCTAATTAGTGTGAAACCTGGGAGGGAGTAAGATGTAGAGGGGAGACACGGTTTCAGCCAGGTTTCTGAGACGAGGATAGCGTGAATATTTTTACAATCAAGAGATGCCAGCATGTCAGGAAAATGTGCCGGAATGCTTTGGGCATTTATGTGAACAACATTAAAGTTTTTTGCAAATGGAGAGAAGTTGGAGTCTAGTGTGTCAGCTAGTGAGGGTATACTATGAAAACTATCGCTTCTGTTCAAACCATCGGAGGAAGTAGAAAGAGATTGGTAGAGGTCACTTTCATCACTATTATCGGTCTGTTGCATTATAAAATAAAATATAGGTTGTATAAAATAAAATATATAAATACGATAGATATAATAATATAAAACAAATAAATATGGGTTTAACTGCAATGATGCAGTGAACGTCCACCCGCCAGCAGTATGGAGAAAAACTTTTCACTGGGCGTTCATTTGCGTGAATCGGAACGCACCCAGTGACGTTTGACACTTCATCGAGAGAAAAAAAAAGTAAAAAGTCAATCGAACTGCAACAGAGAAATAAAAAATTAACGTAAACAAACCAAAGAATTTTCGCAAACGACGTGACGGTGGAAATGGAAAACTAAAAACTAACTACACAACTAGGTCTTTCTACCAGGCCGCACGGAGCGTTCCGTTGCCGGCTTTTGTGGCTTGTGAGAGCTGGCACCGGCAGACACCGCGGCTGGCTTGTCAGCTGGAGCGGCGACGACGGCGGCCGGTGTATCCGGGATACCGTTCAGCTCGCTTGCTGTGGTGACGCGATGCCGGGTCCCGTCTGGCGTGGTCACAAACACGCAGCCGTCTCTCGTCCAGCACTGCGAAACTCCAAAGCGCTGCCGGGCTGCCATAAAGGCATCATGCCTCCTCTTCGTTAAAAACTCTGACAGAGTCACGCCTGTGCCCTTGAGCTGCGACTTTGAGAACCACAGCTTGTCGCGGGTGGCAAGGTCCCTGAATTTGACCAATATTGGCCTGGCCCGGTTGCTGGTGGAGCGCCCCATTCGATGACACCGACTGATGCCGCTGACATTGAAGCCGGGGACACCCAGTTTGTCCACTAACACACCCGCAACAACACCAGCCGTGTCCTCTTGCTTGTCTTCTGCCACGCCGTGCACTAGAAGAATCTTCCGCCGGCCCCGCATCTCCAGTTGATCCGTCTCTCGTGACAGTAGCTCGACTTGTTGTTGGAGACTCTGCAAGGCTGTCATAATAAAAACCTTGAAGACATCAAAGTCACTTGCAAGACTCGATGATGTGGGTGTCGCCGTGGTGGACTTCTTCAGCTCCTCCTCAAAAAGTGCCATGCGTGATGTGAACACAGACATCGTGCTGGCAAGGGTGTCCTTGATGGAGTCCATGGTGGTGTTGTGAAGTGTAGTTTTTCTCCTAAGTTGTCAGCTGAGATAATAATATGTGGCAGGTAGCAGCTCACTGTGAGTAATTTACAACATGTAAATATTGGATTACTTTATTTTTATTATATTTAATTAAAAATTTTTGGTGGAGGTCAAAATTTTTAGGTGCTCCTTTTTTCACACCTACCGCCCAAAAAAAAAGTAGATGCAAAGGCCTTCATTTTTAAGCCACGCTACTCCCATTGACCCTTAAATCTGTCCAACTTCAATGTTTATTGAACGAACGAGCGAAGCGAGCAAAGTTTTTCGAGTCTATTGGAAAAATCCTGCTTTTGTATGTTTGTATGTAGGTATGTATGAATGTTCGTACGACGATAACTTGAGTAAAGGTTTCGTTTCTTTCTGGGCCATTGTTTTTTTAATTTTGCAATCGGTTTAAAGTGTACTATGACCCCCCCATATCAAAGAGAAAAATCCCCTGAACAGTATCTGCTGCCTAAAAGATTTAATTTCAGTGTTATTTTCGTGTACGAACAGTTTTTGTTTTCATGAAAGTTCCATTATAGGCGTTCAGATACTGCTTTACACGAGCGAGGTAAATGCTTTTGATTTTAAAACAATATTTTTTACCCAAAATACAAACATAACATCATTCAAATATAGCGTAAAACTTGCCATTCGAGACATAGACCCTCATTATTTATTTGCGTAAGTTATTGACACAGAAGTTAATTTTTTAACTAACGCGCCACCTGTAAGTTCTGGTTTTGGAATGTTTTCCTCCGTTGCGAATTTTATCTGTGGTGTTTCGTTCGTGGCGTGGGGTGCATGTTGGTGTGTGTTGATGAGTCTGTGACTTAGACAGCTGACAGCTCCACTATTCTGTGCACACGGCTCACCGCAGAGTTCGCCATTTTGTCAGTGTGGAGTGTGTGTTGCATTGCAATCAAATCAAAACATTTTATACATGGAACCAGATAAAGATATTGAGGAGTGGTTGTTAAAATATGGTTTATAATTTAAATAATAGTCTATCTTTTCTGGTCCTTGTTTAATTTCAGTCTTAGCCTGAGCCCCATACTATTGAGAAACAACACCTTTAGTCGGATCGTCATGAAATTTGGTAGGCAGGTAAATGAGGCAAAAATAATGTTTAAGTTCCAGCATGAGCCAAATCGGTCGAGGGCTTGCTGAGATATGGAGTCGCGAATTCATAGTTCGGGGCGAACCAGTAGTGACAAGAATGAGAGAGTCCTAGTTACCTTGAAGGCTGGATTGTAGCTGACGCCAGGGTGGGGAACCTCGATAGCAGCCCTGGTGACCACAGTCTTTGACAGCGGCGGCTTGGGCCGCAGACGTCTCGCTGGGAGCACATTGTGCACCTGTGCCTCGGGAGATACGAAGTCGTCGACGAGGGAAGAGGGTATGCCCTTGCCTTCTAGATCTGCAATAAAAACACTCGCTGAATGTTGCAAGACAGAGTTTAGAATTTTGATTCCGCTTTTTATTGTTTCTTTACTTTCCCAAGATATCAATGGGCGTATCTGTGTAAATTTACTCTGTAAATGTTTATGTTTCAGACATAGTCTAAAGAAACTTATAATATTGGGGCAGGTGAATGGTATTTTTATCGAGATTTCGTACTTGGTCCTATAGTAAAAGTTGCTTGTATTGGTGAGTTATTCTGGAATCCAAACCTTAGTTCCTAAAAATAGTTAAGCCTCGCGTTGAGAAATCGCAGGAGCATTTTTTGCTAAAAACGCATTAAAAAAAAAGATAGCATTTTTTTCTCATTGGCGGCGCTAGTTGTGGGTCGTATTTCGTCTTAAGCCTAGGGATTATCATTTGACGTTTCGTTTTTAGCAAAAAACGCATCCAAAAAGAATATATGTTTTTTTTTTCCATTGGCGGCGCTAGTTGTGCCTAGGGTTGGGCCTTAACAAAAAAACACACAACTTACCATCTCCACCCCACAAGTGAGCATTGAATGTCTTGGCCTGTTTGCCCTTTTTCCTCTTATCTATAGCAATCTTGCGGTTCTTCCGTGCCAGTTCCAGTTTCTTCTCATACACTCCCTTCTTTGTGCGCTTCTGGTCAGTTATCTTGCTCAGGGCGGTGGGTTTGGTGCCAACTGGGTTCACATGGTTGCGTTTGGTGTTTGGATCTTCTACCTGTGTATGTAAAAAGAACCATTGTAGAAAAGGTGAATAGTGCTTTGCTAAGTCAAAGATACAGGCCCATGGTTAAACATGCAGGCATCAAATGTAATGGAAGAAGTGTAAATGACTAGATAATGGACAATTGGACATATACTTAGTGGGGAATGTTTCGAGTACAAATCCTCACTCAAATAAGTCGGTAAGGGACACCTATGATACAAGGGTGGCAGTGTCAATGCATGGTGAACCTGAAATGTGACTTAACTCATCTCATTTGATAAAAGTCGACGACTGATGGCAGATAAAAATAAGAGAACAAAAAAAAAACAAGTGAAGGTTAAAATCCTGTATGTTTCTACGATTTCTCCTTACCTTAGAAGATGGCAGCAGAGCCTCAAAGCATTTGGGAAGGGCCGATAGCTTGGCCCGTCTCCTGTCCTTAGCCGTGAGCGCCTTCTGCTCCTCCTGGGGTGTGTCGTCCGCACCGGTGTCTACAACGAAGAGCTCGCTGTCCGGCTTGGTCTCAAATTTACTGTGGAGATTGTGGAAAAGATTGATTCAAGGATTTTTGCATCTCTTTGTTTGTGACTGCACTCAACTATTTCCTTTCAGTGCTGTTTTTTTTTGCTTAGTAATTGTATTTGGTGACAAATACCATTTGAATCCTGAGTTCTTATAATGCCACTCACTAAGACAGCCATTTGTGCATTTATTTGTAAATTGTATGTGTTAAAAATGTTTTATATTGCACAATAAAGTGTTAATTGCTTACTAAACCGTGAAGGATAACATTGTAAGGAAACCCAGGGCAGGGCTTAGTTGACACTTGTACTTACATTGCACTCACATACTTTTCTGTAGAATGGGCTAAGTTGAGAGATGCTGGGCATGCCTACCCCATATAATATTATGGGCCATATTCCCAAATACTACAATGTCTGAGCAGTCGGAGCTTCTATGCGTTTCTTCGCTGTGTTTTCTCAATAGGTAGGTAGTGTAATTCAATGCAGAATAAACAGGAATAAGTTCAGTCTCTCAACATCTCACCCTCTTTGAGGACCATTAATTTGCGACTATTTCTTCGGCCCTACACAGACTACAGAAATACTATTCTGTCAATATCTACGGTACCAATCTACAGCTACGAAGCTGTGTAGTTTAGCGAGACTCCAGTGATATTAGAGTAAAGTTTCTCGTCAACAATAAAAACATAACCTCACCCCAGTCTTTCCTCGAGTCTCTGGTCCTCAAGGAAGGCCTCCACATCGTTGATGTCACAGTGCTTCCTCCAGTCCTTTTTGTTCTTCTTCGACACATGCTTCTTCTTCTTTATCTCAGGCATTTTTACGTAGAAAACTAAATATTTTGCGAACACATGCACTCACGTCGAAGACGTGTTTTGAAAGAACGTTTCGTTAAACGCAAACGAATGTTTTCAAATGCCAAGTAGGAATTTACAAGGGTAATTTTCATAAGATTGTGAAACGATTTCATTCATGAATTATTCAAATTTTTCATATTTTCTGTCATTTATCAATATCATGAGCTTATTTATTTTCTGAAAATTTAAATAAATTCTTGATCATCATCAGTATTTTGTATAAATATTGTGAAATGGAACGAATTTGACAGGTCGGTTGATGTCTCATGCGCTCACTAGATGGCGTTACATACTAGTATGAAAAATTGAAAACTTGCGAAAATAAAAACAGAAGAACTGCAGAGAATTTTATTACTAAAAAGTATACCTACCCAACTTCGTAGGCAAGGATAAGGGTTATGTTTGAATACAAAATCATTAATCTTACATACGACTTCGTTTGTAAAATTAATTCTGGTATATATCTCTACCACTCACTAGATGGCTTTACTAGTTGATAAATAATACTTTATTACAGGGTGTTGCATAATCAAGAACGAAATAACTACAACAAACACTTTCGTAGGATTTTATTAGGTACGTTTAAATTACACAAAAAAACTATTCATAAAGTTCAAGGAAATGGCATTTTAATAGGTAGGTTACCGTCGCAAATTGGGTTACTATTCCTACCTACCTAATTTATTTACAAAAGGATTTACATTTTCTATTTCTCTTCGCAGTCTTCTTCCTCTCCTTCTTCCTCAGCTGCTGCTGCTTCTGAAATTGTAAAAAAAATGTTGTCTCTACATTACCTACGTTTTGTATTTTGGCCGTTTTAATAAGTAACGTAAATCCAGTTCCTTTACCTTAGTACTTAACTATTTTACTAGGTTTTACTTTATTCATTAATTACCTAACGCTATTGCGAAGCTACGATAGCTCAGTCAGCCCCTCTACCCTTGCTTGACGCATTTTTTCAGTATGTATAGCGCAATTTACCAAATTCAATATTTCACTAATTAAGATGTATAATATTTTTAGTGTACAAAATAGCCTTACCTTTGAATTTTATAAAATAAAAGCATGACTATGCGAATTCAAAGAGGAATTAATTAAATTATTTAGTCAATATGAAGTCAAGGGTAACACAGCAGCGCATTGATAGTATGCAGTATGCAGTCCATCTAGCTCTTGAAAAGTAGTTAAGAGTAGCACGGGTTTCTTAACAAATAATATGGTGGACTTATTTTCAATGCTTACCTTAAAAAATCCTTCTCTGAACGGTCTTCACCAAGCTCTATCTTGTAAAATAAGGGTTAGTCATGTTAGTCGATAGTTCTAAGTTATGAAAGTAAGTCAGAGTCAATAATTAAGTGAGATGTCAAGGTCAGAGTCAAGTGAAATGAACAGCCAAGAAGAGAAAGAAGTCGGAAAGTAGGTAAAGTAAGTAATTAACGGTCACAAAATAATAAACACTTCATGAACAATTTTTGTTTTTATTTATAAAAAGTAACAAAACACTTTTCCTATGGCTTTTGAAAAAAAAGACATCGCACTTAATTTTGTTTTTATGTTAGTGGTCTATTCTGAAACTTTTTACAATCATCTAAATGTACTTAGGGCTAACCATCCTTGACATCTGCCAACTTAATTATTCGATCTAGGTATCTATAAAGTACCAACTACTAAGTTGACAAAGGACAATCATTTTAAAAAATCGGGCATTTTTGCTTGCTATTCACATTCGTTTGAACTTTTCGATCAATAAATTATTAACATGTCTGAGTTCCATAATATTAATTAATACTTATGAGTAAGTAGAAAACACATAAACAAAACATTTTAGGTAAAAAAGTGTAAAAAATATCACAAAGCTACTGCCACTGCTAACAGTACTACATTATTTACAAAATATAAAAAAGTTACATTAAATACACAAGGATACAGAATAGGATCAACGGTTTATTTACCTGGGAAATTCATGTTCATTTTAAAATCCTATTCATGTTATACCACAAAAAGTAATGATTTTGGGACATCTTTTGCAAAAACATAAAACACCCTGTACTTAAGCTTACTTAGGCAGTTGACAGCACGCCTGACTGTACGCAAAAGTTGCAAAGTCACCCGTAACGTAACCGAGTAAAGTGCAACGAGTAAAGGTCAACGAGCTGTCGACTGTATAGCTAGGTAGCTGATTTATCGGGGAAATAGTAAAGTTGCCAAAACTACTCGAGCTTCCTAGGGCCCCGTGAGAACCACAACGCAAAAGAGATCCCAAAACCCACCGTACCACCTACACCTTACTGACGGAACTCCGGCGCAAGCCTATAGAAGTCCTCCACAGGCACCGGTATAGGTTTCTCGCCCTTCTTTGCCTGGACCTTCTTGTACTCGATCTTTTTGCTCGGCGCCGCGTACTGCTCCGCCGCCTTGGACGTAGCGTATTCGTACTGATCGTAGCCCTTGGCTGAGGGGGCGGTTTTGTACTCGTCGTAGCTAGTACCTTCGTGGTCGGAGTCATGCTGCTTGGCGCCGAGCCCTGCCGCCGCTGCCGCCGCCGCCGACGCTGCCGCGTTCGCCTGGGCCTGCTGTGCTGCCGCCTGGTGGGGGAAATTGGGAGTTTTATTTATTTATTTATTTATTTATTAGGTTCTATGGAGGACCAACAGCTAAGAAAAACAGTATAGAAACTATGGTATAAACATGAAGCCAATTATAGGTTCTCACTTATAGTAACAATTTAACTAAATAACAGCTTATATAGTAATAATCATAGCTTATGAAACTTAAACCACTAACTAAATTATCTTAAAAAGACGCTCACTATGCACGATACATTCAGAATAAGTTTTGTATGCTAATATTATAAATAACAGTGTAAATGATTGCTTGAAAGGGGTTGCAATATAATTGTTGGTTTTTTCGTAATAATAAAATTACGAAAAAAAGTTTTTATTGAAATGCTGCTTGACAGTTTTTATGCTGCCATTAAACAAATCAAGGTCGAGCTCAGCTGCAAGTCCATTAACAGCACTACTGGCACGTAGAAGAAACGAATTTTGCTCATAGTTCGTAGAAACCCAAGGAATGGAAAGCGGTGGATAGGAACGCCTAGATCTTGTGGGTACAACAAGAGATAACTTACTGAGGAGTTCAGGTGAGTCAACTGTGCCCGTCGTTATTCCCATTAGATAGGTTATGTCAGCAACATGGCGTCGCAATTCCAATGGTAGGAGATGGTGTTTTTTACAGAGCACTAAATAATCGCGAGATTTGTAGGGATATCTCAGTCTATAACACAAGTGCTTCATGAACTTCCTCTGGATGGCCTCAATTCTATCTATATAGATTTGGTATCTGGGATTCCAAATTTGAGAGGCATATTCCAAGTTACTTCGAACAAGCGTACAATAAAGAATTTTGAGTGTTTTCGCTCTGGAGAAACATGAGGAATTACGCATGACAAACCCTAATGCACGTGTCGCCTTGTTTATAATTTTATTAATGTGCTCGTCAAACATCAATTTAGAATCATGTTGAATGCCAAGATCTCTAACTTGAGTTGATCGAGCTAGCGTTTGTCCCTTCAAGGTATAAGATGTCGAAATAATATTTCTTTTACGTGTAAATGTAGCAACTGTGCATTTACTAGGGTTTAGGTCGAGCTTATTCATCTGACAGTAATCATCTAGACGTGATAGGTCCGACTGAATGTCTGATACATCTGACTGTGAAGAGACTGTAGTAAATATTTTCATATCATCGGCAAAACTAAGCAATTTGGTAGAGCGAAAGCACTTGTCAATATCATTGATAAAAATAACAAAAATTAAAGGTCCCAGCAAAGATCCTTGCGGAACTCCACTGGGAACGTCGACCCAGTTTGATGTAAAGTTGTTGACCACAACAGCCTGCGACCTGTTATTTATATAGGACGTGAACCACCTGTGTAGATCACCCCTAATTCCCGCGGCATACAATTTTTTTAACAGTAAAACATGGTCAATCCTATCAAAAGCTTTGCTATAGTCCGTGTAAATAACGTCGACTTGCTCACCGGCACCCATGGACTGAAGTAGAAAATCATTCAATAGGACAAGGTTAGATACTGTAGACCTACGATGTAAGAAGCCGTGTTGAGTGTTGCTGAAAAATGTTTTTAGAGCATTATAAACCTGACGATGAACAAATTTTTCAAGCACTTTTGAGAGGACACACAACTTCGAGATGGGTCTATAGGTTGGTGATGTCAGTTTTGGATCCTTTCTTGTGAACAGGAGTGATAAAGGCTGTTCTCCAAATGGACGGTACCACGCATTCTTTAAATGATCTTTGAAATAGTAAAAATACCGGTTTTGCAATAGAATTAGCACATCTTATTAGGAACTGCGGTGGCAAGTCATCTGGACCTGCTGATTTTGATGGATCTAGCTTGAGTAGCAGGTGAGTCAATATTTCAATGTTTAATTCGATGGACGAGATATGACAGCAGGAATCGGGTGTTTCTTCAGTGTCAGTTATTAGTGGAACAGGATCAGCACTTTTCTGAAGGAAATTAGAGTTAAAATAGGAGGAGAAAGCGTTACATATATCGGCGCCAGTATTGAGTCGAGTGTTGCCATAAACCATGCTGTTAGGGATGCTGTTTGAGTTAGAGCGTGACTTAATGAAGGACCAAAATCTCTTGGGGTTACACTCGATCGCGTCCTCAGTGGCATTTATAAATTTTTGGAAGCATTGGTCCTCCAATCGTCTAACTCTGTCACGCTGAAAAATAAATGAAGAGTAAATAGCTTTATTACCATACAGCTTATATTTCTTATGGTACTTGGCTTTTTCCTTTATTGCTTTTTTGAGAGCCGTAGAGTACCATTTGGGGTAAAAGTCCGGTTTAATAATTTTATTTGGTATGTATTTGTCCCTCAGAAGTCTAAACTTTTCATAAAAAAGATCCACAGCATCATGGAAGCTCATCGAAGAAAGTACCTTGTCCCAATCAATATTATAAATTTCCCTGTTTATAGAGTCGTAATCCCCAGAGTTGTATAGGAATTTTTTGTATGGGGCTGATATTAATGGGGTTAATTTAATATATTTGATAGTGATGATTAATACCTTGTGAAAAGGATCTATTGGAACTAGCGGGCTTGGGCACTCACTCACTTCAACTGTGTCGTTAGATATTACTAGATCTAGAATTCTGCCATAGACGTTGGTGACAGAATTAAATTGTAGCAAATCTAGGGTGTTTAATTCGTCGATCAATAGGCACTCATCTGTGGAACTATAATTCTCAGCAATCAGTATGGAATCGTGAAAGTTCCAGGCTATACTGCTCATATTAAAGTCGCCGGTTAGTAAGTATTTATCAGTTGGGCTGGAGACTATGATGGCATTAAGTTTTTCTAGAAAATTTGCCAGCTGTTGCGAAAAAGAGTTACCGTTATTCTGGTCACACAAGTACAATACACACAAATGCAATTTAAAATGGGCGGTACCGTCTTTGAGATCTATTGTTACCCATAGGTCCTCAGCAGAACTGTGGAATTCTGGTCGAGGGGTCACTGCTAGGTCTTTGCGCGTAGCAATTAAGACGCCGCCCCCTAGGGATTGGTTAGTAAGTTCGTAATCTCGATCGCGACGCCATACAAAGTAACGAGTGGTCTAAACCCAGCTAAACCTAGCTAAGCACATAGCTAAGCACATAGGAACGACTCGAGAAGGGAAAAGATCAGTCGGCAGACCACCAGCCAAGCCAGATGTTTCGATGGAGCTGAGATTATATCTGATGTAATACTGTCTGAGCGGTGGTGGTCTAGTGGGTAGAACAGTGGACTCTGAAGCAAGAGGTACCCGGTTCGATTCCCAGTGCGGGCATGTATCTATGAATTTGTTTAATTTAAAATTTACGTACATTTGTGAATTTGTAGTAGCAATACCACCGTGTAGGAAAACATCGTGAGGAAACCCGCGACTCAGTTGGCTCCACACGTATTGACCTGTCTTTCCTGCTGTGGGCTAGGTCGACTAAGCTGTCAGGGTGGTATAGGTGCTGGGCAAGCCTACTCCATCTAAAACAATGTCCCGGGCACTGCAGCGCCGAGTGGTCTCTTCACCCATCTAGTGTGAGTGCAGGTGCCACTGGACGCTGTATAAATCATCTCATTACGTAGATGCAAAGGCCTTAGTAACTGTCTGATGTAAAAGTCTCGACTCCTATTCGTCAACTGCACCTTACTCTGCTCAGCTATCAACTACCTACTACGTTGCTCTGCATCGGACCAGGGGCCTTAGCCTGCATCGACCATAGCCATCGGTCCAAAGAAGTCGGTGATTACACACTGGGTGTTTTTAAGCCTAGCCTGCATCCTTATGGAAACCAATGGCAAACCTAACTTCTCGCAGCCTGGGCCCTTAGCCTGTAACGCAATGGCGGGTCAATGGCGTTCCGGCAGAAGGACAAAACCGGGCTCTCCTCGTTTTTCTCCTACAACCAGAGAACTAATCCTCTAGAATTAGAATCAAAATATTCTTTGCTGTACTACAAAAACATTAAAAGGACAGACAGCGTTAGCAAATCGTAATTGAAGTCGTCACCTGACAGCCCATTTTGGCACCATTGTCTTACAGGCTAAGGGCCCAGCAGAGTCTCTTCTAGTGTGTGAGTGGTTACCTGAGCCTTCCGGGCCGCAGATTGCGTGGCCTCAAAGTCGAGCCGCACGCCGTGGAGCTGCTCTTGCAGCGAGTGCAGCCGCTGCCTGGCCGCACCGACCATGGCGGTCTGGGCGCCGAGCTCGCCCGCCGCCTGCGAGGCCGCCTCGTTGGCGTTCTCCGACGTGGCCATAGCGGCGTTCAGGGCGGCTTGGATCACGTTCACCTGCGGAGTTGCGGAGGTTTGTTTTTGGGTAGATAAATCCGGGAATCCGGGGGTCTACCGGCTAAGACGAAGCCGATTACCATTGGCGAAAATCGAAGTTCGATTTATGAAAAATGAACTGCGTGGCAGTACATTTTTCATAAATCTAACTTCGATTTTTGGTCGGCTTCGTCTTAGCCGGTAGAACCCCCGGAGAAGAACGAAACTGACTGACATAGCCAAGGTGATAGCGCGAAGAAAGTGGAAGTGGGCAGGCCACATAATATGTCGCAGACAAGACCACAGCTGGGGAAAAAAGTATTAAATGATGACCCAGACCGGGCGCAGAAATGTGGGCAGGCAACCAACGAGATGGACTGACGACCAAAGTGGCAGGAAAAGACTGGATGAGAAAAGCCCAAGACCGAAAGGAATGGAGTGCAATGGAAGAGCCCTACACTCAGCATTGGGTGGCGATAGACTGAAGAAGAAGAAGTTTTTGTGTATGGGGCGGGCGGGAAAACGCACAGTAATAGGAAGTTCGTGACGTGGGCGGCGTTCAGAGCGACTTGGATCACGTTGATTACTGACGTTGACGATACATTTTCTTTTCAGTTTTTCCCTATTATCTGTTGCATATAAATTCGATACCTTCTGCAGCTTATTGTCCCAAAGGTGGTTCTATAAAAGTAGTTTTTATTTATGGCTAGAACTACAAGTATGACGGAATATTTCTGTAACATGCTGTAGAAAAATCTTACGGCAAAGGTTGATCTAAGGGTAAACAATGGTGATATTGATATGCACCCAACAAGATCAAACTAGTAATGAGTAGGCAGTTAAAACCCACACTGTACAAAATAAAAAGAAAGGCAATATGAGTAGGTACATGCTGGCTTTATTGAGATATTTGGGCCTTTTTTCTATTGTAGCATTGTCGATGATTATCAGTTGGCCAATAACCGATTACGTGATCATAGTATTTTGCAACGGTCATGGCCAATTCAAAGCTAAATAAAAGAGTTTTCGTACCAAAAGCACGAACCGAAAAGTGTCAATAGAAAATCGCGCGCGTTGATGTCTTTTATATGCAGAGTACGCGCGTTGAAGTCTTTTATAGGGAGCGCCCAATAACCTTTTTTTTTTTCTACAACACCAAACTTAACTGGTAGAAAATGCTGGTAGAAAATGATGGTAGAAAATGCTGCTAAGTACACCTTTGTACATAAATTGTAAAATATGAATAAATAAATCTTTTATCCCATAGCATAGAGTCTTCGGTTACCGACTTGTTCGGTGACAAAAGTGCATTATAAAAATGTCTCTTATGCGGCTGGTAATTAGAGCGTGACTGAGCACTTAATAACAAAACTAAGTACATTTCAGTCGGTTTGTATTCGTCAATTGGTTCAAGCGACGACGAACTCTTTCACAATAGAAAACGTGCGCTTTGCAGTTTGATTTACATTTCATCAGATAAAACTGCCAAGATTTTACATCGAGACATTTTAAGCCACTTTGTATCAAAAGCCTCAGCAAGTCTGATGTAGGTGTGGTCAATGACATGCTAAGATACCCTATGGTAGTTATTGAGTCAACAATCGACCAAAAAAGGGTAAGTAGTACTTACTAAGTACCTATCCTAGCTTCGTGGACTCATATTCATTACAGTCAGCCAGTCGCTAGGATACCCGTTTTTTGTTCGATTGGCGCCCTTATGCCGCGTGTGGTAAGATCTACCATGGGGTGTCCTAGAGTGTAGCCGACCGTGCCTACTCTGAAACAACGATTTTAACACATTATTTATCTAGCGGGGTTTATAGCTTTATACAATGAGTATATCGCTCTGTGTAGCTGGATCAAAATAGTAAGAGAAAGGGAACATTTCCATATAGACTATACGTTAACATAGATATGGCCCTCATGCTGAGCCAGCTGGAAATAAAAATAAGGTCTTTGCATTTACGCAATGAGATGATTTCTACAGCGTCCAGTGGCACCTTCACTCACACTAGATGGGTGAAGTGACTTCTCGGCGTTGCAGTGCCTCGGACATTGTTTTAGATGGAGTAGGCTTGCCCAGCATCTATACCATCCTGACAGCTTAGTTGGCCTAGTCCACAGGAAAGACAGCTCAATATGTGAAATTAAATTAAAACTTGAAATTATCTGCTTCATTTCCAAGGCTGATTTCGTCTCTCTGCCACCCAAAAATGCATTATTTGCGCACTCGAATCTAACTAAACATTACACCAATCTCTTTGTCAACTTCAGTCAGCATTGCGTTTCCCAACGATTTGAATAATTTTCGCAAGCAAAAGAACACGGTCCGGGCTGAAACTGGCATGATTCAATTGATTAATTTTTCGCAAGATTTGTCTCCGAGTAAAATGTTTTCATTCGGTTACTGATAGCTAAATTGAGCATGAAATCTGATTGGTGGTCGAGATCGTCACGTGCTTTGCAAAGAAAGGCATTTCACGTATTTTTTTCGTTCATCTTGCCTAAACCTTTTCAGAAACTCTACATTGAAAGTTTTCAAATCTACTAGAGCTACATACACAACTTAAGTTTTGGCATGAACACGATCTGTCATCTCAACGTGCGCTGAGACTGAAACTTGCACTAAGCGTGCTTAAATTATTCCCTGAATGTTTTTCCTGATTTCAGGGCCGACTTTGTGATCTGGGAGCATAAACTGGCATGTTTGTGTATGGTCAACAGCACGTAAACCTTCACATTTTCATTGCAAAGTCCCCCGTAACGTAACTGAATAGAGTGCAAGCGAAAGTGGCTCGGAAATAGCGAAGGTGTTGAAGCATGATATATCCACAGCAACATCTATTTATTAATGGTCTACTGCACTTCTTTTCAAAGGTTCGTACATTTGGGAACTTGAAGTAGCAAAACCACTCGCTAAATGTGAAGGATAACATCGTGAAGAAACCGCGATTTAGTTGGCTCCACACGTATCGATTTGTCTTTCCTGTGGGCTAGGCCTACTAAGCTGTCAGGTTGATATAGTTTCTAGGCAAGCCTACCTACTCCATCCAAAACAATATCACAAGCACTGCAGCGCCGAGTGGTCTCTTCACCCATCTAGTGTGAGTGAAGCTGCCACTGGACTCTGTATAAATCAAAGTAAATCATCTCATTACGTAGATGCAAAGGCCTTAGTTTACTGCACTTAATCATCTCACTTTTGCGTCCACTGGACCATATAACGTTTACGTAAAGTCTCGCCACTTTTGCTGATATAAAGGCAGTTTTTATTTGTTTTATCGAATTTGAAGTCGATTGCGTTTGCGCAACGCGGTCAGTGGCTTTTTATAATCGTGCATTTTGAGTAACTGCAGCTGTATGAAGGCTACACTGTATTCAAATAGATAGCGTGATTTTTACTTGTTCTTTTCGGGATGTAGCTTTGAGCAAAGTATAGCCATACGATGTTTACTTAGATTAATGTTACAAATAGGTAATGTAATAAGGAGCGCGATCTCAATTTGTATCGCGGAAACAACTCTACTATTATCTACATTGGCTAATGTCAATGTCAATCTCAAGTTAGTGTCTACTAATATGCTAACAGCTACTCAAGTTTGACATTAGCCAAGGCTTGACATTAGCATACTATTATTACCACCCTTAATATCAATCAGAGTATTTACCGTTGTAAATAGATAGGTATTTACAGTTAAAATTTCGTGGAGGGCCCCTTGTAGTCCCTTTTTTATTACCAATTTGTGAAGGCTCACATTATTAGTTTAGAATTTAGATAACACTTATCTATTCGGTGGGTACCCTCGTTTCTTACGTTTTCCCTAGCCAAGGGTACGTCCTTGTGACTCTTACCTACCTGAGTTTCCTAAAAATCAATGACCTCAAAGCCCTTGTTTTGCATAGTAGGCAACTATGGTTTGGTAGAGTTGCCTAAATTGGCATATAAGCTTTCTATAGATCCACAGTTCGTTTATTTAAACATTTTAAAAACTCCCACACCTTCTTTACAGCTTAAGAGTAAGGGTAAAGGAAAACATCGTGAGTAAACCTGAGCATAATACCCTCAACGCAAAAATCGCCAATCCGCAATGGGCACGCGCTGAGAGAAGGTCTTTGCCCAGCTAGTGGGACATGCAAAATTGTATAGGCTTCATCTTCCTAAGAAACTTCCTTAACTCATCGCATACATAGGTGTAGTGATAATATCGAGCTAATATGTTGCGACATCATCTTCACGACTTACAAATCGATCACATAATAAGGCACAATGGAACGCTCTTCACATAAGTAACAAGAAAAGGGCGGACAATCTACCATCAATCGGAAGTAAAAAGGCGTAACATAACATAGCATAATCAATCAGACTCTTCCTCTTTCTAACAGAGAGATATTTCCGACTGGTAAGATTTCTTTGCGATTTTACAGAGTTCTAATAAGGTTCGGTTGAGCTTATTATTCCTACCGCCTATTTAACCCCCCATACAAAAAGACTGTTATGAGTTTGACGGCTATGTGAGTTTGTTTCCGTCTGTTGCACCAACTGTAGCTCTTTAAAAGTGAACCGACTTGGATGCGGTTTTTTTTTAAATTCAAAAGTAGGTTCTTTAGCGAGTGTTCTTAGATGTGTTTTATCAAAATCGGTTCAGCCGTTTATGAGATATTCTAATTTTAAGTGAAAATGTCGGGAGATTTTAAATTTTGAATTTAGTAGTTATTAATGTAGATTAATGTCATTTTATGTTGAAAGCAAGAGACCGCGAGGCAGGAGACCGACTAGATTAATCGATCACCGAGGATCGAGGAAAAAAGCACGCGTGACAAGAGTGGCCACTGATAGCAATCAATAGAGAGGATTCGTCCAATCCCAGAAATTAACAAGTAGTTAATCACTATCTTCAGACATGAAGGACCTACTACAAAGAAGATAGAGTACATACCTGATGCATAGCCTGCTGTGCCGCCTGCGCCGCCGCTTGCGCTGATCGCTTCGCCTGCTGTAGCTGCATCTCCTCACCCTGCAGCCCGACCTTTGCGTCTCGGACCTGCTGTTCCAGTCCCGACAGAATGACCTGCTTGCCAGCCAGCGCCGCTTGCGCAGTAGCGCTAGCCTGCGCCGCTGACTGCGCGAGCGTGTTCTTAGCTACGTAGGCTGCTTGATGCGCTGCAGCGTTTTGGTTCCCAAGCGCTGTTTTCGCCTGATTCGCTGACCCTACAGCTATGGTTCGCAGCCCAGAACCCTGGCTGAAACCCTTCTTGGCTTGCCCGGATGCGGCGGCTTGCACTTCTTGGATGTAAGCGTCGTAGTGGCTGGCTGCTTCTTGCGGTTCATGCGATGGTGCGCTTTCGTATTCGTAATCGAATTCTGAGGATGCTTGGGGCTCTCTGCTGGCTGGCTTTGGCGCTGGCGCTGGCGCTGGCACTGGCGCTGGTGATGGCGAGGCGAGGGTGATAGTGAGACCTATGGAGGGAAAGATAAGATCTTTTTATTATCATATCTGAAAACTGTCTGAAAATGAAAGGAGTTTTATGTAAAATGTGGAGCTGTTTTTATGTTTGTGTTGAATTCTAACTATATAACTAACGAACTAACCAACGAACCTGAGTGGTTTTATTTTCTAAAGAAATTATTCAAACTGGTTTCCTAAACAATCAAGCCGTCACACACAATAAATTAGAAACAAAAATCTTATGTTTCCAATGTTATGTGCCTATGGAGGGAAAGATAAGATCTTTTTATTAAGCTATCTGAAACCTTTTGAAAACGAAAGGAGTTTTCTGTAACATGTGCTCTACAAGTAGTTTTCTGTAACATGTGCTCTACATGTTACAGAAAACTCCTCTCTTTTTCAGACGGTTTCAGATACCTAGCTCTTAATAAAAGAGAGAGCTATTAACATGTCACGGTTTTTTAATATTTGTGTCGGATTATATAACTTATCATATCATATATCACATCTAATTTAACTAACCAACGAACCCGAGCGGTTTTATTTTCTAAAGACATTAATCAAACTGTTTCCTAAACAATCGAGCCGTCACATTACATTGGAAACATAAAATTGTTGTTATTAATTTCTTTGCATTATCTAACCATAAACATAATTATTTTGTTATTCATTTCTTTGCATTATCTAACTATGTTATCAATCAGTTAAATATGGCTCGAAAGCTGGAACTGTCATAGAAGAAATGGATATGGAGAGTCCGACCGATTGGACCATTCCATTTTGCCCCACCAGAGTTGCCCCACTGGTAGAGAAAAATGAAATCACACACAATACTTAATTCCATTTTACCCTACCAGTGGGGCAACTCTTTGTCTCAACACGGCTTCTCAATCGTGAGGGTGCGAGTTCGAGTCTCGCCTTGTTGCACCTATTAGGTGTGATGATGATGGTGATGACTATACAACTCTTTTTACAGGGTAATAGCACCCGGTGATAGGGATCACACCTAAATATTTTTTTTGCTCTATGAGGTTTCGTTAATTTTTTAATAAAATATGAACGATGTGGCGGAAGAAAAGTATTTATTAAATATTGTTTTCATTGACTTTCACAATGTTTTAACAACTCAAACCTATGCAAATGCACCTACACCCACAACCATATTTTTAAATTTGAGCTAATACCAAGAACAAAAAAGTTATAAAACATTTTCAATTTTGAGGTTATAAAAAAAAACAACAGTTTTTACAGAATTGACATCCTATTGACCAGTAGGTGTTTTGTAACACGTTGTATAATCGTAAGTTAATTTAGCGAAATGTGCCCCATTTTTTACTCCCCGCTTTTCTTACACGGTTTTACTTAATTTAATTAAATTATAGCAGGTATCGGTCACACGATCGAATTCAAGGAACAAAACTATGAAGTCATGTTCATGGAAGAGAGACGGAGAAATGACAATTAAGCAAATAGTTTTGCCAAGGGGGTAACCCTTTAGACGTGTGGCCGGTAATTTTCACCGTTTAAAATTGTTTTACTTTTTTCCAATCCACGATTGGCCAGCGTGATTTATCATCTTATCAATTCCAAATCTCTCTTTGAGAAGAAACATTAATTACCCCAATTAAAGAATCCGTAATTAAGGTATCCCATCAAAATTTATTGAGGTAACGGTTGGCTTCTATGACTTCTTCGTGACGTTGAGGGTCAACATATCTAGGCTTGTTTGGCTTCTAGACTTCTTCGTGAAGTTGAGGGTCGACCTATCTAGGCTTTATTTTACGACCTTCTGTGCCTGTAACATCCTATATTGAGGAACTCCACTTGCGTGTAGGAAACACGCGGCTCTATCCAACTATAACCAAACCACCAATATCTAAGTACGTACACTGTACAGAGGGTCCTCTGACTAGTAGAGAGAGACGCTGTCTCTTGATTCCGCCTGTTTCACAATCGTATTGTTTGTCGGCTGGTGCGACAAAGTTTTGATGACAGAATAATAACGTAGAGATGCAGAGATCTTCACACTTATTTTTATGATTTTTTTATCATTTTTTAATAGGCTGTATAGTAAGTGGATAAAGGAAAAACTAATTGCACAAAGAATTGGAAGTAAAAACGATGCTACGATTCTAATTGCACATCTTACGGCAATATGGCATTTGTGGTCATGGCATAATGTTGACGTGGATTTTGACAAATTCTTATTAGGTAAGTGTACACACGACAGCACGTCGACCCTTACACGCTAGCACTCTACTCGGTTACGTTACGGACGACTTTACAACTAAAGTGTACAGTCTGACGTGCTGTCGTGTGTACGTATGGGTCGACAGAAAAGATGATTCTGGGTATAGTCGGTCTAAAAACTCATGTTCCTTTACCAACAAAAAATCTCTTTCTTTTTTAAACCAACTTAACTAGTGAAAATGTACACTGTTATTAAGTCTGCACTTATTCCGAGTGATCTTCTACTGTCCGTTGAGGAGTTCCGTTCTCCATGTGCGAAGTTCTTCATCAGAACTTCTCCATTTTTTACGGGACCACACGGGAAGTATACCATAACAAACTAAAAAAAGAATCATCAAAATCGGTGCACTTAGAAACAAGATCGGATATAACAAACATATTTTTTTTATTATCTATACGTCCTTTTTTTAAAATATAATAGAAGAAAATATTATTTGGTAGAGCAATGGATGGACGTTTGTACGTATGGCGGGTCGGGCGTGCGTCGTAGTCGTCGACTGACTTGCGCGTGATAGGTGAGTTGGCCCTCTGTCTAAGTCAGCAGTTTGTACCAAAACCAAACCATCTGTACACAATGTTATAGTTTAATTACAATATGGGTACAGGCGGTGGCGGCGGTGCACTGTATGCATTGTGCAATGTGTGTGGTCTAGTCGTGCGTAAATGCGGACTCGCTTCCGAGTAGATAATGGTAATGAGGCGATGCTGATGGTCAAGCATCAAGAGCGGGGTTGTTGAGCTGTTTGTCTGCCTTTGTGTTCGGTAGATATGACCGGTTCGGTATAAAGAAGAAGACGTAGGCGCATCGTAATACTGAAGAGGACGTGGGCGGGACAGACGAGATGAGGGACGATAGGCAAAGTGGTGGCCTAGCTTAGAACTGTTAGCTGGCCGTCAGTTGCGCAGAGATGAGGCGAGTCAGGCTAGGCATCTCTCGGCGGGCTAAGTCTCGGGAACCTCGCATTCGACACATCTCGAAGACTCGAAATCTCATTTTGCGGCAAATGTCACATCTCCTATTCTTACGAAGTCATCCTACGAGATTTCTGTCAGATGTGTGTCTTTTTCGCTCGACATAACACGCGTGGTCGGGAGCCGTCGAGATCGAAATGACATGAGATTTTTCCTTCGAGATGTATCGAATGCGAGATTACCGAGAATTAGCCCCTTGTAGTCAGTTCACCCACCTAGTGTGTTTGACTAGTGTGAGTGGAGCATCGAGCGCGATAACATTATGCTTTGTAGCGACCATTCGCGTTGACAATCATTGTAAAGGTTTTTTAATACAGTTGCTCAAAAAGTGGCGTATTGCAGGGACGTATAGCGTTCGGGATGTGGGCTATTACATACTCGTGCTTTTTTTTACCTTTCCCGAACTCGTGCGTTCTTTTTCCCAACTGTCAAAATAATGTCTATTAAAAAGAAAAACCAACCATGAAGTTTATACTAAAGAAAATCATAGAGGTTTTTATGATTCATGCAAATAAGTACGTATATTTCTAAAAAGAAGCTACTAATTTGTTTAAATATCAGATTTAATGATTTGATTGAATGAGTTTGGTTAGGTTTCATTTCATTTCATCCCATTAAATTTCATTTTCATTTCATATCAATAAACAACTTCTACTGAAGACTTGACTGTATGGGCATAGTTCCCTTTGCCTACCAGAATGGGTGAAGAAAAAAAAAACTCTGCTTATATTCGTTGGCGCCATTTTTCAGAAATTTTCTTTGCGAGTTTAGTTGTTTGTTGCACAAAATGAGTAATTTCGACCCTAGTTTTTTTTTTAAGTAACACCACCGAAACTCAGTATAATTGCACAAAATGCTTCGGAGAACATTTTACCGGAAAAGACAAAAATGTTAAGTTAGTTGAGTTTATTGTGTTTTTATAATTTTATTAAATTGGTTCATTTTTTCGCAACTGTATTAAAAATAGTCGTTCAGTACACGTGCGGAACCGTCATTGCAACTTGTTCCGACTGTCAACCCTCGCCTTCGGCTGCGCCTCGGCTCGGGTAGCCATTTGTCAGAACTCTTTGCAATGACAACCTTTCCACACTTGTAATGAATGAAATATACTATTTTTTTTTTAAGTGGAAAATCCACCGACAGGAAATTGGAAAGAGCTGCATTACGCGCCGTTACGTTACATCGGTTTAGTTGTACCTATGTAACTTAGTGATTCTGATTACCGATTTAATTAAATAATTGTGTTTCAGTGAAATTTATTGTTGCGCAGGCAAAATTAGGCGGAGGAATTTCAGGAGAATGTGATTCGGTAATCTACCTATTACCTCTACAAAACTTTATGCCATAACTTCGTCCGCATGGACTTTGGTTAAATTTTAAATGGAGAGGAGACAAAATCATGAGACAATAAAATTGTATACAAAATCATGGTTGGTAGGTAATCTTATTTTTAGAGTTCCATTACCTAGCCTGTCTTTCGCACGCACATCTTTGAATTTAAAATTTTCACAAAATACATACCTAAATACTTTTGTGTTGCTATTATGGAAGACAGGACAACAAATAATAAAATATGGAGGTCCCCATACAACAAACGGTTTTATTGTTTCTAAATAAATAGGTATTGCTCTATCGTAAAAACGGTAATTCATAAAGGTGTTCCTATTTTTACTCGTATTCTAAGGCTGTATAGTAGGTATAACAAATAATAAGTACAGGGAAAATTTTCTAAAGTACCCTGTAATCCTCATTACCCTGTAATCACTACTAAGGAGAAATATTAAAGTTATCCAATAATTTTTCAACCTAATTTCGATTTCAGGAAACTTTGTGAAAATTAAACAAATAAAAACTTACCCATGCATACTAGAAAAGTCCTTAGAGTCTTCATACTTGTTGTATTACTTCTTCCTTCAGGCTGAAAACACAACTGTTTATTTTTTACTTTTTAAATCCTCAAAATTCCACACAAATACAGGCGGGCTGGTTTTTTTTTTCAAGAAACTGAAAAAAGCACTGTTCTATTTTTAAAAGTCCTGACCTGTCAAAAACTTTCACAAGATGGCGGCTCACGGTTGGTCAAGGGGGCAACCCCTAGGCTAAGCTGGTCAGTCGGTCAATGTGCACAACAATCGGGGCACACTTCTTTTTATACTGACCGCTTCAGCGAGCACGGATGGCGTGAACTGTGCTACAGATTTACTTGGAGCTGGTAAACCCCCTTCACGTATTCTTCACTTATTATTTGATAAGTCGTTTTCCAAGTATGTCACAAATCTATACCTTCACACCGTCATCATTGTTATCAGCCGATTACATCTTCGACCAGGCAGGAGCACCCAATATATTTTTTTAATAAATATCTGTTAAGTTAGGGCCTTAATTAAATAAGTAGGCAGTTGTTTTTCGATAGGATTAAATTTGTAAGAAGCAAAGTTTTAAATACAAAACACGCACTCTATAAAAATAGAGACATTATACATTGTCAATGGACTAAGGTGTATTCCGACGCATTGAAAAATGCCTTGTTTAAAAAAATTCGTATTATGGAACAACTCAACCAATGAGCCGTTTTCAACTGACAGTTAAAAGCTGATTTTAAAATGCTCGCTAGATGGCACAGGAAATACGGCTACATAACGGCAGTCAAATAATGCTTTTTCCCACAGATTCGCAGTTTAGAAAGTAATAATACTAAAGATACACAAACACCACAGATAAGAATCAGGCTTGCCATGTTCAATCGGTAAAAATGCCGTGTCATATATTTGCAATTTTTATTCTTAAAAGCAAAAACATAAATGACTTTTTTTTTGTTTTTTCTAAAGCACTAACCCGTGCTAGGGAATAATTTAAACATTTATAATAAGTTGAAAAAATTCACTCGGGACAGGACTTGAACCCGCAACCTTCCGCACACCGTGCAGGTTGCGGGTTCAAGTCCTGTCCCGAGTGAATTTTTTCAACTTATTATAAATGTTCAAAAACATAAATGGTTTTGGATAAATATAGAATAGGTAGGTAGGATACTGACATCAACTACGTGATGCGATAAAATTTGCAAGCAATAAATTGTGTTTCTGGTTATGATTATAACAGTTTACGGTAATTTGTCGTACCGTTGGCAACACTGATGAAATTTCAACTGACTGCCGTTATAGTGCCGTATTATAAGCGCCATCAGTGGAGAAAAAAAGAACTACGTTTTTTTTCTGAAAACGGCTAATTATACAAGGTGTTACAAAAGATGCTAACTCTTTTTACAGGGTAATAGCACCCGTTGATAGGGATCACAACCTAAATATTTTTTTTGCTCTATGACGTTCCGTTGATTTTTAAATTAATAAAATGTGAACGGTGTGGCGGGAGAAAAGTATTTTTTTAATATTGTTTCATTGACTTTCACAATGTTTTAACAACTCAAAGCTATGCAAATGCACCTACACCCACAAAAATATTTTTAAATTTTAGCTAATACCAAAAACAAGAAAGTTATGAAAAATTTTCATTTTTGAGGTTATAAAATAAAAATTGTTTTTTTCAACTTTTTTTTACAGAATTGACATTCTATTGACCAGTAGGTTACACCATGTAAAAAGAGTTAGGATGTTTTGTAACACGTTGTAGACTAGTATAAAATTTAAAAAAAATTCGCCAAATTATACTTCGTCGAAAAAAAAAGCTATTTTCCCGCAAATAAACCGATTTTAAGAACTAGCAACTGTACCGTTTTTTTTTTACAGAATAAGCACATAGACTAGCTTTAATAACTTCGTTCTACGCGTTGTAACAGCTCGCTATTGATATTGCAGGTCGATTTTTTCCAAAGTGCCAGCTGAATGTTATTGTGCTTAGATTATTTTGATCTGAGGTGTTAACTTTTAATTAACTTAAGAAATATCATTAACATTTGGTTTAGCCTAATAATAAAATATGCTTTTCTGTAACTGAAACCTAGGATTTCGAAAATCTAGAAAAACATGACGCAATAGGCATTGCAATCGGAATACCTACTTGACAACATTAAAAATATACAAATTGTTGTCATCCTATCAGGTAATAGCGTCAGAAAACAATTATTTCATTAGATTAAAATCTAAATTAACTATTTTGTTAATTGTACACACGACAGTACGTCAGACTGTACACTTTTGTTGTAAAGTCGCCCGTAACGTAACAGAGTAGAGTGCTAGCGCGTAAGGGTCGAGGTGCTGTAAGAGGGTTGTTATAAGTTTGACCGCTATGTCACACACACACACGCACACAGTCTATGTATGTTTGTCTATGGCACCGTAGGTCTTAAACGGGTGGACCGATTTGGATGCGGTTTTTAGCGAGTCTCCCTATCCAAATTAGTGACAATTGTGACCACTACTAACTACCTACTTGGTTAATTAACACTTGTATCGACAACGATCTTAACCCAATCGTAGTCAACACAAATATCGATGCTTAGCAGTAAAGTAGATAAGAATGTGGCATTTTGATGGAGGTCGAAATCTCTAATAGCAAATAAAGTTCCTGTCCGTTAAGTTATGATAAAAAGACAATGAGCCATGGTCACCTGTTATCTTCAGACTGACACAGAACAAGGTTTTCTTGAATTATGTACTTAGGTAGTAATAGTTAGGTAAGTAATAAGTATAAGAATAACGTAAAATAAGACTAGGAATTCGTACCTATATTCTAAATCGAAGATTTGTGGAAAGAAAGAAGAGTCCGTAGGAAATGCAGCGTTCTTTTAACGTCTAGGTTTTGCCACGAAAACCAAGGCCTTTACATTGGATGTACCTAAGATAAGTAGTGGTTCGCTCCGTACTGTGAAGTCGCAACCCCTCGACCGATTTGGCCCATGTTAATTGTCTGAAACGCTGAGCTAGACAATATGGCCCAATCGATGGCCAAAAGTGCAATAAAATAGCGTGACAATGCGATGACAGACTCGTGGTTGATTTAACACGACCACTGTTATACAATTTGAGGAAATAAGAGGTTTGTGAATGATTACAGACGAATTTGGGATCGTGACCCCGATTAGATAGATAGATAGAATACTCTTTAGTATACACCAAAGAATTACAAAGAATTTTCTTGCAACTAATTAGGTAAATATAGGTACAAAGTGCGGCCTTATTGCTAAAAGCAATCTCTACCAGACAACTTTTAGGAGGACCTTTACCGATTAACAATCGTTAAGCCATGTCAGAGACCCTTTGGGTGGCCTAAAAACTCTGACACCAGGGGTGGCCAACTGGCCACTACCACATACGATTACCTACCTACCTACCGATTAGGAGGACGCAGAAGCCGCAGCTGTGTTAGAGAAAGACAGGGGTCTGAGACTGTAACGCAATGGTACACACGACAGCACGTCAGTCTGTACACTTTTGTTGAAAAGTCGCCCATAACGCAACCGAGTAGAGTGCTAGCGTGTAAAGGTCGACGTGCTGTCGTGTGTACACGATAGGCTCCAAGTTGTAGGCTTCGATCACGAATATCACGATTTATTAATGCTGTCTGTCCTTTTAATGTTTTTCTAGTACATTAAATAATATTCTGATTGTAATTCTAGAGGATTAGTTCGCTGGTTCTATGAGAAAAACGAGGAAAATCCGGTTTGGTCCTTCTACTACCTACTGGGAACATGGGGGTTACCGTTGACGCTATTGCGATCAAATTGAAAAAGTGTAAAAGTTAATTTCTCTTTGAATTCGCATAGTAATGCTTTGATTTTAAATACTTTGTAATGTTTTAAAACTTAAACTTTCGTAAGCACTGCACATTTTTATATCGCTTTAAGGCTCCGTATAAGGCTAACTAGCGCCACCAATGTTGAAAAAATCATATCTTCCTTCAGAAGAAGTTTCTGAAAAAATCCTAAGATGAGCTCATGCGCCATGCTTTTCTAGATTTTTAAGTGAAGGTACCCAACTCAATTTCTAGTCTTAAGCTGAAAATTTTTCGATAACCGCCAAAAACGGCCGCTTTTGGCAGTTATCGAAAATTTTTTAGCTTAAAAGTAAATTTCGAAGAGGGTATCTACACTTAAATATCTAGAAAAGCATGGCGCATGAGCTCATCTTAGGATTTTTTCAGAAACTTCTTCTGAAGGAAGATATGATCTTTTCAACATTGGTGGCGCTAGTTAGCCTTATACGGAGCCTTAACGGATTCACTTACTTTTATTTTGAAACCGTTAAAGCGATATAAAAACTTTGTAATGTTTATTCAAAGGTAAGGCTGTTTTATTCAATAAAAACACAAAACGCGTCTTAATTTGCAAAATAATAAATTTTGTAAATTGCGCCATATTGCGGTCGTATCGGAAAAATGCGTCAAGGGTAGAGGGCCATTGCGTTACAGCCTTAAGCCCCAGCCCCAGCACACATACCTTCCTGTCAGCCTATTCGGCCTTTGTAGACTACTTAACAAGGGCGTCGCCAAGGGGGGGCAGGGAGGGACAGCTGCCCCCCCCCCCCCCCCTAGAGATTCTAAAAAAGTTGCCAAATATAATGCAACCAAAGTCCTAAGTCTTTGAGTTAATTTGCTTGAAGTTCAAGCCTTGAACAATCATTCCCGTACGTCGAAACTCGAATGAATTCACCAATTCCACTCCTAATATTCCGTACGCTCAACTACGCTCTGGCTGTAGATGTAAGACTCGTAGTACAAGTGAAAAGCTTCATGTGCTGTCGACTTTACCTATAATTCATACCTACATTTCTCATTCATAGAGAATGAGAAAAGTATGAATATTGTAGTAGGTAAAACCAACTTGCCCCCCTCTGCGCCATCGGCTGGCGACGCCCTTGCTACTTAAGCCTGTGGAAAGACAAGTCAATAGGTAGGAAAGGCAAAGGCGCAGGTTTTCTCAGGATGTTTTCTATCACCGTTAGTGATTTGATTACATAATACTGTTACTACAAATTAATATCTACTGAAAAAGTTGTCATCATAACCAATAATCATAGTAAAGTTATCGATGATGGGTTTTTTTAATAGTTTATCCCTGAAACACGTTAAGGTGATAACATACCCACAACTAGCGCCGCCAATGGAAAAAAAAACATATACCTATTCTTTTTGGATGCGTTTTGGATGCAAAAGTGGCCACTTTGATTAAAAACTAATCAAAGTGGCCACTTTTGGCGGCGGCGGGTTTTATTCGTAGATGCTAGGATCTCGAATCTTGGACCTATGTCCTAAAAATAGTTAAACCTAGGGATTATCATTTGATGATTCGTTTTTAGCAAAAAACGCATCCAAAAAGAAGATATGATTTTTTCCCATTGGCGGCGTGTGCCTAGGTTTGGGCCTTAACTGCTAAATATGATTTCTAACAACTTTTGTTAGACTAATTCTCTCATAGATCGATACTTTTTAGTTACAGAACGTTTCTTATCATTTAAAAGTTTGCATATGTACATACCATTTCAGCGCTGCCTGCCCCTCTCTCTCTACTCTACCACCTTTCCAGCACTGCATTTTTTTTTAATACAAGATTATTAGTTGGAGAGCTGGTGACCAATCGAGATATTTTTTCGTACAAGGCTGGGAGTTGGTAGGCTGATAGAGTAGACTTCGCTGAGTCTGGGAAAAATATTTTTTTGGTCCGGTCGCGGTTGAAAGTTAGATTTTTTCGACTTTGAAAGTTTAAATGTATGGGTTCAGTATATTTTTTTTGCCGTACAAGGCTAGAAACTTCTAAGTTAGTTGTTGAGACGTTGTGGTATATATACGTTGAGACGTATATGTTGCGGAAAATAAAATTGCGCTTTCACTAAATTTGTAGAACAAAATTTGTTGGAAATTACATGTACAGTTGACATGTTTCAGGAATAAAGCCATTTAAAAATTGCCCTGTATACTTAGTCCTCACCCAGCCACTGCACTGCAAAAGTAAGTACCTAAGTATCCCTTTTTGTTCGATTGGCGCCCTTATGCCGCGCGCGGTAAGAGCTGCCATAGGGTATCTGTGACTGTGGCCGACCGTACAAAGTTATTTAGTGAAAGTGTTTGTATGCGCGACACACAGATTACAAAAAGCGCGACAGGCCTTGACCGATAGACCAATATCGCAGGTTCTATCAGTTTTCGTATGCTTATCTACATTCAGTGATGTTAAAATTAATATTATACTATTCATTTATGGTCTTGGCAAATAAATCAGGTTGGCTTCATCAGCTTCATCCATACAGACCTACAAACAACACAGCGTACCTACCTCATAATTTCACCGAAGATAACTTTCAGTAGAGTATTCAAATTTGGCAAAATTCTGAAGCTCTTCCGTAGGTTTGCATTACATCCTGATTTACTGACACGTCTCTATGTTATTCTCTGTTTACATACTGCACTTAGGTACCTACTTACTCTGAGAGAAGGCCTTTGGCCAGTTAGTGAGAAATGTATGGTCGGACACAGTCACAGATACCCCATGGCAGCTCTTACCGCGCGCCAATCGAAGAAAAAGGGGTACTTAGGTATCTTTTTTTTTTTATTTTACCTACAAGTATTTACTTTTGGACCGTACGCATTTTATTTTTGACAACGTTCCGGCTCTCGAGGTCACAAACTTGGATTATAGGTATTCATTGGGCCAACAACATAAAAAAGTCAGCAAGCAATCCAGCTCTACCTGATTAATTTGGGTCATGTTCATCAGAGAAATTATTATTATCTAGTTTTGGTGACACTTTTTATTTGTGGGTTTTCAGAGAAAATAGTACAGTTACGTGTTGATTATTCCACTACATAACTGTACACACTCAGCTAAAAACCATAAATAAAAAGTGCCACCAAAATTATTAGTAATTTTATTATAATTTATCTGATGAAAATTACCCATTTGTTGTAATTATTATTTGGGAAAATCCAACTGCCGTCTGATTATATCGGTAAACAAATAATATACAGGGTATATAAAGAAAGATGGACCGTGCGGTAATAAATAGTGAGGATACCTGAAATAAAAAAAAAACATGTCAGAATTAAAGAAAAATATGGTAGGGAGGAATAGTGGGCACTAGGCAGGAAAAGAAGCATTTTTTTTTTCATTGATTCCCTTCGCCACCTAAAATAATAAATAAAAAAAACAATGAAAAAAAGTGGTAACAATGTAAAAATTAAATGTAAATGTTTGGGCCTTTTTTATGTTTGCGGCGAGTTAGGAATTGCAAGACTTTGGTTTTCATATATGCAGAAATACGAACTTTATAAATATATCAAACGGGCAGCCGGTAACCTTTTACGAACCGGGCAACTGTAGGTACACACGACAGCACGTCAGACTGTAAATTTTTGTTGTAAAGTCGCCCGTAACGTAACCGAGTAGAGTGCTAGCGTGTAAAGGTCGACGTGCTGTCATGTGTACTATTACAGTCAGCCCGTCACACCCTGTATCTACAACATAAGTAGGTATGTCCTAGCAAGATATCCCACTAATTCTAGAGATGGATCAAAATTATCTAATTGGTGACGATTTTTATGGCCCACAAGCCGATAATTACTGGGTTATCATCAGAGAGCCATAAAAATTAATAAAGGCAAGGGTATAAATAAAGGGGGAGCATTTTTTCTGCTATTAGTTGTTCGCCATAATGACTTCTCCAGTCGTGTTGACGTTTTTCGTGTGCGCTGGTGAGTTTTTCCTGAATAGACAGATGTCAACCTCCTATCCATCAATCGCTTTCAAAATGTGGATGAAAACATCGTGAGGAAACCCACGCTTAGTTAGCTCTACCTTGTCTTTCTTGTAAATGTATCCTGCTGGGATGGTTCAGGTGATTGCTAGGCAAGTCTATACTCTACCTACACATGCCTACCTACCTGTCTACCTAAACATACCTACTTAAACATGCGAGGCGCAACTAGCGCCGCCAGTGAAAAAAAAATCATATCTTCTTTTTGGATGCGTTTTTAGCAAAAAACGCTCCTGCGATTTCTCGATGCGAGGCTTAAATATTTTTAAGACCTAAGGCTTTTGGATTCCAGATCCTAGAACTTAAGGCTTTAATAGGCGCTAACTACTTTGCGCCACCAATGATAAAAAAAAACATGCCTTTTTTTATAACCCCCTATTTGAAAAAGTTAAACAACAGAGTTTTCTATATTACTAATAGCAATTTTTAGAACCATCAGCCCACTCTACCCTTGACGCATGTTTCCAATGCGGCCGCAATATGGCGCAATTTACAAAATTTAATATTTTACAAATTAAGACGCATGTGTTTTTATTGAATAAAACAGCCTTACCTTTGAATAAACATTACAAAGTATTTAAAATCAAAGCATTACTATGCGAATTCAAAGAGAAATATTTTTTTAAACTTTTTCAATTGGTTCGCAATAGCGTCAAGGGTAACCCCAGGACCGAGACCCAGGAATCTAGGCTACAATTTAACTTTTGGTAGAAACGGCCGTTTTTGGCATAAACGAAATTGTAGCCTAGGTTGTTCTAAAAATTGCTATTTTGTTGCACTGGTGACTCTGAGTTAAATTACAAAATTTCTTTCCAAAACGCGCGAAAAAAAAATTCACTTCTCCATACAAATGGTGTCGATTGGCGATAGCCGTTTGTATTGGGAAGTGTATTTTTTTTTTCGCTCGTTTTGAAGTAAAATTTTGGAATTTGGCTCAGTCGAAGGTGTTTAGTTGCACTCGAGTGCAACTAAACACCTTCGGCTTTAAAACCACTAAAATTCCACGGTGTATAAATTACACTATGAACCATGAATCGAAAAGGGCTCATATAAAACCTTAAAACAAAAATAGCACAGTTTCGCAACCAAATTGAAAAACCCGTGAAAATTGTGCATTTTCCGCTACGCTACTTCAGTTGACCCTTAATAAGTATCCTTATTCCACAGTCGCCCTCTCAACGGCGGCATCGAGCCCCAACCAGGGGCGCATCGTCGGGGGCCAGCCGACCACCATCGAAACCTACCCCTGGATAGTGCAGGTGGAGGCCCTCAGCGTCTGGACCGGTAGCTGGTCACTATCCTGCGCAGCTAACATCCTGACCTCTCGCTGGGTGCTGTCCGCTGCTCACTGCTTCAGCGGAATGTAGGTTTTATTTGTTACTAGCTTTTGCCCGCGACTTCGTTCGCGTGGACTACAGAAAAAACATACCTATGTGCTTTACTTTGCTCATAAGTGTAAAAGCGTGATAATATGTAGCCTATGTGTTATTCTGTCTGATGTCTAAGCTATCTCTATTCCAAATTTCATCCAAATTCGTTCAGCCGTTTCAGCGTGAAAGAGTAACAAACATCCATCCATCCATCCATCCATGATGGGAGTAGGAGATAGGAGTAGGAAGTAGGATTGAACGAGCGAGCGAAGAGAGAGACATTCTCCGAGTCTACAGGAATAATCCGGCGTTTGTATGTACCTATGTTTGTATCTATGAATGTTCGTTCCACAATGACTTATTCGGATCGTCATGTTTGGTAGGCAGGTAAATGAGGCAAAGAGAATTTTTAAATTCTAAAATGCCAAACCAAAGAGGTTGCCGAGATAAGTATGGGGTTGTAAAAGTTACTTATATGCAACGCGCGCGCGGCGCGCGAATGGTGTTAGCAAAAAGTTACACTCGCGCTAACACTCGCGAGTTCATAGTTCCGGAAGGTGCAGCAGAGTTAAGCTTTCATGTTAGGACTACAGCTGAAGCAGCTTTTTTTTTTGTTCTTCTTTGATTTGCAATCAGTCCGTAGACTATAAGCAGATGTGCGGGCGTCTTAAGTTGAGCAGAGTTTGATCCTCCTTTGAGGATCTCTCTTCAGTTTGAGTAGTTTATAAACTACTGAGGTCCATAGTATCACGCCTTTTCAGACGTCTTATGTAGTTAGGCATCGTCAGTTGTACTGCGAGACGGTTCGGGTGATTTGCAAGTCTGTGCTTGTATCTATCTGCGTGTATCCTGATTTCTTCTGATACTGTGTTCAAATGTAGATGTTCGTGAAGCTCAGTTATTCTGATGAAGCAGCTATAGAAGGACAGGAGCAACGAACTTCCTGTAGATAACGGTTGTGCTTTGACACTCCCACTTAGCTAAGGACCTTATCCTTAGTTAGAGAGGTTTTTCAGCGGGTTTAACCGATTAAAGTTTGAATAGGTACTTGTGTGAATATCTAAGTACCTACAAAGTCTGGAATATTTTTGGGCGCAATAAGTATAGAATTCATGGCGTGGCAGTAGGTAGGTATCACTATTTGCCGTTCCTCACTTTTAGAGAATTTTCCGCTAGCGATAAAAAGTAGATACGCTCGCAATTTGTGGCAGTACGGGTATAAATTACTTACCTAGCTAGAGTATGAAGTAGGTATTTCCCTGCGCCTCAGTTTTAGAGGATTTCCCGCTAGCGATACAAACCTTTGTTAAGTATTATTACCATCTCTTCACAGCGGCTACTTGGCCCAGAACCGGCGTATCCGCGCCGGCACCACCCAACGCGGCATCGGCGGAGTCACCTCGAACGTGCTCCGTGAGATCAACCACCCCAGCTACGGAATGAGGGTCGCCGATGGAGACATCAGTGTGGTTGAGATTCTGTCGGCCCTCACGTGGAACCCCGCGATCCAGCAGGGAACTATCATCGCTCAGAACTTCCCGATCCCTGACAATGTTCCCGTCGTGCACGCCGGATGGGGCCGCACCACTGTGAGTTTTTTTTTTTGTTTACTTTTGTGCTGTTTCTCGATGGAAAGTCTTTCGTGCTAGCGGATTTGGGGGGGGGAGGGCTTGAGCCCCTTAGCCCCCCCCCCCCTCCAACCCGCCCCCCCAAAGCATCTGAAACCGTCTATAAAACTAAATTTTGTATGCTTTTTTATCTTGAAAACCTACGCTCATTGGGTTCAAGCCCCTCCCAAACCAAAATCCTGGATCCGCCACTGCTAAGATGCCTGTAGCTTTGCAAGTCTGCGGCTGCCATCTTAGGCCTACTTGGGTCCAGGAATGAATGACGGGAGTGAAAAATGTCTCCTGCAAACACAATGCTGCAACACCTTTGGACTGATAATATTATGTAGCTGGAGATCTGGTAACCAATCGACTTATTTTGTCGTACAAGGCTCGGAGCTTCTAGACTGGTTGTTTAGACTCCGCTCGGCTGAGTTTAAACAACCAGCCTAGAAGTTTGTACGACAAAATAAGTCGATATAAGTAAAGATACTATACTTTTAATTTAGCTCTTCGGTCAATATGCCTATCACCAAAAAGTCATTCTGACCAGTTTTGAAGTGTCTCTATTTCCACACCATAGTGTGCTTTCAAGTTCATCTTGCGTCTTCAACTTGTATTGTATGGCCCGAGAAGTGGAGTTCAGCCAACTGGCACCCATTCACATACGTTAGATCCCCCAAACTCTCCTACCAACGTCTTCCCACCCTAACCTGTCCATCCCCCCACAGCAAGGAGGCGTCCTCTCGGACGAGCTTCGCGACGTGACCGTCTACACCATCAACAACGACTTCTGCCGCGTGCGCTACGAGCAGCTGGGCCCCAACTTCCTGGTTACCGAGAATATGATCTGCGCCGGAATCCTGAACGTGGGCGGCCGCGACGCGTGCCAGGGTGACTCCGGCGGCCCTCTCTACTACGGAGACATCATAGTCGGAGTGGTCAGCTGGGGCCAAGGGTGCGCAAATGACACCTACCCTGGCGTCAACACCGCCGTCGCTCCCTACTCCGACTGGGTCGTCAACACCATTAACAATAACTAAGATTGAGGAGTTGTGCGCATGAACTGCAGTTTCATGGTGAGCAACAGGATTGAGTTTCCGAATAAAGATATTTATTTTATTTTGTATTTTTCTGTGTTTAATCTTCTTCTATGTTTCCATTACTCCTCCGTGGAGTCTGGGGCCGACACAAGGGCTTTCCATGTTTTTCTGTCCATGTCTAGGGAGGACAGTTTTGGCCATATTGTTCCCTTCTGTTTAGTCTCAAGGAGAACGGATGTATGTATATTGTATGATAATCTAACCTAACCCTAAGTACTTAGGTATTAAGTGAGAGCATGCTTTGCTAGAAGCCGTTTTCAGCACAAATTCACAAAGCATTTCATAGATGGCGCTTACAGGCGTGGCCATAGAAGAACCGGAGAATACGGCTGTCAAACGCTTATAGAACCGATTATTTATTACAGCCGTTTTCCGGTTCTTCTATTGCCTCGCCTGCAGGCACCATCTATGAAATGCTTTGTGAATTTGTGATGTGTTCTGACTCTAAGACAACCACAACTTCCACAAGTTTTTCTGAGCTCTAGCAGGAGCCCATGATTAAGGTCCATGATTAAGGTCTCCGAATGAGAACCGAAACTAGTCGGCTACACCGACATAATACAAGTAAGTTTAACCGTTAACGAATTACAAAATGTGCAGTGCCTACGAAAGTTTAAGTGTAAAAATAGCATCAATCGCAGTGCAATCAAACTCACCCGTAAATCGTAACGTAACTAAATAAATCGTAACGTAAAATTGGAGCGCACAAGTCGACTGCAACTACTGAAAACTTCGGAAAATACCTAAGTACCTGATGAAAGGAACGGCCAGTCTGCCACCGATCGCACAAACAAGCCAACTTAGGACTTAATAGCTAGATAGCGCAATCCCAAAATACCACAGTTATCCGGTGACTTAAGAGTTTTAGTTAATTTATTGCCGTTGTAATGTAATTCATAAGGATTAAATACTTAACGGTAGCTAATTCGCCTTGTCTGATAGACAAAGATAACAGGCGATAGAGAGAGCGGGCTAAGACTTAGTAGCTTTGCTTCCGGGATAAGCAGAGCTACCAAGTCTTTTATCCTTTCTATACACCTACTAGTGATGGTTCTTAGACATGTGTTGTCAAAATCGGTTTAGCCGTTTATGAAATACTCTAATTTTTATTTTAATGGGGTTTTTTAAATTTCGAATGTAGTACTTAGAACAAAGCAGAGAATACATACAAAATGTCATTAGGCCAAGGCAAAGCTCTTTCTTTCATACACTTGTATAAAAATCAAACAAACAGTAGACATTGTAAAAGTTATATAATATCAAAACATGTTACATACATAACTCTCATATTCCAAACAAATGCTTAGGGAAACATTACACCTGTCTTACATGACTGTGCGATTAAATGACAATAAATTGTTACTATAGACATCGGATTATATGTATTTGCATGTTTGCATATGCAAATGCATGTAAATGTTTTTGCATATATATATTTTTTGTAGCCTGTACTGTCCCACTAGCTGGGCAAAGGCCTTCTCTACGCTTGCTCAATGCGGATTGGCGATTTTTGAGTTGAGGGTATAATGCCTCATACGGTCAGGTTTCTTCACGATGTTTTCCTTCACGGTCAGCGAGTGGTATTGCTACTAAAAATTCACAAATATACGTAACTTTGAAATAAATTAAAGTCATAGGTACATGCCCACACCGGGAATCGAACCTGGGTCTCTCAATTCCGAGTCCATTGTTCTAACCACTAGGCCACCACTGCTCTTTTGCATATAGTTTTTTTTTTGTCAATCTTTGAACTCCGTTTATGGAAAAGGATGTCATATTTCCTTAAATATTTTGCAGAGTTGAGTCTACACAAAAGTTTTCGAAACTATTCTAAAGTTCGTAAGTACCACTGATGCGTATTTGATTTCGGGACTTTTTAGAAGAAAATGTTAAGACTTTTTTGTTCTGCGTTCTGTTTCTTTCTCTCAGGATAGATAATCTGCAATTTTGTAAAAATAAACGCAAATTTCATAATAAATAACATTTTGATAGTGCATATATTTCGTGCATTATTCGGCCCTTTATTAGTGCATATTTTGGCAGTCTGACAGTGCATATAATCCGATGTCCAGTTATTATTAATTAACCACCTTAAATAGCTTGGTCTGCCAGGGAAACTTAATTTTGTCTCTTACTGGCAACTGTTCCATTGTTGTGAAACATTGCTTCTCATTGTCTTAGGTAGTAAAAGTATAAAACTATCGTTGAAAAGGGGCAAAGTTAGGTTTCCTCAGTTACAAGTTAAGAATCCCCTGGAGCTCTGCAGCCCTCTCGCTCGCACTTTACAACATCTTAATTGATTGTAAGAGAATGATTCAACTTTGGACGATGAAATACAGTTCCAGACATAGATAATAAAGCTATCTACATGTGGACACACTGTTGGTTTCATATTTGTAGTAATAAAAATGAACTTCGGTTAAAAGTATAGTATATTTTTTTTACACTAGAAATGTGAAATTAAAAGTGTGTCCCCATGTCCATAGCTTTATACTATGTCTGCAACTATATTTTATCGTCCAAAGTTGAATCATTCTCTTACAATCAATTTGAAATGTTGAAAAGCGCGAGCGAGAGGACTGCGGAGCTCCAGGGGATTCTTGAGTCGACATAACATTATATTGAGCCCTAGATTACCTAATTCATATAAAATACGTTGATGGCATCGAAATTGTGTGTGGTCGGTGCAGTTGAACACAAGAGAAAACACTGCAGGGCCTAAAGTTTGTAAAATAGTTAGGTCTCGCTCGATAAACCGGTTTCTGGAGGGCCTAAGTTTTTAACTTCATTTGCTACACTTCATTATTTCAAGACCTAAATGGACAGTTAACTTACAGGTAATTAAGTATCAGTATTTTGTGGTCTATCCGAGAAACTATAGTAAGGCCTTTTACACGCTTGGGGGCGACCAGTGCAGTCCCGGGAAGTATACAGTGCGCAATAAAGGTCCTGTCACACTGTACGAAGTCGTTGGACTCATCTATACAGCTTTTATTACAGAAGCAACTCTAAAGTCTCGAAAAAATACCAGCTGCTCCATATGATGTTAGCAGTCTTAAACCGGGTTTTCACAGTCTTATTTTACTAAAACCAAAAGCGCCATCCAAGAAAATAGACGCCTCTGATTGGTCAATTCCATCCGAGCCAGAGACAAGCTCGCTAAATTAAAATGTAAACGCTCGGATGGAACCGAACAATCAGAGGCGTCCATTTTCTTGGATGGCGCTCTTCGTCTATTATAATTTGACTGTGAAAACGCGGCTTTAGCACACTAAACCAAGAGCACCGTCAAAGTGAGCTAAGGCTTCTGATTGGCCATTTTAGCGATGTGACGTAGCGCCGAAATAAAAAAAACCAATCAGAAGCGTTAGCTGACTATGATGGCGCCCTTGTTGACTAGACAGATTCGACAAATGTAGGCACTTTGAGAAAAACGACGAACTAAAGTAGGTTACCGTTGAAACAATATTATGTTGTAAAAGCCGTGTCATTAAATAAAACATTTAGGATGGACTTCAAAACTAGCGCTGACTCGCTTTGATTGTATTAATTAGAGCGAGAGGGCGAGTGTTTTGAAGTTCATCCTAAAGGTTTTCATGACACGGGTTACATAAGAGACATGCCGATATCTTGTATACAATGAAATGGACAGATATAGAACTGACAGCATATCAACCTTTACATTCGTGTAACACTCGTGGTATTCGACTTATGTGGTTCTGCCTACCGGTTTATAAATTCGTACCAAAATATCTTCATGCCTTTATACAAGCCTAACAATGCAATCAAGAAAAAAATATTTAGAATTACAAAAAGAAAATCAAATGTCACACAAATTCTTGAAAACAAAAATAAATGGCTAAGTTCAAACTTTCAAAGCTGAACAATCGATTTAGTTACAAAAAAAAATTACCTATATTTATCTCGCTCCTCTCACTCACGCACTTTTGATAGAGTGAGATAGAGAACCTTGATTTTTTATAAATTGAAAGAAGAATTCTAAACATAACCAGAAAATATTTTATTTACAAAAAATAACACTACGTTGTGAAGAGACGGTCTTCCGTTTTCGGGAACTATTCTGTTTAAAGATGTTACACGAAATACGTTAAAAATCCAGTCCCAAATCGTCAAACCGTCTCGATTCAGACATCAAAGGCACAAAAATAGAACTAAATACCTAACTCTTAACCTCGTCATTAATTTCCAAGAGAGATTTCTCTTCCAAAATCTGTGAGACTTCGTCGTTCAAATTAGGCTCAACGAAGGAACTGTCATTCAACTCATCTTTGCCTTTTCCAACAATGCTTTCCACCGTTGCGCCATTCGCTGCAACATCGGACGCCTCGTTGGCAGTTTCAACTATAGCACCATTTTCAGTAAGCGCTTGGCCGTTCGCTAAAGCAACCCCGTTAGGGACTTCGGGGCTTGTTTCTGCGTCGCTAAGGTTCAAACTGGCTTGATTGATAGCTTCGGCAAGATTCTCCATCGTCTTCTCGCTTACTGCGCTAATTTCTTTGCTATCTTTGACATCATTGGGTTCACTTTCCAGTGGCACAGGAACGTCGGAACTTTGGCCGTCTTCCTCCGCTTTCTCTTGTTGTTTATCTCCTTTGTTTTTCTTTGATTTGGACTTTTTCTTCTCTGTTTTGGTTGGCTCCGGCTTGGCGGGTTCGTTCTTGTTTGTGAGAACGTTTAGCTGGTTCTGGAGATGGGCTAGACTTTGTCGTAGCTGGACGCAGTTGGCTGCCATTGCATCGACCTAGAGATTAATAAGATAAGAACTCATATCACAGCCTGCATCGCTCTATATTTCCAAGTAATAAAACGCTTCCCATTCGAAAAAAACGTTTGGATTAATTTTGCGATCTTCTCCCGTAACGTTACGCTTAGTTGTCTAAGGTCCACTTGCGTCAACCAGGGTTAGCCAGTTAACTCTGAGTTAACTGGCTAACCCTGGTTGACGCAAGTGGAGCTAAGACATTACAACAGACAATATTTTTTATTCGTTAAATGTCTTTAATTTAAATATACAAATTTAATTGCGTAACGCAATTTTGAGAAAAAAACAAAATGGCGGATAGGCTCTATGCCACCCTTCGCACAAAAACGTTCAAACTAGGGATGAAAGGACTTTTTTAAGAGACAACCTTTTTTACGCCTTGAAACTAAAACGCGCCCTTAGCCATTTTAAGGAGACTTTTGAGTATTTAGTCTTTTAAGGAGCCTTTTACAAGACTCCTTAAAAGGGGCTTAGGGCTTAAGGGCTGGCTTTAGGCTTGAGGCGTGAAATTTGAGGCGTCTCTCACTCGGCTTATGCCCGCGCGCTATACCTGACGCATCAACAGAGAGTATAAGCCGTGTCAATAGAGAAACGATATAAAAATGGCGGCGGGTACCTATGGTAAGGTCGGGAAAAGAGGTTACGAAAATACGATTTCGGTTCATACCTAAAACTTTCTTAGATTTTTTGTTAGGAAATATTGTTTTACGATGCTTTCTTTATTGTTTAGGTAATTCGGAACCCAAAGTTTTTTGTTCGAAAGTCCGTTATTGGCTTATTCAAAACTTTTATTATAAGAAACTAAATTCAATATTTTTTATTTTGGTTCAGTAGTTTGGATTTTACAACGTTTCAAAAAGATACAGTTTTATGACGTCACGCGACGGTCTGCATACTGTTGGCGGTCATAGGAACAAAACATTTTAGCGCATAAAAACAAAACTACTAGACCAAAATAAAAAAAATATTTAAATTAGTTTCTCAATATTGTCTAAAGATAAGACTAAGCCAATAACGGACTTTCGAACAAAAAACTTTGGGTTCCGAATTGTTCTACGTTGGGTTTGTGATTAAACAACAATCTTGGCAGCCCTGCGGCAGGCGGCTGTAAAGCTTAAAAGACTCGAGCCCTTCCATCACTGGTTCAAACCGCTTCCGCCTTTAAAACATTAGTGGGATGACATACCTTGGTCGTCCCTCTATCGAGGAGGATGGCATGAGGGAGGAAAAGGAGGGAGAAAGGGAGAAAAATTATGATGATGTTACCTTGGTGTTGCTAGAGGCGGCGGGCGGCGGCGGCGGCGGGGCGGTCGCGGGCGGCGGGGTCGGCAGGGGCGGTCGCTCGATGTTGTTCTCCTTCAGCGTATTTAGAAGCACCGTGCGTTCAGCCTGGAAATAAAAGATAGATAGAATACTCTTCATTGTATATCAAACGAATGATTTACATAGAAATCCGGTTTTCTTATAAGTAGTTGCATAAGGTTAAAAAATTCGTTTTCGGGACAGGACTTGAACCCGCAACCACTTGCATACTTTTTTTTTAAATTGAAATTATTGTAAATAAATATAAATTATCTTTACAAGACCCAATCTTGATCAAGTTCCAATAGTCGCACACGATTCAATAAAAATAAAACAATTAAGTACATAATTTTATTATTCAATACATCACGTTCGAATTACAAGTATATTTTTTACACACAATCCGGAAATTTTAAGGTTTTCAAACTCCTTTTGTAGCTTTAGTAATACCGTGCAGGCGCTCTACCAATTGAGCAATGTTGTTCTTTAAAATGTTCCCTAGCACGGGTTGGTGCTTAAGAAAATACAACAAAAAGTGGGTATTATGAATGTCATTTACAGATTTTTAAAGAAAATACGGCTTGTTGTGTAGGTATCTTGCCGTCGCGGCGGCTCTTCCTCGCTGGCTGCACATGTTTATAAGGTCTATGTTACTACAGCTGACCTGCAAAGTCCGGCACAGGCCTTGCATGTAGTGTAGGTGTCTTGCCGACGCGGCCGCTCTCTCCTCGCTGCCCTGTCGCTCGCTGCACATGTCTATAAGGTCTATATTACTACAGCTCACCCAGCAGCTCATATTCTATCTGTCTATCTATCTATACTTATAATAAAACTCTAGCGAAGTCAATTCTGTACATTGAATATTTTTAGAAAAAAACTAGCAGGGGCTACTAAGTAAACTATACTGAATCCAAAAATGCAAAAAAAAACGGTTTATGTCTGTCTGTCTGTCTGTCTGTCTGTCTGTCTGTCTGTCTGTCTGTATGAACACGATAAACGCGAACACCGCTGAATAGTATTCAACCAAACTTAAAATGGTCGTAACTCACGTTTCTGGGAGTAACTTAGGCTATCCGATGTTTAGAATACATTGCGGGTTGCAATTTTAACTTCGTTTTTTGTAAGAAATATTCATAATTTGGATATGGCTTCTTGAGAAGGTATGTTAAGAACGTGATAATGAACATATTTCTGCAAAAAAAAAATTAAAAGTCCGACTTTGAACCACATTCTCTCGAAAACCTACATTGCGGGTTGCAATTTTAACTTGATTTTTTGTAAGAAATATCCATAATTTTGATATGGCTTCTTGAGAAGGTATGTTAAGAACGTGATACTGAACATATTTCTGAAAAAAAAATTTAAAGTCCTACTTTATTATCTCGGAAACCGTTGATTTCCCAGGCATAGTTCCTTGGGCAAAAATGTTCGTTATGATGAGGACTATACGTATACGTTCTCCCGCTTTGTTGGCGGTCTTTTATTTATTTATTTTAACACTCTGTATAATAGCACGCTACGACTTTTGGCATTTGGGGCGCATATTGTAAATGAAAAATCGGCATTTGTTTTTATTTTATTTTGGCTGAAAATGTTAGTTCTACAAGCGTAGCATAAGGCCGGGTTAGAGCGTATCTATGGGTTTAAAATAATAGGTATCTCACTCTTTTGTTAGACGTAGAGCGGGATGGACAGAGCCATAGATACGCTCTAACCCAGCCTTATGATGCTTGCTGGAGGGAATTGTGAGTGGTTTTCGGTGGAGGTCGGACAAAGTTTATCGATGTTAGAAATGTAGTAATGTTGCGTCGCGGTCGAAATGTTCTGGATTTGAACCCACGCGAGATTGAAATTTTTTTTGTGCTTTTTTTTAAATATTTACTCTACTGAGTCCAACTTGATATTAAAAAAATATATTTTGTTTGCCGTAGAGCGGGATAGACAGAGTTATTTGCGGTAGATACGCTCTAACCCAACCTTATACTTTGCTTGCTGGCTTAGCATGAGAATGGGTAAGACCTTATCTATGGGCTTATAACTTTATCTATCCCACTCTACGTCGAGGGAGATACATATAAACCCCCATACTTCCCAGGCAATTCTTATGCTAAGCTTCCTGGTATCTTACACGGGCGATACCTAATCTAAACAAAACATATTTTATCATAAATATATTTGAAACATTTGAGTGAATTTTTTCAACTTATTATAAATGTTTAAATTATTCCCTAGCACGGGTTAGTGCTTTAGGAAAAACAAAAAGTGCATAAATATATTGTTTAGATTAGGGCACACACACACACAGACAGACACACAGGCAGGCACACCCTCATAAACACATAAACAGACACACACACAAAGCTATCAAACTTATGACACCCCTCTTTGTTGGTCGGGGGTTAAAAAAAACCTTCCTTTTGAGTTTTTCTCCACAGTCCAATTTAAATTAAATGTCACATGTTTAAAAACGCATACGAAGTCGCGGGCACAGCTAGTTGTGCAATAAAGGGTTCTCTATCTATCTATCTATCTCACCTGCAAAGTCCGGCACAGGCCTTGCATGTGGTGTAGGTGTCTTGCCGACGCGGCCGCTCTCTCCTCGCTGCCCTGTCGCTCGCTGCACATGTCTATGAGAGCCGTCTGGGACGTCTCCCAGCGCTTCTTCCAGGATAGGGACTCCTTCTCCAGCTTTTGTATCTTCTTCGACATCTGCGGAGGAAGGGAAAAGGCCTTGTTTTTAAAACAACTAGCTAGGGAAAATACAGGGTCGCCGAAGACCTGGCCGCATGGCTACAAAATCTGAATTGAAACTGTCTCTCTGGCAAAAACATCATGGCTACAAAATCTCGCAGAATGGTTCAACACAAGCCACACACAACTCTTCTGAGCCGCAACATCACGGGCCAAAGTGGCCGTGATGATAGCCGACCTCCGATAGGAGATGTTACCAAAAGAAGAAGAATAGCTAACAGAACGAATTTTCAGTCTAAACTCCTTACAAATGGAATGATGTTGAGTGAGCGAATTTGCGACTTCGTTCATTTCTAAAACGAGCCGTGATCACGATCACAATCGCTTTGAATTATAGGTAACCGTAGCTCATGTCGTTTGAAGTTAGTCAACTTATTAGGGTTCCGTACCTCAAAAGGGTAAACGGAACCATTATAGGATCACTCGCGCGTCTGTCTGTCTGTCACAGCCAATAAGCTCCGAAACTACTGGACCGATATAGTAGAAAAGACAAAATGACACACCTTCAACATCTCCATCTCCTTTCTTGGCTACAATAGTTTGGCTCCAGTTTCTTAGCTGCAACATTTTGGCGAGAAACAAACAGAAATATGCGGAGCTGACCGCCAACCTTCGCTGAATCAGAGAGGCACCCTAAGAAGAAGTATAATAATAGTTTGGCTCCAGTTTCTTAGCTGCGATATTTTGGCTCCAATATCTTGGTTACAATAGTTTGGCTCCAGTTTAGCTACAACATTTTGGTGCCAAAACTTACCTCAAAAAATTGATGTTAAACTTTACGTGGTTGGATGGCTTACCTTTCACCGTATAGCATTTTCAGCACAATGCCATTCGCAAAAAAAAAAAAAAACTTTTTGATAGACAAAACCCAAGGCTACCATCTTAGCCCCGCTGAATTTTAGAGAGGAAGCGAAGAGTGAGTGACCAAAGTTTAAACAACAAAAAGACACACCTTCTCCATCTCCCCCTTGAACCCTCCAAACACCTGGTTGCTCTTGACCAGCGTGTTCTGGAACTCGTCATATTTGTCCGTGTAGACATCGATCTGACTCCGCAGCACCGTCTCCAAGCCTTGCATCTCCGCAATCTTGGCGCGGCACTGGGTGGCGTCTATGGACCTTACATTGCCTACTCTTTAGTGAATGTGGACGCCTTCGACATAAGGAAGAGTTAGCAGGATTTTGGCTCCAATTTCTTAGCTACAATATTTTGGCTCCAATTTCTTAGCTACAATATTTTGGCTCCAATTTCTTGACTACAATAGTTTGGCTCCATCTTCTTAGCTACCATATTTTGGCTCATACTTGGCTAGAATAGTTTGGCTCCGATTTCTTAGCAACAATATTTTGACTTCAATTTCTTGACTACAATAGTTTGGCTCCAGTTTAGCTACAACATTTTGGTGCCAAAACTTACCTCGAAAAAGTGATGATACACTTTTTGTTATACAAAAACCAAGTATAGGGCTACTATCTTAGCCCCGTTGAAAACTGTTTCAGAGAGGAAGCGAAGAGTGAGTGACCAAAGTTTATACAACAAAAAAAGACATACCTTCTCCATCTCCCCCTTGAACCCTCCAAACACCTGGTTGCTCTTCACCAGCGTGTTCTGGAACTCGTCATATTTGTCCGTGTAGACATCGATCTGACTCCGCAGCACCGTCTCCAAGCCTTGCATCTCCGCAATCTTGGCGCGGCACTGGGTGGCGTCTATGGACCTTACATTGCCTACTCTTTAGTGAATGTGAAATACCAAGCAGAAAGTATCGGCTAGAAACAACATCTTACGCCGCATGACAGGTAGCACCTGGGGAGCCAACCCGCACACGTTGCGCACCACAGCTCTCGCTCTCAGTATATCCGCCGCAGAGTACGCCAGCCCAGCATGGAAAAACTCCGCACATGCCCACCAAGTCGACATCGCTGTGAACGAAACCTGCAGACTCGTGACCGGTTGCCTTAAGCCCACGCCCACATCCAAACTGTATCAGCTTGCGGGAATTGCACCGCCAAATGTGCGGCGGGACATAGCAACTGCGGTCGAACGGGACAAACAACTCCACGACGGACGGCACCCGCTCCACTATCACACTCCGATTCAAGACCGCTTAAAGTCCCGAAAAAGCTTTGCTAGCAATACTCCGCTCCAGTATGCAACGCCACAAGAAGCTCGCCTCAAAAAATGGAAAGCGCAACTGACGGAGCAGGACGAACTTTTTGCACCAGCAGAGCATCTACCGGCGGGGGCGTCTGAGTAATGGACGGTGTGGAAGGGTCTCAACCGGCTCAGAGTTGGAGTGGCACGGTCACGGGACAACATGAAGAGATGGGGATTCCTGCCACCAGACGCCAGCACCAACTGCGTCTGCGGCCAGACCCATAGCACCCAACACCTCCTACAGTGCCCAGACTCTCCATTCACGTGCACCACCGAAGACCTGCTGAAAGCGACACCCAAAGCCATAGCGGTCGTGAAGCACTGGCTGCATGCCCTATGATAATTTTGACACTCTCACACGAATAAGAAGAAGAGTGAATGTGGACGCCTTCGACATAAGGAAGAGTTAGCAGGATTTTGGCTCCAATTTCTTAGCTACAATATTTTGGCTCCAATTTCTTAGCTACAATATTTTGGCTCCAATTTCTTGACTACAATAGTTTGGCTCCAGCTTCTTAGCTACCATATTTTGGCTCATACTTGGCTAGAATAGTTTGGCTCCGATTTCTTAGCAACAATATTTTGACTTCAATTTCTTGACTACAATAGTTTGGCTCCAGTTTAGCTACAACATTTTGGTGCCAAAACTTACCTCGAAAAAGTGATGATACACTTTTTGTTATACAAAAACCAAGTATAGGGCTACTATCTTAGCCCCGTTGAAAACTGTTTCAGAGAGGAAGCGAAGAGTGAGTGACCAAAGTTTATACAACAAAAAAAGACATACCTTCTCCATCTCCCCCTTGAACCCTCCAAACACCTGGTTGCTCTTGACCAGCGTGTTCTGGAACTCGTCATATTTGTCCGTGTAGACATCGATCTGACTCCGCAGCACCGTCTCCAAGCCTTGCATCTCCGCGATCTTGGCGCGGCACTGGGTGGCATCCATCTTCAGTTGCTCCATCTCAGCGAGGAGTTTGCCCTTCTCGGCCTGGTGCTCGAGGCTGGCCTTTTGCATTTTGGCCTCGTTGAGCTGGGTCTCCAGCGCCATCTGCTTCGCCATTTTGTCCACCTGTGGTAGACAAAGAGAGAATGGTTTAGTTTATTTTACTGTGTGACTGGGTTGATGTGTGACAGGCGATTGGAGTATTAGTAGGCTCAGACGCTTTAGTTGTGTTTTAGGAAGGAATTCGCCTTTTTAAGGTGAATTCTTTCCTACCTAGGCACAACTAGCGCCGCCAATGGAAAAAAAAACACATCTTCTTTTTGGATGCGTTTTTTGCTAAAAATTAATCATCAAATGTTAATCCCCTTACCTATTTTTAGGCTTAACTATTTTTAGGACCTAATGTTTAGATTCCAACGTAGAACACCTACGAATAAAGCGGCGGGTTTCATTCGTAGATGCTAGGATCTGGAATCTTGGACCTGTGTTCTAAAAATAGTTACCTAAGCCTAGGGATTATCATTTAATTTTGATGATTCGTTTTTAGCAAAAAACGCATCCAAAAGGAAGATATATGTTTTTTTTTCATTGGCGGCGCTAGTTGTGGGTGTTAGAAGCCGGATCCATAGTTTTTTTGACAACTCCAGCGAACACCCCAAGACCAGCTAGTCCAAAGCCGAGCCCTGACTAGCGAAGATGAAGGCGGCGCCTGGTGAGAGCTCAGCTCAGAGCACCCAGGAGATGTCTATGAGTGTAGGGGGCCGTAGCCACTTAGTTTGTCTCTATATCAACCTACCTGTTATTCCCTCAGCTGGTGCTGCCAGACCACTGTTGAATTTCTCGATTGATGACTCAAAATATCCATGGGAATTACGCTCTTTTTTAGGATAGATCGAGAACTCTTGGATACATGAAGTTTAAGAGTCTTGCCTTTCTATGGACAGAGTCGGAGGTCGAACACTGGAGCCGTAGTAAAGGCTGAAGGCCGAGTCCTGCAGACTGCAGAGCTTAGCTCGGAACGGCCAGGAGTTGACATGCTTAGCATGCACCTGTAACGCAATGGTGGCAAAATGGGCTCCCGGTTGACAGTTTCAATTAAGATTTATTAATGCTGTCGGTCCAGTGTCGGTCCTTTTAATGTTTTTGTAGTACAGCAAAGAATATTATGAGTCTAATTCTAGAGGATTAGTTCTCTGGTTGTAGAGCAACGAAAAAATTCCGGTTTTATCCTTCTGCCTGGGACGCCATTGATACGCCATTGTGTTACAGGCTAAGGCCCCAGGGGGACATAGCCATATGTTTTGTCTCTAAGCTACCTGTTGTTCCCTCAGCTGGTACTGCGAGAGCACACTGTTGAACTTCTCGCTCATGGCGATGTTGTCCCGCAGCTTTGTGTTCTTCTCGTTGTTCTGCTGCAGCAGAGCTGTGATCTCACCGAGGGTACTCTGGGACTTGGCCTGCCGACCGGCCTAGGCCTTGCCCGACGTGGAAGAGTGAGGGAGGCTTGTTGTGAGGGACCGCAGGCACTGACCCGCATGGGCCGCGCGGCTCTTTCGCGTTACAACTACGCTGGATATATTTTTTGTAGCACGGGCCCTGAGATTTCGTGCTATCTTCAATGGCCTACTGTCTTAATTTGTATGGAAACGTATGCTACAAATTACGAAATGAAGACGTTTTAAAATTGCAGCTGAGAAATATACGACTCAAAATATCCATGGGAATTTCGCTCTTTTTGATTTAGGATAGATAGATAGATAGAGAACTCTTGGATACATAATGAAATCCTTATTGGCTCCATTAGTAATTTTATAAGAAGCTGTTCAATAACTGTATTGCTGTGGATTTTTGTTCATTAATTACTTATTACTTTATTGTACACACAAACAGATTAGAGGACAAAACAGTAAGAAAACACATGTACAAAGGCTAGCTTATCCCTGTAAGAGATTTCTTCCATTGTACAATAATTCATTCATTAATAAAATAAAAACTAAAATAAAATACATGAAGTTGAAGAGTCTTGCATACATGAAGTAAAAGGGGCTGAAGGCGGCAGAGTCCTGCAGACAGCAGAGAGCTTAGCTCGGAACGGCCAGGAGTTGGCCCGCTTAGCATGCAGGGGGATGTAGCCACATATTTTGTCTCTAAGCTACCTGTTGTTCCCTCAGCTGGTACTGCGAGAGCACACTGTTGAACTTCTCGCTCATGGCGATGTTGTCGTCCCGCAGCTTTGCGTTCTTCTCATTGTTTTGCTGCAGCAGAGCCGTGATCTCCCCGAGTGTACTCTGGAACTTGGCCTGTGTCTCCTTGCGACGCTCCTCCTCCGAGCGGATTTTGAGGAGCGACTCTTCCTGCGGAAGAGAGAGTAGTTAGTTAACTATGTACACATGACAGCAGGTCGACCCTTAAACGCTAGCACTCTACTCGGTTACGTTACGGGCGACTTTACAACAAAATTGTACAGTCTGACGTGCTGTCATATGTACATCTGTTTTTCAATTAAATATCTTCAAACCTATTATGAACGTCAACCTAAAACCTAATTCTAAGATTTCATATGACTATTTTCTCAATTTGTTTAGTGTATCTTGCATGGGAATCTAGATTTGTGATTTGTAATTGATAAATCATCACTATGCACGGCGCCTTAATAACAATGGGTAAGGATTAGTTCGCTGGTTGTAGCAGAAAAACGAGGAAACCCCAGTTTTGTCCTTCTACTGGGACGGCATCGACACGCCATTGCTTTACAGACTTAAGGGTGGACGATAGCAACGTGGCGGGAAATTCAAAATTTTCACAGTTTTTTACATTTTGTAGCTAAACTGAGCTATTTTTGTTCAGCGATTTTTCGTTCGCGGCAATAAAACAGTATTCTTTTAATCATTGTAAACAACAGAACAACAATAATTCAGCCGATTATGTGTTCTGGTGTACGACAAGTTTTTTGGGCAGTGCCACTGCTTCGTAGACCAGAACACATAATCGGCTGAATTATTGATGTTTTGTTGTTTACAATAATGAAGAGAATACTATGTTATTGCCGCGAACGAAAAATCGCTGAACAAAAATAGCTCAGTTTAGCTACAAAATGTAAAAAACTGTTTTGAATTTCCCGCCACGCTGCTATCTTCCAGCCTTAAAACCCTATCCAAATGTAAGAAGTAACACAAACTTCCATACCTTGATAGCTTTATTTTGCTTCTGAAGCTCTCGGCAAAGGTTCTCAAGCTTCGACTTGACAAGAATCGTTTTATTGAACTCATGCTGCAGCTGTTCTTTTTCCTTGTTCAGCAGCGCGTAACGTTTGTCCGACTGCTTGATATAGAACTGCATTTTTTTGCTGTCGTCCGCCACTTGAACGTACTTCTTGCATACGAGGGAGAACTTTTCCTCTAACGTCGGTACAGAGTTGAGCGATTTCATGAACTGTTCCACATTTTTATCATCTTTCTTGCTGAGGCGGTCATCTTTTTTGGACTTCTTCGGTGGCTCTTGCAGTGCAGGTTGTGGTATTTGGTCCTGTGAATCCTGGGAAATTATAAAATTTATGTGGATGAGAGTTATGCAAGAGGGATAAAATAAAATAATCCATGTACTTTTATTTCAATTAATTTATTTGTTGTAATGTTGTATGTAATGTGAATGGCAACGGACCGGCTTATATGGACAATATATAATTTTAAAACTGTATTATATTGTTGTTTTTTTGTTATCTTTTTTTTTAATCTACTTCAAATCAAGCTATACCGACATACTTAATTTAACGATACTCAGGAATGAAAGAGCGGGGCTTCCTGGAACAGGTATATTTTAAAAGGAAGTTCCAACTACCATGTAATTTAAAATTAAGTTAGTTGAGAAACAAAACATTTTGCATTTTATATTTATTTGTATATGAAGAGGCTTATGTCCAGCAGTGGACGATATAAATGCTAAAGAAGACATAATGTGATGGGATATGCAATCCAGATCCATCATTCAAGATGAGATGCTAAGATGAGATAAGTTCTGTTCTGGATAAGGCTAAATTCACCTATTTACAAATGTCCCAAGCGTTGAAGATATAATTTCCATAGTGGATGCCATAGCAACCATTATTTATTGGAATCTCTTGTTACACATTCCAAGAACTTTGGCGTCCGTTGTCGTCAACCTTATATGAAGAAAGCACGTGCAATCTCTTTCCGGACCGAAATATCGTAAACAGTCTAAAATTGGATGCGAGCCAAAATAGGTGGTTTTAGGTTATTGTTCGATTATACCTTGTTAGTTTTATCGTAGTTGGGTAGGATTTAGGTTCATCCTGGTCATGTTTAGGAGCTAAGAGGATTGAAACAGGATTGGCAAGTAAAATCAAGCGAAAATACGCTCAATAGTTGTAGTCACCCGATAGGTTTCTATTTTTAATGTTGAAGAGAAAGTAAAAACAGTTTTCTAACTTACTTCTGGCTTAGTATTAGGAAGTTTATCTTCTGGGCTTTCTTTCGGCGCACTTTCTGTTGCAACTTCCATTTCTAAAGGGATTTATTTTCAAATTATTGTTCTTGAAATTGATTGTTGGTTTCAGTTTTCTTCGGTGTCGGTAACTTTTTTATTTCCTCTAAGCTTCTTCTTTGACGTTTTCCTTTTTTTGATGGCAAGGATCGAAGTGGCATAATGCCAAACTGTCAGATTTTTGTCAACATAGTTTTTAGTTCATTTTAATGGTCTGAAAAAGGGAAAAAGGCTTCTACTCTTTAGAAAAAAAAACGTTGTTTTCTGCTAAAAAATCGTTTATGAAGTCCATAGTGAAGATTATTTAATTTTTGAAAAGTTCTTAGATGCTCTTTGGTTCTAACCCAAAGTTAATTTTATTTCTAGCAACTTTAATGTGGTATGTCGTTCATTCGTTCATTTAAACCAGTGTTACCAATGAAGAATACCATCAAGTTTTGATTTCTACCTTACCATACACTCTATTAAAAATGGAAACTTTGGGTGAAAAAATTTTTTTGATACGTCTTATAGTTCCCGAGATATTTAATTTTAAAGTAGCTGTGCGACGAGCGCGCGGTCGCCAGCTGCTGTGACGTCACTAAACAGCTGGCACCAGACACATACACCGTAACACTCATTCAAAGGGCTGTATCTTTGGAACCTTACTAGGTAGCCAGTTGAAATTTTCAGAGATTATGTTTTACTATGGTGGATTACCCAAGAAATTATAAAAATAAAAAAATATAAAAAAATAAGAGGGGTCCCCATACAAAAATCGTTGTTTTATACTTTTTGCTCTATAGAAAAAACGCTAAGGCATACAAGCATCAAACTTGGTAAGATTATAGGGCTTACTCCATAGTATAACAAAAAAATATAAAAAACCGTCAAGCGCGACTCGGACTCACGCGCCGAGGGTCCGTATAACCAGTTTATTTTTATTGTATGGCGGTACGGAACTCTCAGTGCGCGAGCTCTATTCGCACTTGGCCAGTTTTTTTGTGTGTTTAGTCAGTGTTACAGTAGTATTTTAATATAATATTACTTATTTATAACGTTAAAAATTTGCTAGGGACAGGTTTTAAAGCCACAAGATATTCCCTAGCACGGGTAAGTTAGTGCTATAAAAATAAAAATAAAATCGTATATCGTACTTAGCTATAGATGTGGATGACGGCTTTGAAAAATGACAATCCGATATAGCTTTATGATAAACTCCGAAAAACTCCAAAAGGACGGAAACTAAAACCGTCGTAACTTTAAAAGTACTGGCTCGATTTGAATGAAACAAAAACGGGTGTATTTCTAAACTTGTAGGCTACACGGTCATGAAGTTTTAAGTGATTTAACCGACCCACGGACATTCTTCATTAACTAATTTTTGCCTCATTTTGCAAACTTTATTATAGCCCATCCAGACTCACGGCGTGAACACCCGAGAACACCCGAGAAGCGTGAATGTGAAGAGTTTCTCGCCCTGGCTCGCCTGTTCTCCGATCGGTGTCGGTAAATTTTGCCGCTTCAAAGGATTTCTCGGGCGAGAAAAGAGAAGGGTATCACACTCACGTTTTCTCGCAGTGTCGATCAGTCACCCGTATTTTTTGTTTCGTTTTCGAAATGTGGAATAACGATCTAGAATTAAAACTTATTGAATACTTTCAATCCGAGCCTATTTATTTTTATGGGATAAAAGTTTAAACCACGATTTAATTTTGTGGAACAGACTCGGAGAATTAATGATAAAAAGAGTCTCTTTTTGCGAGTTACAGAAAATACAGGAAAATGGTGAAAGATTCCTCTAAATCGGAAGCTGGTGAAAACAAAATATACAGTCTAGCTTTTCTATTTTTTTATAACTTTATTTTTAGTTAAAATTGTCACAAAGTTTTAATATGCAATGGCACACAGAGCCAAACCAGCTGCAGTTTGAATATCGTCAGTAGTCGTCCATACCAGTATGCTTAGCATGGTCGTTTTCACACTCTCTCGAACTCGAGTGACAGACGTGCCATATCTATTGTGCGGGCATGGCAGGCGGGACTCAAGATGGCAATAGATTAGGGTCATGTCGAGCAGAAAGTAGATATTGCCATTTTAAATAAAAATGTTGTATTTTTGTCTCTATCGCCATGTTGGCGTAGAGCCAACTCGAGCCCGACCGACAAGTTGACAGTTTTGCATAGAGAAGGGCCTATCTCGGGCTTACCATGCTGCACGTCAGTACGTGCAGCATGGTAAGCCCGAGATAGGCTCCAGAACACGACTGAGAAAAATGAGAGTGTGGATAGATTGCTTCTTCTCGCCGAGAAAGTCCGGCGAACTTCTCTCCGAGACGGCTCGCCGTGAGTCTGGATGGGCTATTTGGATAAAAACAAAATAAAAAAAAAAACAAGAAAAATTGGTCTCGGCAATGGATTTAGGTTCCTACTATACTTTTTTTTGTTTCTTAGCTCCACAAAATTCATGTTTCATTCAATGTTTCAAATTCCCTTTTTTCTGCTAAACACGAGAATTTCATCTGTTTCACCATTTTGTTTTTGGGATTGCGGTAAAGTAACTTTGATGAGTAGATCTCCGTCCTAGTTGACGTTTTCATTAAGACAAATAGAAAAATAAGGAATAAAAAAAGGACTCCTTATCCATAATTCATCTTTCGAGCTGGCAATACCTGCATTCTGTGCTGAATGAATCGATCAATCAACTCATTCAATAGGTATACATTCATTCGAACAAACCATTCATTCATTCAGTCTTTGTCAAAGAAAAGAAAAGAGGGAGTGCTGTGGTGTGCCGATTAATTTTCTCTTTGCAATAATTAAAAGGTAATAGCTATTACATTTTAGCTATCTAACCAATTTAAAACCAAAGTTCTTACCTTATTCTCTATGCAAGCTAACAGAGGTGAGTTTCAATTTCATTTTTCATCATCCATTTTGCCGGTCGAAGCGATGTCCGTTGTGTGGCATCGCGCCGTTATTTTTCAAGATTTCCTAAAGGTCAATGCTCCACGGGCTGTGGCTGGCCTTTTTATCAGGCCTGCTAGTAAATTCCTGGGTTATTATCTGCATGGAAGCCGTTTTCGTGCAGGATGTAGGCGGTTAATTGGCCACGCTGTCCGTTTCGAACAAAGAACTCGCAAAATTCTACCGTTAGATAGATCTCATTTGCGGATGATTAGGTCGGCTAGGCGGTATGATTGATGCAGTTTTACAGCTATTTGTATGTGAAACTACATTTAATTGCATACTTTCACCTCCGTCTGATATAGTATTGATTTTCGCCCGAAGGATGGCTGGAAGCGTGTACAGTATGACTAACAGGTTTTGCCCAGAATTCCGTTGACATTATTATTATTATTCGCTGCGTCATACCAAATCGATCTATATGAATTGGATAAACTATATTTCATATCAAAATTACTAGTTTCTTGATATCTCACATGCAAAAAACAATACCACAGCCAGGTTTCATTATCAAACCTTGACCATATTGCATTGCAAGCTGCATGACAGATGTTTCTCCTTTGTAGGGTTTCACCCTCCGTTTGTGTTATTGCACAATGCACTTTGTACTCAAACAATTAGCAATATTGATAAAGGAAAACCGCATCATGTTGATTATGTAAAGGGCATGGATATTCTCTACTTCCTATTTAAAAGTAAAAAATATTTATTGGCAAAAAGGTAATCGTAGCAACAGTTTTTAGTGGGCCCACATTTCCATGTTTTATTTTGGTATCTACCTATTTCATAAAAATATTTGAAACACATTATTAGTTCAACATGTCATTGAAATAAACAGAAAATGTACCTAAATAAGCAATTCTGACAATCATGTGTGTTAGGCTGGTATTACACTTATCAAATATCTTGGTCCAATGCACACTCAATCGAAGAAATGGACAAAATGTTAAAGAAGTCGTCCAATTTCTCTGATCAAGTGTGCATTGGACAAAGATGTTTGATAAATGGAATACCAGCCTTACTGCCGATTTCTGAATTGAAAAATTCGCTAAGCAAATGGGTAAGTATCCTTCTGTCTCTACAGATTTCTCACAAAAGAGCATGACAGAACGATAGTTAAGTATTTACTTAGTAAAATTCTAAATTCAGAAACCGAGCCTTCGTTGGCTATGGTGGCCAACTTACACCATAGTCACAATCGCAAAGAAGCTGTTGTCCGTGATGTGTTTGACGCTTATAATCAGAGGCTGAAAAACTAATAACTACAACTTTTATGTATAACCCTAACCAACAGAGTAATTTGTATTTACTTATCCACCTTGCAGTTATACAATGACATGCTTGTACTACATAGGTACCTACCTAGGTTCTAACTCAATCTTCAATGCAAATGTGTAACTTAATATGTCTGCGGTAAACATACAAGAGTAACAACACCTTAACAGAACTTAATAGCAATTATTCATTACCCTGTATTCAATATTATGGTCTAGGTGGACATTCCAATGTCCATATGATTTCCTTGGGCTTAACTATAAACCTTAGGCTTAAAGGAATAGAGTATTATTCGCCTTGAAAAGCAAGATTGCGTTTGCAAAAACAATATTTCCACTTCACTAATCACACGGCATAGATTGAATGTCAACCGTGTTAGAGAAACCTTGTGAAAAGTATTTTGTTTGAAATACATTCGTCATAATTTTCTGCTTAGTAACTGCGGTGTGGATACACCGTTAGAAAGGATTTGTGCCTCACCTCCACCTACGCCTTTTGTCAAAAAAAGGAGTGAAAGTGAATACATTTGTGGTGAAATTCGGGGCCTTATTTCAAAGGATATAGTAGTGATATTATCTCCTCCTTCCTTCTAATGTTTGTTTACTCCATTTTAACTGTGTGAAGGAAAATATTACCACCACCATTATCTTTTTAACCAACTTCAAAAAAGGAGGTACTCAATTTGACCCATATTATTGTTTTTTTTTAATGTTTCTTAATGGGGTTTTTTCCAGGCATCAAAAATAGCCCGAATAACTGTCAAAATCAGTCTATTAATCTGTGGTTTCCATACAAACCACAGATTTAGTTGCGCGATAATTCGCGAATCGCTGTCAGATTTGACACTTGGAAAAATCCCTATTCAGAACTTTTTTCTAGGTGAACCGATTTTGTTCATTCTTTTTTTGTTTGAAAGGGTATACTTCCCTTGTGGTCCCATAAAATGGTGAAGATCTGATGGAGAACTTCGGAGATGAGAATGGACAACAGCAGATCACTCTGAATAGTGCAGTAGCTTAATTTTTTTTTTTTTATTATCCACCGTTTTCTAGCCAGTGTGAGTGGAGTTGGACTGGACACTTAATCACAGTTGCTAGTCCTCAAAACAGTTTTATTTACAGGAAAATATAAAAAAAAACGATAAGAGCAATTTTCCCGCAAATAAAAATAAACAGTTTTGAGGACTAGCAACTGTTTTTTTTTTTAGAGAATTAGGTCACAGGTCTACATTGAAATTACAATTTATGACTTATGCCCCGTAATGTAGGCTACCCGAGTCTAGACTTCACAATGTTTCCCATGGCAGTACATTTATTCATTACTTTAACATTAGCATACGTATTTAATAAGTCTCATTTTGAAAGCATTATCATATTAATATTGCTTATGGCGTCCTCCAGTGCTAATATGATATGAATATGTAATAAACAGCACATTGTACTCAATACAATCGGACGATTGTGCCATTGTATCTTTATTAAATAAGCTTGTGAATGAATATTAAGTTTTCTTTTGAGAAGAGAACCTTCGGGAGTGTATAAAAACACTCCAATTTACATCGAATTTGAATTAGGTTAGTGAAGCTTAAAAAACTAGTCAAATTCGTTGAAGTTGATCTTTACCTGACAAGAATCCCTGAATTGGTATATAGGAAATGGCTAAAATACTAGCTTCTGCCCGCGACTTCGTCCGCGCAGACTGTTATGATGTAACACGTTGTATTTCCCCCGTTATCATATTGGAAAGCTGGTAATTTATAGCCCATGTGTTATTACTTTCATCCAATCCAAATGAGACCAGGCGTTTCAGCGTCAAAGAGTAACAAACACATACAAACTATCGCTTTTAGGTATAATTTGGTTCGAATCGAGTCGAATCGCGTTAATTTTTTTTATCTTGACCTTAAACTAACCGCGATTCGACCCGTTTCGAACCAAATTATGTGTGAATATCGCGAATCATTAAAATGTTACTATCGCGTTTATAATATTAGTTTGTGTGATAGTGAATACGTGGTTTGCTTACGCCATAATAAGGTGCTAACTCGAGTCCTACGATACAATGATTCACGGACTAGCGAGACGCTCTAGTCATATTAAATTCGATGAAAGGATATTACTTGCTTTGAATTGGTTCTGTTGTGAATGATGACTAGATTAGATAAGCCCCGTCGTCATAACACGATCATCCATAAAAATCTTTAATTTTTCATTACCTTATCGCGTGAGTCTTATGTACAGCCGACAGCACATTGTGTACGGTCGGCCAGTCACAGATACCCCATGGCAGCACTTACCGCGCGCGGCTTAAGGACGCCTATAGAACAAAAAGGGGTATCCCAGCGTGTGGCCGAATGTACCTAACATGATCGGGGGGTACCTTGACGCTATTGCGATCAAATTGAAAAAGTTTTAAAATTAATTTCTCATTGAATTCGCATAGTAATGCTTTGATTTTAAATACTTCGTAATGTTTATTTATTCAAAGGTAAGGCAGTTTAATTAAATAAAAACACAAAATGCGTCTTAATTTGTAAAATATAAATTTTTGTAAATTGCGCCATATTGCGGCCGTATTGGAAAAATACGTCAAGGGTAGAGGGGCTGTTATTAAAGGAAAGGATTACTTAAAGCGAACCAAATCACGATGCCTTAACTTAGCCACTAATCAGACTTGAGTTTTAAATGTGATGGTCAAGGCACTGCCATTGAACGAGCTGTCAAATTAGAATCCTTAGGCTTAACTATTTGAAGGCTCCTTTTTAAAGTCCGTTCGCTATCATAGTGTCACTTCGATATTTGCCGCCTTGGCGCGCGGCGGATTTTCACAAAAGAAATTAAAGGAAGCCGACGCGGCGCAAACACGCCAGTGAATTTGGCTCGCCGCTCGTCAAAGAAGCATTGTATTGAGAGGTTGTGCTTGTGACTATTGACTTAGTATTTTGTATTGAGTGTCTATCGCTGCGTGTAGATAAAATATTTTTTCGTTCGTTAGGACAGCGAGGTGCCTCTAGAAGAAACTTCGAATGACCCAAAAATTAAAAGACGACGGTTTTGTAAAACATTTAAGCAAATTTCTAGTTAATGTCCATCAGCATTGTGTTGAAATGAATATGTCTGCGCCCATCACAGATACTTCAAAAATAGTTGGTATCCCAAGAAGCAAGATTGCCGTCGTGTGTACCGACACTATCTAAGCGAACGGACTTTAGTGAAAAATGCATCCAAAAAGAAGTTTTTTTTTTCCATTGGCGACGCTAGTGTGCCTAGACAATCACCTTTATTAGAGAATAACAATAATCTAACCGAATCACGATGCCTTTACTTTGCCACTAATCAGACTGAGTTTTTAATAGCGCGGGATACGGCCAACTTAGAGCGGGTCAGGCAGTGGTAACGCACTAGTTTTTTTAGCTTATTGTTTTAACAGATCGGTGGAGCATTGAGTGTTCAGTTTGGTGAGCAAATTCAGAATTTACCATCACAAATAGGTGCTTCATGGTTTTCATGGTATCATTATCTCATCAAACCATTATTCATTATTTGTATAAAGCTTTTAGTTAATTTAATTTTCGGTCTTACTATGCTTTCTTCACTATTAGTTTAGTTTTTTTTTTCGGTTACTATAATTTATTTTGATTATTTCAGTATAAGAGCAGCTATAAACAAACTGACGTGTAATTTAAAACTATGTTACGTATAATAAAAATTGTCAATCATTGATACTCTGAGAATCCCACTTCTGATGTGGTCCATCAGACAGAGCCTTTGAGATAATACCGAACAGTCTAATGTATACCACTTTTTGTTTTTTCTAAAGCACTAACCCGTGCGAGGGACCATTAGACGGAGACTAGTTGAAGAAATTCGCATCGACAGTTACTTGACTCGGTAGCTCAATTGGCCTGCACGGTATGCGAGAGGTTGCGGGTTCAAGTCCTGTCCCGAGTGAATTTATTCAACTTATTATAAATGTTTAGTCTATGTATAACTGCTCTTTTACGCATGATCATCATCTTCATCACCTTTTCACCACAAAATACTAAACCTGAAAATACCCGACCCAATAAATCCTAAAATGCTAAAGTCTTGTTTAGTAGTAGTAGTAGCCTTTTCAAAGGTGACAGCCATAAAACGTGCTTCTGTCTACTCATTCATACTTTCATCTCTGGTGTGTGACTTCCCATCCCTGCCCTCCTCGACACACGACTAACCCACTCCCCCACTTGCAGACAGGATGACGTCGACGTCGTTCAACGTGGGTCTCGGCGAGGGCAACAGGGTGTCTTCGCGGGTGCTTCGCCCCCCGGGCGGCGGACACACGGACATCTTCGGGGGGGACCCGGAGCCCCCGCGCGGCCGCAGGCTGCTGCCCAACGCGGCTGCCGCTGGTGGTAAGTCTTCTTTGGACACTAGATGGCGCCACACGGTTTCTGCATCGCGGTATGGTTGTTTTCGGTGCGAGACTTTAAATGTTTGATGCCGGGCTCTCTTATTTACTCGATTTGTACACTAGATGGCGCTGAAGCTGAAAGGTTTCTCTGTATAAGGATAGTTTTTTTCGCATCGTGACTTGAAATCAAGGCGACATGTTTTTTCGTTTAGCTATAGGGTAGGATAGGAGTTTGTTGGTCCAGGCGAGGGTGTCTTACGGCGGCGGACACACGGACATCTTCGGGGGAGACCCGGAGGCGCTGCCCAACGCGGTTGCCGCTGGTGGGAAGTCTACTTAGGACGGTTTTTTCGCTGCGAGTCTACAGGTATCCATTCTCGAGGCGACAGGCTGAAGGCTCTCTGCTTTACTCGACTTGTTCACTAGATGGCGCTGAAGCTGATGGGTTTCTGCGTCGCGCTATTGTTTATTCGCTAACTTGAAATGGTCGAGCCGACATTTTTGAAGCAGTGTCCTTAGTTCAGCAGACATCTTAGGGGGCGACCCAGAGCCCAACGCGACTCTAAATTGGACACTAGATGGCGCAGATTGGTTCCTGAATCGCGGTATGCGTTTTCGCAAAATCGCAGCAAGACGAGAAACATGCAAGGCAATTTAGTTTCCGATTTTTTTTAGTGGCGACTTTTTGATAGTTTGGTACTGGTTAGTAGCCTCGGTCGGTGGCCTGTATACTAGAGAATACTAAATTGATCAAAGTTCAAAAACACGATCATTAGATTTGGCCCACTTAAAGGTCATTTGCTAGCAGCCCCATTATTGTGTGACATGTCACATGACTAGAGATGGGCGGCATGGAAAGTTTCCGCCGGAAAGTTTCCGGAAAGTTTCCAAAATGGGAAGATATCCGGGAAGATTCCCAAAATGGGTATTTATGTGGGTAGAAACGTTTTTCATTGCAGCTATTGAACAAAATGAATCCTTTTACAGTTGTGTGCACTTATAAACAATAGACTGCCAATAATTTTTACAATTCTTTTGTAAAACAGTCGTACTTTCGATTTTATGTGATGATTTCTTTAACTTCACCGAAAATCAGAAATAAAATACGAATTCTTCACGAATTCTTCATGAATTCTTCAATAATTCATAATCACAAGACTTATTACATCAACATTATTTGAATTGCTACTAACTAGAACATAAATTATACAAGGTGGCAACATGGAACTCTTTTTTTTTTGGCTGATTCTCAAAGTGCCGTCCAAACAAAAACATTTTTACATTCCGTTGGAGTACATACCCTTAAAAAATCATTTTGTTTTATTTAACATAATTATGTGGTAGGTACAAGGTTTTTTTAATAGCGAAATTGGTTTTTATGCGGGTTTCATTGTTTTAATAAAATAAAACAAAATGAAAAGTGTTGTGCATATCTAAACAATAGCTGGCCAGTAATCGATCGGAAATTTTTGCATAAACTGGTAAAATCGCGTCTGTAACTTAACTTCTCAAAACAAAATACTGAGTAGGTAGGTATAGGAGCTTTAAAAAATCCGGACAAGTGCAAGTTAAACTTGGAGAGGGTTCTGTAAATTCAAAGTTCATAGATGCACAAATGTTGAGAAACCATACCAAACCATAGATGACTGTAGAACGCCAGAGTTGAGGAACTAATGCTCCAAAAATTTCATTTCATTTTTATTTCATTTTGTTCAATAAAAACATTGAAAAACGTTTCTGCATTTCCGTGTTTCTTCACTAAATTGGTTGATTGATGGGTTGATTACAGTTATGTGAACTTATAAACAATAGAAAGCCAATAATTTTCACAATTATTTTGTAAAACAGGCGAAATTTCGATTTCTTTGTGATGATTTCTTTAACTTCGCCGAAAATTGGAAATAACATACGAATTCTTTATGAATTCTTCAAAAAATCATAATCACAAGACTTATTACCTCCTACTTGCTACTAGCTAGAACTTTATTATTAATAATTTATACAAGGTGGCACCATGGATCTCTTTTTTTTTGGCTGCTTTTCAAAGTGCTGCCAAACAAAAACTTTTTTACATTCCGTTAGAGTATAATTATAATCGTTAGAACACTATTTCATGTTATTTAACATATTACATTACGTATGACATTGTGTAGAACAACTATGAGAACTATCTACCTACATGATTATGATTCAGCTTCTGGAAAAATCAAGATAATACAAAATGTAACACGAAACTCAAGTAAACTGGTGTGAGGTGTGAATGTGAACTTTGAATGTGAACACGAATTATAACAAAGTAAAATATTAATATTATTTTTGTAGCATTAGTTCCTCAGCTCTGGCGTTCTACAGTCCTACATCCATGGTTTGGTATGTTTTTTTAACATTTGTGCGTAAATGAACTTCGAATGTACAAAACCCTCTCCAAGTTAACTTGCACTTCTCCGGATTTTTTTTGGCTCCTATACCTACCTACTCAGTATTTTGTTTTGAGAAGTTAACTTTAAAGGCGCGATTTTACCAGTTTATGCAAAAAATTCCAATCGATTACTGGCCAGCAACGGTTATGTACTCCAACGGAATGTAAAAATGTTTTTGTTTCGACGGCACTTTGAGAATCAGCCCAAAAAAAAGAGTTCCATGTTGCCACCTTGTATAATTTATGTTCTAGTTAGTAGCAATTCAAATAATTTTGATGTAATAAGTCTTGTGATTATGAATGATTGAAGAATTCATGAAGAATTCGTATTTTATTTCCAATTTTCGGTGAAGTTAAAGAAATCATCACATAAAATCGAAAGTACGCCTGTTTTACAAAAGAATTGTAAACATTATTGGCAGTCTATTGTTTATAAGTGCACACAACTGTAAAAGGATTCATTTTGTTCAATAACTGCAATGAAAAACGTTTCTACCCACATAAATACCCATTTTGGGAATCTTCCCGGAAACTTTCCGCGTTTCTTCCCAAAATGGGTTGATTCCCGGGAAGAATCCCATCTCTACACATGACTAATGGAGCCGAAAAACTTAGTTTAGAATTAGATCACTCTGGCTAATTAATTGGAATTTGGTAAGTCAAATAACTCCTTTGCCGTAAATACAGTAAAGTTCATTCTCGCACAGAAAGAGTGTGTGATATAAATCCTTTTTACGTAGCTTGTGTTATAGCGTCCCACTGAAGGGCAAAGGCCTCCCCTCTCAGCCCAGATTTTATGGTCCTGAGCCATCTCTCACAAATCCGGCTTATTATAAGTGTTTAAAAAGCTGACTATGTGTTTCGCCACCCAGTACAAGTTGTTTGTATTGATTAGTAGACAGCCTTCTTAATGTTCCGCTATCGAATTAGAGTGCACCCTGTAGTGTTTTGGAACGGATTGGGTCGCACAGGCCCTACTTTGCCCTATCAATCTAAAGACTCACCACGCCCTTCTCCCTACCTATTACAGCGAGCCAGATCGGCGAGCCGCTGCCGACGTACACGGCCAACGGTAACGGAGAGGCGGCGCCCCAGCGCACGCCCGAGCCCGCTCCGGAGGCGCCGGTGCACCAGGAGGCGCCGAAGGCCGACATTCCTAAGGTACGACTCCCACCCTCATTTGTACAATTATAGTACGTAGATTCTGAATGGCTCAGCTGAAAGGATAGCACACTCTAAGGAAGCAGGAAGGGTTGCTGCCAAAGGTAACGGAGAGGCGGCGCCCGAGCGCAGTCCCGAGCCCGCTCCGGAGGCGCCGAAGGCCGACATCCCTATGGTACGTGTCCCATCTTCATTTGTCGATTCTAGCCGGCTACACACGGTCCTAAAATCAGAGGCAATATCGGGGAAGTGGTGGGAGCACCCTAGATCGCCTCGTGTGTAGGCAAATCGTACCAACTCAGAAATTGGTTCGGGCGAGCTCACGATTTTTATCCCGACATCGCCACTGATTTTAGGGCCCGTGTGTAGCCGGCTATGGCTTAACTGAAAGGATAGGACACTCGGAAAGAAGCACAAAGGGTTGCTGTATACACACGGCCAACGGGAATGGAGAGGCGGCGCCCGAGCGCACCCCCGAGCCCGCGCCGGAGGCGCCGGTGCATTTGGAGGTGCCGAAGGCCGACATCCCTAAGGTACGTCTCCCATCCTCATTTGTAGATTCTGAATGGCACACTGAAAGGGTACCACACTGGAAGGAAGCAAAAAGTGTTGCTGTCAATACCCGGCAAACGGCAACAGGATGCGCCGCCGAAGCCCGACATCCCTAAGGAACGTCTCCCATCCTAAGCAGAAATAGGAGAGGCCACCGGTACTACAGGAGGCGCCAGCGAAGGCCCCAAGATAGAAGATAAGACTGACTGTAGACCAGCGGGGGGAGCATGACTTTTATCGATGCGGATTTATCCAACAAAATGGCGGTTTATCAGCAGTTTTGACGTCTATAGTGGGTTATATATCGTCGAGAGCGATTATAACCCACTTTATACGTCAAAAATGCTGATAAACCGCCATTTTGTTGGATAAATCCGCCTCGATAAAAGTCATGCTACGGGGACTGCTCTCTTAGCATGTTTGTAAACAACGCTTGCATCTGGCAAAAGGCCTAAGATGATAGACATAATACAGGCTTTTGTCTTCTCTTATTGCAAACCTGACAAAAGACTAGTTTTCACTTGGCATCCTATGATCCTACTACGCTAGGTTAGCGAACCGAATCTTGGCCTCCGCAACAACAAGACAACATCTCTCTCTGTCTCCCTTCCAATGTTCCATCTGTGGTCTGTGCAGTTATTTTGAGACTTTTTCAGTCAAGCTATACTAGGGACATTCAAATGACCGAAAACCAGTAGTCCGCCCTTCTGTGTTTTCATTAGCATCATAGGCCTTATTCGTCCATTGCGGACGGTTTATGCAGCATAGTGGTTTTGGCACTTTTTACTGTGGCTGGGAGCGGAACAGTCGTCCACACAGTTCACACTGAAAGGATCTCTGTCGTTGGGATTTGGGTCTTGAGCGTGTCTCTTCTCCCGCCTGTCCGCTAGATTGCCGAACCAGGACTGGTAAAATATTTTCCGCCCCTTCCTAATCATTATACTGCCCGTTTATAATATCTGTGCTTGTGCGGCGAAAAATACAATATGGTTTATGTTTTGGTTTCTTCCAGGAGGCGAAGCCAGCGCCGGTAGTGGAGGCGCCCAAGGCCGAAGCCCCGAAGCGCGTCCGCGTGCCCCCAGGCGGCTTCTCCTCCGGTCTGTGGTAAGGCGGGTCGATCCGGACAACGCGTGTCAATATCCGTGTTGATTCCGACTTCGAGCCCTGTCGCAAGCGAGGTTTGAAGACGGTGCGCGTTGCGTTGAGTCGAGAGGGTTTGTTGAGGAGAGCGGTGGTTGTGTTTCGGAATTGTTCTTTTGAGGCTTCTACTTTCGGCAAGATTAACCAATTGGTATTACTTCGGCTCATAGACCCCTGAGGGTACTTGAAAAATGTTTACGCCAATCAAGCGGAAGCGTACGATAACAAAAAAAAACTACTTACTCCACTCGCGGCAACAATCAATACAAGATGGTTGCCGCGAGAGGAGTTAGCACAGTATTATTATTGCCGCGAGTGGAGTAAGTACAGTTTTATTATTGCCGCGAGTGGAGTAAGTACAAACGACAGCACGTCGACGCTTACACGCTAGCACTCTATTCGGTTACGTTAGGGGCGACTTGACAACAAAAGTGTACAGTCTGACATGCTGTCGTGTGTACAGTTATTTTTAATATCGTTGGGGTGGAATATTCTGGGTCCTCAGGTTGGTTAGTATTGTTTGTATTGGCCGGTGACCTCGTGACATGGGCATTATTTCTTTATCATGTTGCTTCTGTGACCCCATTTTAGTTCTACGGTGATTCACCCCCAAGTTATCATTTCGGAACACAACCGATCGGCTTGTGAACCCAGTTAATGGCATTTAACCTCCAGCTTTGGTGGTAAATACACTCTTCGAGAGCTTGTATTGAGTGGCATACGCATCGATGGGACCAGCTTATCTTTGAATTTTTTTATAGGAGCGCGGTTACTCTGGTTTTTATGTCATCAATCATAGAGACAAGGGTATTTATTTATCGTTTCACAAAAGTTTAGCATGGATTAGGTAACGTTTATAGTTGTAGGTTTAAAAAGACGATTAACTCTTCCTGATTAAGTTTTGTTTTAGGTTTTTTTTAATCTAATTGACTAAACTCACTGGTCCCACCCAAGCTTGGTAATGTCTGAAGCTTGCTGGCTGTCGTAACCTTTATTTTAGTCCTCGCAAAAATGTTTTTCGTATAACTTTTAATATTTGCCGAAGAATTTAACGCCTTTGGCCTGTACTAGTATTATTATTCGATGAGATTCTAATTTTAACAACTCAATTTCTGATTTTCCTTCTTGACGTAGCCATCTTTTTTGCGCTACTGTACTTCCTAAAATATGGTCACATAATAATTTTCCAAAATTGTGAGTTTGTATCGAAAGTCGTTTTCTATAATCGATGTTGCTTATTGTAGTAAATAACTTCAGTTCATTGTTTTTGAATTTCATCTTTTGGCTACAGATTTTAGTTCTTTTAATACAGGAATTGTCTAGTAGTAGGTATGTCGCTCTGGGCGGTAATTCTCAAGAATATCACGCAGTTAAATATCGAAGAAAAGACATTTTTGTATCCAAATATAACATTTACTTCGATAATTATCGTGTGAGAGGATTATGTCCTAGGTTTCAAAGTCAGCATCATCGTTGGACTAAAAATATGTTAACTATTTGAACTGAAGTCTGTAGCCACAATAAGATAGACTGATGTGTGCCTAAAGATTTTATAAACATTTCTTGTACTTAAAATATAGCTGATTGTGCATTCGTGCTGTCGCAGATGCATAGGTGGATTTATATTTTGCAATTGTTCATTGTAATGTTTTCCTAATTGTATAATTGATAATGGAGTTACAATTAGTTTGCCTGCCTCGGCAGTGACGCTATTATGTTTGATGATAATTAATTGTATTTTTATATGAATTACAATTCGGTAAATATAAAAGCGTTGTTTCATTCATAAGTTAAGTTTTCATGTAGGGACAAGACCCATAAGGATCCCTAAACTAACTTGAGTACAAATTAGAAATAGTTACAGCCTTCTATATAGAACTATTTCACAGCCTTCTTTATAGAAGGCTGTAACGTTTGTCTCAAAAGCGGTCAAGAAAACCAAACCTATCAGATCAGACCTCTTTAGTCACTGTCAATGAAACCTCTTTGTGCGATAGGCAAAAAAAATACGAATAGGCTGGTTTAAAAAAAAGATTACCTATCATTCCTATCAAATAATTACAATACAAGATGTCAAAAATGTTTGCTCCATCAAGCTGATCAAATTATCAAGTTCGTGAAACAAAACTAGAAACTCCAACAATGGGTCTGCAAAATCTACGTCGATTTCGTCAAGAAATATCTCACCAGAAGATCTCATCATAATAATAAGGTAAGTACAACATTGGAATTTTATGATATTATTCTGATTGGTATTATAGGTAACGTACGGTCGGCCACAGTCAGTTATTTAAAAGTAAGTGAATTTTCTAACAACTGTAATTTTATGTCTGTTTTTTTTTTACCTATAAAATAAAAAAAAATACCCCACGGCAGCTCTTATCGCGCGCGGCATAAGGGTGCCAATCGAACAAAAAGGGGTATCCTAGCGTGTGGCCGACTGTACTTACTTAGTTCGCATGAAAACTTGGGGCTTTGCATCAACGACCTACGTAATGAGGTGATTTATACAGCGTCCAGTGGCATCTTCACTCGGTCAAGTACCACTTGGACGCTGCAGTGCCTTCAACAATGTTTTAGGTGGAATAGGCTTGTGGTTTTTTTTTTCACTTGAAAATATACGAAGTAAAAGTTGGTGGTAAGTGCCTATAAATAGTAAATAAATTACACAAATCAAATGACATCATCGTATAACGTACAGTTGGCCACACCTTTTTTTTTCTATTGACGCCCATAGGCCGCGCGCGGTAAGAGCTCCCATGGGGTATCTGTGACTGGCCGACCGCACCTACTAAAACTGGTTCATTTTGAGAGTAGAACAACTCTTCATCATTGTCTAACTAGCTAATGTAAAGTCACCATAAGAAAAGTCCAAATGAAACACTGAAGAAAGGGCGCCCTAAAACTACCTGGCGTAGATAATTGCAACAGGTAGCAAACTCTCGGGATACTTAGGTGGTAAACTGTTTTGAGAGCCCTTTATCCCTGGAACTGATGATGATGATGTGGTAGATATGTAGGTAGGTAACACTATTGTTAGTTTTCGTTTCCAGCCCGCCCACACACGCATGGAGGGCGGCAAGCAGTCGCGGCTGCTCAGTCGGCTGCTCAGCAGGCTGCGTCCCGATCACACGCTCACTGTCAACTGCTCGCTCGCTTCCACAGTGTGAGTGCACCTTAGTCATAATCATTCCGATTATCACTTCATCCGTTATAAGATCGGGTACAAATCCGTAGTTGGTGGAATGCCAGCGTAAACTTAGGTCTTTGCATTTACGTTATGTGATGATTTATACAGCGTTCAAATTCACTCACACAAGATTTATGAAGTGACCAGTCGGACGCCAGTTCCTGACATTTTTTTCAGCGTAAAAGAGGTTGGTTCCTAAAATAGAGACTTGACAATATCGCATTGAGAAAGTCGAAAAGTTTCAGTCTCTTGATAATTCTTTGTGAGTCTTTGTAGAAGACAAGCCCCAAGTAACCTCGTGGCAGGAAGGCAGTATTAGTTAAAAGCAGCTAGGAGGTACCTAAGTGGAAGGTGGAACCCCAAATAGCAAGCCTCGTCCGCCCACAGCATGAGCGACAGTGCAGAGCAGCCTCCCGCCCCGCAGTTGACCCAAGACGTCGACTTGGAGGCACCGGAGCTCCAAACTGGCGAGCCCGAGTCCAATCCCGCCGAACAGCTGATTGACGACGGCGAGCAGCTCACTGCCAACATCGACCAGAGGTGAGGGGATGGGGGAGACCATCACCAGCCACTCTGCCAACAGATGATCCGACGACATAGCCCAAGTATAAGCCGGAAAGCCTTTTGTATGGAACAGCTGATATTTTTTTAGCTCCATTTTTTCGCCACCTAGTACAAGTTGTTTCTATTGATCAGTAGACAGCCAACTTAAATTTCCGTTATCTACTTAGAGTGCACCCTGTACCTAGTAGAATCACACCCAACCCTCTCTGAACCAGATACGGAGGCCAATATTTCACCCCGGAGCAGCTGCCGGAGTTCTGCGACCAGTTGCACCACCTTGTGGAGGTCATACGCAACATACAGTCTTACGCCACCGTCACCGGAGAATACCCGAGGTAAATGGGCCCTACCTGTGTAAATTATCCGTATGGCGTTCAGTAGCACCGTCCACTTCAGACTAATATTTTTATTAGAGTGGCCCTTTTACCGACAGCCTAGGTCATGAAAAGGGCACACTAAATCCAGCAAACGATCGACGATCGAAACCGAGTGCCAAGAGACCAATGTCCAGGGCCCTTAGCCTGTAACGCAATGGTGCCAAAATTGGCTCCCGGTTGACGGTTTCAATTACGATTTATTAATGCTATCGGTCCAGTGTCGGTCCTTTTAATGTTTTTGTAGTACAGCAAAGAATATTATGAGTCTAATTCTAGAGGATTAGTTCGCTGGTTGTAGGAGAACAACGAAAAAATCCCGGTTTTGTCCTTCTACCTGGGACGCCATTGATACGCCATTGTGTTACAGGCTAAGGCCCCAGTAATGTGCGTCCTGCCCCCGTAGCATGACTTTTATCGAGGCGGATTTATCCAACAAAATGGCGGTTTATCAGCATTTTTGACGTCTATAGTGGGTTATATACCGCTTTCGACGATAAATAACCCATTATAGACGTCAAAAATGCTGATAAACCGCCATTTTGTTGGATAAATCCGCCTCGATAAAAGTCATGCTCCCCCCGCAGCTCCCTACTCACTCTAGAGGAGTTAAGGGACCACTCGGGCGCTGCAGTGCCTGGTGTTTTAGATTGAGTAGTACGCTCGCCCAGCCACCACATAAACCATCCCCTGACCATTCGAGGTAAATGATACAATGAAACTACCAATCAATACTTATGCCCAAATTGACCAACATTGACAAAATAGCGCAAAGTTAGAGGATCCTGTGGCCCGTCCGTCATCTTTGGCATCTGAAGCGCCCTAGCAACGCACGGCGGCGCGCGAAACATCTCTACTCCAACCAAGAATTTTCACGAATCTTGCATATTTTAACATGTTTTCCACAGCGAGCTGGAACGTCGTCTGGAGCAAGAAGCGCGCTCAGTGGCGGCGCTGGCGGCAGAAGCGCGCAATGCACGCGACGTGGTCACCCGCACGCGTGCCCAGCGCCGGGCTGTGCGCGCGCAGCGGAGACAACTTGTCACACACTTGGCCAACCTGCGGGAAACCGGTGAGAGACCAGGGGCCTTGGCCTGTCACGTAATGGCGTGTCGATGGCATCCCAGCAGAAGGACAAAACCGGGGTTTCCTCGTTTTTCTCCTATAACCGGAGAACTAATTAGAAAGAATTAGAATATTCTTTGCTGTACTACAAAAACATTAAAAGGGCCGACAGCATTAATAAATCGTTATTGAAGCCGTCAACTGGGAGCCAACTTTGGTACCATTGCGTTACACGCTAACACCCCAGGGGCCTTAGCCTGTAACGCAATGGCGTATCGATGGCGGCTCAGCAGAAGGAAAAAAACCCGGGGTTTCCATGTTTTTCTCCTACAACCAGAGAACTAAGTAATCCTCTAGAATTCGAATCAGAATATTGTTTGCTGTACTACAAAAACATTAAAAGGACCGACAGCATTAATAAATCGTAATTGAAACCGTCAATTTTGAGCCCATTTTGGTACCATTGCGTTACAGGCTAAGGCCCCAGCCCCCAGCACATAGCACTTGAAAATAGTGGCATGTTGTACCTACGTACAACAGCTTTCGACCTAGGTACCCATCGAACAAATACACACTTTAGAGACTTGGTGCCTGGGGGGTTACCCTTGACGCTATTGCGATCAAATTGTTTTTTTTTTTTAAATTAAATTCTCAAAGGAAGAAATAGCCAAGATGATTGCCAACCTCCGATAGGAGACGGCACTAGAAGAAGAAGAAGAATTAAATTCTCTTTGAATTCGCATAGTAATGCTTTAATTTTAAATTCTTTGTAATGTTTATTCAAAGGTAAGGCTGTTTTATTGAATAAAAACACAAAATGCGTCGTAATTTGTTAAAATATTGTAATGCGCCATATTGCGGCCGTATTGGAAAAATTCGACAAGAGTAGAGGGTCTGGTTCTGTGAACTAGACTTCTCTAAGGGTCAATGTCCTCGCCATGCTTTGTGCACCCAAAAATGAGCCACCTTCGGCAAGAACATAAAACGTACCAGACAACGTAGGTATTGACTGAATGTTATGCCTACAGAAGCCCGCGAACTGGAGAATGCACTGCGCTTGTCCGACCGCAAGCTGTACAAGACCTGGGAGGCTCTCAAGGACTCACACGACGCCGCCGTGTTTGAACCACTACTGGAAGAAACACGGGTACCTACAGACCTAACAGACCACATCCCTAGAATCTAGGACTTGATAGGAAAATTGAAAACAATATTTAGGTATGACTTAAATCATGCTGGGACATTGTTTTAGATGGAGTAGGCTAATGTCCCAGGCACTGCAGCGCCGAGTGGTCTCTTCACCTATCTAGTGTGAGTGAAGGTGCCACTGGACGCTGTATAAATCATCTCATTACGTAGATGCAAAAGGCCTTAGTTTTTTAAATCATGCTATCTCTCAGGATCCCTCGTGAGGAAGTGGCCACTTTTGGCGATAAAAGATTGTATTCTTCTCCGAATGAGAACCGAAATTAGTCGGCTACACTGACAAATACTTGTAAGTAAAAACAATGATTTAATAGGATAAATTCTCCCTTATCTCAACAGATGAAGCAAGCAGCCCTCGATGGCCTGGTTCGCCTGGTAGAATCGCGGCGATCGGCGCTGGCCCGGATGCAACCATCAGGTCATCCCCTGCCGCTGCCTCCCACGCCAGGCCCGCCTTTGGACCATGACGGTAAGGATCGTAACGATAGAATCCAATGACTCACTCTTTAAATCTAAGACAAAATTCTAAACTACTGATTTAGGCTCTGGATACAGATAGACTAGGTACACTGCCTGGTACATTTTATAGATTGAGAGTGGTTAGGCTAGCAACCTATCATCCTATCAAACAGCTTCAGTAGCTGCACTACACGTCTAACATGATGGACATACATTGCTGTTTATCTCGCAATAGGTAGATCAAGAGTGTGAGAGAGAGTTACCATCATCCTGCCTTCGAAGAAACTTAACTCGAGATTCTGACCTTTCGGCGTCGATTAACGCCTTTCGCATGCGTGCATACTTATCTTTATATGCATCGTCCTGAAAAACCATCCTAAATTGTGTTCCTTAGAGACAACCGGGCGGCGTCTCACGGCGGAGCGGCGCGGCGGCAAGCGGCGGCGGAGGGAAGCGCGCTCAGTGCCGCTGTCAGAGCAACCCAGCGTGCATCGAGCGGAGCCCGTCCCGCTCGCAGTAAGTCACGTGTAACCTGTGATCCGTAGAGACAAGTGTGATCGGTACAGACGACCGGGCGGTGGCAATACAATACGCGCCACGAAAGAATAGACTTGACAGCGCCTCCCGCATTTTTTTCGCAGTGCACTTCTAGTTTAAAAATTATATCATCATCATCATCAGCCCACCTCTGCCCACTGCTGGGTATAGGCCTTTTCCCCCTCACGCCACCTCTCACGGTCCCTCGCCATCCGCATCCATGGGCCCTCCGCCGACACAACGATGTCGTCCGACCATCGGGCTGCTGGTCTGCCCACCGACCGTCGTCCAGGGCCCTTAGCCTGTAACACAATGGTGCCAAAATGGGCTTCCGGTTGACGATTTTGATTACGATTTATTGATGCTGTCAGTCCAGTGTCGGTCCTTTTAATGTTATTGTAGTGTCTAATCCTAGAGGATTAGTTCGCTGGTTGTAGGAGAACAACGAAAAAATCCCGGTTTTGTCCTTCTACCTTCGACGCCATTGATACGCCATTGTGTTACAGGCTAAGGCCCCTGTTCTTGGACGCCACTCTGTTGCTACCCTTGTCCACCGGCCATCTTCCCGCCTCGCCAGGTGTCCCGACCATTTCCACTTAAGACTCGAGATCCTATCACCTATATCGTCTACCTTCGTCCGACGTCGGATGACGACATTTGGTACCCGATCCACGAGTCTGAGGCCTAGCATGGCTCGCTCCAGAGCCCTTTGCCCTACTTTCATTCAAAATTATATATTACTGAACTATTTGTTACTACTAAAGCACTTGCAGGCGCTCCCAAATTCACAAAACGCAGTCTCTCTTGCAGGGCATAGAGTGCCGCTCGCGCTACCGCGTCGGCAGCGCCGGGGCGGTCGCGCTCGCCGCTCTCGAGCTACCCACCGGGCCCAGCGACATACTGTTCTTCACCAACTCGTGACTAGACCGACTGTTCGAAGACCTGCCGCAGGACTTGGCTAGGCCAGGGAGCCAATAGATGACAGCGCTTGGAGGGAAAAATATGCGCCGTGCGTGCCTAACTGCCAAACGGACCCTTTTTCAGAAGCTGTTTTACCAGCAGCTTTAGACCAGCTGATGAACACAAGACTTGGCTAAGTAGGCCAAGGAGCCGCTAAAGGTACCAATAGATGGAAGCGCTTTTGACACCGAACTAAATCCCATAGAATCCGCATTACGTTTAAAATCGCAATAAAAAGTTGTCCCCGCAGAAACAAAAGATATCAGCAATAGAACAATACGAAACATCATTTCGACCATACGTCTATTATTCGTATGTCAACCTTATTGCATTAGTATACAGTTTTACTTTAATTCCAGGGACTACGAGCAAATAAGCTCCCAAAGGCAATTTGGGCATCTATTTTTCCAGACACATTTCAGAGTTCTATGTTGTATCTAGTTTTATCCTTGATCGAAGGCTTTTGAACAAAAATATGCGCCGTGCGTGACTAGCTGCTAAACGGATGTAGGGACCCTTTTTCACAAGCTGTTTTTACCAGCAGCCTTAGACCTGCTTTCGGAAACCTGCCGTAAGACTTGGCTAGGTCAGGGAGCCACTAAAGCTACCAATAGATGGAAGCACTTTTGCACAAAAATACGTGACTGAAGATATGGCAGCACTTGGAAATATAAATATGGATTGTCTGCCAAAAGCAGGAACCCAACTCATGACTAGACCGGATGTTCGAAGATCTACGCTAAACTTGGCCGGTTAGGGAGCCGCTCAAGCTGCGTAGGTCGTAATAGAAACCGGTAGGTACGTCTAATACTAGGGAATAAAATGGTACGACAAGTGGCCGCGGCGGTCGCGCTTGCCACCCTCGAGCTAGCTACCGGGTTATTCGTCACAAATTCATGACTATTGCTCTTCGAAGATCCGCCGCAGGACTTGACCGACCATGGAGCCGATAAATGGCAACACTTGGAAACAAAAAAATATGCGCCGCTACTGACTACGGGTACCAATAGATGGCAGCACTTGGAAACGGTAATATCAGCGTGTCTGACTGCCGGTACCAATAGATGGCAGCACTTTGAAACAAAAATATGGACTACCAATCGGAGGGACCCTTTTTCACCAACTCGTCGTCGAAGACCCGCGGACTTGGCCAGGTAAGGGAGCCACTAAAGGTACCGATAGATGGCAGCACTTGGAGACAAAAAATCACCTAAGCGAGCATAATAGTTATGACAGACTGCCGTATGTATCGAGCGTGCGGGGATATCCATTTGTTACCGAATTCACGAAGGTTCTGTGACGTTAGACAACAAAGATACTCATAGCAGCGATAAATACAAAAAAAAATACAAATAATACAAATACAAATACAAAAAATATTTATTTTCTCCCAATCACAGTATAAAATATACCCAATGATGCAAAATACAGGTTTTTTTAGAAAAGGAACAGTGGGAGACAGGAGTCCAAAATAGGTAAGACCCGTGCTATGGATCTCCTGGCATCCACCTCTCGAGATACGTAACAATCAATTTTTATCAACTTATGGTGCAACTATTAAGGTATACAATATAAGCTTCCTTAGTTATAAGTTAATTTTTATGCCTTAAATAAAAGTGTATGTGTGTGTGTGTGTGTATGTGTGTGTGTGTGTGTGAGGGTGTGTGAGTATGTGTGTGTGTGTGTGATGTGAGTGAGGGTGTGTGTGTGTGTGTGTGTGATGTGAGTGAGGGTGTGTGTGTGTGTGAGAGGGTGTGTTAGTATGTGGTGAGGATGTGTATTCTGTTCAGCCCTTCGACCGTTCTGGGGTTCGAATTTATATATTGACAGAGTATATTGTGTATGGATGTGAATGTATAAAGGAACCCTGTGTGTGTATTTGACTGTATAAAATGATGTGTCTGTATGAGGGTTTATATTTTATTGATATAGTTTATTTTGATTTGATTTAGGATGTAAACCGAGTCGTAGTATCCTGGTAAATTATGTTATTGTCACCAGAAGAGACTCAGTCTCTTCATAATTAAGGGAGAGTAGCCATATAGTGAGTACCTTTTTACACTCATATTTAGTCATGTCATATATATTATGTAACTTATTTGCTTCGTTGTATAGCTTACTGAACAAAGCAGGAAAGAATCTACTTGCAAGAGATTTTTTCATACCAATCGTTTCGCACACCTTGTAGTTTCTCCTAGTGTTTGCCCTGTCGTGTTCTTTTGTATATTTAAGAGTTGCATGTTGACGGAGTAGTGCATTTAGAATAAATAACTGTCTCACTGTCAAAATCTTAGTATCTTTGTATAGGTTTTCCGTTGGATACAATCGAGGTTTTTCAAAACTTATTTTTAGAATTAGCCTCTGTGCTCTTTCAATCCGAATCATATGGGTTTTAGCTGCCCCACCCCAAGAAGTTATGCAGTACGAAAGAACCGACTGGCAGAGTGCGGTGTACACATTTTTTAAAAGCGTTTTATCAGCAACGTGTCGCAGCTGTTTAAAAACGTAAGTTAATTTTCTCACCTTCTGCGTTAAATAATTGATGTGTTCATCAAAGGTAAGGTTTTTGTCAAATATAACACCTAGATATTTTATCTTATCTGTTGGGGTTATTTCGGGGCATGAGCAATTATCAGAAAAACAAGTGTGAGCAAATAGCTTATGGTCTCTGGCATGAGTGAAATTTTTCAAAGTGTATTCTATATATTTTGTTTTGGTTGCATTTAAAGTGAGCGAATTTGCTGCTAACCAATGACACACTTTATTGAAGCCTTGCTGAGCGAGATCATACACCTCATCCCAAGTATCTCCTACAAATGTGAGTGCTGTATCATCAGCATAAGACTGAATTTTACAGTTTTTAATTTTCATATTACAAAGATCGTTTATATAACAAAGGAAGAGGGTTGGACCAAGCACGCTGCCTTGTGGCACTCCATAAGTAATCGGACACTCGTCACTGTGTAAATCATTGATTCTAACACATTGATAACGATTTGACATATAATCTTGTAGTAGGCGCAGTTGGTCACCCCTTACACCCATTCTTTCTAGCTTTTCAAACATTTTTGTAAAACAGACTGTGTCAAATGCCTTGGCGAGATCTAGAAATATTGTGATGCACTTCTTTTTAGTATTTAGCATTTGAACTAGGTATGTTGTATAGTCAAAGACCGCATCATCTGTCGACCTTCCTTGTCTAAAACCATATTGGTTCACAGATAAAAGATTTTTAGTTTCTAGATATGTAATTAATCTCATTTTTAATATTTTTTCAAGGATTTTTGACAAAGTAGGAAGAATTGAGATCGGTCTGTAATTATTGGTACAGTCTCTTTTACCGTTTTTGTGAATAGGTATAACCACAGATTTTTTAAATGAGTCTGGGAAAACACCAGTTTCCAGACAACGATTAAATACACAAGTCAAGATAGGCACTAAGTAGCTCTTGATACTTTTCAGGACTTGGGCTGAGATGCCGTCATGTCCAACAGAGCAGCTTGATTTTAAATTTATAATAATTCTCTCAACTTCTTCTTCAGTGGTTTTCAAAAGTACCAGTGAGTCTCTTATAGGTACATGATATTCTGACTCATATAATGGAACATCGGGGCCAATTAGGTTAGCTAGATTACTCCCTACCCCAGCGAAAAATTCGTTAACAGCATCAACAGATCTTTTCCCAGTATCTCGAATCCCCAAAAGTTCATGTGGGGGGTTTTTATTTTTCTTTAAATTTGTTATTGTTTTTATTGTATCCCATAGTTTTTTATTATTATTTTTAGCATTCTCTAATTCTTGTGTTTCATAGTTTTGTTTTGCTTTTTTAGTTATCTCTTTCAAATAATTTCTATAACGCTTATATGTTGTATTGAGGACAATATTATTGGGATCTTTTTTAAGTTTGCAGTGCATTCGGTCTCTATTTTTAATACATCTTAATAAACCCACAGAAATCCATGGTTTAAATGTAATCTTGTTCCTAGGTAACCTAAACGTAACAGAATTTTTCAGTAACAAGTTATTGATACATTCTATTAACATGTTTGTCGCTTCGTTTATATCGGTGGTCTGTTGTATTTTTAAGAAATCGATAAGATTGCAATCACTCAAAAGTTGTTCAAAATTAATTTTTGTACTTATTTTTGCTTCATTATTCATATTGTAGCCTCTAGTCTGTAAGCAAACTAATATAGCTTCATGATCTGTTACAGCTGTTTGTAGGATAAAAGTATGTGTAGTTTGTTTAGTTTTAATAATAGCATGGTCTAGACAGCTACGTCCTCGCGTTGCTGTATAAAATGTCGGTGTTAGACCCATATGACTTAGTACATCTAAGTAGTCTGTAGAATCACTGTCGATTTCTGCAATATTGACATTTATATCACCCACCAGAATAATACTTCTGAAGGAACGAAGTCTATTTAATAATATTTGCAAAGAATTTAGAAAGTTACTTATTTTATCAAAACGTGGAGGTCTATAAATAGCAATTACCACAAAATCCTGTTTAAATTTAACAAGTAGACAGTTTGCTTCTTCTAGTTGATATTCTTCGACACAAAAGTTTAGTCCACTATTTACCATCACCACAATACCATCATTTTGGTTAAAGTTGTGTGAAGTTCTGTAACTGTAATATCCATCAAGAGTAGGAAGATTATTTACACAAGATAACCAACATTCGCCTAAGACAATAATATCACATTTGATTTTTATATTTGAAAGTAGGGTGCATAGTCCACCAAAATTACAATTTATACTGCGAATGTTCTGTTGCAGGATTTTTAAATGGTGTTGAGGGTTTTCAAACAATGAAATAACTTCATCAGGATAACATAATACAGGCTCAGTAATATTTAACCCATCTATATTGCTTATGGGATCATTTAAATCTGGGAAAATTATTTTTTACAATAAGAGACCAGGAAAAAGAGTAGGCAATAGCCAGCTTAGTATAAAATTGAGTTAATGTAACTTGGGACAGTAATCTATACTTATAATAAAACTCTAAATTTTTGTCTCTGTCTGACTCTACCTGTCTCTCTCTGTCACACTGTCTGTCCCTATGTCTGTGTGTTACCTCATCACGCGAATACCGCTGAATAGTCTTCAGTCAAACAGTCGTACCGTGATAAGTCCTGTTTCCTGGCACAATCTAGGCTATATTATATCACGCTACGACTTTTGGGATAAATGATAAAAGTTGAAATAAAAAGCATTGTTGAGCGATACCAAGGACCATTCCATTTGCCATGGTAAAAAAAACAATATAAGTTATTCGGAAAACCAATCTAAACTTTCTATGAGATAAGGTTGTGTTTTGCATACATGCGATCGGCATGGCCAACTCGATTATTTCATTTTTCCAGTATTCGAAAAAACGAACTAAGCTAATACGATATAAGGTTGTGTTTTGCATGAATAAAAAAAGCCATGACCAACTGGATTTCCTACCAAAAGTATTGCAAGGAAGTGTTTGCATTTTTCGTCAGGTCCCTAAGTGACCTTAGCTCAGACGGTACTACTTTGGCTTCGTAGTCGAAAGGTTCTGGGTTCGAACCTTGGCCTGGATGATTGTTTTATTATTTTTTTATTTCGGTTTAGCGCATTTTTCTTTTTGTATTTTTTTTTGTTGTTTTAAATTGTTAAAAAAAACTTAGATTTTGTTACTTATTTTTATATTTTATCTTATTTGTTAAGGTAGACAAACAGCAGTACAAAGTGTTAAATCTAAAGCTTAAATACATAAGCTGTGTAATCCACAGATAATTATGTTAATGGTAAGTATACCAAATAAATTTTAAATTATTAGAATTCAAATATGTTAAAACTTTTTACTTTTTTGTGATGATTGTTTTTTCAGCAGGGTTTGAAATTATCAAGATAAAAATAAATAAGCCCTTTGATAATTAACACGATAATTTATCAAACAGATATAAACCTAGCAATCCTTTTTTAACTGATATCGGATAGGGCTCAAAGTGGTGAGGCCTTTGCCCAGCAGTGGGACAGCGTAGAGGTCACAGGTAGAGGCTACATAAAAAAAAATACGAAAAACGAAAAGAAAACCCGACGATGCGGGGAATCCCCGCTATTGACGGTAAGTGGCGCGTTTCACAGAACAATATTGGCGCATTCCGATACACGCAGTCGTTGAATGCAAAAAATTACAAGTGAAAATATTTTCGATTATAGTTATTATCAAGATAATTATCACCCTATATTTATCTTGATAATTATCACTTCGAACCCTGTTTTTCAGCCTGTGCGAGGTTTACTAAGCACAAAATTGCGCTTTAAAAATTATCTTTCGTGAAACCCTCCCAATTTCTTAAAGTGTAGCATTTTTAAAACTAGAAACTAACCATTCGTTCGTGAAACTTTGTCTTTTGCAACCCTAAATACTAATACTTACTTAAATCGTAGGTTTGCGATTTGTGGGTACTAACATAGACATAATATTCTACTATACTTATTGGTTCTCTATCTGCCGGTTTCTGATTTTAGAAATTCACTAAATATCGTTTTGCCTCTGCGGATTTCTCACAAAAGAACGTGACAGAACGATAGTTAAGTATTTCCTTATTAAACATTTCAATTTAGAAACCGGGCCTATATCGTCTCCAGTGGTAGCAAACATCAAAGACTTTGCACCGAGGGCATGAGCCGTTAAAGTGACCCGCAATGATACCCTCTACTGGCTTAGCATAGGAAGGGGTTAGAACTTATCTATGGGCCATGGGCGTACTTATAACTCTATCTGTCCCACTCCCACTCTACGTCGATCAAAAGAGTGAAATGCATATAAACTCCTTAACTTCTTAAGCCATTTAAACATTTATAATAAGTTGAAAAAATTCACTCGGGACAGGACTTGAACCCGCGGGTTCAAGTCCTGTCCCGAGTGAATTTTTTCAACTTATTATAAATGTTTAAATTATTCCCTAGCACGGGTTAGTGCTTTAGAAAAAACAAAAAAGTTCTTAAGCCATTCTAATGCTAAGCTTTATCACGTCTAAACAATACATTTATGAACCCGCCGCGTACGTGGCGAAGTTCCTGCTTTATTATAAAATTTATAAATATGTCGTATTGTTTAGATTAAGGATTTTAAGGCCTTAAAAAATGCCTTAAATAAAAAGAATTATTTATTTAACAAAAACTGTATCCTAGATTCCTAGCGTTTTACGTACCTACTCTATTTATTGTTCTCTTTTGAGCCTTGCTGCCGCAAGTCATGAAGTAAAAATAGCCTTTTCATCTCCCACGCTCGGAAAGTTTGCTGTTACTAGTAACTTACGATCGTGTAAAGGCCGGATTTAAACTATCTGAACTTTTGTGCGCTTCGAAATTTGAACGCGACGCCGGGACAGTCTTTCCCGCGCCCTATGGTTTTGAAAAAGAAAAAAACACTGGCCGTTTAAGTAGATGCCAGAAAATAAAACCTCATTCATAGTTCGTTTAAACGCGTATTTCAGCGAAAGCGATTGTTCGTGCCCATTCTCTATACAAAACTGTGAATGTAAATGGTGCATAAGCATCTTTTAAAAAGGTAAAGTCACGGAATAGAACATTCAGAAACGCGGTTTCTTCTTATAGTCTTTTCAATATTTTGTACACATATTTATTTTTAAATACCAGTAAATAAAAAAAATGCTGCGCTTCTGTTTTATCAAATAGATAATTATGTTTTGGTTTGTTAAATACATTTTTTCAAACGATATTACTAATTTCATTTTTTATCTCCTACAAATTTTTAATTTATATGGTATAAGTTCAGAATGCACCCGGAAAAAAAAACATTCTTTTATTTACATTATTTTTGTGTCTGGATAAATAAACTTCAGGAAATTATTAATAAAACGAATGGTTTTAATACCAACGAAGCTCAAAACTTTAGTACGGCAGCCGTAACTACAATAAAATATGCTTTTAAAAGGAAGTTATTTGACTCACCTGTTTTGCCTGTAAGTAGTTGTCTATAGAGTTTGTCCCGCTTGGCTAACAAAGTCATTTCCTCGCTTCTGTGAGATGAAAAGTTTTGTGTTTCGCACGAATGCAATATTATTTGCGTCTCGTGCTTCTGAATACCTCGCTACGCTCAGGTTTCTTTTTTTGAACCACTCGCTACGCTCGTGGCTCAATTTTAGAAACCTTCGCTAGCTCGGTTTTCAATACAAGCACTCGCCGCAAACAATAATTTTGCATTCTTGCATAACAAATAACTATTCTTTTGAGTTTTGCTTCACAGTCAGATTAAAATTAAATGTCTTTGTAATGTAGTAATTTTGAGTTCTTGACACTCTGAGACTAACCCTAAAAAAAAAACGGGACAAGTGCGAGATATATTCGCGAGGAGAGGGTTCCGTACATTCAAAGTTCATTTACGCACAAATGTTGAGAAACCATACAGCGGTCCGCGATGTAGGACTGTAGAGCGCCATCTGTTGGCTTATATGATAATTTTCCTATATTATTTTATACACCGTGGACTTCTTATAGATTTTCCTGTAATCTATAGGTAAATAACTATTACATGTATTTTTTTCAACATTTTAGGCTCTGTAGTTTCTTAAATAACTTCAAAACTTTTTATTTAAAAATTATTGAAAAAATATTTGAGATCCTCACAACGAGCCCTTTCAACTTACTTATGTGTCCCAAATTTAAACACGATCGGTTCTGTAGTTACGGAGTAAATTGGCTGTGACCGATGGACAGGCAGAGGCACGATTTATCCTGTAATGGTTCCGTTTTGCCTTTTGAGGTACGGAACCCTTAAAACGCATACGAAGTCGCGGGCACAGCTAGTTTTAGTATAATATGTCGAATGCGTATTTCGCCGCTATAATGTGTTATATAGAGTGAATTGGTTCCACGTAAAAATAAACCGGAGTAATTAGTTTTACTTTTGTAACTTAGCGAACAGAGATAAACGTCATAATGAGTTTTAGTGTTGTGTAGTGTATCCTCTTGTAGAGGCAGTGTATTGTATTTTTTGTGTAGGTAAATGTAATTTATGTTTTGTAGTAAGTTATGTATGAAAGGCAACATTATAATTAATATGAATATTTTATTTATACTTCGAAAGACCGATAAAAAAATTAAGTGAAGCTTCAGAAGAATAATTATTTTTCTTGAATATTTTTCAGGTCCTCTTCGTTTTTTAGACGGATAGACGAGTCTCCTTCTTTTTTGCGCAGATAAATAGCTCCCGAGGTCGCCCAGCAGAAACGATATCCGTTGGAGGAGGCATATTCCCTTGCCATAAAGTGTAGTTTCTTCATTTTCGGCGTAAGATAATCAGAAAGGTACAGCTTCATAGGGGGTCCATCTATGTTCAGGTGAGAGAGGTTCAGATTATCCCTTTGATGTTCTTTATTATAAGATTTGTAGGAGTTGAGCATCTTGTCTTTGAGGTTAGCCGAGACAAATTCTATTATGATAGGCTTTTTCGCTTCTTGTTTTGAGTAGCCACGGTGCACAATTTTGATGTCAGACGGGAGCACAGGAACTTTTAGGTTATCCCCTAAGGTTTTCACGATGGTGCAAAGATCTTCCGTTTTTTCGCTTTTCAGGACTGGAACATTTCTCAGCTCAAGACAGGTCATCCTGGCATTTCGTTCAAGTTGTTCGATTTTCTGCTCAAGGATTTGAATATTCGATTTATCGGCTTTTCTGTCACTTTCCAATTTATCCACTTTCAGTTTCATCTCGTCGTACTGATCGCTGACAAATTGTATTGAATCTGATATTGCAACGTTCTGTTCCCGTATTTCCGTGACCGTTCCGAGGAGAGCCTGATATTTTTTATCATTTTCAATGGAAAAGTTGGAGAAGAGAGATTCCATTTTCGCCATAAAAAACTCGAGGTCGTCCCCTTGCTTTCGTTTTTGCGGTCTTGTCGTTACATTAGCGCTTAGTTTTTCTGTCAAGTTAGGTGTAGAACTTGATTGTTGTAGGGCTTTTGGTGACAACAAATTTGTTTGAGAGTCTGTCTCAGACTTTTTCGGCGAGTGTTGGGGCATCATTGTAATGTAATTATGAGCTTAGATAGTCAGTAATCAGTGTAGAAGCAAATGCTAAGCAGAAGTAGCTGCGAAGAATTTAGTTTCTCGTAAAGATTTGCAAAGCGGCGGTTGTTCTAGGCCTATAGTTGGATCGTAGGCCTAAAATTTATTGATTTATTTCCAAGCGAAACTGGATTCGTGAGTGTCAGTGACCGAGCCGTAGAGTAGGACAGCGCTAGCGGAGGTTGAGAAAGAGGTAATCCCCACCGGAGAGTTGCTCCTGAGATGATGGCAGGGCGGCGATGGTTGACCAATAGCGCTTGAGTAGCGGTGCAGTTCCCTCACGTGCGTAACAGCTTCACATATGGTTGTCTCGCCTACACACACACTGTCACTGTCACTGTGTTAGCATATTTTTCTAAGAGCGCGTCCGACTATGGCGGTATCCGAGAGGGGAATCAATCAATGTATTTGGGTGGGACTGATAGCGTAGCATTACTTCGGAGTGCGGAATTAATGATCATTACCAATAGACAAGAATTTCCGTTTTTCTGGAAACCTAGTCCGACCTTAGGCCCATTAATCGATTTCGTCTGATATCCTAAAAATTATTAGAGCTGGAAAAACCAAACTGTTCATACTAGTTAATAACTTTGCCTTGTATTAAATTGTAAGTAAAATTGTTAAGATTTAAATTAATAATTCGTTAGTTCATTTGAGCTTGCGAAATAATACATAGACATCTTGACAATATACATACCGTGTTACCAGTGCTCAAGACTTTCTTTTGTTTGCATTAGATTAGTTTCTGTAGAAAAACTAGCGAAAAAGTTTAGAAGATCTATGACCCCCCTAAACTAGACAGACAACGTGCAAGTATTCAGATTACGTCGCTCGGAAAAGTTTAGAAGATCTATGACCCCCCTAGACTAGACAGACAACGTGCAAGTATTCAGATTACGTCGCTCGGAAAAGTTCAGAAGATCTATGACCCCCCTAAACTAAACAGACAACGTGCAAGTGTTCAGATTACGTCGCTCTTAATCCATCTATATTTGGGACAACACAACACAATTATGGTTTTCTAAACATAAAATTAAAAATACATTAATATCCAAATGCCTACACTTTATTTTAGCAAAGCACTAACATTCTACACTACGCGGAGTTGACTACCAAAAATCTAGTAAGAGAGAAGCAAGGATATTGTATAGTTGATCCCACTTCTGATGGCATGACGTCATCAGACAGCCGCCGGGACGCCGGTTGCGGCGACGGCTGGAGCGTCCTTCTGTGGCTTCGAGGGTGCAGGTTCTCCCAGAGGTGCTGGCACGGTCCCTTCCACCACTGGTTTGGACTGGAATTAAAGAAGCAGACAACAATATTGGATAGCGTACCTAGGTATTGATCTGCTCGGTTCTTGCCCCCTTTCTGCTTTTGCCACCTTAGTCTGAACTATAGTATTGTTGGCAAGCCTAAAGGATGCTGTTTTGGTGAGTTCGAACAATTCTCACTTTGGAAGTATCAAAAAATACAATATTTTTTTGGGCAGCCTACTTAGTAATTTTTTTATCAAATATCTTAAAGTCAAGAAAGAAAAATAGTTGACCGATTAAATAAAATACCTATTTTGCCACCGGGGTGGTAAACGCCACTAGTTTTAACCAACCGAGGTGGCAGATGTTGGGAATAAAGGCTTTTTTCCGAGGATTTTGAAAGGTGTTACCTATAACAAAAGTAATAATCAATACAGCAGGGTATACTTACAGGTGCCTTATTAGAGAGTGCAGGTGCGGCATTATCAGCGGCTGATACGCTTCCATCTTCGTGTAAGGCTGCGGGCACTGATGTTACGGCCACCACGTTTGCGGAGCAGAGCTGTGGACAATAGGTATAGAACTTGGAACTAAGGCATAGAAACGGAAATTAAATCCTATAAAGTGGTCAAAGATCACTACTATAGCGTCGCCAGTGGAAAAAAAAATACCTTATTTTCTTTTTGGATGAAAAAATGAGCCGTCAAATTAGAATCCCTAGGCTTAACTACTTTTAGGACCTAAGTCCTAAATTGCAGATCCTAGAACCTACGATTATTCGATATCTCGCACAAGAAAGAAAATAACGGACACGTTTATCCCTCAGAGAAGTAGGTAGGTTCCTTGAGCGAATGCCTAGTACAGAAGATAGAACACAAATTAAATAAAATTGGGCATCCGCTAGCTCGCTGAATATCCTAGAACAGCGCCTCTATTCTCTAAGAAATCCACTCAACCTTTGATCGTCAAAACACACAAAAATACGCCTTATTGAAATTAATTTTTTTTTTGACAGTTAGGTATAAACGGTTATTTTTACGGTGGATATTTTAGAGAATACCTACAGGTCCTAGAAGAACCCGCTTCCGCTTCAGCAGCGGACAGAAAATTGACTGGACTACGTACCTGGACGGCCAATAAGGCAAAGACGGCGCTGAGAACTAGAACCCTCATGTTGATAGTAGTAGAGACTGTGGTAAAAGTGTGCTGTGCAAAGGACGCAAGGGTTGTGCTCTATTGCGAGTTATGGGGCGTCTTATAAAGACGTGTTACACTTGCGTGCATGTTGCACTTGCCTACTTTAGCTGCATAGATAGACAGATTCTCACATAGATACAAGATATTATGTAGATGGATTAGTCGGCCAAGAAAGTATTTTGTCATGGTGTTTATTTCATTGGCATTTCTTTAATTTTAGATTGATTCCACCGAGGGGGTTTGCGTCAAAAGGAAGAGCCATGCCCAGCAGTGGGCTTTCATGGGCTGGATTATTAAACAGTGGCCTAATCTCTTCCAAATAACGGTACCTAAAAAGTTACACTGATTGTCTCTCAGAAACTGGACACCTCCAACGCGGCTTGATGAATAAATTAAATAAATTGTGCCCCAGTCATGAACTTGAGGAACCCTCACAATTTAACCCTTGGAAAAATATTTCTTGAGGTCGTGGCAGGATTTTTCTTTCAATGGATTTTTGTGGACAAAAGGGATTTTTCCACTCGTCGCCGCCGGCGCCCCCGGGTGGGTCGAGCCAAATCTCACGACATCTCACTCACCTAGGAGGCATGGGAGGGGGTGGAAAAATCGCCATCAGCCACGTAATTAATGGACCACGCTGTGCACGACAAAGTGTTTGCTCGCCACTGTACCTACTTGTACTCCATCTCACATTTTAATTAGGTAGGTAGGTAAGTAAAGTGCGCAAAAGTACTTACAGAACAATGCAAAATATTGACAAAATATCGACCGGAACAATGATTGTTATCGATTTTGTAGGTAGTTGCCTAGCTATTGATGTACCGTTCCCGGGAACATTCCCAATCGCTGGAAACATTGCCGGCAACATTGCCGGCAATGTTCCCCAACTGGGAATTTACTGGGAACTTTGCTCAAATCTTGAGATATTCCAATATTTGTTTGCTGAACTGTACATGATTTTGGATTCTCTATACACCAGGTAATAAATTATCAATAAAAACCCCATAACTTTGAAAACTGCCAGCCCATTGGGAATGTTTCCGGCAATGTTTCCAGTTTATTTCCGGCAATGTTTCCCATTGGGAATGTTCCCGGCAATGTTCCTGGCAATGTTTCCAGTTTATTTCCGGCAAAGTTTCCAAGCAATCTTTCTCGGGATATTTGTTGGTAAACTTTACCATTATTTATGCAAATATCGATGATCTTGTATAGTGTTGTGATGAATTTTATGATAAAGATAATGGAACAGTCGCCCGCAACGTTTTAAACAACTAAAAAGGTTACAGTTTCCCTTTATGATATGTCACAAAGTACGAAATTCTAGATTTAAACAGCTAAAACTTAAAATCCTAACCAACCACACACTACCTTAACCTGCCAAGGTCGAGTCGGATTCGCGCAGCGTTGGTTCCGTAGCATACATGCATAACATGAACTTAGAAGAAAAAAAAATGTTTTATTTTTTATTTTTCCTCATAAATCGAAAATTATACGGGTGGCATGTGTGGCTGACCATTTTATGTCGTTTATAAGAAATGAGGGTTTCACGGTGGTATTACAGAACGCTCATTGATAACACAGTTTAAACTCTTTCCGCACAGTCGGAGTTTAAACATGGTTTAAACTCTTCTCACTAACAGTTTAGTAGAGCTTATTCATTAATCTTAGAGATTCCTTTATTAGGCTAATCAAATCAGTGACAGTGATCATGATGCTCGCTCAATGAGATCTACCCGATAAAAGTATCAAAACTGTAACTGTCCATATCTCCTAAACGGCTAATGCTAGACCCATGTTCATGGTACTCTGAGAAAAGGGCTCGACGAGATCTACCCGATAAAAGTATCAAAACTTTAACTGCCCATATCTCCTAAACGGCTAATGCTAGACCCATGTTCATGGTACTCTAAGAAAAGGGCTCGACGAGATCTACCCGATAAAAGTATCAAAACTTTAACTGCCCATATCTCCTAAACGGCTAATGCTAGACCCATGTTCATGGTACTCTGAGAAAAGGGCTCGACGAGATCTACCCGATAAAAGTATCAAAACTTTAACTACCCATATCTCCTAAACGGCTAATGCTAGACCCATGTTCATGGTACTCTAAGAAAAGGGCTTGACGAGATCTACCCGATAAAATTATCAAAACTTTAAGTGCCCATATCTCCTAAACAGCTAATGCTAGACCCATGTTCATGGTACTCTAATAAAAGGGCTCGACGAGATCTACCTACTTTCATCGGGTACATCTCGTCACGCCCTTTTATTAGAGTACCATGAACATGGGTCTAGCATTAGCTGTTTAGGAGATATGAGCACTTAAAGTTTTGATACTTTTATCGGGTAGATCTCGCCAAGCCCTTTTCTTAGAGTACCATGAACATGGGTCTAGCATTAGCCGTTTAGGAGATATGGGCAGTTAAAGTTTTGATACTTTTATTGGGTAGATCTCGTCAAGCCCTTTTCTTAGAGTACCATGAACATGGGTCTAGCATTAGCCGTTTAGGAGATATGGGCACTTAAAGTTTTGATACTTTTATCGGGTAGATCTCGTCGAGCTCTTTTCTTAGAGTACCATGAACATGGGTCTAGCATTAGCCGTTTAGGAGATATGGACAGTTAAAGTTTTGATACTTTTATCGGGTAGATCTCGTCGAGCCTTTTTCTTAGAGTACCGCGTCGTCTAATTCATTCATCTACCAAGTTTCATGGCTTACCTGGGGAAATGTACCTATACATCCCGAGTTTACAGTTCGGGGCGAACTACTAGTATTAATAATTTGGAATATTATAGAAACCCGCGATCAGTCAATCAATTCAGCCCACTGTTGACCATTGTCAAGGAGCATAACATCGGTAGCCAATGGTTGAAGACAAAAAAACACAATAACTCTGAGTTTCATTGAAGATTGAATTCACTAATATATGTAAATCATATGAATAATTCACTTTTATTGGCAATAAGTAGGGATTTCATGGAATTTTTAAAGAAAATACCGATTTTATGCAGTTTCTATATGGCAACACTGTAAGGAAAGACGCTTATGAATTGTCACGTGATTAACGAACGCGATATTTCAAGAATCAGCATGATTGACTTCACTAATATATGTAAATCATATGAATAATTCACTTTTATTGGCAATAAGTAGGGATTTCATGGAATTTTTAAAGAAAATACCCATTTTATGCAGTTTCTATATGGCAACACTGTAAGGAAAGACGCTTATGCATTGTCACGTGATTAACGAACGCGATATTTCAAGAATAAGCATGAATTATAAACAAAAAAACTACTGGGAATTTATGGGAACATTGGGAAAGTTTCGGAAACTTTCCGGCAATGTTTCCAGTGGAAACATTTCCGGGAGTGGCAATGTTTCCAAGCGTACATCACTATGCCTAGCATCAGCACTCTATGATCTCACCTTTATAAACCTACTTTCTTTACTATGTTAATTAAAGTAGGTACTTGTGTCTAATGTATTTTTTCTTCTCCATGTACTTAACTAATCTAAAAAAAAAAAACTAATGCATCCGGTACCTTTATTTATTACCTACATGTAGTGTACGGTCGGAAACAGTCGGATACGCCATGGTAGCTCTTGCCGCGCGCCGCATAAGGGCGTCCATCAAACAAAAAGGGGTATCCTAGCGAGTGGCCGACTACCGTACATACCTATCCTGTAATAGCGCTGAGTTTGTGGTTACCTTGGCATAGAAAGTGGCGCTCGGAGCAATCGGGAACCGCCCTTAATCAGGGCCCTTAGCCTGTAACACAATGGTGCCAAAATGGGCTTCCGGTTGACGGTTTTAATTACGATTTATCAATGCTGTCGGTCCAGTGTCGGTCCTTTTAATGTTTTTGTAGTACAGCAAAGAACTAGAGGATTAGTTCGCTGGTTGTAGGAGCACAACGAAAAAATCTCGGTTTTGTCCTTCTACCTGGGACGCCATTGTGTTACAGGCTAAGGCCCCAGAGCGGCAACGGGGAAAAAAAACCTACCAGTAGGCAGCTAGGGTAGACGGGCCCTGGGCCCTTAGCCTGTAACACAATGGTGCCAAAATAATGGGCTGTCAGGTGACGACTTCAATTACGATTTGCTAACGCTGTCTGTCCTTCTAATGTTTTTGTAGTACAGCAAAGAATATTTTGATTCTAATTCTAGAGGATTAGTTCTCTGGTTGCAGGAGAAAAACAAGGAGAGCCCGGTTTTGTCCTTCTGCCGGGACGCCATTGACCCGCCATTGCGTTACAGGCTAAGGGCCCGTGTTTGGTAGGCAGGCAGACCACCGGCGGCCCGATGGTACCAACCGGGCCTTTGCTTGTAACGCAATGTCGATGGCGTCCCAGCTGAAGCACAAAACCGGGGTTTCCTCGTTTTTCTCCTACTACTAGCGAACTAATCCTTTAAAATTAGAATCGGAATATTCTTTGATGTACTAAACATACAGGGTGTTAAAAGACGGCCAACAAAGCCGTAAAGCATACATTCCTGCATTAGATTAGTTCTACTGTAGGTTAGATGAGACGTCATAGGTGAAGTGTAACTAGGTGAAACGTGTTTCGGCAAGGCGTAGTGAACCCATTCCTGACACCAAGTTAAGTTAATTTAACTTTATGATATCGCTGGGAAATGAAATTATTTTTTTAGGTATAAAAAAAAATACTTTCGACTAGCGCGCAATGTACGGCTGCGCAATCCGGGGCGGTCTACGAGTTCTACGACACACAAAACGCTTCGCGGGCCGCTTCTCACATTGTACAGCTCACGCAAGCTCGATCGGAAGATATTGTGGTGTGTGTGACCGTACCGTGTGTGTGGTACACTAAGGCACAGTCAGCCACACGCTGGGATACCCTTTTTGTTCCATTGGCGCCCTCATGCCGCGCGCAGTAAGAGCTAGCATGGGGTATCCTAGACAGTGGCCGACTGTACTACGTAGTTAAAACCTGCTTGCCGTAGGTACATACACGTGGGATAACAATACTAGATGTGTCTGCATTGATATTGGATAGAGACAATGGCCAACCGAAACCACTACCTTACACTTTCGTTCCCGCTCTCGCGTGTGGTTGGTGGGTCAAGTTGGACTACTTACCTTCTTGCCACCGGTGTTATCGTTCAGCAGAATAGCAGATCCGACGTGCGAGTCGACATGCACTCACGCGCGACCGACCTTGCCGCCAGTCACCAGCGGCGCCGGTGGGCGCACCGACTACGGCGAGCTGGGCGAGGATATTAGCCTTCTACCCTGAATAGCACATACAATGATACACACGGACAGCACAAAGCCAACCCACAAAACCAAACTCCGTACGCCACGGTTTATTTTGCTATCACAGTTTTATTTACAACTAGTTGTGCCCGCGACTTCGTATGCGTTTTTACACCTTTGACATTTAATTTAAATTCGACTGTGGAGGAAAACTCAAAAGGAAGGTTTATTTAACCCCCGACCAAAAAAGAGGGGTGTTATAAGTTTGACAGCTTTGTGAGTGTGTCTGTATAAGTGTTTATGAGGGTGTGTCTGTCTGTGGCACCGTAGCTCTTAAATGGGTGAACGATTTGGAAGCTTTAGGTTTTTTTTTTAATTTGAATGCAGGTTTTCTAGCGAATGTTCTTAGTTATGTTTTGTCAAAATTGGTTCAGCTATTTATTAAATAGGTATGCTTATTCGAAGCTAAAATGTCGGGGGTATTTTAATATTTATTATTTCTTAACTTGCGGTAGCAGGGCTCAAAAGAAATCAATAGAATAAAATAGAATAAAAACCCTAATCTAAACAATACATTTATAAATTTAATAATAAATATGTATTGTTTACATTAAGGTATCTCCCGTGATAAGATACCAGGAAACTTAGCATAAGAATTGCTTAGGAAGTAAAAGGGTTTATATGTATCTCCCTTGACGTAGAGTGGGATAGGTAAAGTTATAAGCCCATAGATAAGGTCTTACTCATTCTCATGCTAAGCCAGCAAGCAAAGCATACATCTAATAACTCTGTCTATCCAGCTCAACGGTAAACAATAGTTATTTGTTATGCAAGAATGCAAAATTATTGTTTGCGGCGAGTGCTTGTATTGAATACCGAGCGGTGTTAAAAGACCGCCAACAAAGTGGGAGACCACATACAGGGTGTTAAAAGACCGCCAACAAAGCGGAAAACCACGTATTGTCCTCGTCATAAGGAACATTTTTGCTATGGAACTATGCCTGGGAAATCAACGGTTTCCGAGATAATGAGGTTCAAAGTCGGATTTTTCAAAACTTTTTTTTTTCAGAAATTTATTCAGTATCTAGTTCATACCTTTTCAAGAAGCCATATCAAAATTATGAATATTTCTTACAAAAAACGACGTTAAAGTTGCAACCCGCAATGTATTCTAAACATCGGCACTTCAAGCTTAAGTAACATAATCTGATACCTACGCTTACGAAATGTGATTTCTGTGCGTTACACGTCCATTGCGTGAAATAATATTTTTCAAAATTATAACCTAAAAAACCAAAATCATTTCCCAACAATAATTTATCGAAAAAGTACTTTGTTTTGGCGTCTAGTGGCTTTCGGGTCTGTTAGCGGTCTTTAAACACCCTGTATAGTCCTCATCATAACAAACATTTTTGCCCAGGGAACAATGCCTAGGAAATCAATAGTTTCCGAAATAATGAGGTTCCAAGTCGGATTTTTTTTTCCGGAAATTCATTTTTTTTTTCTGAAATGTGTTCAGTATCACGTTATTAACATATCTTCCTAAGAAGCTATATCAAAATTATGAATATTTCGTACAAAAAACGAAGTTAAAATTGCAACCCGCAATGTATTCTGAACATCGGATAGCCTAGATTGTTCCCAGAACCAGGACTTATCACGGCCCTAAATTTGACTGAAAACTATTCAGCGGTATTCGCGTGATGAGGTAACACACAGACAGACAGACAGACAGACAGACAGACAGACAGACAGACATAGACCGATTTTTTTGCATTTTTGTATTCAGTATAGTTTACTTAGTAACCCCTGCTAGTTTTTTTCTAAAAATATTTAATGTACAGAATTGACTTCGCTAGAGTTTTATTATAAGTATAGATTCACCCAGCACTACCTACAGTTTATTCACAGAAACATGGGTTGGTGGGTCAATTTAACAAGCAATAAACGATAACATGGTTACTTAGGAACTGAGTAAGTCATTCGCGCGCGTGGTTAGAAGCAGCAGCGTGCGCTTCCGACGAGCGTGCGCTCCGCATGACCGACTAGGTTCAACTGGCAGCCGCGCGGCTCGGACCGCCGCAGACGCAGCCGGGGCGAGAAACGGGGAGTGCGGCGGGCGGGTAGTAAGGGCCGGAGCTAGGGGCCGCCGGGGGCCGGCCGTCGCCGATGATGATCGTATGACGCCCGACTTGCACTTGTTTTCACAAAGGGGTAGGTAGAGATGCGATAATATTTCAGTAGAACACGGTAGCGAGATTGATTGGTGTCGTGGATCTAAGTTTGTGTGTAAAGGTCGTCGTCCTTTTGCCTTTACTTCGCGATTTTTTAATTAGGGACTGATTGCTATTGTTATCGATCTATCAAACAGATTTACAAAATCTCTACCCTCGATTGTATTAGGTAGGTATGGTCGGCCACAATCACAGACACAGATACCCCATGGTAGCTCTTACTGCGTGTGGCATAAGGGCGCCAATCGGACACAACAAAAAAGGGGTATCCTAGCGTGTGGCCGACTGTACCTTCCTACTGCATGCCGCTTTCTTGCAATTCACTTTCAATTTTATGGTTTTAGGGTTAAAATGCAATTTTTTTCTGGCTAGTTATTTTAATAACAATTTAAATAAGAGGCTAAAAAAAGGTAATTTACGCGCACGCCCTACGAATTACCTACAAAAAGTCAGGTGGGTTAAACCCGCCCCAAACTAAAATCCTGTATCCGCCACTGGGCGGTCGGCTTAACTTTGCTTCATGATTTCGAAGCTGAACTCAACAGCTGTTTGGCGCGCGATCGTACCTAGCTATGTTTATGTTATGCGGTGTTCGGCGGGCGATGTTTGATTTCCATCGGTGCAGGGAAATTTAAATGTCGTTTTTTGTTGTGAAATGTTAATTTTTCACATAAGGTATCTTTGGGAAAAATGTTTATTATACGATTCTGGTTTTATCAATGCAAAAAAAATCAAAAATTGTGTCCAACTTTAGACCTCATTATCTCGGAAACCGTTGATTTCCCAGGCATGGTTCCTTGGGCAAAAATGTTCGTTATGATGCAGGCAATCAGTGGGTTCCCGCTTTGTTGGCGGTCTTTTAACACCCTGTATAACAGACCGACAGCGGCATTAATAAATCGTCAACCGGGAACCCATCTTGGCACCATTGCGTTACAGGTTATGGCCGGAATGGAACAAGGGAGTCGAGAAGAAGAGTGGTCTACTCAGATATGGCACTCAGACACTGGTCACCCCACAGCCTTCTTTATCTCTCAAGCCATGCTATTGAGAGTTAAAGAAGGCCATGCTATTGAGAGTTAAAGACGGCTGTGGTCACCCCCAACGTGGCTTGATGAATACTTATATTAAAGAAATTGTGCCCCAGTCATGGACCTTGTGACAGTCTGGGGAAGTTTGTTAAAGTGATTTGTGAGATCAAAGAATGATGGATGAGGAACCCGAGCGAGGAACCCTTGAGTTCGTTCCGAAATCCGAATTTCTGAGCGATTCGTTCGTTTCATTTCAGCACTCGATTTCGGAACGCAGCGCATTTTGACAGCTCACTCGTTTGACGTTTGGGCTGTGCTTCGCAGAAAAGTAAAGAATTTCAGAAATTCTATTATTTTCGGCATTTTCGTGGCTTAAAGTTGAATAAAACTTAGCTTTGTCGCTAAAGCATAGCATTGTTCATCATATTATATCAATCGCTACTTCGAAAGAGGGCATAATTATCAGGGTTTTCCACAAAATCAGCCTGCTTACGTGTTGTTTAGAAATCTCCAACACCGGTTTCGCTAACGCGTCGAAAAGTAAGTGTTTTCTCTTCATTACTAGTGCATTTATTACTCTTTATCTTTTACAAGGCAACGTACTAGCTTAGGCACGCGACGAACTCCTAATTTTCGTTGTGATTTACTGTAGATTGCGTGCTGAAATAGAAACTACGTGGGATTTCAAATGTAGCCAAACATCTTATCTAGTTGATAAGCTGCTAAGATAGAAGTTTTAGAGGCTTGTGTAGAAGATAAATACCATTTTGTTTCTCCAAATTAGTCTGATTTACCCAAAAAGCATTGCAGAATTTATTTAGATTTGTCCTTTAGTCATTACATGAGTCATATTGTTTATCATTCGACATACAGTTTTATTATTATAACACACCCAACTTGACCTATCAGCCATGACAACAAAGACCACCTAAGTATATGTAAAGTACTTATATTATGTACTTACTGAATTAAATTCAAAAGAAATTGAGATAGAAGTCAAACTAAGATTTGTGAGTGTTAAATTAACTCTTCTGGTAGTTAAAGAAGACCATTATAGACACATTAGTGCCCAATCAACCTAGAGATAAGCTTCTCATTTGTTAGCGTATTCCATTCAGTCGTACCCTCAATGCTGAGGATAGTGACCATCATTGAAGTTGGCAGAGAGTAGAGTTCTCCGTTGCGCTCTATCACTCACGTGGCTTTGGTCTATCTTTTGTGTGGCTTTGGTCATGATATCCGTCCATCTAGCGGGTGATCTGCCTCGAGCTCTCTTGCCCTTCATCTTTCCCATCATAATTTGTTACCGTACTGCTGGTAGTAATTTCAAAATGAAATATACTGCCCATAAACATTCACAAATCCAATGTCCTCCTTCGCAGATGTGGAAGGCCGGTATAGACATGTCGGCAGCCCCAGCACCAGAGGGAGACGGGGACGACTGGGAGACGGACCCTGACTTCGTCAACGATGTGACGGAGCACGAGCAGCGGTGGGGGCCGGGCGGAAGGAACGTTGAGGCTATTGAGTGAGTTCTTGCAAAGTTTATCTTAACTGGACGTTATCTGTCTTATCTAGTCTGGAGAGAGGAAGCCCCAAAACTACCTGGCATCGATTAGTGCTTTGTGTTGTTTTGATAATTTCAATGATTATAGCAATAAATCACCACAGTAATTAATTTATGTTCTTGATTTCCAGCATGAATCAGTTGAGAACAGAAGTCCTGGAGGCTGACAAGCAGTCAAAACAGAAGCAGTACGAACAGGGACCTAAATCCTCCTTTGGGTATGTATGATATAAAAATCAACACTAAGGACGACGGGCACATTAGTATGAAGTCTGGGCCCACTGACATTTTCGCGCTCGATTTTGACTAAGCTGCCATAGAATAGATTGAAGTGCTCTACAAGAGCTTTCATTTGACATAAGTTTTATTGACGTCCGACAATCTTCATAAAATGGGACAAATATGCCCAAAACACCATTTTCGCGCTCGATTTCGACTAAGATGCAATAGAATAAATTGAAGTACTTTTAAAGAGCTTTCATTTAAAAATAAAAAAAAATGATTGTTCATTTGAATAACGGCTATTTTCGAGTAAATAAACCGGTTCAACTGTGCGGATTTTTTACAGAATAGACTCAAACTATTAGTGTGAAAACAAAACAATCAACCATAGAATGAATGGAAATTCCTGATGAATGACTCAATTTATGTTTTGTTTCCAAATTCCAATATTTCTAATGACTTGGTTTGTTTTCGTTACCCAGGCGATCTTCTTCGTAATGTACAGTTGGCCACACGCTAGGATATGTCTTTTTGTTCGATTGGCGTCCTTATGCGCGCGCGATAAGAGTGACATCAAAGACTGGTGTTTGACAAAATATTTAAACTCCCATGTCCTCTGCTTTGTTGTGATAAATTTACCAAGAGCCCTATGTTTAAATATAGGGTAATCTAAACATTAGATCATAGCAAATGGATTGAAGTTTATGCTCCACTTCAAGGTTTTCAAGTGATTCGCGCACAAATTACACATTCTTTGACTCTCACTTTCTCTCGCCTACTGTGCCTCAAGGACGTCCTTTCATTTAGGTACGAAGGGGATGGTTTTCAGCTTTATTTAACACTAGCTTTTGTCCGTGACTTTGTCCGCGCAGACTTAGTTTTTTTTCCCGTTATCATAATAAAAAATAGCTTATAGCACTCAGCAATAACGTAGCTTCCCATTAGTGAAATATTTTTTATAATCGGATAAGTAGTTTTGGAGATTACCCCCTACAAACCTACATACATACATACATACTTACAAACTTTTCCTCTTTATAATATTAGGTGTAGATTTATCACGGTAAATTGTGGGTGAAAGTTCTCCAATGCAACAAGATTTGGGAGACAATTTCTAACTATGCATTATACAGGGTGTTAAAAGACCGCCAACAAAGCGGGAAACCACGTATTGTCCTCATCATAACGAATATTTTTGCTCAAGGAACTACAGGGTGCACTCTAAGTCGATAGCGGAACTTTAAGGAGGCTATCTACTGATCAATACAAACAACTTGTACTAGGTGGGGAAAAAAATGGAGTGAAAAAAATATCAGCTGTTCCATACAAAAGGTCGACTCACTTCTGCGCCAAATGTATGAAACAGCTGATATTTTTTTCGCTCCATTTTTGTCGCCGTACAAGTTGTTTGTATTGTTCAGTAGACATCGTATAAGTTGTTTGTATTGAAAACCGCTATCGACTTAGAGTGCACCCTGTAGTATGCGTGCCTTTCGGGTCTTTTGGCGGTCTTTTAACACCCTGTATTTAGATATCTAACTAAGATGTAAGCATGTATCCTCCTTTTCCAGATATGGTGGCAAATTCGGCGTCCAGGCCGATCGTATGGACAAATCTGCCGTCGGCCATGACTATATCGGGAAGACAGAGAAACATGTCTCGCAGAAGGACTACGCTCAAGGTAAACTAGGCAGAAATAGGTCGAATCTGTACCAAAACCGACCCAGAGCACCTCGAAACTAGTCAGAAATAGGTCGAATCTATTTCTATTGCAACTTTTGTTAAATACATTTTGTTAAAACGACAGTTTATCTTTTAAAATTATAACGAATAATGAATTTTCAAAGTGCATTATTTGTTAACTGTAAAGTGTTGAAATGTACCTAAGTTTGTCTTCTAAGCATTAAAAAAAAAATGCATTTTAAAAATGACTGCATATCAAATTAATCTTTGTATTTAGTTGTTATTGTAATAAATAACAATAGGTTGTGAAATGAAACATTGACAAATTTTGCTAGTGAAGTGATACTTTGCTAAGGAATTGTAGGTAAAACATTATAGAACCATAAAATACCTAGTTGTGATGTCACGTCTCAGTATTCAAATTATTGAATTGAATTGAATAATGTATTTCGTGCATATAAACACATATAAAACTTAGGAACTAGATACACACATTATTGTGTACTTTGTAAAATGTTTAATTGAATCACAATTATTTGTATTAGACGTGTTAGATTTTAGAAGATGTTTTGTGATATTTGTTTTGATAAAACAAATTCTTAAGTTTTAGCACTACGAAGAAAGCGAAAAAGAGTTCTTATGCTCCTTGCTTTACGGTTCAGGTTTCGGCGGCAAGTTCGGCGTGCAGACGGACCGGATGGATGCGTCGGCGGTCGGGCACGACTACGACGGGAAGACGGAGAAGCACGTGTCACAGACGGACCACTCGCGCGGCTTCGGGGGGAAGTTCGGGGTTCAGACCGATAGAGTTGACAAGGTACGCAAAAACAGACGTTATTACATAGGTTAACTCCTCCCTCCACATTGTTGTTTCCACTGATCCATGGATACATCCGCCTGATCCCGGGATCGGTGGATACAAAACACAACGGGCGTGCGCGCCGCAGCGGTGTCCAGAGATGAACAAAATGGCCGACGGATGCGAGCGGCGCGGACCACTCGCGCGGCTTTCAAACCGACCAAACTCGACCGACAGAGTTGACAAAGTAACGTCTTTATTTTGATTTATTATTATTTAATTATTCGTATAACCACAAAATTATATTACAAAAATAAACACTTTAAAACACGTCACAGGTGAACATCCAACTCTCTTAGTCATTTGCCAGCGTTTATTTTGATGAGGTACGCTTTTGAGGCTCTAAAAGACGACGCTGACCCTAAAACTCGAAAACGCGACATCGCTAAAATAAGAATTTGCAAAAACGTGAAATCGCAAAAACGACAAATTGCAAAAACGCAAAATCTTAAAAACCCAAAATGTAGGACATAATATTGCATATGCATCTTTAAAAAAAGCGAAAATCAGGAAAATGAGCAGATTAAAAAAAACTCAATTTCGCAAAAAAAAATCATTAGTGCGTTTTTAGTGCGGCGGCATGCTTCCATAGGGAATCGAACCTGAAACCTGTTCTACCCACTAGTCTTTAGTCTTACCACCGCTACAGCCTTTGACAACGGTCTTTCCTTCCAGAGCGCAGCAGGCTGGGAGCACAAGGAGCAAGTCGAGAAGCACTCGTCACAGAAGGACTACTCGGTGGGGTTCGGGGGAAAGTTCGGAGTTCAGGAGGACAGGAAAGATGCCTCCGCTGTGGGGTGGGACCACAAGGAAGATACGCAGCATCATCAGTCACAGACAGGTAACGTTTTTAATTTTCCAAACTAGGCAGAAATAGGTCGAATCTTTGCTAAAAACCAAACTAGGCAGAAATAGGTCGAATCTTTGCTAAAAACCAAACTAGGTAGTAATAGGTCGAATCTTTGCTAAAAACCAAACTAGGTAGTAATAGGTCGAATCTTTGCTAAAACCAAACTTGGCAGAAATAGGTCGAATCTTTACCAAAACCGACCCAGAGCACCTCGAAACTATTTAGTCAGAAATGTACTAAACAAAAAATATTAAAGTTAATTTTGTTGAAATGTCTGTCTATCCTTTAAAATTATTTTTTAGAGAATAGAGGCGCTGGTCCTCTCTTTTCGAGTCGACTCTTTTAACCATTGGGCAATCACCGCTCCATTAGACAGACACTTGTATCGATCTCTTGTCCACAGATCACTCGAAAGGCTTTGGCGGAAAGTTCGGCGTACAGACGGACAGACAGGACGCTTCCGCGGTGGGCTGGGACCATCACGAGAAGACACCCGCACACGCCAGCCAACTTGACCACAAGAAGGTATGAAATTAATTATTGTAAGAAAGTGGAATCTTCCATGGAGTCCGCTACTTCGTTCCGAAACTCGAAAATTCGAATCACGTGTCAACGAAAGTTAACATTGTTTAAGTCCAGCATTGTTTTTATAGGCCCAGCTTAGGTGGAACAAGAATCCTTCCAAAATATTCACTACTAGCTTTTAACCGCGACTTCGTCCGCGTGGACTACAGAAAAAGTATATATGCCTCACTTTGCTCCTAAGTGTAAAAGCGTGATAATATGTAGCCTATGTGTTATTCTGATGTCTAAGCTATCTCTATTCCAAATTTCATCCAAATCCGTTCAGCCGCTTCAGCGTGAAAGAGTAACAAACATCCATCCATCCATCGATCCATCCATACTAGTAGGATTATTCGGCCACTTAGAAAAAAACTCACTTATTATCCTTCTTGGCTTGCTCAGGGTTTCGGCGGCAAGTTCGGCGTGCAAACGGATCGAGTGGACAAGTCAGCGTTGCCCTTCAGCCCTCAACCCGAGCAAAAGGTTGAAAGGCCCAAACCGGACATCGGAGGGGCCAAGCCTTCAAACCTGAGGGCGCATTTCGAGAACATGGCTAAGGAGAAAGAACAGGTGGGACACAGAGACTGTGGCATTTGCATGTATTGTGATTTATACAGCTTTTTATATTTTAAAGGCCTTTGTAATGAGATGATTCATACAGTGTCCAGTGGTACATACCTTCACTCACACTAGATGGGTGAAGATACCACTCGGCAATATCCCAGGCACTAGCTTTTAGATTACATAATATATTACGCTTTATTGCACAAAATAAAAACATAAATAACAAAGGTGTGAAATTACGTACAAGGGTGGACTTATTTCAACAGAAATTTCTTCCAGCCAGCCAAATAAATGGTGAAATATTGTTTTGACGGCGGGAGACGGCCAATAAAGTACATCAACAGACTTTTATTGGCACCTTGACATTCATGAGATGGTTGAAGTGACTACTCAGGCGATGTAGTGGTGTACTTTTAAAAAGAAAAACGCAGCATAAAAAAATGCACCCTTTAAAAAATACTTCAAATATTTTTTTTTTCCTATTTGAAACCGATTGTGAATCGATAAGTATCGATGGAAAGTACATGTATTTTCTAAAGCACTATCCCGTGTTTAGGGAACATAAAGATTTTTTAAGAATGCAGTTTACTAAAAAGATTACTTCATCAATATTCTCTTTTTATTAGTAAATTATGTTATCTTTGTTATCAGGAAGCTCTGCAGTCAGTACAAAGGATACGAGAGCAGAGGGCGAAACAGGACAAAGATCTCTCACAAAAGGTAAATAAACCTCACAAACCATTAAATACGCTTCCTGAATCATAATCATCAGTTCCTACCGTTGCGAAAAGGCGTTTTCATGTTCGCACATTTTTTTCAAATTCCTGTTCTGGACGCAATACAAACCATTGTTACTTTGAGAGTAGTAGAAGGTACTATCTTTCTAAAAGAAGCTCCAATGCTCTCTCTCTTCCTGAAGATAGCCCAATCTCTTCCTATCAGAGAAGCATTTTTTTAATCAAATAATATTGAAATCTTTTAAAGTTAACGTCCAGTGGGTGGGCTATAACGGGCCTAAACAAAAATGCAGCATTTGCCGTATGAGCCGTTTTCAGCACAAATTAACAAAGCATTTCATAGATGGCGCCATAAGGCGTGGAATATGGCTGTAAAATTTCGCTTATCACAGATAAATGTTCACAGCCGTATTCCGGTTCTTCTATGGCCACGCCTAAGGCGCCATCTATGAAATGCTTTGTGAATTTGTGCTGAAAATGGCTCATTCTAATCCCGAATCTTCTCCCAAACCAGGAGCAAGAGAAGCAAGCGAAAGACTCCGATTCTGAGCCCTCGACGCCCCCGTCACAGCCCACCACCCCCATTGCCAGAACGCCCGTTGCCAAGGCGACCGTCGCCAAGGAAACCGTTGCCAAGGAGACCGTTGCCAAGGAGACGCCGCCGCCGCAAGCGCAAGTCGAAGCGCCGACGGTGGTGGATAGTGAAGTGAAAGCGGCCAACTTGCCGGATGTCTTGCCCGCTTCAGCCACGGAATCTAAGGAGGAGGTAATCTCTACTATTTTCCTATATTTTATTATAGTGACCAACGCATTAGTTTCGTAATTATGTAGAGGTAAATAAGATAACCCCACAACTACTCTCACTACTCACATCACTAGACACTAAACATACACAAATACGCTAAATAATATAAATAAATACCTACTTAGAAAATAAAGTTAAGTTAATTTTAGGATACCTACAGTACAGGTACGGTTGGCCACACGCTAGGACACCCCTTTTGTTCGATTGGCGCCCTTATGCCACGTGCGGTAAGAGTTGCCATAGGGTATCTGTGACTGTGGCCTACTGTACTATTAGCTCACACTAAATGCTGAAAACCTATTTAGAAATTTAAGCTTAAAATTAGGATAAGATATAAACTCTGTTAAAGTACCTGTAATATGTCCAAGTGCGGAAGAGCGGAGCTTCCTGATACAGGTATTTTCATACTTAAAAGGAAGCTCTTGCCCTATTTTGTCATTGTAAACCTTTTTATGAAAATAAACGATTATTATTATTATTATTTTTATATATTACAACAATCAATTTGACTACCTCCAGTGGCGAAGGGCCCATATAAGCCGATTCCGAAATCCGACCTTTACCAAACCCCAATTAATTTATTTGTTCATGTTCATGTGTGTGTATTACTCCGAACTAATATGAGCTTAGCTGTGCTTTGAGGGCACGAAGAATAATTTGTTAAGGCCCAAACCTAGGCACAACTAGCGCCGCCATTGGAAAAAAAACATATCTTCTTTTTGGATGCGTTTTTTGTTAAAAACGTAACGTCAGGTATTCAACGCGAGGCTTAACTATTTTTAGGACCTAAGGTTTAGTATCGAGAACGCCTGGAAGTGCTACTGGTCCATGAAAGATCTTATGAAGGGAAACCTTCCGCTTTCCCTCAAGCGGAAACTCGTGGACATGTGTATCCTGCCTGTCCTTACCTATGGCTCTCATACTTGGTCATTGACCGAAAAACAGAAGGACAAGCTCAAGGTTTGCCAGCGAGCGATGGAACGGAGTATACTCGGCGTAAAGAGGATTGACAGGGTCCGAAATACTACGCTGCGATCCAAAACCCACATTGCCGACGTGGGTCTTACGACGGCAAAACTAAAGTGGACCTGGGCTGGCCACGTTAGCCGAATGCACCCGGATAGGTGGGCTAGACTTGCCACCGAGTGGGTGCCCAAAGGCGGATATCGCAGACGGGGCCGGCCGAGAAGAAGATGGCGAGACGACCTCGATAAATATTTGCCGGAGTGGTCGGAGGTGGCTCAGGACCGAAAAATCTGGGCTGAGAGGGGGGAGGCCTTTGCCCTGCAGTGGGACATCATTCAGGCTACATAAAAAAAAAAAAAGGTTTAGATTCCAGATCCTACTCGTAGAACCTACGAATAAAATATTTTATCGCTAAAAGTGGCATCTAAACCTAAACATAGGTCCAAAACATAGTTAAGTCTCGCGTTGAGTACTTGATGTTTAGTTTTTAGCAAAAAACGCATCCAAAAAGAAGAATGTTTTTTTTTTCCATTCCCGGTGCTAGTTGTGCCTAGGTTATCATCACCTTAATGCTACGCGACTTGTGATAAGCTTCACAGACTTCATAAAGTTAGATTTCATCTGCACAGGGGCTGGTGTGCGAAACATCTTCTAACAACCGATTTCTCCCGCAGATAACCCGCCAGCCAACGATCGTGGTTTCGCCAGTGGGTTGGGAGGGCGACGGCGAGGGGGCTGATGATGAGGAGGGGTACACCGCGCGGGCTCTCTACGACTACCAGGCGGCGGCACCCGACGAGATCTCCTTCGACCCCAGTGACGTCATCACCAACATTATAATGGTGAGTGCTCTATACGACTCGTATTCGACGCATCTCGAAGGAAAAATCTCATGTCATTTCGATCTCGACTGCTCCGACAAAATGCTTTTAAATGTCAAAAAATTTTGTTAATGTCAATAAGGGCTATTTACGAGTGTTTTGACGCTCAACGGTAGAATGGATTTTTATGATAATAGAGGGGAAGGCCGCAGCACCCGATGAGATCTCATTCGAGCCGAGTGACGTCATCACCAAAATTATCATGGTTCTATACGACTACTAAGGGCCTGAGTCTGTAACGCAATGGTGCCAAAATGGGCTCCCAGTTGACGGCTTCAATTTCTTTTATTGTTTTTGTAGTACAGCAAAGAATAATAATAATATTCTGATTCTAATTCTAGAGGATTAGTTCGCTGGTTGTAAGAGAAAAACGATGAAATCCTTATCTTGTCCTTCTACTGGGACGCTATCGACACGCCATTGCGTTACAGACTTAAGTCCTGACCAGTGTTCTTATTCTGTAAAAAAAAACCTTACAGTTGTTAGTCCTCAAAACCAGTTTATTCGCGGGAAAATATCAATAAAAACAAAATTGTCCTCAGATCGACGAAGGTTGGTGGCAGGGCCTGTGTAAGGGCGCGTACGGACTGTTTCCCGCGAACTACGTCCAGCTGGTCGACAAATAAGCGCCATCTGTAAGCACCCTTACATTCCTACTTCATCATAACCAAGCGAGGATCGGAACGTTTGCAGACATAGGGCATTCAGTGTCGGCAGCGGGATTCAACATCGTCATTATAATTATAAAGTTTTTTTTTTAATTATAATGTTTTTTTTTTATTCGCATCGACAGTTACTTGATTCGGTAGCTCAATTGGTAGAGAGCCTGCAGGTATGCAATATGAGGTTGCGGGTTCAAGTCCTGATCCTTACAAAAATCTTTATTGAACGAGCGAGTGAAGCGAGAGAAGTGAATCGAGAGAGGCGCCATCTGGTGTGATAGTTTGCACTAATCTCTACACCACCCAATGCGTTCTAATCTTTGCAGACGAATCTTTATAATGTTCCCATACACGGGTTAGTGCTTTAGCAAATACAAAAAGTGAAAATAATAATGTTTTAATTAATTTACGTAGTGAAATAAGGCAAGTCGATAGCGGGTCTCGTCGATGCGAATTAGTTAGGGGTTATGTCTGCAAATGTTTCGATTCTTGTTCATAATAGAAGTGGTAAACCAATGGACCAAGTGGAGGTAGCAGGTGTCACTGTTCTGGACCTCAAGTCTGTTGAAATATTATAAAATATTTTAAACAGACTCGACTTGAAGAAAAAAAGCGTCATTGCACGGTCTCGAAAATATTGCCATTTTTATTGGCGAGATCAAGGATATTGGGCGTAAAGTGCTATAACCCGTGTCATTAAAGAAAACATTTAGGACGGAGTTAAATACCTAGCGTTGTCTCGCTTTGACTGTATTAATAAGAGCGAGAGGGCGAGTGTTTTGAAGTTCATCCTAAATGTTTTCTTTAATGACACGGGTTATACTTGTACGCACAGAAAACAGCATTTCCGCACAAATTTTATTCATTCCCGGCCCAAAAAGAGGGGTGTTATAAGTTTGACTGCTATGTGTGTGTGTCTGTCTGTCTGTGTGTATTTCTGTCTGTGGCACAGTAGCTCTTAAAAGGGTGAACCGATTAGGAGGCGGTTTTTTTTAGATAATGTCTAAAAATAAAAATAAAATATGTTTTATCAAAATCGGTTCAGCAGTTTATGAGATATGCTAATTAAAGCTAAAATGTCGGGGTATTTTTTATTGTATTTAGTAGATATCATAATATGGATTTTTGGTGATAATATGGATTATCACCATTGGTTTACTACTTCGTCAACTTCATTGTATATTTGATTATTATTGTATCCGTTTATACAAAACGTATTTTTACAGTAAAAAGACTTCGTATAGTTTAGTGTAATCAGTATTTTTAATACAAAATAAATAGCCTTTTTTATATATTATAGCAAAAAAATTGCTGTATACTATTAGTACAGTCGCCCGTTACTGTTTAAATCACTTTAAAGTTTACCGGTTTCCATTTTAATAATGTTATAATATAAAGTAGGTAATTCTGGATACGAACACCTTAGACTTGCAGTTCCTTAACCGCCGCCGCTATAAAAAAATTACATATTTTTTTCATTCTTTAAAAAAAAAATCGGTGTAATATTCTAAAGCCTCATTTAATTGCCATACGAAAAAAATATTCATTGAACTATTGCCATGAAATGACAAGATTTAACCGGTCCTACACGAATGCACACAGAATGACTTATGGCAATTGAATGAAACTGTAGGATATTACGACACCGAATGTTTTTTTTTTAATGCAGGCGGCGGATACGGGTTAGGAACTGCTAGACAGGTTTTTTTTTTCAGAATTACGTCATTTATAAAAAAAAACAAAAGGGGAGCCGTTAAACTTTTACGTGAATTAAACCGTTACGGCCTACTGTACTAATACTTTACCTTCAATAATGCAATTTTGAAATAGCTTTTATTACCTTCTTGTAATGTTGAACATTCTTCCTTTAGTCATAACTATTATATTTTATTATACAAACGATACATGAGATAGTGCGGAAAGATATAAGATACTAATTGCTATGCAATAAAGATTAAAATAAATATAACGATAATGTATCTTATGACAATCATTATGAAGAAATAAAATAAACTGTTACCTCAAAATATTAAAGGAATTTAACATGTTGATATTGAATGTAGTGTCAAATGGAATATCGTAGCGTAAAAAATATATAAAATTAGCTAGGAATGTAATTTTAAGAGTTAAATGAAAGAAATATGAATTTTAAAATGTAAATTATTACTTTTTAAATTACATTTATTTGACTGAATTTCTTAAAATATTAATTCTTAATATTGAACTTTTTTATTTAAGCATTTAATGTAAAAAATATTTAGGAACAATAAAATATCTTAATTATATGAACATGTTAACGTAAACCCAAAATAAAATATTGAATAATAATTAAGGTATCAAATGCCAATCTGTGCGTTTATAAGACAATTTTATAGCTTAGTTAAATAAATACAGTTTTAATTTCACAAAGCGTTGTTTGTTTTAACATCTATTAAAAAAAAAGAGTAGCAGTAAAAAGAGACTTACTGCCGATTTCTGAATTGAGAAATTCACTAAGCAAATACGTAAGTATCGTCCTGTCTCTGCAGATTTCTCACAAAAGAGAGTGACAGGACGATACTTAAGAATTTGCTTAATAAATTTCTCAATTCAGGAACCGGGCCTTAGGCTCAGATGAGTGTTAGGACTTTGTACGCACGAGTTATTTTGGCTGTTTAGGTATTTTATTATTTGTCTTTTCTTGCACTATTGTGCAGGAAGCGAAGCCAATATTTTTGAACGACCTAGTGAAGCAAGAGAAGTTCTCCGAGTCTACTGGAACAATCCGGCGTTTGTATGTATGTATGTATGTGGGTATCTGTATATGTATTTATATTCATTCGACGATAACTTGAGTAAACTTAGTCGGATCGTCATGAAATTTGGTAGGCGCGTAAATGAGGAATAAGAGAATTTTTAAGTTCGAACATGAGCCAAATCGGTCGAGGGGTTGCTGAGATATGAGGTCGCGAGTTCATAGTTCGGGGCGAACCACTAGTTTACACAGGCAAGCCACTTTGACCACCCCACAATAACACAATCAGCGAGACCGTTATTTATAAATTTCGTCAAGCTTTGTATCAAGTCCGCCATTCCTTTTCGTAATTAGGGCCATTTGTTTCCGCAAGTCCTTTGAATATCGCCCAATTATCTTGTTTACTGGGAAACTAAATAGCGGAAGCGGTGGTCCAGTGGGTCGGTGGTGGCTTTTCGAGAGAAAGGTCGCTGGTTCAATTGAAAGGAAGAAGAAAGAAAGAAAATATAAACGTTATGATTATGATTCCTAAAACGCAATGGTAGCATACCATAGATACTCGTAGATTCATTGTCCGGGGGGTCTACCGGCTAAAACGAAGCCGATTACCATTGGCGAACATCGGAGTTCGATTTATGAAAAATTAACTGGTTGGCAGTAAAATGAACTGGGTGGCAGTACATTTTTCAAAAATCGAACTTCGATTTTCGCCAATGGTAGTCGGCTTCGTCTTAAGACCCCCCGGATAAAGAATCTATCTATGGTAAGCTACGAATACCGTCTCTCGAACGTCCAGTGAATAAATCTATTTTTCCTTCCTACCAACCGAACTATTATTTATCGAAGTTCCTACCTCTTTGGCCCGCGAGCTCAATTACACGCTAAACTTGAGATTCTCATCACACGATGCTGCGGGAACCTCATAAGTCTACTTTATCCCTCAATATGGCATGAAACTTATGATGTTATCGCACCCTCATCATGCCTGCGCGATATTGTCTATGTGACGTCACATGCACATCGCGACTTAATAATCGTATGGTCTCGTGATTTGCAACGTGGGTTAAGAGTGTATACTTCTAGTACCACCTAGACAGTGCCTCTAAAACTAAGGCCTTTGCATCTACGTAATGAGATGATTTATACAGCGTCCAGTGGCACCTTCACTCACACTAGATGGGTGAAGAGACTACTCGGCGCTGCAGTGCCTGGGACATTGTCATTGACAGCGCCTCTATTCTCTAAGAAATCCACTCAACCTTTGAGCGTCAAAACACTCGAAAATTGCCTTTATTGAAATGAACAATCTTTTTTTTTACATTTAAAAACGGGTATTTTTACAGTGGACGTTAGTTACAACACCTAGTTAAAATACTTTTGTAACACTCTATGTATCACTTTTTACGCAAATAAACTTATTCTTATTCTTATCTAAACCTTGGGTCCTGTAAATAGTTAAGGTGGGATGATAGCAACGTGGCGGGAAATTCAAAATTCTCACAGTTTTTTTACATTTTGTAGCTAAACTGAGCTATTTTTGTTCAGCGATTTTTCGTTCGCGGAAATAACGAAAAATCGCTGAACAAAAATAGCTCAGTTTAGCTACAAAATGTAAAAAAACTGTGAAAATTTTGAATTTTCCGCCACGCTGCTATCTTCCAGCCTTAAGCCTGGGGATTATCATTTGACGTTTCGTTTTTAGCAAAAAACGCATCCAAAAAGAAGTTATGTTTTTTTTTCATTGGCGGCGCTATTTGTGCCTAGGTTATCACCTTAATCCCAGCCCATCGATAAAAATAGCGCAAAACACGCGGATATGTCAATCGGAACCATATCAGTGCTTCATTACAGCTAATGGAAAGTTGACAATTTGCCGAGTGGGTGAGATGATAACGTGTTGACTGCTACTGGTTGTAACATAACATACTTTTAAGCTCATGTCCCTAAACATCCGTGGTAAACATATTAGAGATCTACTTTGAGATAATATAACACATTATGCTCTGCCGTCAAAACCATCTGGACAAGATTCAAGGTTCAAGATTCAAATGTTTTTATTCAATATGCCATAAATAAATTATTTACATTGAACGTCAAAATATTATCTAAAGTAAAAAATGTATATAAATCAGATACTTATTACTATCTAATACTAAGTATCTAGCTAAGTATCTAGAAAAGCTTTATTTTTTCGCCCCGAACTGTGAACTCGCGACCCCATATCTCGGCAACCCTTCGACCAATTTGGCTAATATTCAACTAAAAAAATATTTTGAAAGATTAACGATACTTAAAATTTTCAAACTCAAACTTGAAACAAAAGTTGTTGAAAATCACATTTAGATGTTCGCGTGTTTCAGTTTCAGGAATAAATCTACCCTATATTTCCAAACTAACTTTGAGATAAACTTTGTTTCGCACGCTGAAAGATTTATCCGTGAGGCAGATTGGTTATACATATAGTTTGCAATTTTCTTGTTTTCTTGGGCCTTAGCCTGTAACGCAATGGTGCCAAAATGGGCTCTCAGTTGACGGCTTAATGCTGCATTTATTAATGCTGTCGGTCCTTTTAATGTTTTTGTAGTATCTACAGCAAAGAATATTCTGATTCTAATTCTAGAGGATGTTTTCTGGTCGTAGGAGAGAAACGATTTTGTCCTTCCGCTGGGACGCCATCCACACGCCATTGCGTTACAAACTAAGGGCCCTGTTTTTTAGTTTTTTAACTATCGCTTTTCTTTACCAACACTTACCTAATTTATGACGAATTAATTTCACAATTTGACCACCAAAAGACTTAAAGCGCGAGGGGTCAAATTACTATGCATAAGGGTCGGCGCGAAGTTAAATTTATTCATAATTTTCATAGTTGCCCTGTAGCTGAAAGCTTGAAAACAAGACAGTAAATGACCGTCACATTTCGTACTGCTTTAGCTAGTTGATAATTTTTCAAGTTTTGCATGTGAAAAGTGTAAGGTCGGTAACTTCGTGATGTCGAAGCGAAGCTAGCCCTAGCTATACTATACATGTTTAAAGTATTGTCAAGTTTAGTCGATCTTTACAAATCATAAAATAAAATAAAAATCACTAGGTATCGTTTTCACAAATCAAATTTTGTATTGTCTGGGGTTTTGTACCTGTATCGTTGTGTTAAATAATTCGATTAATCGTGAAATGGTATCAGGATCGAAATATATTGGATTTAATCTATAAAAATGCTTAGATAGAGGTAGCTGTGGGTGCACCCAGGTGGAAAGAAGGTAAAAAAAGTATACCTAATAGATATAAAGTGCGTTACGTGGGCAAAATATAGTGAAAAAGTAAAGATCTGGCTTAGGGTATCTCTACCGAAGAGGAAAAGTGAGATTGATGTGGAGCCTGCATTAGAATTTTGTGGATAACCGTGGAAAGAAAGCTATAGAGCTTAGAATCTGTAAACATTCTCAAAGCTTAAGGCGCTGTACATAGTGAATAGCCCGCGCGCCAAGAAAAATGCACAAAATCGAGTCCTGTCTCAAATACACAAAAAAATTCGAACATTTTCACATATCAAACCCTAGAATTAGGTGAGACCTATCTGAAACAGCCAGTTTCGTGTTGACATTCATAAACGTTTTGAAGATATTTTTGATGAAAAAAAAATAGGCGGCGCACTTTTTTTCTAACAAAATATCTTGCAATCTGTTATGGGTATCAACACAAAACTAGCTGTTTTAGATAGGTCTCACCTAATTCTAGGGTTTGATATGTGAACATTTTCGATTTTTTTAGTGTATTTGATACAGGAATCGTTTTTGTGCATTTTTTTTGCGCGCGGGCTAATTCACTATGCCCAGCGCCTTAATATGATTTAAATATGAGCTCTCCTAAGATTTTTTTAATATTGTAGAATTAACTACTAGGTACGATTCCGTTTTTAGGATTCCTCTTGGTAGGGTTTGTGAAAATTATGGTAAGATTTTAACTGCGTACATTTGTGAATTTGTAGTAGCAAAATCACTCGCTATTCACCGTTAGCAACGAAAACATCGTGAGGAAACCCGCGGCTTAGTTGGCTCCGCACGTAGGTATTGACTTCTCTTTCCTGTGGGCCAGGCCGACTAAGCTGTCAGGATAGTATAGGTGCTGGGCGAGCCTACTCTATCTAAAACAATCTTCCACAGGCACTGTAGCGCCGAGTGGTCTCTTCACCCATGTAGTGTGAGTGAAGGTGCTACTGGACGCTGTATACGACTTTTGTTATAATCTCACTACGTAGATATAAATGCCTTAGTTTTTTTAATACTGGCGTAATACCCTGAACGCAAAAATATACAATCCGTAGTGGGCGCGCAATCTCGCCCTCTGAGAGAAGGCTCTACTTTGCCCAGCTAGTGGGTCGTGTACAACATAATAATTTATTCCGCTAACTCGTCAACGTCTAAATGTGATTTCCGACGTTTAGTTTGTTCTACGACTTTGCTGAAAGCGAAAAGTTATTTAACCAAACATTTTTATTTGCAAATTTTGCGTTCCGTATTAACAAATTAGAGGAGGAGAGGTAGCAGAGAGCGGAGGGGCACGAAAGCGCGCCGCACAGTGGTCGATTTGTACGATTTAGGCGGCCAAAAGTCCATTTCTCAAAGTTAACTTATAACAAAACTAATTGATTCCCGGAAAAATAGACACCCCGACTGCCCAAACCCCACCCCTCCCCAGTTCCTAGAACTGCGTGCGCGCCCCCACAGGTAGTCGGAACTTGATCGTCGCGCAAGCTGTACGCGTTCGTTCTCGACACTCTTAGCGCAACCGATATTCTAAAGTGAATATTTCATTGGATATTATTCAGTTACAAGTGAAAGTGATGGAAGTCGAAAATTCAGGTAAGCTCCTTCAAATATAATTTAAATTAAGATAAGGAATATCAATATTTAGTGCAGTTACAACGTATCAAAGATCGCCCTTTTTCATAGAAAATATTATCATTTTTTTATTTTCAATAGTAAAAATGTTTACTTCCGAGACCGTCCGAGTTAAATTCCTTATGGTTTCTAATAGTATAGCTCTTTGAGCAGATAACCACAAAAAAAATAGCCACCACCTTTGACCACTTCGCGAGAAAAATAATAATTCATTAACTTAGGCAGAAAGTGAGAAAAATTCCTTTTCTGTTTCTTTTGCGTTAAAATTCCTTTTCGTTGTTCTAGGTTCATCAAGTTACTCGGGCATGGAGGTAGTAACTCGCAGATATCTTTTTGATAAGATGATTGAGGAAAACTCTCCATCAATAAACGACAAATTGGAATACTTACAAAATTATTTGTTAGTGTCTTACGGGGACTCCGACGAAGACAAAAAGTATATAAATCATAAATTTTCATATTTTAAAACAGAAATAAAAAAGAGATGGTCCAAAGCACGCAACACGCTAGAAAATTTTCTTATAAGCAATGATGCATGGTTAGCAGGAACGTTCGAGATGCCCATAAAAACGCATAATAAGTCAGGACGACCTAGCAAAACATTCAGTGAATGTAGTGAAAG